>JAEOAD010001751.1:0-621222 GCA_036365145.1 Orientallactaga sibirica | reverse complement strand
AGGATTCTTCTTGATCACACTTTATTGGAGAGCCTCTTGGTTAACAGGAAAGCTGATGGCGAGGGCGAGAGGGCACAGATCTGCAGCTGCTTTTATAGGGCGACTGCTACGAGGCGCTTACTGATTGGTTGCAAGAAACTTGCCACAAGCAGATGCCACGGGATAGGCTAGGGACAGATTGCGTCACACGCGCTCATAAGTTGAGTAAGGTAGCCAAGACGCTGCCTAATATGGAGATGTTTACCTCAACACTGACAGGAAGCCAGCGCCATCTTGTAATGGCGTTTGCTCTAGCTCCCTGCAGTTCCCCTTCTTTATTATAGACAGGCCAAGCCCAGAGTAACCACCCTCCCGATCAGGTCCCCACCTCATGATGTGTTGACCGATCAAGGAGGCAATTCGACCTCTCCTTACTCAGTGCAATGGGAGAAATCCCTCGAGAGTGCAAAGGCAGTGGTCAAACAGAAGTTACCATCTCCTGCCCATCCTCGTGCAATGGGTACTCTAAACCCTGATGGTGCAAAGGCCAGGGACAACTAATTGCCTTTTAGGGCTGACAGCCAAATTTGGGGGAGGATCCACACTCCAATGCAGCTATGCCTGAGAGATAATCACCTTGTCCCTCCTAGCTTGGGCTCGCATTTTGCAAACCAACCATAGGCAGAACAGACATCCTCCAAAACAGCAGACTGCAAACAGTCCTACCCCTACCCACTCTTTGAAGAAATAAAAGGCTGATGAAAACCAGGAGGTGAAACCTTTTGCCAAACTAAGGTCCACCCGAGTGGAATTGATGGCAACAATAGCTCTTCTTAACTCATCTAGGTTTAACATCAAACTCCTCGGACCAATTCCCCGAAAGATACAAAGGCAATTTAGAGACAAATTGGCTGCTCGAGTCAGCAACATTTCTCCAATTAATCACAGATTGAAAGAAAGAGGCAATTTGCATTACAGAAGCAACCTCTACACAGGTACTATTAATAGCAATTATTTGACCCCTTAACGTCCTAGTAAGATTATCAAATTTGTGGTTCCAAGTCCCATTGAGATACAACAATGTCCATCTGTTCTTGTAAGAGATCAACTCGTTGGTTTACTAGCAGAATGTCTGCATGAAACTGTTGGTTGATTTCTGTTTGGGTATCAGGGCCAAAGCAGTCCTCTCGGATAAGCTGTTTATTGCTTGGGCCACTGGGATGGCCTTAGCTTAGGCTGCAGCAGCTACTGCAAAGCAGCGGCAGCAGAAGCTGCAAGAGCAGCCACGATAGCTGCAGTAATTTTAAAGTCTCTCTTAGGCCGAGCAACACCGACAGTTCTTACTCGAATGACCCACAGGAACAGGCAGGTCAGCATGCCCAATGGAAATTGAGTGGCATTCCAGCATTCTGAAAGAAAACAAGAACTCGCTTGACAAGCAAGAGTGTTATTAATAACAGTTTGATTGCTCACTAGAAACATAAAAGGAGGTTTTACACATATAGGTGTGGATTTACAGTCGATGGTCTTACTACAATTTAGCATTGGTCGAATATGATTGGCTTCCAGCTGTTCCTAACTAGTTGATGGGCTGCTTCCAGGTTATTCCAATTGGCTCAGTGGCCCCAATTGAAAACCCTGTCTATCTTAGGTTGAATTTGAAAGCTAACAAGGAAAAGGCCACATTTTTACAATGCTAGCCAAGGATTTGAACTCAAGATACTGGCCTTTTTGAAAAACAAAGCCTTGCCAGCTCCATCCAATCTGTAGGAGTTAAGGGCACTGCAATAATCCCGTTCTAGCGCAATTGAGTAATCTGCACCTGGTCCAAAATCTTTCACTGCCTGAACCAAATCCTTCAGTTGTTTATAGGAGACCAGTTCATGCCTTCTTTTATTGGTTGCCGGGTCTTCAAAGACTGGGAAGGCGGAGGCCAGCCGTGACCAGGTTTTGCCCTAATGAAGCACCTGTCCTCTGGGGATATAGGGTGGCGGTGCCGAAGGCTCCACCTTCTGTACAAGGCCATACCCCTATCTTCTGACCTCCCCATCAATAGGTTAGGTGGGCGGAGGCCTATATTGCTCCCTATCATAATGGGCAGCAGCCTCCTCCAGTCCCTCCTCTTCCTCTTCAGTTAGTTTATCTTCTTCCTCCTTTTCAGAATCTGAGCTAGTCTCATCATCTGCCTCCAGCACATTTAAATGTGCAAACTCCTCTAGAATAGGATACTTCCTAACAGAGGCTCCTCTGTCCCCCTCAAAGGGCGGGCAAGAGTAAGTTTCACCTATTTCTTTGAGCTCTTCTTGTAAACTTTTATCTTTTTCTTGTTTTTGTTCTCCTTTTTTTATTTTCCTTTTTTTTCCTAGGGCCTAGCTTGTATTTCCCCATTTGTGTCTGACTCAGAAAGGCTATCCTGGTGTCTTGCTAGCACCCTCCGTCCCTCTCTGATGATGTCCGTGTGACTGCCCTTACTCAAACAGGAGTACACGATGAAAAGCAGTACCCACAGGGGAAGGGCAACAGCAAGGACCAAAAAAAATCTCTAAGTCAAAAACAGCATACCTGGGGATGACTTACCGATGTCTTCCTCTCCGTGTGTCAAGTTCTGATCCTCTTCAGACCCCTGCCTGGCATCTTCATTTCACCAAGCATCATGGGCTTCGCACCACTTTGCAGCGAACCACCCGACCTGCGGAAAGGAACAACAAGAAGACGAGGATTCTTCTTGATCACACTTTATTGGAGAGCCTCTTGGTTAACAGGAAAGCTGATGGCGAGGGGCGAGGCACAGATCTGCAGCTGCTTTTATAGGGCAGTTTGCCACGAGGCGCTTACTGATTGGTTGCAAGAAACTTGCCACAAGCAGATGCCACGGGATAGGCT
This sequence comes from Orientallactaga sibirica, assembly GCA_036365145.1. Lineage (NCBI taxonomy): Eukaryota > Metazoa > Chordata > Mammalia > Rodentia > Dipodidae > Orientallactaga > Orientallactaga sibirica. The sequence continues at coordinate 618,360 of JAEOAD010001751.1, read as the reverse complement.
AGGGAGAGGTTGCGTCACGAGCGTGCACATACCTTGAGTAAGGTTAGCGCCAAGACGCTGCCTAATATGGAGATGTTTACCTCAACACCGACAGGAAGCCAGCGCCATCTTGTAATTGCATTTGCTCTAGCTCCCTGCAGTAGTTTGTTGAGAAACAAACATCTTCATTGCCAAACATTGTACTGTGTAAAATAAGTTAATTCGGTTCTAGGAATCAGTTTCTTTCTACAAAGATGGTTGAGTTTAGCAAGTCCAAACTTTCCTTGTTAATGTAAACTAAAAAGATGTCCAAGTTACTAGATTCGCCTCATTTCTAAAGTAGTTTCTTTAGAAAACAAACCTAAATTGCCAAACTTTGTACTGTGTGAAATGAGCTAACTCGGTTCTAGGAATCAGTTTACTTTCTACGAAGATGGTTGAGTTTAACAAGTCCAAACTTTCCTTGTTAATGTGTTCTAAAAAGATGTACAAGTTCGTAGATTTGCCTCATTGGTAAAGTAGTTTGTTGAGAAAACAAACATCTTCATTGCCGAACATTGTACTGTGTGAAAAAAGCTAATTTAGTTCTAGAATTCAGTTGCTTTCCTACAAAGAAGGTTGAGTGCAGCCAGTTCAAACTTTCCTTGTAAATGTAATCTAAAGAGTTTCACAACATAGTAGATTGGCCTCATTTCTAAAGTAGTTTCTTTAGAAAAGAAACATCTTCAGTACCGAAGACTGTACTGTGTGAAATAAGTTAATTCGGTTCTAGGAATAAGTTTAATTTCTACAAAGAAGGTTGAGTGCAGCAAGTTCAAACTTTCCTAGTTTGTGTAATCTAACAAGATGTACAAGTTAGTGCATTCGCCCATTTTTCTAAAGTAGTTTCTTTAGAAAAGAAACATCATCAGTGCCAACACTGTACTGTGTGAAATAAGGTAATTGGGTTCTAGGAATCAGTTTAATTTCTATGAACATGGTTGAGTGCAGCAAGTTCAAACTTTCCTTGTTAATGTAATCTAAAAAGATGGCCAAGTCAGAAGATTCTCCTCATTTGTAAAGAACTTTGTTGAGAAAACAAACATCTTCATTGCCGAACATTGTACTGTGTGAAATAAGCTCATTCGGTTCTAGGATTCAGTTGCTTTCCTACAAAGAAGGTTGAGTGCAACAAGTTCAAACTTTCCTTGTTAATGTAATCTAAAAAGATGCACAACTTAGTAGATTGGCCTCATTTCTAAAGTAGTTTGTTTAGAAAACAAACATCTTCATTACCAAACACTATACTGTGTGAAATAAGCTAATTCGGTTCTAGGAATCACTTGCTTTCCTACAAAGAAGGTTGAGTGCAGCAAGTTCAAACTTTCCTAGTTTGTGTAATCTAAAAAGATGTACAAGTTAGTAGATTCGCATCATTTCTAAAGTAGTTTCTATTAGAAAACAAAAATCTTCATTGCTGAGCACTGTACACTGTGTGAAATAAGCTAATTCGGTTCTAGGAATCACTTGCTTTCCTACAAAGATGGTTGAGTGCAGCAAGTTCAAACTTTCCTAGTTTGTGTAATCTAAAAAGATGTACAAGTTAGTAGATTCACCTCATTTCTAAAGTAGTTTCTTGAGAAAACAAACATCTTCATTGCCGAACATTGTACTGTGGGAAATAAGCTAATTCGGTTCTAGGAATCACTTGCTTTCCTACAAAGAAGGTTGAGTGCAGCAAGTTCAAACTTTCCTAGTTTGTGTAATCTAAAAAGATGCACAAGTTAGTAGATTGGCCTCATTTCTAAAGTAGTTTGTTTAGAAAACAAACATCTTCATTACCAAACACTGTACTGTGTGAAATAAGCTAGTTCGGTTCTAGGAATCACTTGCTTTCCTACAAAGAAGGTTGAGTGCAGCAAGTTCAAACTTTCCTTCTTAATGTAATCTAAAAAGATGCACAAGTTAGTAGATTGGCCTCATTTCTAAAAGTTTGTTTAGAAAACAAACATCTTCATTGCCGAACACTGTACTGTGTGAAATAAGCTAATCCGGTTCTAGGAATCACTTGCTTTCCTACAAAGAAAGGTTGAGTGCAGCAAGTTCAAACTTTCCTAGTTTGTGTAATCAAACAAGATGTACAAGTTAGTAGATTCACCTCATTTCTAAAAGTAGTTTCTTGAGAAAACAAACATCTTCATTGCGAACATTGTACTGTGTGAAATAAGCTAATTCGGTTCTAGGAATCAGTTTAATTTCTACAAAGATGGTTGATTGCAGCAAGTTCAAACTTTCCTTCTTTGTGTAATCTAAAAAGATGGCAAGTTAGTAGATTCGCCTCATTTGTAAAGTAGTTTGTTGAGAAAACAAACATCTTCATTGCCAAACATTGTACTGTGTGAAATAAGCTCATTCGGTTCTAGGAATCAGTTGCGTTCCTACAAGTAAGGTTGAGTGCAGCAAGTTCAAACTTTCCTTGTTAATGTAATCTAAAAATATGCACAACTTAGTATATTGGCCTCATTTCTAAAGTAGTTTGTTTAGAAAACAAACATCTTCATAACCAAACACTGTACTATGTGAAATAAGCTAGTTCCGTTTCTGGGAATCACTTGCTTTCCTACAAAGAGGGTTGAGTGCAGCAAATTCCAACTTTCCTAGTTTGTGTAATCTAACAAGATGTACAAGTTAGTGGATTCGCCTCATTTCTAAAGTAGTTTCTTTAGAAAAGAAACATCTTCAGTACCGAACACTGTACTGTGTGAAATAAGTTCATTCGGTTCTAGGAATCAGTTTCCTTTCTACAAAGATGGTTGAGTGCAGCACGTTCAAACTTTCCTTGTTAATGTAATCTAAAAAGATGGCCAAGTTAGCAGAGTCAGATCATTTGTAAAATAGTTTGTTGAGAAAATTAACATCTTTATTGCTGAACATTGTACTGTGTGAAATAAGCTCATTCGGTTCTAGGAATCACTTGCTTTCCTATAAAGAAGGTTGAGTGCAGCAAGTTCAAACTTTCCTTGTTAATGTAATCTAAAAAGATGCACAACTTAGTAGATTGGCCTCATTTCTAAAGTAGTTTCTTTAGAAAAGAAACATCTTCAGTGCCAACACTGTACAGTGCAAAATAAGTTAATTCAACTTCTTGGAATCAGTTTAATTTCTAAAGAAGGTTGAGTGCAGCAAGTTCAAACTTTCCTAGTTAATGTAATCTAAAAAGATGGCCAAGTTAGAAGATTCGCCTCATTTGCAAAGTACTTTGTTGAGAAAACAAACATCTTCATTGCTGAACATTGTACTGTGTTAAATAAGCTCATTCGGTTCTAGAAATCAGTTGCTTTCCTTCAAAGAAGGTTGAGTGCAGCAAGTTCAAACTTTCCTTCTTAATGTAATCTAAAAAGATGCACAACTTAGTAGATTGGCCTCATTTCTAAAGTAGTTTGTTTAGAAAACAAACATCTTCATTACCGAACACTGTACTATGTGAAATAGGCTAGGTCCATTCTAGGAATCACTTGCTTTCCTACGAAGAAGGTTGAGTGCAGCAAGTTCAAACTTTCCTAGTTTGTGTAATCAAACAAGATGTACAAGATAGTGCATTCACCTCATTTCCAAAGTAGTTTCTTTAGAATTGAAACATCTTCAGTACCGAACACTGTATTGTGTGAAATAAGGTAATTCGGTTCTAAGAATCAGTTTAATTTCTACGAAGATGGTTGATTGCCGCAAGTTCAAACTTTCCTTCTTAATGTAATCTAAAAAGATGGCCAAGTTAGTAGATTCGCCTCATTTGTAAAGTAGTTTGTTGAAAAAACAAACATCTTCATTGCCAAACATTGTACTGTGTGAAATAAGCTCATTCGGTTCTAGGAATCAGTTGCGTTCCTACAAGGAAGGTTGAGTGCAGCAAGTTCAAACTTTCCTTGTTAATGTAATCTAAAAATATGCACAACTTAGTATATTGGCCTCATTTCTAAAGTAGTTTTTTTTACAAAACAAACATCTTCATTACCGAACACTATACTATGTGAAATGAGCTAGTTCGGTTCTAGGAATCACTTGCTTTCCTAACAAGAAGGTTGAGTGCAGCAAGTTCAAACTTTAATCCTTTGTGTAATCTTACAAGATGTACAAGTTAGTGGATTCGCGTCGTTTCTAAAGTGGTTTCTTTAGAAAACAAACATCTTAAGTACTGAACACTGTACTGTGTGAAATAAGTTAATTCAGTTCTAGGAATCAGTTTCCTTTCTACGAAGATGGTCCAGTGCAGCAAGTTCAAACTTTCCGTGTTAATGTAATCTAAAAAGACGGCCAAGTTAGCAGAGTGACTTCATTTCTAAAGTAGTTTGTTGAGAAAATTAACATCTTTATTGCTGAACATTGTATTGTGTGAAATAAGCACATTTGGTTCTAGGAATCACTTGCTTTCCTACAAAGAAGGTTGAGTGCAGCAAGTTCATAATTTTTGCTAAAGTAATCTAAAAAGATGCACAACTTAGTAGATTGGCCTCATTTCTAAAGTAGTTTCTTTAGAAAAGAAACATCTTCAGTACCAAACACTGTACTGTGTGAAATAAGTTAATTCACTTCTAGGAATCAGTTTAATTTCTACGAAGATGGTTGAGTGCAGCAAGGTCAAACTTTCCTTGTTAATGTAATCTAAAAAGATGGCCAAGTTAGTAGATTCGCCTCATTTGTAAAGTAGTTTGTTGAGAAAACAAACATCTTCATTGCCAAACATTGTACTGTGTGAAATAAGCTCATTCGGTTCTAGGAATCAGTTGCGTTCCTACAAGTAAGGTTGAGTGCAGCAAGTTCAAACTTTCCTTGTTAATGTAATCTAAAAATATGCACAACTTAGTATATTGGCCTCATTTCTAAAGTAGTTTGTTTAGAAAACAAACATCTTCATAACCAAACACTGTACTATGTGAAATAAGCTAGTTCCGTTCTGGGAATCACTTGCTTTCCTACGAAGAGGGTTGAGTGCAGCAAATTCCAACTTTCCTAGTTTGTGTAATCTAACAAGATGTACAAGTTAGTGGATTCGCCTCATTTCTAAAGTAGTTTCTTTAGAAAAGAAACATCTTCAGTACCGAACACTGTACTGTGTGAAATAAGTTCATTCGGTTCTAGGAATCAGTTTCCTTTCTACAAAGATGGTTGAGTGCAGCACGTTCAAACTTTCCTTGTTAATGTAATCTAAAAAGATGGCCAAGTTAGCAGAGTCAGATCATTTGTAAAATAGTTTGTTGAGAAAATTAACATCTTTATTGCTGAACATTGTACTGTGTGAAATAAGCTCATTCGGTTCTAGGAATCACTTGCTTTCCTATAAAGAAGGTTGAGTGCAGCAAGTTCAAACTTTCCTTGTTAATGTAATCTAAAAAGATGCACAACTTAGTAGATTGGCCTCATTTCTAAAGTAGTTTCTTTAGAAAAGAAACATCTTCAGTACCGAACACTGTACAGTGCAAAATAAGTTAATTCGCTTCTTGGAATCAGTTTAATTTCTACGAAGAAGGTTGAGTGCAGCAAGTTCAAACTTTCCTAGTTAATGTAATCTAAAAAGATGGCCAAGTTAGAAGATTCGCCTCATTTGCAAAGTACTTTGTTGAGAAAACAAACATCTTCATTGCTGAACATTGTACTGTGTTAAATAAGATCATTCGGTTCTAGAAATCAGTTGCTTTCCTTCAAAGAAGGTTGAGTGCAGCAAGTTCAAACTTTCCTTCTTAATGTAATCTAAAAAGATGCACAACTTAGTAGATTGGCCTCATTTCTAAAGTAGTTTGTTTAGAAAACAAACATCTTCATTACCGAACACTGTACTATGTGAAATAGGCTAGGTCCATTCTAGGAATCACTTGTTTTCCTACGAAGAAGGTTGAGTGCAGCAAGTTCAAACTTTCCTAGTTTGTGTAATCAAACAAGATGTACAAGATAGTGCATTCACCTCATTTCCAAAGTAGTTTCTTTAGAATTGAAACATCTTCAGTACCAACACTGTATTGTGTGAAATAAGGTAATTCGGTTCTAAGAATCAGTTTAATTTCTACGAAGATGGTTGATTGCCGCAAGTTCAAACTTTCCTTCTTAATGTAATCTAAAAAAGATGGCCAAGTTAGTAGATTCGCCTCATTTGTAAAGTAGTTTGTTGAAAAACAAACATCTTCATTGCCAAACATTGTACTGTGTGAAATAAGCTCATTCGGTTCTAGGAATCAGTTGCGTTCCTACAAGGAAGGTTGAGTGCAGCAAGTTCAAACTTTCCTTGTTAATGTAATCTAAAAATATGCACAACTTAGTATATTGGCCTCATTTCTAAAGTAGTTTTTTTACAAAACAAACATCTTCATTACGAACACTATACTATGTGAAATGAGCTAGTTCGGTTCTAGGAATCACTTGCTTTCCTAACAAGAAGGTTGAGTGCAGCAAGTTCAAACTTTAATCCTTTGTGTAATCTTACAAGATGTACAAGTTAGTGGATTCGCGTCGTTTCTAAAGTGGTTTCTTTAGAAAACAAACATCTTAAGTACTGAACACTGTACTGTGTGAAATAAGTTAATTCAGTTCTAGGAATCAGTTTCCTTTCTACGAAGATGGTCCAGTGCAGCAAGTTCAAACTTTCCGTGTTAATGTAATCTAAAAAGACGGCCAAGTTAGCAGAGTGACTTCATTTCTAAAGTAGTTTGTTGAGAAAATTAACATCTTTATTGCTGAACATTGTATTGTGTGAAATAAGCACATTTGGTTCTAGGAATCACTTGCTTTCCTACAAAGAAGGTTGAGTGCAGCAAGTTCATAATTTTTGCTAAAGTAATCTAAAAAGATGCACAACTTAGTAGATTGGCCTCATTTCTAAAGTAGTTTCTTTAGAAAAGAAACATCTTCAGTACCAAACACTGTACTGTGTGAAATAAGTTAATTCACTTCTAGGAATCAGTTTAATTTCTACGAAGATGGTTGAGTGCAGCAAGGTCAAACTTTCCTTGTTAATGTAATCTAAAAAGATGGCCAAGTTAGTAGATTCGCCTCATTTGTAAAGTAGTTTGTTCAGAAAACAAACATCTTCATTGCCAAACATTGTACTGTGTGAAATAAGCTCATTCAGTTCTAGGAATCAGTTGCTTTCCTATAAAGAAGGTTGAGTGCAGCAAGTTCAAACTTTCCTTGTTAATGTAATCTGAAAAGATGCACAACTTAGTAAATTGGCCTCATATCTAAAGTAGTTTGTTTACAAAACAAACATCTTCAGTACCGAACACTATACTATGTGAAATGAGCTAGTTCGGTTCTAGGAATCACTAGCTTTCCTACGAAGAAGGTGACTGCAGCAAGTTCAAACATTCCTAGTTTGTGTAATCTATCAAGATGTACAAGTTAGTGCATTCGCCTCATTTCTAAAGTAGTTTCTTTAGAAAAGAAACATCTTCAGTACTGAACACTGTACTGTGTGAAATAACGTAAATTGGTTCTAGGAATCAGTTTAATTCCTAAGAAGATGGTTGGGTGCAGCAAGTTCAAACTTCCCTTGTTAATGTAATCTAAAAAGATGGCCAAGTTAGTAGATTCGCCTCATATGTAAAGTAGTTTATTGAGAAAATTAACATCTTTATTGCCTAACCTTTTACTGTGTGAAATAAGCTCATTAGGTTCTAGGAATCACTTGCCTTCCTACAAAAAACGTTGAGTGCACCAAGTTCAAACTTTCCTTGTTAGTGGAATCCAAAAAGATGCACAACTTAGTAGATTGGCCTCATTTCTAAAGTAGTTTCTTTAGAAAAGAAACATCTTCAGTACCGAACACTGTACTGTGTGAAATGAGTTAATTCGCTTCTAGGAATCAGTTTAATTTCTACGAAGATGGTTGAGTGCAGCAAGTTCAAACTTTCCTTGTTAATGGAATATAAAAAGATTCACAACTTAGTAGATTAGCCTCATTTCTAGAGTACTTTCTTTAGAAAAGAAACATCTTCAGTACCGAACATTGTACTGTGTGAAATAAGTTAATTCGGTTCTAGGAATCAGTTTCCTTTCTACGAAGATTGTTGAGTTTAGCAAGTTCAAACTTTCCTTGTTAATGTAATATAAAAAGATGTCCAAGTTAGTAGATTCGCCTCATTTCTAAAGTAGTTTCTTTAGAAAACAAACCTAAATTGCCAAACTTTGTACTGTGTGAAATGAGATAATTCGGTTCTAGTAATCAGTTTACTTTCTACGAAGATGGTTGAGTTTAGCAAGTTCAAACTTTCCTTGTTAATGTGCTCCAAAAAGATGTCCATGTTAGTAGATTTCCCTCATTGGTAAAGTAGTTTGTTGAGAAAACAAACGTCTTCATTGCCGAACATTGTACTGTGTGTAAAAAGCTAATTCGGTTCTAGAATTCAGTTGCTTTCCTACAAAGAAGGTTGAGTGCAGACAGTTCAAACTTTCCTTGTTAATGTAATCTAAAAAGATGCACAACGTAGTAGATTGGCCTCATTTCTAAAGTAGTTTCTTTAGAAATAAACATCTTTAGTACCGAACACTGTACTGTGTGAAATAAGTTAATTCGCTTCTAAGAATCAGTTTAATTTCTAGGAAGAAGGTTCAGTGCAGCAAGTTCAAACTTTCCTAGTTTGTGTAATCTAACAAGATGTACAAGTTAGTGCATTCTCCTCATTTCCACAGTAGTTTCTTTAGAAAAGAAACATCTTCTGTACCGAACACTGTACTGTGTGAAATAAGGTAATTCGGTTCTAGGAATCAGTTTAATTTCTACGAAGATGGTTGAGTGCAGCAAGTTCAAACTTTCCTTGTTAATGTAATCTAAAAAGATGCACAACTTAGAAGATTGGCCTCATTTCTAAAGTAGTTTGTTTACAAAACAAACATCTTCATTACCGAACACTATACTATGTGAAATGAACTAATTCGGTTCTGGGAATCACTTCCTTTCCTACGAAGAAGGTTGAGTGCAGCAAGTTCAAACTTTCCTCCTTTGTGTAATCTAACAAGATGTACAAGTTAGTGGATTCGCGTCGTTTCTAAAGTGGTTTCTTTAGAAAACAAACATCTTCAGTACTTAACACTGTACTGTGTGAAATAAGTTAATTCAGTTCTAGGAATCAGTTTCCTTTCTACGAAGATGGTTCAGTGCAGCAAGTTCAAACTTTTCTTGTTAATGTAATCTAAAAAGATGGCCAAGTTAGCAGAGTCACCTCATTTGTAAAGTAGTTTGTTGAGAAAATTAACATCTTTATTGCCGAACATTGTACTGTGTGAAATAAGGTCATTCGGTTCTAGAAATCAGTTGCTTTCCTTCAAAGAAGGTTGAGTGCAGCAAGTTCAAACTTTCCTTCTCAATGTAATCTAAAAAGATGCACAACTTAGTAGATTGGCCTCATTTCTAAAGTAGTTTGTTTAGAAAACAAACATCTTCATTACCGAACACTGTACTATGTGAAATAGGCTAGGTCCGTTCTAGGAATCACTTCCTTTCCTACGAAGAAGGTTGAGTGCAGCAAGTTCAAACTTTCCTAGTTTGTGTAATCAAACAAGATGTACAAGATAGTGCATTCACCTCATTTCTAAAGTAGTTTCTTTAGAATAGAAACATCTTCAGTACTGAACACTGTATTGTGTGAAATACGGTAATTCGGTTCTAGGAATCAGTTTAATTTCTACGAAGATGGTTGATTGCAGCAAGTTGAAACTTTCCTTGTTAATGTAATCTAAAAAGATGGCCAAGTTAGTAGATTCGCCTCATTTGTAAAGTAGTTTGTTGAGAAATCAAACATCTTTATTGCCAAACATTGTACTGTGTGAAATAAGCTCATTCGGTTCTAGGAATCAGTTGCGTTCCTACAAGGAAGGTTGAGTGCAGCAAGTTCAAACTTTCCTTGTTAATGTAATCTAAAAATATGCACAACTTAGTATATTGGCCTCATTTCTAAAGTAGTTTGTTTAGAAAACAAACATCTTCATAACCGAACACTGTACTATGTTAAATAAGCTAGTTCCGTTCTGGGAAACACTTGCTTTCCTACGAAGAGGGTTGAGTGCAGCAAATTCTAACTTTCCTAGTTTGTGTAATCTAACAAGATGTACAAGTTAGTGGATTCACCTCATTTCTAAAGTAGTTTCCTTAGAAAAGAAACATCTTCAGTACCGAACACTGTACTGTGTGAAATAAGTGAATTCGCTTCTAGGAATCAGTTTAATTTCTACGAAGATGGTTGAGTGCAGCAAGTTCAAACTTTCCTTGTTAATGTAATCTAAAAAGATGGCCAAGTTAGTAGATGCGCCTCATTTGTAAAGTAGTTTTTTGAGAAAATTAACATCTTTATTGCCGAACATTGTACTGTGTGAAATAAGCTCATTCGGTTCCAAGAATCACTTGCTTTCCTATAAAGAAGGTTGAGTGGAGTAAGTTCAAACTTTCCCTGTTAATGTAATCTGAAAACTTGCACAACTTAGCAGATTGGCCTCATTTCTAAACTAGTTTCTTTAGAAAATAAACATCTTCAGTACCGAACACTGTACTGTGTGAAATAAGTGAATTCGCTTCTAAGAATCAGTTTAATTTCTACTAAGAAGGTTGAGTGCAGCAAGTTCAAAGTTTCTTTGTTAATGTAATCTAAAAAGATGGCCAAGTTAGTAGATGCGCCTCATTTGTAAAGTATTTTGTTGGGAAAATTACAACCTTTATTGCCAAACATTGTACTGTGTGAAACAAGCTCATTCTGTTCTAGGAATCACCTGCTTTCCTACAAAGAAGGTTGAGTGCAGCAAGTTCAAACTTTCCTTGTTAATGTACTCTGAAAAGGTGCACAACTTAGTAGATTGGCCTCATTTCTAAAGTAGTTTCTTTAGAAAAGAAACATCTACAGTACCGAAACTGTACTGTGTGAATTGAGTTAACACACTTCTAGGAATCAGTTTCCTTTCTACGAAGATGGTTGAGTGCAGCAAGTTCAAACTTTCTTTGTTAATGATATCTAAAAAGATGCACAACTTAGTAGATTGGCCCCATTTCTAAAGTAGTTTGTTTAGAAAGCAAACATCTTCATTACCAAACACTGTACTATGTGAAATAAGCTAGTTCGGTTCTAGGAATCACTTGCTTTCCTACGAAGAAAGTTGAGTGCAGCAAGTTCAAACTTTCCTTGTTAGTGTAATCTAAAAAGATGTCCAAGTGAGTATATTCACCTCATTTCTAAAGTAGTTTCTTTAGAAAACAAACCTAAATTGCCAAACTTTGTACTGTGTGAAATGAGCTAATTCGTTTCTAGGAATTAGTTTACTTTCTACGAAGATGGTTGAGATTAGCAAGTTTAAACTTTCCTTGTTAATGTGCTCTAAAAACATGTCCAAGTTAGTAGATTTGCCTCATTGGTAAAGTAGTTTGTTGAGAAAACAAACATCTTCATTTTCGAACATTGTACTGAGTGAATAAAGCTAATTTAGTTCTAGAATTCAGTTGCTTTCCTACAAAGAAGGTTGAGTGCAGCCAGTTCAAACTTTCCTTGTTAATGTAGTATAAAAAGATGCACAACTTAGTAGATTGGCCTCATTTCTAAAGTAGTTTGTTTAGAAAACAAACATCTTCTTTACCTAACACGGTACTATGTGAAATGAGCTAGTTCAATTCTAGGAATCACTTGCTTTCCTACGAAGAAGGTTGAGTGCAGCAAGTTCAAACTTTCCTCGTTTGTGTAATCTAACAAGATGTACAAGATAGTGGATTCGCCTCATTTCTAAAGTATTTTCTTTAGAAAAGAAACATCTTCAGTACCGAACACTGAACTGTGTGAAATAAGTGAATTCGCTTCTAGGAATCACTTGCTTTCCTACATAGAAAGTTGAGTGCAGCAAGTTCAAACTTTCCTTGTTAATGTAATCTAAAAAGATGCACAACGTAGTAGATTGGCCTCATTTCTAAAGTAGTTTCTTTAGAAAAGAAACATCTTCAGTACCGAACACTGTATTGTTTGAAAAAAGTTAATTCGCTTCTGGGAATCAGTTTAATTTCTACGAAGAAGGTTGACTGCAGCAAGTTTAAACTGTCCTTGTTAATGTAATCTAAAAAGATGGCCAAGTTAGTAGATTCGCCTCATTTGTAAAGTAGTTTGTTGAGAAAACAAATGTTGTCATTGCCGAACATTGTACTGTGTGTAAAAAGCTAATTCGGTTCTAGAATTCAGTTCCATTCCTACAAAGAAGGTTGAGTGCAGACAGTTCAAACTTTCCTTGTTAATGTAGTCTAAAAAGATGCACAACGTAGTAGATTGGCCTCATTTCTAAAGGAGTTTCTTTAGAAAAGAAACATCTTCAGTACCGAACACTGTACTGTGTGAAATAAGTTAATTCGCTTCTAAGAATCAGTTTAATTTCTAGGAAGAAGGTTCAGTGCAGCAAGTTCAAACTTTCCTTGTTAATGTAATCTAAAAAGATGCACAACTTAGTATATTGGCCTCATTTCTAAAGTAGTTTTTTTTACAAAACAAACATCTTCATTACCGAACACTATACTATGTGAAATGAGCTAGTTCGGTTCTAGGAATCACTTGCTTTCCTAACAAGAAGGTTGAGTGCAGCAAGTTCAAACTTTAATCCTTTGTGTAATCTTACAAGATGTACAAGTTAGTGGATTCGCGTCGTTTCTAAAGTGGTTTCTTTAGAAAACAAACATCTTAAGTACTGAACACTGTACTGTGTGAAATAAGTTAATTCAGTTCTAGGAATCAGTTTCCTTTCTACGAAGATGGTCCAGTGCAGCAAGTTCAAACTTTCCGTGTTAATGTAATCTAAAAAGACGGCCAAGTTAGCAGAGTCACTTCATTTGTAAAGTAGTTTGTTGAGAAAATTAACATCTTTATTGCTGAACATTGTATTGTGTGAAATAAGCACATTTGGTTCTAGGAATCACTTGCTTTCCTACAAAGAAGGTTGAGTGCAGCAAGTTCATAATTTTTGCTAAAGTAATCTAAAAAGATGCACAACTTAGTAGATTGGCCTCATTTCTAAAGTAGTTTCTTTAGAAAAGAAACATCTTCAGTACCAAACACTGTACTGTGTGAAATAAGTTAATTCGCTTCTAGGAATCAGTTTAATTTCTACGAAGATGGTTGAGTGCAGCAAGGTCAAACTTTCCTTGTTAATGTAATCTAAAAAGATGGCCAAGTTAGTAGATTCGCCTCATTTGTAAAGTAGTTTGTTCAGAAAACAAACATCTTCATTGCCAAACATTGTACTGTGTGAAATAAGCTCATTCGGTTCTAGGAATCAGTTGCTTTCCTATAAAGAAGGTTGAGTGCAGCAAGTTCAAACTTTCCTTGTTAATGTAATCTGAAAAGATGCACAACTTAGTAGATTGGCCTCATTTCTAAAGTAGTTTGTTTACAAAACAAACATCTTCAGTACCGAACACTATACTATGTGAAATGAGCTAGTTCGGTTCTAGGAATCACTAGCTTTCCTACGAAGAAGGTGACTGCAGCAAGTTCAAACATTCCTAGTTTGTGTAATCTATCAAGATGTACAAGTTAGTGCATTCGCCTCATTTCTAAAGTAGTTTCTTTAGAAAAGAAACATCTTCAGTACTGAACACTGTACTGTGTGAAATAACGTAAATCGGTTCTAGGAATCAGTTTAATTCCTAAGAAGATGGTTGGGTGCAGCATGTTCAAACTTCCCTTGTTAATGTAATCTAAAAAGATGGCCAAGTTAGTAGATTCGCCTCATATGTAAAGTAGTTTATTGAGAAAATTAACATCTTTATTGCCTAACATTGTACTGTGTGAAATAAGCTCATTAGGTTCTAGGAATCACTTGCCTTCCTACAAAAAACGTTGAGTGCAGCAAGTTCAAACTTTCCTTGTTAATGGAATCTAAAAAGATGCACAAGTTAGTAGATTGGCCTCATTTCTAAAGTAGTTTCTTTAGAAAAGAAACATCTTCAGTACCGAACACTGTACTGTGTGAAATGAGTTAATTCGCTTCTAGGAATCAGTTTAATTTCTACGAAGATGGTTGAGTGCAGCAAGTTCAAACTTTCTTGTTAATGGAAGATAAAAAGATTCACAACTTAGTAGATTAGCCTCATTTCTAGAGTACTTTCTTTAGAAAAGAAACATCTTAAGTACCGAACATTGTACTGTGTGAAATAAGTTAATTCGGTTCTAGGAATCAGTTTCCTTTCTACGAAGATGGTTGAGTTTAGCAAGTTCAAACTTTCCTTGTTAATGTAATCTAAAAAGATGTCCAAGTTAGTAGATTCGCCTCATTTCTAAAGTAGTTTCTTTAGAAAACAAACCTAAATTGCCAAACTTTGTACTGTGTGAAATGAGATAATTTGGTTCTAGGAATCAGTTTACTTTCTACGAAGATGGTTGAGTTTAGCAAGTTCAAACTTTCCTTGTTAATGTGCTCCAAAAAGATGTCCATGTTAGTAGATTTCCCTCATTGGTAAAGTAGTTTGTTGAGAAAACAAACGTCTTCATTGCCGAACATTGTACTGTGTGTAAAAAGCTAATTCGGTTCTAGAATTCAGTTGCTTTCCTACAAAGAAGGTTGAGTGCAGACAGTTCAAACTTTCCTTGTTAATGTAATCTAAAAAGATGCACAACGTAGTAGATTGGCCTCATTTCTAAAGTAGTTTCTTTAGAAAAGAAACATCTTTAGTACCGAACACTGTACTGTGTGAAATAAGTTAATTCGCTTCTAAGAATCAGTTTAATTTCTAGGAAGAAGGTTCAGTGCAGCAAGTTCAAACTTTCCTAGTTTGTGTAATCTAACAAGATGTACAAGTTAGTGCATTCTCCTCATTTCCACAGTAGTTTCTTTAGAAAAGAAACATCTTCTGTACCGAACACTGTACTGTGTGAAATAAGGTAATTCGGTTCTAGGAATCAGTTTAATTTCTACGAAGATGGTTGAGTGCAGCAAGTTCAAACTTTCCTTGTTAATGTAATCTAAAAAGATGCACAACTTAGAAGATTGGCCTCATTTCTAAAGTAGTTTGTTTACAAAACAAACATCTTCATTACCGAACACTATACTATGTGAAATGAACTAATTCGGTTCTGGGAATCACTTCCTTTCCTACGAAGAAGGTTGAGTGCAGCAAGTTCAAACTTTCCTCCTTTGTGTAATCTAACAAGATGTACAAGTTAGTGGATTCGCGTCGTTTCTAAAGTGGTTTCTTTAGAAAACAAACATCTTCAGTACTTAACACTGTACTGTGTGAAATAAGTTAATTCAGTTCTAGGAATCAGTTTCCTTTCTACGAAGATGGTTCAGTGCAGCAAGTTCAAACGTTTCTTGTTAATGTAATCTAAAAAGATGGCCAAGTTAGCAGAGTCACCTCATTTGTAAAGTAGTTTGTTGAGAAAATTAAGATCTTTATTGCCGAACATTGTACTGTGTGAAATAAGCTCATTCGGTTCTAGGAATCACTTGCTTTCCTACAAAGAAGGTTGAGTGCAGCAAGTTCAAATTTCCTTGTTAATGTAATCTAAACAGATGCACAACTTAGTAGATTGGCCTCATTTCTAAAGTAGTTTCTTGAGAAAAGGAATATCTTCAGTACCGAACACTGTACTGTGTGAAATGAGTTAATTAAGCTTCTAGGAATCAGTTTAATTTCTACGAAGATGGTTGAGTGCAGCAAGTTCAAACTTTCCTAGTTTGTGTAATCTAACAAGATGTACAAGTTACTGGATTCGCGTCATTTCTAAATTGGTTTCTTTAGAAAACAAACATCTTCAGTACTGAACACTGAACTGTGTGAAATAAGTTAATTCGGTTCTAGGAATCAGTTTCCTTTCTACGAAGATGGTTGAGTTTAGCAAGTTCAAACGTTCCTTGTTAATGTAATGTAAAAAGATGTCCAATTTAGTACATTCGCCTCATTTCTAAAGTAGTTTCTTTAGAAAACAAACCTAAATTGCCAAACTTTGTACTGTGTGAAATGAACTAATTCGGTTCTAGGAATCAGTTTACTTTCTACGAAGATGGTTGAGTTTAGGAAGTTCAAACTTTCCTTGTTAATGTGCTCTAAAAATATGTCCAAGTTAGTAGATTTGCCTCATTGGTAAAGTAGTTTGTTGAGAAAACAAACATCTTCATTGCCGAACATGGTACTGTGTGTAAAAAGCTAATTCGGTTCTAGAATTCAGTTGCTTTCCTACAAAGAAGGTTGAGTGCAGCCAGTTCAAACTTACCTTGTTAATGTAATCTAAAAAGATGCACAACGTAGTAGATTGGCCTCATTTCTAAAGTAGTTTCTTTAGAAAAGAAACATCTTCAGTACCGAACACTGTACTGTGTGAAATAAGGTAATTCGGTTCTAGGAATCAGTTTAATTTCTACGAAGATGGTTGAGTGCAGCAAGTTCAAATTTTCCTTGTTATTGTAATCTAAAAGATGCACAACTTAGTAGTTTGGCATCATTTCTAAAGTAGTTTGTTTACAAAACAAAGATCATCATTACCGAACACTGTTCTATATGAAATGAGCTAGTTCGAATCTAGGAATCACGTGATTTCCTGCGAAGAAGGTTGAGTGCAGCAAGTTCAAACTTTCCTAGTTTGTGTAATCTAACAAGATGTACAAGTTAGTGCATTCGCCTCATTTCTAAAGTAGTTTCTTTAGAAAAGAAACATCTTCAGTACCGGACACTTTACTGTGTGAAATAAGTGAATTCGCTTCTAGTAATCAGTTTAATTTCTACGAAGATGGTTGAGTGCAGCAATTTCAAACTTTCCTTGTTAGTGTAATCTAAAAATATGGCCACGTTAGTAGATTCGCCTCATTTGTAAAGTAGTTTGTTGAGAAAATTAACATCTTTATTGCCGAACATTGTACTGTGTGAAATAAGCTCATTGGGTACTAGGAATCACTTGCTTTCCTACAAAGAAGGTTGAGTGCAGCAAGTTCAAACTTTCCTTGTTAATGGAATCTAAAAAGATCCACAACTTAGTAGATTGGCCTCTTTTCTGAAGTAGTTTCTTGAGAAAAGAAACATCTTCAGTACCGAACACTGTACTGTGTGAAATGAGTTAATTCGATTCTAGGAATCAGTTTAATTTCTACGAAGATGGTTGAGTGCAGGAAGTTCAAACTTTCCTAGTTTGTGTAATCTAACAAGATGTACAAGTTACTGGATTCGCGTCATTTCTAAATTAGTTTCTATAGAAAACAAACATCTTCAGTACCGAAAACTGTACTGCGTGAAATAAGTTAATTCAGTTCTAGGAATCAGTTTCCTTTCTACGTAGATGGTTGAGTTTAGCAAGGTCAAACTTTCCTTGTTAATGTAATATAAAAAGATGTCCAAGTTAGTAGATTCACCTCATTTCCAAAGTAGTTTCTTTAGAAAACAAACCTAAATTGCCAAACTTTGTACTGTGTGAAATGAGCTAATTCGGTTCTAGGAATCAGTTTACTTTCTACGAAGATGGTTGAGTTTAGCAAGTTCAAACTTTCCTTGTTAATGTGCTCTAAAAATATGTCCAAGTTAGTAGATTTGCCTCATTGGTAAAGTAGTTTGTTGAGAAAACAAACATCTTCATTGCCGAACATTGTACTGTGTGTAAAAAGCTATTTCGGTTTTAGAATTCAGTTGCTTTCCTACAAAGAAGGTTGAGTGCAGCCAGTTCAAACTTTCCTTGTTAATGTAATCTAAAAAGATGCACAAAGTAGTAGTTTGGCCTCATTTCTAAAGTACTTTCTTTAGAAAAGAAACATCTTCAGTACCGAACACTGTACTGTGCGAAATAAGTTAATTCGCTTCTAGGAATCAGTTTAATTTCTACCAAGAAGGTTGAGTGCAGCAAGTTCAAACTTTCCTAGTTTATGTAATCTAACAAGATGTACAAGTTAGTGCATTCGCCTCATTTCTACAGTAGTTTCTTTAGAAAAGAAACATCTTCAGTACCGAACACTGTACTGTGTGAAATAAGGTAATTCGGTTCCAGGAATCAGTTAAATTTCTGCGTAGATGGCTGAGTGCAGCAAGTTCAAGCTTTCCTTGTTAATGTAATCTAAAAAGATGCAAAACTTAGTAGATTGGCCTCATTTCTAAAGTAGTTTGTTTACAAAACAAACATCTTCATTACCGAACACTATACTATGTGAAATGAGCTAATTTGGTTCTAAGAATCACTTGCATTCCTATGAAGAAGGTTGAGTGCAGCAAGTTCAAACTTTCCTCGTTTGTGTAATGTAACAAGATGTACAAGTTAGTGGATTCGCCTTGTATCAAAGTGGTTCTTTAGAAAACAAACATCTTCAGTACTGAACACTGTACTGTGTGAAATAAGTTAATTCGGATCTAGGAAACAGTTTCCTTTCTACGAAGATGGTTGAGTGCAGCACGTTCAAACTTTCCTTGTTAATGTAATCTCAAAAGATGGCCAAGTTAGCAGAGTCACCTCATTTGTAAAATAGTGTGTTGAGAAAATTAACATCTTTATTGCCGAACATTGTACTGTGTGAAATAAGCTCATTCGGTTCTAGGAATCACTTGCTTTCCTACAAAAAAGGTTGAGTGCAGCAAGTTGAAACATTCCTTGTTAATGGAATCTAAAAAGATGCACAACTTAGTAGATTGGCCTCATTTCTAAAGTTGTTTCTTTAGAAAAGAAACATTTTCAGTACCGAACACTGTACTGTGTGAAATGAATTAATTCGCTTCTAGGAATCAGTTTAATTTCTACGAAGATGGTTGAGTGCAGCAAGTTCAAACTTTCCTAGTTTGTCTAATCTAACAAGATGTACAAGTTACTGGATTCTCGTCATTTCTAAATTAGTTTCTTTAGAAAACAAACATCTTCAGTACCGAACAGTGTACTGTGTGAAATAAGTTAATTCGGTTCTAGGAATCAGTTTCCTTTTTACGAAGATGGTTGAGTGCAGCAAGTTCAAACGTTCCTTGTTAATGTAATCTAAAAAGATGCACAACTTAGTAGATTGGCCTCATTTCTAAAGTAGTTTGTTTAGAAAACAAACATCTTCATTACCGAGCACTGTACTATGTGAAATAAGCTAGTTCCGTTCTAGGAATCACTTGCTTTCCTACAAAGAAGGTTGAGTGCAGCAAGTTCAAACGTTCCTAGTTTGTGTAATCTAACAAGATGTACCATTTAGTGGATTCGCCTCATGTCTAAAGTAGTTTCTTTAGAAAAGAAACATCTTCAGTACCGAACACTGTACTGTGTGAAATAAGTTAATTCGCTTCTAGGAATCAGTTCAATTTCTACGAAGAAGGTTCAGTGCAGCAAGTTCAATCTTTCCTTTTTAATGTAATCTAAAAAGATGGCCAAGTTAGTCGGTTCGCCTCATTTGTAAAGTACTTTGTTGAGAAAACAAACATCTTCATTGCCAAACATTTTACTGTGTGAAATAAGCTCATTCGGTTCTAGGAATCAGTTGCTTTCCTATAAAGAAGGTTGAGTGCAGCAAGTTCAAACTTTCCTTGTTAATGTAATCTAAAAAGATGCACAACTTAGTATATTGGCCTCATTTCTGAAGTAGTTTTTTTACAAAACAAACATCTTCATTACCGAACACTATACTATGTGAAATGAGCTAGTTCGGTTCTAGGAATCACTTGCTTTCCTATGAAGAAGGTTGCGTGCAGCAAGTTCAACCTTTCCTAGTTTGTGTAACATAACAAGATGTACAAGTTAGTGCATTCGCCTCATTTCTAAAGTAGTTTCTTTACAAAAGAAACATCTTCAGTTGGGAACACTACTGTGTGAAGTAAGGTATATCGGTTCAAGGAATCAGTGTAATTTCTAAGAAGACGGTTGAGTGCAGCAAGTTCAAACTTTCCTTGTTAATGTAATCTAAAAAGATGCACAACTTAGTAGATTGGCCTCATTTCTAAAGTTGTTTCTTTAGAAAAGAAACATCTTCAGTACCGAACACTGTACTGTGTGAAATAAGTGAATTCGCTTCTAGGAATCAGTTTAATATATACGAATATGGTTGAGTGCAAAAAGTTCCAACTTTCCTTGTGAATGTAATCTAAAAAGATGTCCAAGTTAGTAGATTCACCTCATTTGTAAAGTAGTTTGTTGAGAAAACAAACATCTTCATTGCGAATCATTGTACTGCGTGATATAAGCTCATTCGGTTCTAGGTATCAGTTGCTTTCCTACAAAGAAGGTTGAGTGCAGCAAGTTCAAACTTTCCTTGTTAATGTAATCTGAAAAGTTCCACAACTTAGTAGATTGGCCTCATTTCTAAAGTAGTTTGTTTAGAAAACAAACATCTTCATTACCGAACAGTGTACTGTGTGAAATAAATGAATTCCCTTCTAGGAATCACTTGCTTTCCTAGAAAGAAGGTTGACTGCAGCAAGTTCAAACTTTCTTAGTTTGTGTAATCTAACAAGATGTACAAGTTAGTGTATTTGCCTCCTTTCTAAAGTAGTTTCTTTAAAAAAGAAACATCTTCAGTACCGAACACTGTACTGTGTGAAATAAGTGAATTCGCTTCTAGGAATCGGTTTAATTTCTACGAAGATGGTTGAGTGCAGCAAGTT
Organism: Orientallactaga sibirica; assembly: GCA_036365145.1. Taxonomy (NCBI): domain Eukaryota; kingdom Metazoa; phylum Chordata; class Mammalia; order Rodentia; family Dipodidae; genus Orientallactaga; species Orientallactaga sibirica. Next base: position 597,863 of record JAEOAD010001751.1, on the reverse strand, counting down.
CAAACTTTCTTTGTTAATGTAATCTAAAAAGATGGCCAAGTTAGAAGATTCGCCTCATTTGTAAAGTAGTTTGTTTAGAAAACAAACATCTTCATTACTGAACACTGTGGTATGTGAAATAAGCTAGTTCCGTTCTAGGAAACACTTGCTTTCCTACGAAGAAGCTTGAGTGCAGCAAGTTCAAACTTTCCTAGCTTGTGTAATCTAACAAGATGTACAAGTTAGTGGATTCGCCTCATTTCTAAAGTAGTTTCTTTAGAAAATAAACATCTTCAGTACCGAACACTGTACTTTGTGAAATAAGTGAATTCGCTTCTAGGAATCAGTTTAATTTCTACGAAGATGGTTGAGTGCAGCAAGTTCAAACTTTCCTTGTGAATGTAATCTAAAAAGATGGCCAAGTTAGTAGATTCGCCTCATTTGTAAAGTAGTTTGTTGAGAAAACAAACATCTTCATTGCCAAATATTGTACTTTGTGAAATAAGCTCATTCAGTATTTGGAATCAGTTGCTTTCCTATAAAGAAGGTTGAGTGCAGCAAGTTCAAACTTTCCTTGTTAATGTAATCTGAAAAGATGCACAACTTAGCAGGTTGTCCTCATTTCTAAAGTAGTATGTTTACAAAACAAACATCTTCATTACCGAACACTATACTATGTGAAATGAGCTAGATCGGTTCTAGGAATTACTTGCTTTCCTACGAAGAAGGTTGAGTGCTGCAAGTTCAAACTTTCCTAGTTTCTGTAATCTAACAAGATATACAAGTTATTCCATTCGCCTCATTTCTAAAGTAGGTTCTTTAGAAAAGAAACATCTTCAGTACTGAATACTGTATTGTGTGAAATAAGGTTAATCGGTTCTAGGAATCAGTTTAATTTCTACGAAGATGGTTGAGTGCAGCAAGTTCAAACTTTCCTGGTTAATGTAATCTAAAAAGATGCACAACTTAGTAGATTGGCCTCATTTCTAAAGTAGTTTGTTAACAAAACAAACATCTTCATTCCCGATGACTATACTATGTGAAATGAGCTAGTTCGGTTCTAGGAATCACTTGCTTTGCTACGAAGAAGGATGAGTGCAGCAAATTCAAACTTTCCTTGTTTGTGTAATCTAACAAGATGTACAAGTTAGTGTATTCGCGTCATTTCTAACTTTGTGGTTTTTTTAGAAAACAAACATCTTCAGTACTAAACACTGTACTGTGTGAAATAAGTGAATTCGCTTCTAGGAATCAGTTGCTTCCCTACAAAGAAGGTTGAGTGCAGCAAGTTCAAACTTTCCTTGTTAATTTAATCTGAAAAGATGCACAACGTAGTAGATTGGCCTCATTTCTAAAGTAGTTTCTTTAGAAAAGAAACATCTTCAGTACCGAACACTGTACTGTGTGAAATAAGTTAATTCGCTTCTATGAATCAGTTTAATTTCTACGAAGAAGGTTGAGTGCAGCAAGTTCAAACTTTCCTTGTTAATGTAATCTAAAAAGATGGCCAAGTGAGAAGATTCGCCTCATTTGTAAAGTACTTTGTTGAGAAAACAAACATCTTCATTGCCGAACATTGTACTGTGTGAAATAAGCTCATTCGGTTCTGGGAATCAGTTGCTTTCCTACAAAGAAGGTTGAGTGCAGCAAGTTCAAACTTTCCTTGTTAATGTAAACTAAAGAGATGCACAACTTAGTAGATTGGCCCCATTTCTAAAGTAGGTTGTTTAAAAACAAACAGCTTCATTACCAAACACTGTACTATGTGAAATAAGCTAGTTCCGTTCTAGGAATCACTTGCTTTCCTACGAAGAAGGTTGAGTGCAGCAAGTTCAAATTTTCCTAGTTTGTGTAATCTAACAAGATGTACAAGTTAGTGGATTCGCCTCATTTCTAAAGTAGTTTCTTTAGAAAAGAAACATCTTCAGTACCGAACACTGTACTGCATGAAATAAGTGAATTCGCTTCTAGAAACCAATTTAATTTCTGCGAAGATGGTTGAGTGCAGCAAGTTCAAACTTTCCTTCTTAATGTAATGTAAAAAGATGGCCAAGTGAGCAGATTCGCCTCATTTGTAAAGTAGTTTGTTGAGAAAACAAACATCTTCATTGCCAAACATTGTACTCTGTGAAATGAGCTCATTCGGTTCTAGGAATCAGTTGCTTTCCTACAAAGAAGGTTGAGTGCAATAAGTTCAAACTTTCCTTGTTATTGTAATCTGAGAAGTTGCACAACTTAGCAGATTGGCCTCATTTCTAAAGTAGTTTGTTTACAAAGGAAACATCTTCATTACCGAACACTATACTATGTGAAATGAGCTAGTTCGGTTCTTGGAATCACTTGCTTTCGTACGAAGAAGGTTGAGTGCAGCAAGTTCAAACTTTCCTCGTTTGTGTAATCTACCAAGGTTTACAAGTTAGTGGATTCGCGTCATTTCTAAAGTGGTTTCCTTATAAAACAACGATCTTCAGTACTGAGTACTGTACTGTGTGAAATAAGTTAATTCGGTTCTAGGAATCAGTTTCCTTTCTACGAAGATGGTTGAGTGCAGCAAGTTCAAACTTTCTTTGTTAATGTAATCTAAAAAGATGGCCAAGTTAGCAGAGTCACCTCATTTGTACAGTAGTTTGTTGAGAAAATTAACATCTTTATTGCCGAACATTGTACTGTGTGAAATAAGATCATTCGGTTCTAGGAATCACTTGCTTTCCTACAAAGAAGGTTGAGTGCAGCAACTTCAAACTTTCCTTGTTAATGTAATCTTAAAAGATGCACAACTTAGTAGATTGGCCTCATTTCTAAAGTACTTTCTTTAGAAAAGAAACATCTTCAGTACCGAACACTGTACTGTGTGAAATAAGTGAATTCGCTTCTAGGAATCAGTTTAATTTCTACGAAGATGGTTGAGTGCAGCAAGTTCAAACTTTCCTTGTTAATGTAATCTAAACAGATGGCCAAGTTAGAAGATTCGCCTCATTTGTAAAGTACTTTGTTGAGAAAACAAACATCTTCATTGCTGAACATTGTACTGTGTGAAATAAGCTCATTCGGTTTTAGGAATCAGTTGCTTTCCTACAAAGAAGGTTGAGTGCAGCAAGTTCAAATTTTCCTTGTTAATGTAATCTAAAACGATGCACAACTTAGTAGATTGGCCTCATTTCTAAAGTAGTTTCTTTAGAAACGAAACATCTTCAGTGCCGAACACTGTACTGTGTGAAAAAAGTTAATTCGCTTCTAGGAATCAGTTTAATTTCTACGAAGAAGGTTGAGTGCAGCAAGGTCAAACTTTCCTGGTTAATGTTATCTAAAAAGATGGCCAAGTTATAAGATTCGCCCTATTTGCAAAGTACTTTGTTGAGGAAACAAACATCTTCATTGCTGAACATTGTACTGTGTGAAATAAGCTCATTCGGTTCTAGGAATCAGTTGCTTTCCTATAAAGAAGGTTGAGTGCAGCAAGTTCAAACTTTCCTTGTTAATGTAATCTGAAAAGTTGCACAACTTAGTAGATTTTCCTCATTTCTAAAGTAGTTTGTTTACAAAACAAACATCTTCATTACCAAACACTATACTATGTGAAATGAGCTAGTTCCGTTCTAGGAATCACTTGCTTTCCTACGAAGACGTTTGAGTGCAGCAAGTTCAAACCTTCCTAGTTTGTGTAATCTAACAAGATGTACATGTTAGTGCATTTGCTCATTTCTAAAGTAGTTTCTTTAGAAAAGAAACATCTTCAGTAATGAACACTGTACTGTGTGAAATAATGTAAATCGGTTCTAGGAATCAGTTAAATTTCTAAGAAGATGGTTGAGTGCAACAAGTTCAAACTTTCCTTGTTAATCTAATCTAAAAAGATGGCCAAGTTAGAAGATTCACCTCATTTGTAAAGTACTTTGTTGAGAAAACAAACATCTTCATTGCCGAACATTGTACTGTGTGAAATAAGCTCATTCAGTTCTAGGAATCAGTTCCTTTCCTACAAAGAAGGTTGAGTGCAGCAAGTTCAAACTTTCCTTGTTAATGTAATCTAAAGAGATGCACAACTTAGTAGATTGGCCCCATTTCTAAAGTAGTTTGTTTAGAAAACAAACATCTTCATTACCAAACACTGTACTATGTGAAATAAGCTAGTTCCGTTCTAGGAATCACTTGCTTTCCTACGAAGGAGGTTGAGTGCAGCAAGTTCAAACTTTCCTAGTTTGTCTAATCTAACAAGATGTACAAGTTAGTGGATTCGCCTCATTTCTAAAGTAGTTTCTTTAGAAAAGAAACATCTTCAGTACCGAACACTGTACTGTGGGAAATAAGAGAATTCGCTTGTAGGATTCAGTTTAATTTCTACAAAGATGGTTGAGTGCAGCAAGTTCAAACTTTCCTTGTTAATGTAATATAAAACGATGGCCAAGTTAGTAGATTCGCCTCATTTGTAAAGTAGTTTGTTGAGAAAACAAACATCTTCATTTCCAAACATTGTACTGTGTGAAATAAGCTCATTCGGTTCTAGGAATCAGTTGCTTTCCTATAATTAAGGTTGAGTGCAGCAAGTTCAAACGTTCCTTGTTAATGTAATATGAAAAGATGCACAACTTAGTAGATTGGCCACATTTCTAAAGTAGTTTGTTTACAAAACAAACATCTTCATTACCGAACACTATACTATGTGAAATGAGCTAGTTCGGTTCTAGGAATCACTTGCTTTCCTACAAAGAAGGTTGAGTGCCGCAAGTTCAAACTTTCCTAGTTTGTGTAATCTAACAAGATGTCCAAGTTAGTGCATTCGCCTCATTTCTAAAGTGCTTTCTTTAGAAAAGAAACATCTTCAATACTGAACACTGTACTGTGTGAAATAAGGTAAATCCGTTCTAGGAATCATTTTAATTTCTATGAATATTGTTGAGTGCAGCAAGTTCAAACTTTCCTTGTTAATGTAATCTAAAAAGATGCACAACTTAGTAGATTGGCCTCATTTCTAAAGTAGTTTGTTTACAAAACAAACATCTTCATTACCGAACACTATACTATGTGAAATGAGCTACTTCGGTTCTAGGAATCACTTGCTTTCCTACGAAGAAGGATGAGTCTAGCAAGTTCAAACTTTCCTCGTTTGTGTAATCTAACAAGATGTACAAGTTAGTGGATTCGTGTCGTTTTTAAAGTGGTTTCTTTAGAAAACAAACATCTTCAGTACTGAACACTGTACTGTGTGAAATAAGTTAGTTCGGTTCTAGGAGTCAGTTTAATTTCTACGAAGATGGTTGAGTGCAGCAAGTTCAAACTTTCCTTGTTAAGGTAATATAAAAAGATGGCCAAGTTAGCAGAGTCACCTCATTTGTAAAATAGTTTGTTGAGAAAATTAACATCTTTATAGCCGAACATTGTACTGTGTGAAATAAGCTGGTTCTGTTCTAGGAATCACTTGCTTTCCTACGAAGAAGGTTGAGTGCAGCAAGTTCAAACTTTCCTAGTTTGTGTAATCTAACTAGATATACAAGTTAGTGTATTCGCCTCATTTCTAAAGTAGTTTCTTTAGAAAAGAAACATCTTCAGTACCGAACACTGTACTGTGTGAAATAAGTGAATTCACTTCTAGGAATAAGTTTAATTTCTACGAAGTTGGTTGAGTGCAGCAAGTTCAAACTTTCCTTGTTAATGTAATCTAAAAAGATGGCCAAGTATGTAGATTCGCCTCATTTGTAAAGTAGTTTGTTGAGAAAACAAACATCTTCATTGCCGAACGTTGTACTGTGTGATATAAGCTCATTCGGTTCTATGATCAGTTGCTTTCTGTCGCGTCCGCCTCGACCAGCAAGGGAGACGCAACACTCACAGGAACTCTGCTTGAAGCAGTTTATTCAGGTATCTTGAACAATCTTCTTCTGACTGACTGACTGACTGACTGACTGTCTCACTTACTGACTCACTCACTGACTCACTGACTCACTCACTCACTCACCCACTCACTGACTGCCTCACTCACTGACTCACTCACTGACTGACTGCCCGACTCACTCCCTCACTCACTCACTCACTGACTGCCCGACTCACTCCCGCACTCACTCACTCACTCACTGAGTGCCCGACTCACTCCCCCACTCACTCACTCACTCACTGATGCCCGACTCACTCCCCCCGGGACAAGCCCGCCCAAAGCTTAAGAAGCCTTTGAACAGCCAACCCTGGTAAGCCACGTGGTGAATGCAGATAGGTCCACATATGCGGAAGCAAGCCTAGATCACGGCCCAAGCCAAATAAGGACTTGTTTATCCAGAAGAGCACTCGCCATCGAAAAGGCGGAAGGCGGAAGCCAGCGCCATCTTTAAGGCGTGGCACCTCGCAGCTCTCTACAGTTCCCCCTTTTATGTTTTAAAACAAGCCACAGGTAAGAGTAGAGGTCTGATCTCTGATGATGCGTATTTTTGCAACCCTGATGCCTTTTCCTCAGAGGCGGGATCTGGGGCATCAACCCGCATGCAATCAAACATGCTCTTCTCTGGAGTTCTAGCGCTAACCCAGAGTGCAGTTCTTAGCCTCGCAACCTGAGCAGGAAGAAGATTAACTTTTAATTGTAGCCAGCCAGACTTAGGGGGACTGTGCAGCCTCTATGGCAGTAAAGGCTTGAATGATCATAGCCGCATCCCGTCGTTGCGTGACCCTGATTTTACACAGACACCACAAGCAAACTAGAGAGACCAGTAACAGAAGGCCTGATAAAGAGCACCCAAACCCGCCCATTCCTTCAGATGATTCATAGCGGAGATCAGCCAAGATGACATTCAGGTAGAATTCACATTAACTACAGCCAGTCTCAGTTCTTTTAAGGTATCTTCAAATTCAAGCGACCAATTCTGTAATAGAAAACTAGACAAAAATATGGATAAATTTGCAGCCCTAGTATAATTTATATATTTTGAGTTAACTAAGCCACGGCGGCTGCGAGGCTAGCATTGGTCAAAACATTGGCAAGGGGAAACTGGTTATTATACCCATAAGCCCGCCCCCAACAATACTCTGCCTCCAGGAGGTGTTAATTACTCTGCCTCCAGGAGGTGTTAATTCCCAAATTGCCATCAGCTGGGAACCTAGCATTCAGAACACTTGAAGTTTATGGGGGACACCTGAATCAAACCACCACATTCTGTCCCTAGCCACCGTAAACTGATAACCGTATATGATGTAAAATGTAATGCATTCATGCAAATTTAAAGGTCCCCATAGTTTTTATCAATTCCAATGATGTTCATACGTCCCCATAATCCAAGGTCTTTTAACAACATTCACACTGCAAAGGATGGAGGATGGCATTGGGCAAAGCAAAGAAATATATATATATATATTTAAAAAAATTTTTTTAAGTGACAGGGTCTCACTGTGTAGTCCTGGCTGCCCTGGAACTCACTATGTAGACCAGGCTGGCTTTGAACTTGTGGCAGTCCTGCTCTGCCTCCCATGTGCTGGGATGGCCTGAGCCACCACACCCAGCTTTTTTCCCGGGATTCCCCCTCTCTCTCTTTTTTTTCCCTTTTTTTTTAAATTTTGATCTTTTCATTTGTTTTATGAGAGCCTGCAGCCCTTCTTTAGAATCCGTAGACTCTGAATCTTCTAGCTCAAGTGTTGGATATAAGTTGTTCTTTGTTTTTGCCTCTTTTTCACTGTTTGCCTGTTCCGACCTTTCTTCCTCGAGGCAGTTCCTCACTAACCTCCAGATCGATCTTACCCCGCCCTTAAGCGTGCCTTGGTCTGCTGCAAAATCAAGATCTTTGCCCAAATTTTCCCATGAAGGGATTGTAAGACTTCCAGAGCACGCAAACCAAGGGGCTATGGCATCACATTCCTCCAGGAACCTCTCCAGGGTACTCCCCTTTATCTTTAAGTTTTTTGAACGAAGCAGCTCATTCAGAGCCAAAAAAAATTGGGTGCGAGTGAGAAGCGCCCATGGCTACACTTGCAAAAGATTCTTTTAAAACTTTTACTGCAGCTCATTCAGAGCCAAAAAAATTGGGTGAGAAGCGCCCATGGCTAAATTTGCAAAAATTCTTTTCCTGCTCCATCTTTTTCTACCGAGAGGAGCAAAATCCCCACTTTTGTCGCAGATTCCTTCCTGCTCCCTCTTTTTCTACCGAGAGGAGCAAAATCCCCGCTTTTGTCGTGGATTCCCACCTTACCTGGGAACTTACCAGTGCACTGCCCTGACTGCAGAGAGTTCTGAGTCCCTCTTCGGACTCTTCTTTCAACAGTTTATTCAGGAACCTTACCTTTTCTTTTAGATGTTTTACTCGAGCGCTCTTCTCTCACCTCCTCTAAAATTTTTTTTAACTGCTTCTGAATCATTCTCGTTTGCCCTATGTAATATGACTAGACACACTACAACACAAATACACCACATGAGGTTAACCAACTTTTATACACTAATAAGACGCACGAACAAATATACATTGATTGGCCAGCTATCATTCTTAAGAAATCTTCTCACTGCGTTTCCTCTAAGGAAACCTTATTGTGGCGCCTTTTAACCCTAATACTGGAAGATGTATTGCCCATTTTGCTATGGGACCTCATTGTCTCTCTACCGGAGAACTTGCCTTTACCCTTTTTGTCCACTTATCTGGAACTTACCAGCAAGCTGCCCTGCAAGTTCTGAGTTCCCCGTACAGGCCACCACTTGTCGTCGCCCAGTCCGACCAGCAGAATAAGGCAACGACCACAGGAACTCTTCTTGAAGCAGTTTATTCAGGAACCTTGAACAATCTTCTTCTGACTGACTGACTCACTCACTCACTCACTCACTGACTCACTGACTGACTCACTGACTCACCCACTCACTCATCCACTCACTGACTGCCTCACTCACTGACTCACTCACTGACTGACTGCCCGACTCACTCCCTCACTCACTCACTCAATCACTGACTGCCCGACTCACTCCCTCACTCACTCACTCACTGAGTGCCCGACTCACTCCCCCACTCACTCACTCACGCACTGAGTGCGCGACTCACTCCCCCCGGGACAAGCCCGCACAAAGCTTAAGAAGCTTTTGAACAGCCAACCCTGGTAAGCCACGTGGTGAATGCAGATAGGTCCACATATGCGGAAGCAATCCTAGGTCATGGCCCAAGCCAAATAAGGACTTGTTTATCCAGGAGAGCACTCGCCATCGGGAAGGCGGAAGGCAGAAGCCAGCGCCATCATTAAGGCGCGGCACCTCGCAGCTCTCTACAGCTTTCCTACAAAGAAGGTTGAGTGCAGCAAGTTCAAACTTTCCTTGTTAATGTAATCTGAAAAGTTGCACAACTTAGTAGATTGGCCTCATTTCTAAAGTAGTTTGTTTACAAAAGAAACATCTTCATTACCGAACACTATACTATGTGAAATGAGCAACTTCGGTTCTAGGAATCACTTGCTTTCCTACGAAGAAGGTTGAGTGCAGCAAGTTCAAACTTTTCTAGTTTGTGTAATCTAACAAGATATACAAGTTAGTGGATTTGCGTTGTTTCTAAAGTGGTTTCTTTAGAAAACAAACATCTTCAGTACTGAACACTGTACTGTGTGAAATAAGTTAATTCAGTTCTAGGAATCAGTTGCCTTTCTACGAAGATGGTTGAGTGCAGCAAGTTCAAACTTTCCTTGTTAATGTAATCTAAAAAGATGGCCAAGTTAGCAGAGTCACCTCATTTGTAAAATAGTTTGTTGAGAAAATTAACATCTTTATTGCCGAACATTTTACTGTGTGAAATATGCTCATTCAGTTCTAGGAATCACTTGCTTTCCTACAAAAAAGGGTGAGTGCAGCAAGTTGAAACTTTCCTTGTTAATGTAATCTAAAAAGAGCCACAACTTACTAGATTGGACTAATTTCTAAAGCAGTTTCTTTAGAAAAGAAACATCTTCAATATCGAACACTGTACAGTGTGAAATAAGTTAATTCGTTTCTAGGAATCAGTTTAATTTCTACGAAGAAGGTTGAGTGCAGCAAGTTCAAACTTTCCTTGTTAATGTAATCTAAAAAGATGGCCAAGTTAGAAGATTCGCCTCATTTGTAAAGTACTTTGTTGAGAAAACAAACATCTTCATTGCCGAACATTGTACTGTGTGAAATAAGCTCATTCGGTTCTAGGAATCAGTTGCTTTTCTACAAAGAAGGTTCAGTGCAGCAAGTTCAAACTCTCCTTGTTAAAGTAATCTAAAAAGATGCACAACTTAGTAGATTGGCCACATTTCTAACGTAGTTTGTTTAGAAAACAAACATCTTCAATACCGAACACTGTAATATGTGAACTAAGCTAGTTCCGTTCGAGGAATCACTTGCCTTCCTACGAAGAAGGTTGAGTGCAGCAAGTTCAAACTTTCCTAGTTTGTGTAATCTAAAATGATGTACAAGTTAGTGGATTCGCCTCATTTCTAAAGTAGTTTCTTTAGAAAAGAAACATCTTCAGTACCGAATTCTGTATTGTGTGAAATAAGTGAATTCGCTTCTAGGATTCAGTTTAAATCTACGAAGATGGTTGAGTGCAGCAAGTTCAAACTTTCCTTGTTAAAGTAATCTAAAAAGATGGCCAAGTTAGTAGATTCGGCTCATTTGTAAAGTAGTTTGTAGAGAAAACAAACATCTTCATTGCCAAACATTGTACTGTGTGAAATAAGCTCATTCGGTCCTAGGAATCAGTTCCTTTCCTACAAAGAAGGTTGAGTGCAGCAAGTTCAAACTTTCCCTATTAATGTAATCTGAAAAGATGCACAACGTAGTAGATTGGCCTCATTTCTAAAGTAGTTTGTTTACAAAACAAACATCTTCATTACCGAACACTATACTATGTGAAATGAGCTAGTTCGGTTCTAGGAATAACTTGCTTTCCTACAAAGAAGGTTGAGTGCTGCAAGTTCAAACTTTCCTCGTTTGTGTAATCTAACAAGATTTACAAGTTAGTGGAATCGCGTCGTTTCTAAAGTGGTTTCCTTATAAAAAAAACATCTTCAGTAGTGAACACTGTACTGTGTGAAATAAGTTAATTCGGTTCTAGGAATCAGTTTAATTTCTACGAAGAAGGTTGAGTGCAGCAAGTTCAAACTTTCCTTGTTAATGTAATCTAAAAAGATGTCCAAGTTAGTAGATTTGCCTTATTGTTAAAGTAGTTTGTTGAGAAAACAAACATCTTCATTGCCGAACATTGTACTGTGTGAAAAACGCTAATTTAGGTTAGCATTCAGTTGCTTTCCTACAAAGAAGGTTGAGTGCAGCAAGTTCAAACTTTCCTTGTTAATGTAATCTAAAAAGATGCACAAGGTAGTAGATTGGCCTCATTTCTAAAGTAGTTTCTTTAGAAAAGAAACATCTTCAGTACCGAACACTGTACTGTGTCAAATAAGTTAATTCGCTTCCAGGAATCAGTTTAAATTCTAAGAAGAAGGTTGAGTGCAGCAAGTTCAAAATTTCCTAGGTTGTGTAATCTAACAAGATGTACAAGTTAGTGCATTCGCCTCATTTCTTACGTAGTTTCTTGTAAAAGAAACATCTTCAGTACCGAACACTGTACTATGTGAAATGTGCTAGTTCGGTTCTCGGAATCACTTGCTTTCCTACGAAGAAGGTTGAGTGCAGCAAGTTCAAACTTTCCTCGTTTGTGTAATCTAACAAGATGTACAAGTTAGTGGATTCGTGTCGTTTCTAAAGTGGTTTCTTTACAAAACAATCATCTTCAGTACTGAACACTGTACTGTGTGAAATAAGTTAATTCGCTTCTAGGAATCAGTTTCCTTTCTACGAAGACGGTTAAGTCCAGCAAGTTCAAACTTTCCTTGTTAATGTAATCTAAAAAGATGGCCAAGTTGGCAGAGTCTACATTTCTACATTTGTAAAGTAGTTTGTTGAGAAAATTAACATCTTCATTGCCGAACATTGTACTGTGTGAAATAAGCCCATTCGGTTCTAGGAATCACTTGCTTTCCTACAAAGAAGGTTGAGTGCAGCAAGTTCAAGCTTTCCTTGTTAATGTAATCTAAAAAGATGCACAGCTTAGTAGATTGGCCTCATTTCTAAAGTAGTTTTTTAGAAAAGAAACATCTTCAGTACCGAACACTGTACTGTGTGAAATGTTAATTCGCTTCTAGGAATCAGTTTAATTTCTACGAAGATGGTTGAGTGCAGCAAGTTCAAACTGTCCGTCTTAATGTAATCTAAAAAGATGGCCAAGTTAGGAGATTCACCTAATTTCTAAAGTGGGGTCTTTAGAAAACAAACCTTCATTGCAAGTTAGTGGATTCGAGTCATTTCTAAAGTAGTTTCTTTAGAAAACAAACATCTTCAGTACCGAACACTGTACAGCATGAAATAAGATGATTCGGTAGGAATTAGTTTCCTTTCCACGAAGATGGTTGAGTTTAGCAAGTTCAAACTTTCGTTGTTAATATAATCTAAAACGATGACCAAGTTAGTAGATTTGCCTCATTTCTAAAATAGGGTCTTTAGAAAACAAACCTTCATTGCCAAACATTGTACTGTGTGAAATGAGATAATTCGTTTCTAGGAATCAGTTTACTTTCTACGAAGATGGTTGAGTTTAGCAAGTTCAAACTTTCCTTGTTAATGTGCTCTAAACAAACATCTTCACAACGTAGTAGATTGGCCTCATTTCTAAAGTAGTTTGTTTACAAAACAAACATCTTCATTACCGAACACTATACTATGTGAAATGAGCTAGTTCGGTTCTAGGAATAACTTGCTTTCCTACAAAGAAGGTTGAGTGCTGCAAGTTCAAACTTTCCTCGTTTGTGTAATCTAACAAGATTTACAAGTTAGTGGAATCGCATCGTTTCTAAAGTGGTTTCCTTATAAAAAAAACATCTTCAGTAGTGAACACTGTACTGTGTGAAATAAGTTAATTCGGTTCTAGGAATCAGTTTAATTTCTACGAAGAAGGTTGAGTGCAGCAAGTTCAAACTTTCCTTGTTAATGTAATCTAAAAAGATGTCCAAGTTAGTAGATTTGCCTTATTGTTAAAGTAGTTTGTTGAGAAAACAAACATCTTCATTGCCGAACATTGTACGGTGTGAAAAAAGCTCATTCCGATCTAGAATTCAGTTGCTTTCCTACAAAGAAGGTTGAGTGCAGCAAGTTCAAACTTTCCTTGTTAATGTAATCTAAAAAGATGCACATCTTAGTGAATTCACCTCATTTCTAAAGTAATTTCTTTAGAAAAGAAACATCCTCAGTACCGAACACTGTACTGTGTGAAATAAGTTAATTCGCTTCTAGGAATCAGTTTAATTTCTACGAAGGTGGTTGAGTGCAGCAAGATCAAACGTTCCTTGTTAATGTAATCTACAAAGATGGCCAAGTTAGAAGATTCGCCTCATTTGTAAAGTACTTTGTTGGGAAAACAAATATCTTCATTGACGAACATTGTACTGTGTGAAATAAGCTCTTTCGGTTATAGGAATCAGTTGCTTTCCTACAAAGAAGGTTGAGTACAGCAAGTTCAAACTTTCCTTGTTAATGTAATCCAAAAAGATGCACAACTTAGTAGATTGGCTTCATTTCCAAAGTAGTTTGTTTAGAAAACAAACATCTTCATTACCGAACACTGTACTATGTGAAATGAGCTAGTTCGGTTCTAGGAATCACTTGCTTTCCTACGAAGAAGGTTGAGTGGAGCAAGTTCAAACTTGCCTAGTTTGTGTAATCTAACAAGATGTACAAGTTAGTGGATTCGCGTCATTTCTAAAGTAGTTTCTTTAGAAAACAAACATCTTCAGCACCAAACACTGTCCTGCGTGAAATAAGATAATTCGGTAGGAATTAGTTTCCTTTCCACGAAGGTGGTTGAATTTAGCAAGTTCAAACTTTCCTTGTTAACGTAATCTAAAAAGATGTCCACGTTAGTAGAGTCACCTCATTTCTAAATTAGTGTCTTTAGAAAACAACCTTTCATTGCCAAACATTGTACTGTGTGAAATGAGCTAATTCGGTTCTAGGAATCAGTTTACTTTCTACGGAGATGTTTGAGTTTAGCAAGTTCAAACTTTCCTTGTTAATGTAATCTGAAAAGATGCACAAGTTAGTAGATTGGCCTCATTTCTAAAGTAGTTTGTTTAGAAAACAAACATCTTCATTACCGATCACTGTACTATGTGAAAGGAGCTAGTTCGGTTCTAGGAATAACTTGCATTCCTATGAAGAAGGTTGAGTACAGCAAGTTCAAACTTTCCTAGTTTGTGTAATCTAACAAGATCTACAAGTTAGTGGATTCATGTAATTTCTAAATTATTTTCTTTAGAAAACAAACATCTTCAGTACTGAAAACTGTACTGTGTGAAATAAGTACATTCGGTTCTAGGAATCAGTTTCCTTTCTACGAAGATGGTTGAGTTTAGCAAGTTCAAACTTTCCTTGTTAATGTAATCTAAAAAGATGTCCAAGTTAGTAGATTTGCCTCATTTCTAAAGTAGTTTCTTTAGAAAACAAACCTTCATTGCCAAACATTGTACTGTGTGAAATGAGGTAATTCGGTTCTAGGAATCAGTTTACTTTCTACGAAGATGGTTGAGTTTAGCAAGTTCAAACTTTCCTTGTTAATGTGCTCTAAAAGGTGTCCAAGTTAGTAGATTTGCCTCATTGGTAAAGTAGTTTGTTGCAAAAACAAACATCTTCATTTCCGAACATTGTAATGTGTGAAAAAAGCTAATTTAGTTCTAGAATTCAGTTGCTTTCCAACAAAGAAGTTTGAGTGCAGCAAGTTCAAACTTTCCTTGTTAATGTAATCTAAAAAGATGCACAACATAGTAGATTGGCCTCATTTCTAAAGTAATTTCTTCAGAAAAGAAACATCTTCAGTACCGAACAGTGTACTGTGTGAAATAAGTTAATTTGCTTCTAGGAATCAGTTTAATTTCTATGAAGAAGGTTGAGTGCAGCAAGTTCATATTTTCCTAGTTTGTGTAATGTAACAAGATGTATAAGTTAGTGGATTCCCCTCATTTCTAACGTAGTTCCTTTAGAAAAGAAACATCTTCAGTACCAAACACTGTACTGTGTGAAATAAGTTAATTCGCTTCTAGGAATCAGTTTAATTTCTACGAAGAAGGTTGAGTGCAGCAAGTTCATATTTTCCTAGTTTGTGTAATCTAACAAGATGTATAAGTTAGTGGATTCGCCTCATTTCTAACGTAGTTCCTTTAGAAAAGAAACATCTTCAGTACCAAACAGTGTAATGTGTGCAATAAGTTAATTCGTTTTCTAGGAATCAGTTTAATTTCTAAGAAGATGGTTGAGTTTAGCAAGTTCAAACTTTCCTTGTTAATATATTCTAAAAAGATGTCCAAGTTGGTAGATTTGCCTCATTGGTAAAGTAGTTCGTTGAGAAAGCAAACATCTTCATTGCCAAACATTGTACTGTGTGAAAAAAGCTCATTCGGTTCTAGAATTCAGTAGCTATCCTACAAAGACTGTTGAGTGCAGCAAGTTCAAACATTCCTTGTTAATGTAATCTAAAAAGATGCACAACTTAGTAGATTGGCCTCATATCTAAAGTAGATTCTTCAGAAAAGAAACATCTTCAGTCCTGAACACTGTACTGTGTGAATAAGTTAATTCGGTTCTAGGAATCAGTTTCCTTTCAACGAAGATGGTTGAGTTTAGCAAGATCAAACTTTCCTGTTAATGTAATCTAAAAAGATGTCCAAGTTAGTAGATTTGACTCATTTGTAAGGTAGTTTATTGAGAAAACAAACATCTTCATTGCCGAACATTGTACTGTGTGAAAAAAGCTAATTTAGTTCAAGAATTCATTTGCTTTCCTACAAAGACGGTTGAGTGCAGAAATTTCAAACTTTCCTTGTTAATGTAATGTAAAAAGAAGCACAACGTAGTAGTTTGGCCTCATTTCTAAAGCAGTTTCTTTAGAAAAGAAACATCTTCAGTACCGAACACTGTACTGTGTGAAATGTTAATTTTCTTCTAGGAATTAGTTTAATTTCTACGAAGATGGTTGAGTGGAGCAAGTTCAAACTTTCCTTGTTAATGTAATCTAAAAAGATGTCCAAGTTAGTAGATTCGCCTCATTTCTAAAGTAGTTTCTTTAGAAAACAAAAATTCATTGCCAAACTTTGTACTGTGTAAAATGAGTTAATTCGGTTCTAGGAATCCGTTTACTTTCTACGAAGATGGTTGAGTTAAGCAAGTGTAAACTTTCCTTGTTCATGTGATCTAAAAAGATGTCCAAGTTAGTAGATTTTCTTCATTGGTAATGTTGTTTGTTGAGAAAACAAACATCTTCATTACGGAACACTGTACTATGTGAAATGAGCTAGTATGGTTTTAGGAATCACTTGCTTTCCTGCGATGAAGGTTGAGTGCAGCAAGTTCAAACATTCCTAGTTTGTGTATGTAACAAGATGTACAAGTTAGTGGTTTCGCGTCATTTCTAAAGTGGTTTCTTTAGAAAACAAACATCTTCAGTACTAAACACTGTACTGTGTAAATAAGTGAATTCGCTTCTAGGAATCAGTTTCCTTTCTACGAAGAAGGTTGAGTGCAGTAAGTTCAAACTTTCCTAGTTTGTGTAATCTAACAAGATGCACAAGTTAGTCATTTCGTGTCGTTTCTAAAGTGGTTTCTTTAGAAAACAAACATCTTGACTACTGAACACTGTACTGTGTGAAATAAGTTAATTCGGTTCTAGCAATCAGTTTCCTTTCTATGAAGATGGTTCAGTGCAGCAAGTTCAAACTTTCCTTCTTAATGTAATCTAAATAGATGGCCAAGTTAGAAGATTCGCCTCACTTGTAAAGTACTTTGTTGAGAAAACAAACATCTTCTTGCCGAACACTGTACTGTGTGAAATAAGCTCATTCGGTTCTAGGAATCAGTTGCTTTCCTATAAAGAAGGTTGAGTGCAGCAAGTTCAAACTTTCCTTGTTAATGTAATCTAAAAAGATGGCCAAGTTAGAAGATTCGCCTCATTTGTAAAGTACTTTGTGGAGAAAACAAATATCTTCATTGCCGCACATTGTACTGTGTGAAATAAGCTCATTCGGTTCTAGGAATCAGTTGCTTTCCTACAAAGAAGGTTGAGTGCAGCAAGTTCAAACTTTCCATGTTAATGTAATCTAAAAAGATGCACAACTTAGTAGATTGGCCTCAGTTCTAAAGTAGTTTGTTCAGAAAACAAACATCTTCATTACCGAACTCTGTACTATGTGAAATAAGCTAGTTCCGTTCTAGGAATCACTTGCTTTCCTACGAAGAAGGTTGAGTGCAGCAAGTTCAAACTTTCCTAGTTTGTGTAATCTAACAAGATCTACAAGTTAGTGGATTCTCATAATTTCTAAATTAGTTTATTTAGAAAACAAACATCTTCAGTACCAAAAACTGTACTGTGTGAAATAAGTTCATTCGGTTCTGGGAATCAGTTTCCTTTCTATGAAGATGGTTGAGTTTAGCAAGTTCAAACTTTCCTTGTTAATGTAATCTAAAAAGATGTCCAAGATAGTAGATTCACCTCATTGCTAAAGTAGTTGCTTTAGAAAACAAACCTTCATTGCCAAAATTTGTACTGTGTGAAATGAGCTAATTCGGTTCTAGGAATCAGTTTACTTTCTACGAAGATGGTTGAGTTTAGCAAGTTCATACTTTCCTTGTTAATGTAATCTAAAAAGATGTCCAAGTTAGTAGATTTGACTCATTTGTAAAGTAGTTTGTTGAGAAAACAAACATCTTCATTGCCGAACATTGCTCTGTGTGAAAAAAGCTAATTTAGTTCTAGAATTCAGTTGCTTTCCTACAAAGAAGGTTGAGTGCAGCTAGTTCAAACTTTCCTTGTTAATGTAGTCTAAAAAGATGCACAACGTAGTAGATTGGCCTCATTTCTAAAGTAGTTTCTTTAGAAAAGAAACATCTTCAGTACCAAACACTGTACTGTGGGAAATAAGTGAATTCGCTTCTAGGAATCAGTTTAATTTCTACGAAGAAGGTTGAGTGCAGCAAGTTTAAACTTTCCTTGTTAATGTAATCTAAAAAGATGCACAACGTAGTAGATTGGCCTCATTTCTAAAGTAGTTTCTTTAGAAAAGAAACATCTTCAGTACCAAACACTGTACTATGGGAAATAAGTGAATTCGCTTCTAGGAATCAGTTTACTTTCTATGAACAGGGTTGAGTGCAGCAAGTTCAAACTTTCCTTGTTAATGTAATCTAAAAAGATGGCCAAGTTAGTAGATTCGCCTCAGTTGTAAAGTAGTTTGTTGAGAAAACAAACATCTTGATTCCCAAACATTGTACTGTGTGAAATAAGCTCATTCGGTTCTAGTAATCAGTTGCTTTCCTACAAAGAAGGTTGAGTGCAGCAAGTTCAAACTTTCCTTTTTAATGTAATCTAAAAAGATGGCCAAGTTAGTAGATTAGCCTCAGTTGTAAAGTAGTTTGTTGAGAAAACAAACATCTTCATTGCCAAACATTGTACTGTGTGAAATAAGCTCATTCGGTTCTAGGAATCAGTTGCTTTCCTACAAAGAAGGTTGAGTGCAGCAAGTTCAAACTTTCCTTGTTAATGTAATCTGAAAAGTTGCACAACTTAGTAGATTGGCCTTATTTCTAAAGTAGTTTGTTTACAAAACAAACATCTTCATTACCGAACACTATACTATGTGAAATGAGCTAGTTCGGTTCTAGGAATCACTTGCTTTCCTACGAAGAAGGTTGAGTGCAGCAAGTTCAAACTTTCCTTTTTAATGTAATCTGAAAAGATGCACAACTTAGTAGATTGACCTCATTTCTAAAGTAGTTTGTTTAGAAAACAAACATCTTCATTACCGAATACTGTACTATGTGAAATGAGCTAGTTCAGTTCTAGGAATCACTTGCTTTCCTACAAAGAAGGTTGAGTGCAGCAAGTTCAAACTTTCCTAGTTTGTGTAATCTAACAAAATGTACAAGTTAGTGGTTTCGAGTCGTTTCTAAAGTGGTTTCTTTAGAAAACAAACATCTTCAGTACTGAGCACTGTACTGTGTGAAGTAAGTTAATTCGGTTCTAGGAATCAGTTTCCTTTCTCTGAAGATCGTTGAGTTTAGCAAGTTCAAACTTTCCTTGTTAATGTAATCTAAAGAGATGTTAAGTTAGTAGATTCACCTCATTTCTAAAGTAGTTTCTTTAGAAAACAAAAATTCATTGCCAGACTTTGTACTGTTTGAAATGAGCTAATTCGGTTCTAGGAATCAGTTTACTTTCTACGAAGATGGTTGAGTTTAGCAAGTTCAAACTTTCCTTGTTAATGTGATCTAAAAAGATGTCCAAGTTATTAAATTTGCTTCATTGGTAAAGTTGTTTGTTGAGAAAATAAACATCTTCATTATGGAACACTGTATTATGTGAAATGAGCTAGTTCGGTTCTAGCAATCACTTGCTTTCCTACAAAGAAGGTTGAGTGCAGCAAGTCAAAATATTCCTAGTTTGTGTATCTAACAAGATGTATAAGTTAGTGTATTCGCGTCGTTTCTAAAGTGGTTTCTTTAGAAAACAAACACCTTCAGTACTGAACACTGTACTGTGTGAAATAAGTTAATTCGGTTCTAGGAATCAGTTTCCTTTCTACGAAGATGGTTGAGTTTAGCAAGTGCATACTTTCCTTGTTAATGTAATCTAAAAAGAAGTCCAAGTTAGTAGATTTGACTCATTTGTAAAGTACTTTGTTGAGAAAACAAACATCTTCATTGCCGAACATTGTTCTGTGTGAAAAAAGCTAATTTAGTTCTAGAATTCAGTTGCTTTCCTACAAAGAAGATTGAGTGCAGCCAATTCAAACTTTCCTTGTTAATGTAGTCTAAAAAGGTGCACAACGTAGTAGATTGCCTCATTACTAAAGTAGTTTCTTTAGAAAAGAAACATCTTCATTGCCGAACATTGTTCTGTGTGAAAAAAGCTAATTTAGTTCTAGAATTCAGTTGCTTTCCTACAAAGAAGATTGAGTGCAGCCAATTCAAACTTTCCTTGTTAATGTAGTCTAAAAAGGTGCACAACGTAGTAGATTGCCTCATTTCTAAAGTAGTTTCTTTAGAAAAGAAACATCTTCATTACCGAACACTGTACTGTGTGAAATAAGTTAATTCGCTTCTAGGAATCAGTTTAATTTCTACGAAGAAGGTTGAGTGCAGCAAGTTCAAACTTTCCTAGTTTGTGTAATCTAACAAGATGTACAAGTTAGTGGATTCGCCTCATTTCTAAAGTAGTTTTTTTTAGAAAAGAAACAACTTCAGTACCGAACACTGTACTGTGTCAAATAAGTGAATTCGCTTCTAGGAATCAGTTTCCTTTCTATGAAGATGGTTGAATGCAGCAAGTTCAAACTTTCCTTCTTAATGTAATCTAAAAAGAAGGCCAAGTTAGACGATTCGCCTCACTTGTAAAGTACTTTGTTGAGAAAACAAACATCTTCATTGCCGAACATTGTACTGTGTGAAATAAGCTCATTCGGTTCTAGGAATCAGTTGCTTTCCTATAAAGAAGGTTGAGTGCAGCTTGTTCAAACGTTCCTTGTTAATGTAATCTAAAAAGATGGCCAAGTTAGAAGATTCGCCTCACTTGTAAAGTACTTTGTTGAGAAAACAAACATCTTCATTGCCGAACATTGTACTGTGTGAAATAAGCTCATTCGGTTCTAGGAATCAGTTGCTTTCCTATAAAGAAGGTTGAGTGCAGCTAGTTCAAACGTTCCTTGTTAATGTAATCTAAAAAGATGGCCACGTTAGAAGATTTGCCTCATTCGTAAAGTACTTTGTTGAGAAAACAAATATCTTCATTGCCGAACATTGTACTGTGTGAAATAAGCTCATTCGGTTCTAGGAATCAGTTGCTTTCCTACAAAGAAGGTTGAGTGCAGCAAGTTCAAACTTTCCTTGTCAATGTAATCTAAAGAGATGCACAACTTAGTAGATTGGCCTTATTTCTAAAGTAGTTTGTTTAGAAAACAAACATCTTCATTACCGAACACTGTACTATTTGAAATAAGCTAGTTCCGTTCTAGGAATCACTTGCTTTCCTACGAAGAAGGTTGAGTGCAGCAAGTTCAAACTTTCCTAGTTTGTGTAATCTAACAAGATCTACAAGTTAGTGGATTCGCATAATTTCTAAATTAGTTTCTTTAGGAAACAAACATCTTCAGTACCGAAAACTGTACTGTGTGAAATAAGTGAATTCGCTTCTAGGAATCAGTTTAATTTCTACGAAGATATTTGAGTGCAGCAAGTTCAAACTTTCCTTGTTAATGTAATCTAAAAAGATGGCCAAGTTAGTAGATTCGCCTCAGTTGTAAACTAGTTTGTTGAGACAACAAACATCTTAATTGCCAAACATTGTACTGTGTGAAATGAGCTCATTCGGTTCTAGGAATCAGTTGCTTTCCTACAAAGAAGGTTGAGTTCAGCAAGTTCAAACTTTCCTTGTTAATGTAATCTGAAAAGTTGCACAACTTAGTAGATTAGCCTCATTTCTAAAGTAGTTTGTTTACAAAACAAACATCTTCATTACCAAACACTATACTATGTGAAATGAGCTAGTTCGGTTCTAGGAATCACTTGCTTTCCTACGAAGAAGGTTGAGTGCAGCAAGTTCAAACTTTCCTTCTTAATGTAATCTAAAAGATGCACAACTTAGTAGATTGGCCTCATTTCTAAAGTAGTTTGTTTAGAAAACAAACATCTTCATTACCGAATACTGTACTATGTGAAATGAGCTAGTTCGGGTCTAGGAATCACTTATTTTCCTACAAAGAAGGTTGAGTGCAGCAAGTTCAAACTTTCCTAGTTTGTGTAATCTATCAAGGTGTACAAGTTAGTGGTTTCGAGTCGTTTCTAAAGTGGTTTCTTTAGAAAACAAACATCTTCAGTACTGAGCACTGTACTGTGTGAAATAAGTTAATTCGGTTCTAGGAATCAGTTTCCTTTCTACGAAGATCGTTGAGTTTAGCAAGTTCAAACTTTCGTTGTTAATGTAATCTAAAAAGATATCCAATTTAGTAGATTCGCCTCATTTCTAAAGTAGTTTTTTTAAAAAAAAAAAATTCATTGCCAAACTTTGTACTGTTTGAAATGAACTAATTCGGTTCTAGGAATCAGTATACATTCTACGAAGATGGTTGAGTTTAGCATGTTCAAACTTTCCTTTTTAATGTGATCTAAAAACATGTCCAAGTTAGTAGATTTGCTTCATTGGTAAAGTTGTTTGTTGAGAAAACAAACATCTTCATTACGGAACACTGTACTATGTGAAATGAGCTAGTTCGGTTCTAGGAATCACTTGCTTTCCTACGAAGAAGGTTGAGTGCAGCAAGTTCAAACATTCCTAGTTTGTGTAACTAACAAGATGTACAAGTTAGTGGTTTCGTGTCATTTCTAAAGTGGTTTCTTTAGAAAACAAACATCTTCAATACTGAACACTGTACTGTGTGAAATAAGTGAATTCGCTTCTAGGAATCAGTTTACTTTCTACGAAGATGGTTGAGTGCAGTAAGTTCAAACTTTCCTGGTTTGTGTAATCTAACAAGAGGACAAGTTAGTCATTTCGCGTCGTTTCTAAAGTGGTTTCTTTAGAAAACAAACATCTTCAGTACTGAACACTGTACTGTGTGAAATAAGTTAATTCGGTTCTAGGAATCAGTTTCCTTTCTATGAAGATGGTTGAGTGCAGCAAGTTCAAACTTTCCCTGTTAATGTAATCTAAAAAGATTGCCAAGTTAGCAGATTCACCTCATTTGTAAGGTACTTTGTTGAGAAAACAAACATCTTCATTGCGGAACATTGTACTGTGTGAAATAAGCTCATTCGGTTCTAGTAATCAGTTGCTTTCCTACAAAGAATGTTGAGTGCAGAAGTTCAAACTTTCCTTGTTAATGTAATCTAAAAAGACGCACAACTTAGTAGATTGGCCTCATTTCTAAAGTAGTTTGTTTAGAAAACAAACATCTTCATTACCGAACACTGTACTATGTGAAATAAGCTAGTTCCGTTCTAGGAATCACTTGCTTTCCTACGAAGAAGTTTGAGTGCAGCAAGTTCAAACGTTCCTAGTTTGTGTAATCTAACAGGATGTACAAGTTAGTTGATTCGCCATATTTCTAAAGTAGTTTCTTTAGAAAAGAAACATCTTCAGTACCTAACACTGTACTGTGTGAAATAAGTGATTTTGCTTCTAGGAATCACTTTAATTTCTATGAAGATGGTTGAGTGCAGCAAGTTCAAACTTTCCTTGTTAATGTAATCTAAAAAGATGGCCAAGTTAGTAGATTCGCCTCATTTGTAAAGTAGTTTGTTGAGAAAACAAACATCTTCATTGCCAAACATTGTACTGTGTGAAATAAGCTCATTCGGTTCTAGGAATCAGTTTCTTTCCTATACAGAAGGTTGAGTGCAGCAAGTTCAAACTTTCCTTGTTACTGTAATCTCAAAAGATGCACAACTTAGTAGATTGGCCTCATTTCTAAAGTAGTTTGTTTAGCAAACAAACATCTTCATTAACGAACACTATAGTATGTGAAATGAGCTAGTTCGATTCTAGGAATCACTTGCTTTCCTACGAAGAAGGTTGAGTGCAGCAAGATCAAACTTTCCTAGTTTGTGTAATCTAAAAAGATGTACAAGTTAGTGGATTCCCGTCATTTCTAAATTAGTTTCTTTAGAAAACAAACATCTTCAGTACCGAACACTGTACTGGGTGAAATAAGTTAATTCGGTTCTAGGAATCAGTTTCCTTTCTACGAAGATGGTTGAGTTTAGCAAGTTCAAACTTTCCTTGTTAATGTAATCTAAAAAGATGTCCAAGTTAGTAGATTCGCCTCATTTCTAAAGTAGTTTCTTTAGGAAACAAACCTAAATTGCCAAACTTTGTACTGTGTGAAATGAGCTAATTCGGTTCTAGGAATCAGTTTACTTTCTATGAAGATGGTTGAGTTTAGCAAGTTCAAACTTTCCTTGTTAATGTGCTCTAAAACGATGTCCAAGTTAGTAGATTTGCCTCATTGGTAAAGTAGTTTGTTGAGAAAACAAACATCTTCATTGCTGAACATTGTACTGTGTGAAAAAAGCTAATTTAGTTCTAGAATTCTGTTGCTTTCCTACAAAGAAGGTTGAGCACAGCCAGTTCAAACTTTCCTTGTTAATGTAATCAAAAAAGATGCACAACTTAGTAGATTGGCCTCATTTCTAAAGTAGTTTCTTTAGAAAAGAAACATCTTCAGTACTGAACACTGTTCTGTGTGTAATAAGGTAATTCTGTTCTAGGAATCAGTTTAATTTCTACAAAGATGGTTGAGTGCAGCAAGTTCAAACTTTCCTTGTTAATGTAATCTAAAAAGATGCACAACTTAGTAGATTGGCCTCATTTCTAACTTAGTTTGTTTACAAAACAAACATCTTCATTACCGAACACTGTACTATGTGACATGAGCTAGTTCGTTTCTAGGAATCACTTGCTTTCCTACGAAGAAGTTGAGTGCAGCAGGTTCAAACTTTCCTCGTTTGTGTAATCTAACAAGATGTACAAGTTAGTAGATTTGACTCATTTTTAAAGTAGTTTGTTGAGAAAAACGATATCTTCATTGCGGAATATTGTACTGTGTGAAAAAAGTTAATTCGAATCTGGAATTCAATCGCTTTCCTACAAAGACGGTTGAGTGCAGCAATTTCAAACATTCCTTGTTAATGTAATCTAAAAAGATGCACAACTTAGTGGATTCGCCTCATTTCCAAAGTAATTTCTTTAGAAACGAAACATCTTAAGTACCAAACACTGTACTGTGTGAAATAAGTTAATTGGCTTCCAGGAATCAGTTTAATTTCTACGAAGATGGTTGACTGCAGGAAGTTCATACTTTCCTTCTTAATGTAATCTGCAAAGATGGCCAAGTTAGTAGATTCACCTCATTTGTAAAGTAGTTTGTTGAGAAAACAAACATCTTCATTGCGGAACATTGTATTGTGTGAAAAAAGCTAATTCGGATCTAGAATTTAGTTGCTTTCCTACAAAGACGGTTGAGTGTAGCAAGGTCAAACATTCCTTGTTAATGTATTCTAAAAAGGTGCACAACTTAGGGGATTCGCCTCATTTCTAAA
Source organism: Orientallactaga sibirica (assembly GCA_036365145.1). NCBI lineage: Eukaryota > Metazoa > Chordata > Mammalia > Rodentia > Dipodidae > Orientallactaga > Orientallactaga sibirica. The sequence continues at coordinate 572,794 of JAEOAD010001751.1, read as the reverse complement.
GTAATTTCTTTAGAAAAGAAACATCTTCAGTACAGAACACTGTACTGTGTGAAATAAGGTAATTCGGTTGTAGGAAATCAGTTTAATTTCTACGAAGATGGTTGAGCGCAGCAAGTTCAAACTTTCCTTGGTAATGTAATCTAAAAAGGTGGCCAAGTTAGTAGATTCGCCTCATTTGTAAAGTAGTTTGTTGAGAAAACAAACATCGTCATTGCCAAACACTGTACTGGGTGAAATAGGCTCATTCGGTTCTAGTAATCAGTTGCTATCCTACAAAGAAGGTTGAGTGCAGCAAATTCAAACTTTCCTTTTTAATGTAATCTGAAAAGTTGCACACCTTAGTAGATTGGCCTCATGTCTAAAGTAGTTTGTTTAGAAAACAAACATCTTCATTACCGAACACTATACTATGTGAAATGAGCTAGTTCGGTTCTAGGAATCACTTGCTTTCCTACAAAGAAGGTTGAGTGCTGCAAGTTCAAACTTTCCTTGTTAATGGAATCTAAAAAGATGCACAACTTAGTAGATTGGCCTCATTTCTAAAGTAGTTTCTTTAGAAAAGAAACATATTCAGTGCCGAACACTGTACTGTGTGAAATAAGTTAATTCGCTTCTAGGAATCAGTTTCCTTTCTACGAAGATGGTTGAGTTTAGCAAGTTCAAACTTTCCTTTTAATGTAATCTAAAAAGATGTCCAACTTAGTAGATTCGCCTCATTTCTAAAGTAGTTTCTTTAGAAAAAAAACCTTCATTTCCAAACATTATACTGTATGAAATAAGCTTATTCAGGTCTAGGAATCAGTTTACTTTCTACGAAGATGGTTGAGCTTAGCAAGTTCAAACTTTCCTTGTTAATGTAATCAAAAAAGATGTCCAAGTTAGTAGATTTGCCTCATTGATAAAGTAGTTTGTTGAGAAAACAAACATCTTCATTGCGGAACATTGTACTGTGTGTAAAAAGCTAATTCGGTTCTAGAATTCAGTTGCTTTCCTACAAAGACGGTTGAGTGCAGAAAGTTAAAACTTTACGTGTTAATGTAATCTAAAAAGATGCACAACTTAGTAGATTGGCCTCATTTCTAAAGTAGTTTCTTTAGTAAAGATACATCTTCAGTACCGAACACTGTACTGTGTGAAATAAGTTATTTCTCTTCTAGGAATCAGTTTAATTTCTCTAAGAAGGTTGAGTGCAGCAAGTTCAAACTTTCCTTGTTAATGTAATCTAAAAAGATGCACAACTTAGTAGATTGGCCTCGTTTCTAAAGTAGTTTGTTTAGAAAACAAACATCTTCCTTACCGAACAGTGTACAATTTGAAATGAGCTAGTTCGGTTCTAGGAATCACTTGCTTTCTAAATGCGAAGAAGGTTGATTGCAGCACGTTCAAACTTTACTAGTTTGTGTAATCTAACAAGATGTACAAGTTAGTGGATTCGCGTAATTTCTAAAGTAGTTCCTTTAGAAAACAAACATCATCAGTACTGAACAGTGTCCTGTGTGAAATAAGTTAATTCTGTTCTAGGAATCAGTTTCCTTTCTCTGAAGATGGTTGAGTGCAGCAAGTTCAAACTTTCCTTGTTAATGTAATCTAAAAAGATGGCCAAGTTACCAGATTCACCTCATTTGTAAAGTAGTTTGTTGAGAAAATTAACATCTTTATTGCCGAACCTTGTACTGTGTGAAATAAGCTCATTCGGTTCTAGGAATCACTTGCTTTCCTACAAAGAAGGTTGAGTGCAGCAAGTTCAAACTTTCCGGTTAATGTAATCTAAAAAGATGCACAACTTAGTAGATTGGCCTCATTTCTAAAGTAGTTTCTTTCGAAAAGAAACATCTTCAGTATCGACCACTGTACTGTGTGAAATAACTTAATTCGCTTCTAGGAATCAGTTTCATTTCTACGAAGATGGTTGAGTGCAGCAAGTTCAAACTTTCCTTTTTAATGTAATCTCAAAAGATGGCCAAGTTAAAAGATCCACCTCATTTGTAAAGTAGTTTGTTGAAAAAACAAACATCTTCATTGCCGAACATTGTATTGTGTGAAAAAAGCTAATTCAGTTCTAGAATTCAGTTGCTTTCCTAAAAAGACAGTTGAGTGCAGCAAGTTCAAACTTTCTTTGTTAATGTAATCTAAAAAGATGCAAAACTTAGTAGATTGGCCTCATTTCTAAAGTTGTTTCTTTAGAAAAGAAACATCTTCAGTACCGAACACTGTACTGTGTTAAATAAGTTAATTCGCTTGTAGGAATCAGTGTAATTTCTACGAAGAAGGTTGAGTGCAGCAAATTCAAACTTTCCTAGTATTGGTAATCTAAAAAGATGTACAAGTTAATTGATTCGCGTCATTTCTAAAGTAGCTTCTTTAGAAAACAAACCTTCATTGCCAAACCTTGTACTATGTGAATTGAGCTAATTCTGTTCTAGGAATCAGTTTACTTTCTACAAAGATGGTTGAGTGCAGCAAGTTCAAATTTTCCTTGTTAATGTAATCTAAAAAGATGTCCATGTTAGTAGATTTCACTCATTTGTAAGGTAGTTTGATGAGAAAATAAACATCTTCATTGCGGAATATTGTACTGTGTGAAAAAAGTTAATTAGAATCTAGAATTCAGTCGCTTTCCTACAAAGACGGTTGAGTGCAGCAATTTCTAACATTCCTTGTTAATGTAATCTAAAAAGATGCACAACTTAGTGGATTCGCCTCATTTCTAAAGTAATTTCTTTAGAAAAGAAACATCTTCAGTCGCGAGCACTGTACTGTGTGAAATAAGTTAATTCGCTTCCAGGAATCAGTTTAATTTCTACGAAGATGGTTGAGTGCAGCAAGATCATACTTTCCTTATTAATGTAATCTAAAAAGATGGCCAAGTTAGTAGATTCACCTCATTTGTAAAGTACTTTGTTGAGAAAACAAACATCTTCATTACTGAACATTGTACTGTGTGAAATAAGCTCATTCGGTTCTAGGAATCAGTTGCTTTCCTACAAACAAGGTTGAGTGCAGCCAGTTCAAACTTTCCTTGTTAATGTAATCTAAAAAGATGTCCAAGTTAGTAGATTCACCTCATTGCTAAAGCAGTTTCTTTAGAAAACAAACCTCATTGCCAAAATTTGTACTGTGTGAAATGAGGTAATTCGGTTCTAGGAATCAGTTTACTTTCTACGAAGATGGTTGAGTTTAGCAAGTTCATATTTTCCTTGTTAATGTAATCTAAAAAGATGTCCACGTTAGTAGATTTGACTCATTTGTTAAGCAGTTTGTTGAGAAACAAACATCTTCATTGCGGAACATTGTACTGCGTGAAAAAGCTAATTCGGATCTGGAATTTAGTTGCTTTCCTACAAGGACGGTTGAGTGCAGCAAGTTCAAACATTCCTTGTTAATGTATTCTAAAAAGGTGCACAACGTAGGGGATTCGCCTCATTTCTAACGTAATTTCTTTAGAAAAGAAACATCTTCAGTACCGAAAACTGTACTGTGTGAAATAAGGTAATCCGGTTCTAGGAAATCAGTTCAATTTCTACAAAGATGGTTGAGTGCAGCAAGTTCAAACGTTCCTTGTTAATGTAATCTAAAAAGATTGCCAAGTTAGTAGATTCGCCTCATTTGTAAAGTAGTTTGTTGAGAAAACAAACATCTTCATTGCCAACATTGTACTGTGTGAAATAAGGCAATTCGGTTCTAGGAATCAGTTCCTTTCCTACAAACAAGGTTGAGTGCAGCCAGTTCAAACTTTCCTTGTTAATGTAATCTGAAAAGTTGCACAACTTAGTAGATTGGCTTCATTTCTAAAGTAGTTTGTTTAGAAAACAAACATCTTCATTACAGAACACTATACTATGTGAAATGAGCTAGTTCCGTTCTAGGAATCACTTGCTTTCCTACGAAGAAGGTTGAGTGCAGCAAGTTCAAACTTTCATAGTTTGTGTAATCTAAAAAGATTTACAAGTTAGTGGATTCGCTTCTTTTCTAAAGTAGTTTCTTTAGAAAAGAAACTTCTTCAGTACTGAAAACTGTATGTGTGAAATAAGTGAATTCGCTTCTAGGAATCAGTTTAATTTCTACGAAGATGGTTGAGTGCAGCAAGTTCAAACTCTCCTTGTTAATGTAATCTAAAAAGATGGCCAAGTTAGTAGATTCGCCTCATTTGTAAAGTAGTTTCTTGAGAAAACAAACATCTTCAGTGCCAAACATTGTACTGTGTGAAATAAGCTCATTCGGTTCTAGGAATCACTTGGTTTCCTACAAAGAAGGTTGAGTGCAGCCAGTTCAAACTTTCCTTGTTAATGGAATCTAAAAAGATGCACAACTTAGTAGATTGGCCTCATTTCTAAAGTAGTTTCTTTAGAAAAGAAACATCTTCAGTTCCGAACACTGTACTGTGTGAAATGAGTTAATTCGCTTCCAGGAATCAGTTTAATTTCTACGAAGATGGTTGAATACAGCAAGTTCAAACTTTCCTAGTTTGTGTAATCTAACAAGATGTACAAGTTAGTGGATTCACGTCATTTCTAACTTTGTTTCTTTAGAAAACAAACATCTTCAGTACCGAACACTGTACTGGGTGAAATAAGTTAATTCAGTTCTAGGAATCAGTTTCCTTTCTACGAAGATGGTTGCGTTTAGCAAGTTCAACCTTTCCTTGTTAATGTAATCTAAAAAGATATCCAAGTTAGTAGATTCGCCTCATTTCTAAAGTAGTTTCTTTAGAAAACAAACCTTCATTGCCAAACTTTGTACTGTGTGAAATGAGCTAATTCGGTTCTAGGAATCAGTTTACTTTCTACGAAGATGGTTGACTTTAGCAAGTTCAAACGTTCCTTGTTAATGTGCTCTAAAACGATGTCCAAGTTAGTAGATTTGCCTCATTGGTAAGGTAGTTTGTTGAGAAAACAAACATCTTCATTGCTGAACATTGTACTGTGTGAAAAAAGCTAATTTAGTTCTAGAATTCAGTTGCTTTCCTACAAAAAATGTTGAGTGCAGCCAGTTCAAACTTTCCTTGTTAATGTAATCTAAAAAGATGCACAACGTAGTAGATTGGCCTCATTTCTAAAGTATTTTCTTTGGAAAAGAAACATCTTCAGTACCAAACACTGTACTTTGTGAAATAAGTGAATTCGCTTCTAGGAATCAGTTTAATTTCTACGGAGAAGGTTGAGTGCAGCAAGTTCAAACTTTCCTAGTTTGTATAACGTAACAAGATGTACAAGTTAGTGCATTCGCCTCATTTCTAAGGTATTTTCTTTAGAAAAGAAACATCTTCAGTACCGAACACTCTTCTGTGTGAAATAAGGTAATTCTGTTCTAGGAATCAGTTTAATTTCTTCGAAGATGGTTGAGTGCAGCAAGTTCAAACTTTCCTTGTTAATGTAATCTAAAAAGATGCATAACTTAGTAGATTGGCCTCATTTCTAACGTAGTTTGTTTACAAAACAAACATCTTCATTACCGAACACTATACTATGTGACATGAGCTAGTTCGGTTCTAGGAATCACTTGCTTTCCTACGAAGAAGGTTGAGTGCAGCAGGTTCAAACTTTCCTCGTTTGTGTAATCTAACAAGATGTACAAGTTAGTAGATTTGACTCATTTGTAAAGTAGTTTGTTGAGAAAACAGACATCTTCATTGCGGAATATTGTACTGTGTGAAAAAAGTTAATTCGAATCTAGAATTCAGTCGCTTTCCTAAAAAGACGGTTGAGTGCAGCAATTTCAACCATTCCTTGTTAATGTAATCTAAAAAGATGCACAACTTAGTGGATTCGCCTCATTTCTAAAGTAATTTCTTTAGAAACGAAACATCTTCAATACGGAACACTGTACTGTGTGAAATAAGTTAATTGGCTTCCAGGAATCAGTTTAATTTCTACGAAGATGGTTGAGTGCAGGAAGTTCATACTTTCCTTCTTAATGTAATCTGCAAAGATGGCCAAGTTAGTAGATTTACCTCATTTGTAAAGTGTTTTGTTGAGAAAACAAACATCTTCATTGCCAAACTTCGTACTGTGTGAAATAGGCTCATTCGGTTCTAGGAATCAGTTGCTTTCCTACAAAGAAGGTTGAGTGCAGCAAATTCAAACTTTCCTTGTTAATGTAATCTAAAAGTTGCACAACTTAGTAGATTGGCCTCATGTCTAAAGTAGTTTGTTTAGAAAACAAACATCTTCATTACAGAACACTATACTATGTGAAATGAGCTAGTTCGGTTCTAGGAATCACTTGCTTACCTATGAAGAAGGTTGAGTGCAGCAAGTTCAAACTTTCTTCGTTTGTGTAATCTAAAAAGATTTAGAAGTTAGTGGATTCGCGTCATTTCTAAAGTGGTTACCTTATAAAACTAACATCTTCAGTAGTGCACACTGTACTGTGTGATATAAGATAATTCGGTTCTAGGAATCAGTTTACATTCTACCAAGATGGTTGAGTGCAGCAAGTTCAAACTATCCTTGTTAATGTAATCTAAAAAGATGGCCAAATTAGAAGATTCGCCTGATTTGTAAAGTACTTTGTTGAGAAAACAAACATCTTCATTCCCGAACATTGTACTGTGTGAAATAAGCTCATTCGGTTCTAGGAATCAGTTACTTTCCTACAAAGAAGGTTGAGTGCAGCAAGTTCAAACTTTCCTTAATAATGGAATCTAAAAAGATGCACATCTTAGTAGATTGGCCTCATTTCTAAAGTATTTTCTTTAGAAAAGAAACATCTTCAGTACCGAACACTGTACTGTGTGAAATGAGTTAATTCGCTTCTAGGAATCAGTTTAATTTCTACGAAGAAGGTTGAGTGCAGCAAGTTCAAACTTTCCTTGTTAATGTAATCTAAAAAGAGGGCCAAGTTAGAAGATTCTCCTCATTTGTAAAGTACTTTGTTGAGAAAACAAACACCTTCATTGCCGAACATGGTATTGTGTGAAATAAGCTCAGTCAGTTCTAGGAATCAGTTGCTTTCCTACAAAGAAGGTTGAGTGCAGCACGTTCAAACTTTCCTTGTTAATGTAATCTAAAAAGATGCACAAAGTAGTAGATTGGCCTCATTTCTAAAGTATTTTCTTTAGAAAACAAACATCTTCATTACCGAACACTGTACTATGTGAAATAAGCTAGTTCCGTTCTAGGAATCACTTGCTTTCCTACAAAGAAGGTTGAGTGCAGCAAGTTCAAACGTCCTTAGTTTGTGTAATCTAACAAGATGTACAAGTTAGTGCATTCGCCTCAATTCTAAAGAAGTTTCTTTAGAAAAGAAACATCTTCACTACCGAACACTGTTCTGTGTGAAATAAGGTAATTCGGTTCTAGGAATCTGTTTAATTTCTACGAAGATGGTTGACTGCAGCAAGTTCAAACTTTCCTAGTTTGTGTAATCTAACAAGATGTACAAGTTAGTGCATACGCCTCATTTCTAAAGTAGTTTCTTTAGAAAAGAAACATCTTCAGTACCGAACACCTTAACGTGTGAAATAAGTGAATTCGCTTCTAGGAATCAGTTTAATTTCTACGAAGAAGGTTGAGTGTAGCAAGTTCAAACTTTCCTTGTTACTGTAATCTAAAAAGATGGCCAAGTTAGAAGTTTCGCCTCATTTTTAAAGTACTTTGTTGAGAAAACAAACATCTTCATTGCTGAACATTGTACTGTGTGAAATAAGCTCATTCGGATCTAGGAATCAGTTGCTTTCCTACAAAGAAGGTTGAGTGCAGCAAGTTCAAACTTTCCTTGTAAAAGTAATCCAAAAAGATGCACAACTTAGTAGATTGGCCTCATTTCTAAAGTAGTTTGTTTACAAAACAAACATCTTCATTACCGAACACTATACTATGTGAAATGAGCTAGTTCGGTTCTAGGAATCACTTGCTTTCCTACGAAGAAGGTTGAGTGCAGCAAGTTCAAACTTTCCTAGTTTGTGTAATCTAACAAGATGTACAAGTTAGTGCAATCGCCTCATTTCTAAAGTAGTTTCTTTAGAAAAGAAACATCTTCAGTACTGAACACTGTACTGTGTGAAATAAGGTAAATCGGTTCTAGGAATCAGTTTAATTTCTACAAATAGGGTTGAGTGCAGCAAGTTCAAACTTTCCTTGTTAATGTAATCTAAAAAGATGCACAACGTAGTAGATTGGCCTCATTTCTAAAGTAGTTTGTTTACAAAACAAACATCTTCATTACCGAAGACTATACTATGTGAAATGAGCTAGTTCAGTTGTAGGAATCAGTTGCTTTTCTACGAAGAAGGATGAGTGCAGGAAATTCAAACTTTCCTCCTTTGTGTAATCTAACAAGATGTACAAGCTAGTGGATTCACTTCGTTTCTAAAGTGTTTTCTTAAGAAAACAAACATCTTCAGTTCTGTACACTGTACTGTGTGAAATAAGTTAATTCGGTTCTAGGAATCAGTTTCCTTTCTGTGAAGATGGTTGAGTGCAGCAAGTTCAAATTTTCCTTGTTAATGTAATATAAAAAGATGGCCAAGTTAGCAGAGTCACCTCATTTGTAAAATAGTTTGTTGAGAAAATTAACATCTTTATAGCCGAACATTGTACTGTGTGAAATAAGCTCATTCGGTTCTAGCAATCACTTGCTTTCCTACAAAGAAGGTTGAGTGCAGCAAGTTCAAACTTTCCTTGTTAATGCAATCTAAAAAGATGCACAACTTAGTAGATTGGCCTCATTTCTAAAGTAGTTTCTTTAGAAAAGAAACATCTTCAGTACCAAACACTGTACTGTGTGAGATAAGTGAATTCGCTTCTAGGAATCAGTTTAATTTCTACGAAGAAGGTTGAGTGCAGCAAGTTCAAACTTTCCTTGTTAATGTAATCTAAAAAGATGGCCAAGTTAGAAGATTCGCCTCATTTATAAAGTACTTTGTGGAGGAAACAAACATCTTCATTGCCAAACATTGTACTGTGTGAAATAAGCACATTCGGTTCTAGGAATTAGTTGCTTTCCTACAAAGAAGGTTGAGTGTAGCAAGTTCAAACTTTCCTTGTTAATGGAATCTAAAAAGATGGCCAAGTTAGTAGATTTGCCTCATTTGTAAAGTAGTATGTTGAGAAAACAAACGTCTTCATTGCCGAACATTGTACTGTGTGAAATAAGCTCATTCGGTTCTAGGAATCACTTGCGTTCCTACGAAGAAGGTTGAATGCAGCAAGTTCAATCTTTCCTTGTTAATGTAATCTGAAAAGATCCACAACTTAGTAGATTGGCCTCATTTATAAAGTAGTTTGTTTAGAAAACAAGCATCTACATTACCGAACACTGTACTATGTGAAATGAGCTAGTTCGATTCTAGGAATCAATTGCTTTCCTACGAAGAAGGTTGAGTGCAGCAAGTTCAAACTTTCCTAGTTTGTGTAATCTAACAAGATGTACAAGTTATTAGATTCGCCTCATTTCTAAAGTAGTTTCTTTAGAAAAGAAACATCTTCAGTACTGAACACTATACTGTGTGAAATAAGTGAATTCGCTTCTAGGAATCACTTTAAATTCTACGAAGATGGTTGAGTGCAGCAAGTTCAAACTTTCCTTGTTAATGTAATCTAAAAAGATGGCCAAGTTAGTAGTTTCGCCTCATTGGTAAAGCAGTTTGTTGAGAAAATTAACATCTTTATTGCAGAAAATTGTACTGTGTGAAATAAGCTCATTCGGTATTAGTAATCACTTGCTTTCCTACAAAGAAGGTTGAGTGGAGCAAGTTCAAACTTTCCTTGTTAATGGAATATAAAAACATGCACAACTTAGTAGATTGGCCTCATTTCTAAAGCAGATTGTTTAGAAAACAAACATCTTCAATACCGAACACTGTACTATGTGAAATAAGCTAGTTCGTTTCTAGGAATCACTTCCTTTCCTAAAAAGAAGGTTGAGTGCAGCAAGTTCAAACTTTCCTTGTTAATGTAATCTGAAAAGTTGCACAAATTAATAGATGGGCCTCATTTCTAAAATAGTTTGTTTAGAAAACAAATATCTTCATTACCGAACACTGTACAGTGTGAAATAAGTTAATTCGCTTCCAGGAATGAGTTTAATTTCTATGAAGAAGGTTGAGTGCAGCAAGTTCAAACTTTCCTTGTTAATGTAATCTAAACAGATCGCCCAGTTAGAAGATTCGCCTCATTTGTAAAGTACTTTGTTGAGAAAACAAACATCTTCATTGCCGAACATTGTACTGTGTGAAATAAGCTCATTCGGTTCTAGGAATCAGTTGCTTTCCTACAAAGAAGGTTGAGTACAGCAAGTTCAAACTTTCCTTGTTAATGTAATCTAAAAAGATGCACAACTTAGTAGATTGACCTCATTTCTAAAGTAGTTTGTTTAGAAAACAAACATCTTCATTAGCGAACACTGTACTATGTGAAATAAGCTAGTTCCGTTCTAGGAATCACTTGCTTTCCTACGAAGAAGTTTGAGTGCAGCAAGTTCAAACTTTCCTAGTTTGTGTAATCTAACAAGATGTACAAGTTAGTGGATTGGACTCATTTCTGAAGTAGTTTCTTTAGAAAAGAAACATCTTCAGTACCGAACACTGTACTGTGTGAAATAAGTGAATTCGCTTCTAGGAATCAGTTTAATTTCTACGAAGATGGTTGAGTGCAGCAAGGTCAAACTTTCCTTGTTAATGTAATCTAAAAAGATGGCCAAGTTAGTAGATTCGCCTCATTTGTAAAGTAGTTTGTTGCGAAAACAAACATCTTTATTGCCGAAAATTGTAGTGTGTGAAATAAGCTCATTCGTTTCTAGGAATCAGTTGCTTTCCTATAAAGAAGGTTGAGTGCAGCAAGTTCAAACTTTCCTTGTTAATGGAATCTAAAAAGATGCACTACTTAGTAGATTGACCTCATTTCTAAAGTAGTTTCTTTAGAAAAGAAACATCTTCAGTACCGAACACTATACTGTGTGAAATCAGTTAATTCGCTTCTAGGAATCAGTTTAATTTCTACGAACATGGTTGAGTGCAGCAAGTTCAACCTTTTCTAGTTTGTGTAATCTAACAAGATGTACAAGTTTGTGGATTCGCATCATTTTTAAATTAGTTTCTTGAGAAAACAAACATCTTCAGTACGGAACACTGTACTGTGTGAAATAAGTTAATTCGGTTCTAGGAATCAGTTTCCTTTCTACGAAGATGCTTGAGTTTAGCAAGTTCAAACTTTCCATGATAATGTAATCTAAAAAGATGTCCAAGTTAGTAGATTCGCCTCAGTTCTAAAGTAGTTTCTTTAGAAAACAAACCGAAATTGCCAAACTTTGTACTGTGTGAAATGAGCTAATTCGGTTCTAGGAATCAGTTTACATTCTACGAAGATGGTTGAGTTTAGCAAGTTCAAACTTTCCTTGTTAATGTGCTCTAAAAAGATGTCAAAGTTAGTAGATTTGCCTCATTGGTAAAGTAGTTTGTTGAGAAAACAAACATCTTCATTGCCGAACATTGTACTGTGTGTAAAAAGCTAATTCAGTTCTAGAATTCAGAAGCTTTCCTTCAAAGAAGGTTCAGTGCAGCCAGTTCAAACTTTCCTTGTTAATGTAATCTAAAAAGATGCATAATGAGGTAGATTGGCCTCATTTCTAAAGTAGTTTCTTTAGAAACATCTTCAGTACCGAACACTTTACTGTGTGAAATAAGGTGAGTCGCTTCTAGGAGACACCCCATTTGTAAAATAGTTTGTTGAGAAAATTAACATCTTTATTGCCGAACATTGTACTGTGTGAAATAAGCTCATTCGGTTCTAGGAATCACTTGCTTTCCTACAAAGAATGTTGAGTGCAGCAAGTTCAAACTTTCCTAGTTTGTGTAATTAAACAAGATGTACAAGTTAGTGGATTCGCCTCCTTCTAAAGTAGTTTCTTTAGAAAAGAAACATCTGGAGTTTATTCGCTTCTAGGAATCAGTTTAATTTCTACGAAGATGGTTGAGTGCAGCAAGTTCAAACTTTCCTTGTTAATGTAATCTAAAAAGATGGCCAAGTTAGTAGATTCCCCTCATTTGTAAATTAGTTTGTTGAGAAAACAAACATCTTCATGACTGAACACTATACTATGTGACATGAGCTAGTTCGGTTCTTGGAATCACTTGCTTTCCTACAAAGAAGGATGAGTGCAGCAAGTTCAAACTTTCCTCGTTTGTGTAATCTAACAAGATGTACAAGTTAGTGGATTCGCATCGTTTCTAAAGTGGTTTCTTTAGAAAACAAACAACTTCAGTACTGAACACTGTACTGTGTGAAATAAGTTAATTCGGTTCTAGGAATCAGTTTCCTTTCTACAAGGATGGTTGAGTGCAGCAAGTTCAAACTTTCCTTGTCAATGTAATCTAAAAAGATGGCCAAGTTAGCAGATTCACCTCAGTCGTAAGGTAGGTTGTTGAGAAAATTAACATCTTTACTGCCGATCGTTGTACTGTGTGAAATAAGCTCATTCGGTTCTAGGAATCAGTTGCTTTCCTACAAAGAAGGTTGAGGGCAGCAAGTTCAAATTTTCCTAGTTTGTGTAACCTAACAAGATGTACAAGTTTGTGGATTCGCCTCATTTCTAACGTAGGTCCTTCAGAAAAGAAACATCTTCAGTTCCAAACATTGAACTGTGTGAAATAAGTTAATTCACTTCTAGGAATCAGTTTAATTTCTATGAAGACGGTTGAGTTCAGCAAGTTCAAACTTTCCTTGTTAATGTAATCTTAAAAGCTGTCCAAGTTAGTAGATTTGCCTCATTGGTAAAGTAGTTCGTTGAGAAAACAAACATCTTCATTTCCGAACATTGTAATGTGTGAAAAAGCTCATTCGGTTCTAGAATTCAGTTGCTTTCCTACAAAGACCGTTGAGCGCAGCAAGTTCAAACTTTCCTTGTTAATGTAATCTAAAAAGATGCACAACTAAGTAGATTGGCCTCATTTCTAAAGTAGTTTCTTTAGAAAAGAAACATCTTCATTACCGAACACTATACTGTGTGAAATTAGTTAATTCGCTTCTAGGAATCAGTTTAATTTCTACGAAGAAGGTTGAGTGCAGCAAGTTCAAACTTTCCTTGTTAATGTAATCTAAAAAGATGGCCAAGTTAGAAGATTCGCCTCATTTGTAAAGTACTTTTTTGAGGAAACAAACATCTTCCTTGCCGAATATTGTACTGTGTGAAATAAGCTCATTCGGTTCTAGGAATCAGTTGCTATCCTACACAGAAGTTTGAGTGCAGCAAGTTCAAACTTTCCTTGTTAATGTAATCTAAAAAGATGCACAACTTAGTAGATTGGGTTCATTTCTAAAGTACTTTGTTTAGAAAACAAACATCTTCATTACCGAACAATGTACTATGTGAAATAAGCTAGTTCCGTTCTAGGAATCACTGGCGTTCCTATGAAGAAGGCTGAGTGCAGCAAGTTTAACCTTTCCTAGTTTGTGTAATCTAACAAGATGTACAAGTTATTGGATTCGCCTCATTTCTAAAGTAGTTTCTTTAGAAAAGAAACATCTTCAGTACCTAACACTGTACTGTGTGAAATAAGTGAATTCGCTTCTAGGAATCATTTTAATTTCTATGAAGATGGTTGAGTGCAGCAAGTTCAAACTTTCCTTGTTAATGTAATCTAAAAAGATGACCAAGTTAGTAGATTCGCCTCATTTGTAAAGTAGTTTGTTGAGAAAACAAACATCTTCATTGCCAAACATTGTACTGTGTGAAATAAGCTCATTCGGTTCTAGGAATCAGTTGCTTTCCTATAAAGAAGGTTGAGTGCAGCAAGTTCAAACTTTCCTTGTTAATGTAATCTGAAAAGATGCACAACTTAGTAGATTGGCCTCATTTCTAAAGTAGTTGGTTTACAAAACAAACATATTCATTACCGAACACTGTACTATGTGAAATGAGCTATCTCGGATCTAGGGATCACTTGCTTTCCTACGAAGAAGGTTGAGTGCAGTAAGTTCAAACTTTCCTAGTTTGTGTAATCTAACAAGATGTACAAGTTAGTGGTTTCGCGTCATTTCTAAAGTGGTTTCTTTAGAAAACAAACATCTTCAGTACTGAGCACTGTACTGGGAAATTAGTTAAATAGATTCTAGGAATCAGTCTCCTTTCTGCGAAGATGGTTGATTCCAGCAAGTTCAAAGTTTCCTTGTCAATGTAATCTAAAAAGATGGCCAAGTTAGCAGATTCACCTCAATGGTAAGGTAGGTTGTTGAGAAAATTAACATGTTTACTGCCGAACATTGTACTGTGTGAAATAAGCTCATTCGGTTCTAGGAATCAGTTGCTTTCCTACAAAGAAGGTTGAGGGCAGCAAGTTCAAACTTTCCTTGTTAATGGTATCTAAAAAGATGCACAACTTAGTAGATTGGCCTCATTTCTAAAGTAGTTTCTTTAGAAAAGAAACATCTTCAGTACCGAACACTGTACTGTGTGAAATGAGTTAATTCGCTTCCAGGAATCGGTTTACTTTCTACGAAGAAGGTTGAGTGCACAAGTTCCAATTTTCCTAGTTTGTGTAATCTAACAAGATGTACATGTTAGTGGATTCGCCTCATTTCTAACATAGGTCCTTCAGAAAAGAAACATCTTCAGTTCCAAACATTGAACTGTGTGAAATAAGTTAATTCACGTCTAGGAATCAGTTTAATTTCTATGAAGACGGTTGAGTTTAGCAAGTTCAAACTTTCCTTGTTAATGTAATCTAAAAAGCTGTCCAAGTTAGTAGATTTGCCTCATTGGTAAAGTAGTTCGTTGAGAAAACAAACATCTTCATTTCCGAACATTGTAATGTGTGAAAAAGCTCATTCGGTTCTAGAATTCAGTTGCTTTCCTACAAAGACCGTTGACCGCAGCAAGTTCAAACTTTCCTTGTTAATGTAATCCAAAAAAAATGCACAACTTAGTAGATTGGCCTCATTTCTAAAGTAGTTTCTTTAGAAAAGAAACATCTTCAGTACCTAACACTGTACTGTGTGAAATAAGTGAATTTGCTTCTAGGAATCATTTTAATTTCTGCGAAGATGGTTGAGTGCAGCAAGTTCAAACTTTCCTTGTTAATGTAATCTAAAAAGATGGCCAAGTTAGTAGATTAGCCTCATTTGTAAAGTAGTTTCTTGAGAAAACAAGCATCTTCATTGCCAAACATTGTACTGTGTGAAATAAGCTCATTCGGTTCTAGGAATCAGTTGCTTTCCTATAAAGAAGGTTGAGTGCAGCAAGTTCAAACTTTCCTTGTTAATGTAATCTGTAAAGATGCACAACTTAGTAGATTGGCCTCATTTCTAAAGTAGTTGTTTTATAAAACAAACATCTTCATTACCGAACACTGTACTATGTGAAATGAGCTAGTTCGGTTCTAGGAATCACTTGCTTTCCTACGAAGAAGGTTGAGTGCAGCAAGTTCAAACGTTCCTAGTTTGTGTAATCTAACAAGATGTACAAGTTAGTGGTTTCGAGTCGTTCCTAAGTGGCTTCTTTAGAATACAAACATCTTCAGTACTGAGCACTGTACTGGGTGAAATAAGTTAAATCGGTTCTAGGAATCAGTTACCTTTCTACGAAGATGGTTGAGTGCAGCAAGTTCAAACTTCCCTTGTCAATGTAATCTAAAAAGATGGCCAAGTTAGCAGATTCACCTCATTGGTAAGGTAGTTTATTGAGAAAATTATTATCTTTATTTCCGAACATTGTACTGTGTGAAATAAGCTCATTCGGTTCTGGGAATCAGTTGCTTTCCTACAAAGAAGGTTGAGGGCAGCAAGTTCAAACTTTCCTTGTTAATGTAATCTAAAAGGATGCACAACTTAGTAGATTGGCCTCATTACTAAAGTAGTTCCTTTAGAAAAGAAACATCTTCAGTACCGAACACTGTACAGTGTGAAATAAGTTAATTCGCTTCTAGGAATCAGTTTAATTTCTACGAAGAAGGTTGAGTGCACCAAGTTCAAACTTTCCTAGTTTGTGTAATCTAACAGCATGTACAAGTTAGTGGATTCGCCTCATTTCTAAAGTAGTTTCTTTAGAAAAGAAACATCTTCAGTACGGAAAACTGTACTGTGTGAAATAAGTGAATTCGCTTCTAGGAATCAGTTTAATTTCTACGAAGATGGTTGAGTGCAGCAAGTTCAAACTTTCCTTGTTAATGTAATCTAAAAAGATGGCCAAGTTAGTAGATTCGCCTCATTTGTACAGTAGTTTTTTGAGAAAACAAACATCTTCATTGCCAAACATTGTACTGTGTGAAATAAGTTCTTTCGGTTCTAGGAATCATTAGCTTTCCTACAAAGAAGGTTGAGTGCAGCAAGTTCAAACTTTCATTGTTAATGTAATCTGAGAATATGCACAACTTAGTAGATTGGCCTCATTTTTAAAGTAGTTTGTTTACAAAACAAACATCTTCATTACCGAACACTATACTATGTGAAATGAGCTAGTTCGGTTCTAGGAATCACTTGCTTTCGTACCAAGAAGGTTGAGTGCAGCAAGGTCAAACTTTCCTCGTTTGTGTAATCTAACAAGATGTACCCTTTAGTGTATTCGCGTTGTTTCTAAAGTGGTTTCTTTAGAAAAGAAACATCTTCAGTACCAAACACTGTACTGTGTGAAATAAGTTAATTCGCTTCTAGGAATCAGTTTAATTTCTACGAAGATGGTTGAGTTTAGCAAATTCAAACTTTCCTTTTTAATGTGATCTAAAAAGATGTCCAAGTTAGTAGATTTGCCTCACTGGTAAAGTAGTTCGTTGAGAAAACAAACATCTTCATTGCGAACATTGTACTGTGTGAAAAAAGCTCAATCGGTTCTAGAATTCATTTGCTTTCCTACAAAGACGGTTGAGTGCTGCAAGTTCAAACTTTTCTTGTTAATGTAATCGAAAAAGATGCACAACTTAGTCGATTGGCCTCATTTCTAAGGTAGTTTCTTTAGAAAAGAAACATCTTCAGTACCGAACACTGTACTGTGTGAAATAAGTTAATTCGCTTCTAGGAATCAGTTTAATTTCAACGAAGACCGTTGAGTGCAGCAAGTTCAAACTTTCCATGTTAATGTAATCTAAAAAGATGCACAACTTAGTAGATTGGCCTCATTTCTAAAGTAGTTTGTTTACAAAACAAACATCTTCATTACCGAACACTACACTATGTGAAATGAGTCAGTTCGGTTCTAGGAATCACTTGCTTTCCTACGCAGAAGGATGAGTGCAGCAAGTTCAAACTTTCCTCGTTTGTGTAATCTAACAATTTTTACAAGTTAGTGGATTTAGCCTCGTTTTCTAAAGTGGTTTCTTTAGAAAACAAACATCTTCAGTACTGAACACTGCACTGTGTGAAATATGTTAATTCGCTTCTAGGAATCAGTTTCCTTTCTATAAAGATGGTTGAGTGCAGCAAGTTCAAACTTTCCTTGTTAATGTAATCTAAAAAGTTGGCCAAGTTAGAAGATTCGCCTCATTTGTAAAGTACTTTGTTGAGTAAACAAACATCTTCATTGCCGAACATTGTACTGGGTGAAATAAGCTCATTCGGTTATAGGAATCACTTGCTTTCCTACAAGGAAGGTTGAGTGCAGCAAGTTCAAACTTTCCTTGTTAATGTAATCTAAAAAGATGTCCAAGTTAGTAGATTCGCCTCATTTCTAAAGTAGTTTCTTTAGAATACAAACCTTCATTGCCAAACATTGTACTGTGTGAAATGAGCTAATTCAGTTCTAGGAATCTGTTTACTTTCTACGAAGATGGTTGAGTTTAGCAAGTTCAAACTTTCCTTGTTAATGTAATCTAAAAAGATATCCAAGTTAGTAGATTCGCCTCATTTCTAAAGTAGTTTCTTTAGAAAACAAACCTTCATTACCAAATATTGTACTGTGTGAAATGAGCAAGTTCAAACGTTCCTTGTTAACGTAATCTAAAAAGATGGCCAAGTTAGTAGATTCGCCTCATTTGTAAAGTAGTTTGTTGAGAAAACAAACATCTTCATTGCCTAACATTGTACTGTGTGAAATAAGCTCATTCGGTTCTAGAAATCAGTTGCTTTCCCACAAAGAAGGTTGAGTGCAGCAAGTTCAAACTTTCCTTGTTAATGGAATCTAAAAAGATGCACAAAATAGTAGATTGGCCTCATTTCTAAAGTAGTTTGTTGAGAAAACAAACATCTTCATTACCGAACACTGTACTATGTGAAATAGGCTAGTTCCGTTCTAGGAATCACTTGCTTTCCTACGAAGAAGGTTGAGTGCAGCATTTTCAAACTTTCTTAGGTTGTGTAATATAACAAGATGTACACGTTAGTGGATTTGCCTCATTTCTAAAGTAGTTTCTTTTGAAAAGAAACATCTTCAGTTCCGTTCTAGGAATCACTTGCTTTCTTACGAAGAAGGTTGAGTGCAGGAAGTTCAAACTTTCCTAGTTTGTGTAATCAAACAAGATGTACAAGTTAGTGCATTCGCCTCATTTCTAAAGTAGTTTCTTTAGAAAAGAAAGATCTTCACTACCGAACACTGTACTGTGTGAAATAAGGTAATTCAGTTCTAGGAATCAGTTTAATTTCTACGAAGATGGTTGATTGCAGCAAGTTGAAACTTTCCTTGTTAATGTAATCTAAAAAGATGTCCAAGTTAGTAGATTCGCCTCATTTCTAAAGTACTTTCTTTAGAAAAGAAACCTAAATTGCCAAACTTTGAACTGTGTGAAATGAG
Source organism: Orientallactaga sibirica (assembly GCA_036365145.1). NCBI lineage: Eukaryota > Metazoa > Chordata > Mammalia > Rodentia > Dipodidae > Orientallactaga > Orientallactaga sibirica. Next base: position 554,143 of record JAEOAD010001751.1, on the reverse strand, counting down.
CTAATTCGGTTCTAGGAATTCAGTTTACTTTCTACGAAGATGGTTAAGTTTAGCAAGTTCAAACTTTCCTTGTTAATGTGGTAATGAGAAAACAAACATCTTCACTGCCAAACATTGTACTGTGTGAAAAAAGCTAATTTAGTTCTAGAATTCAGTTGCTTTCCTACAAAGAAGGTTGAGTGCAGAAAGTTCAAACTTTCCTTGTTAATGTAATCTAAAAAGATTCACAACGTAGTAGATTGGCCTCATTTCTAAAGTAATTTCTTTAGAAAAGAAACATCTTCAGTACCGAAGATTGTACTGTGTGAAATAAGTCAATTTGCTTCTAGGAATCAGTTTAATTTCTACGAAGAAGGTTGACTGCAGCAAGTTCAAACTTTCCTAGTTTGTGTAATCTAACATGATTTACAAGTTAGTCTATTCACGTCGTTTCTAAAGTGGTTTCTTTAGAAAACAAACATCTTCAGTACCGAACACTGTACTGCGTGAAATAAGTTAATTCGGTTCTATGAATCAGTTTCCTTTCTACGAAGATGGTTGAGTTCAGCAAGTTCAAACTTTCCTTGTTAATGTAATCTAAAAATATGGCCAAGTTAGAAGATTCGCCTCATTTGTAAAGTACTTTGTTGAAAAAAGAAACATCTTCATTGCCGAACATTGTACTGTGTGAAATAAGCTCATTCGGTTCTAGGAATCAGTTGCTTTCCTACAAAGAAGGTTGAGTGCAGCAAGTTCAAACTTTCCTTGTTAATGTAATCTAAAAAGATGCACAACTTAGTAGATTCGCCTCATTTCTAAAGTAGTTTGTTTAGAAAACAAACATCTTCATTACCGAACACTGTACTATGTGAAATAAGCTAGTTCCGTTCTAGGAATCGCTTGCTTTCTTACGAAGAAGGTTGAGTGCAGCAAGTTCAAACTTTCTTATTTTGTCTAATCTAACAAGATGTCCAAGTTAGTGGATTCGCCTCATTTCTAAAGTAGTTTCTTGAGAAAAGAAACATCTTCAGTACTGAACACTGTACTGTGTGAAATAAGGTAAATCGGTTTTAGGAATCAGTTTCCTTTGCACGAAGATGGTTGAGTGCAGCAAGTTCAAACTTTCCTTGTTAATGTAATATAAGAAGATGGCCAAATTAGAAGATTCGCCTCATTTGTAATGTACTTTGTTGAGAAAACAAACATCTTCATTGTCGAACATTGTACTGTGTGCAATAAGCTCATTCGGTTCTAGGAATCAGTTGCTTTCCTACAAAGAAGTTTGAGTGCAGCAAGTTGAAACTTTCCTTGTTAATGTAGTCTAAAAAGATGGCCAAGTTAGTGGAATCGCCTCATTTGTGAAGTAGTTTGTTGAGAAAACAAACATCTTCATTGCCGAACATTGTACTGTGTGAAATAAGCTCATTCGGTTCTAGGAATCAGTTGCTTTCCTATAAAGAAGGTTGAGTGCAGCAAGTTCAAACCTTCTTTGTTAATGTAATCTGAAAAGATGCACAACTTAGTAGATTGGCCTCATTTCTAAAGTAGTTTGTTTAGAAAACAAACATCTTCATTACCGAACACTGTACTATGTGAAATGAGCTAGTTCAATTCTAGGAATCACTTGCTTTCCTACGAAGAAGGTTGAGTGCAGCAAGTTCAAACTTTCCTAGTTTGTGTAATCTAACAAGATGTACAAGTTAGTGGATTCGCCTCATTTCTAAAGTAGTTTCTTTAGAAAAGAAACATCTTCAGTACTGAACGCTGTACTGTGTGAAATAAGTGAATTCGCTTCTAGGAATCAGTTTAATTTCTATGAAGATGGTGGAGTGCAGCAAGTTCAAACTTTACTTGTTAATGTAATCTAAAAAGATGGCCAAGTTAGTAGATTCGCCTCATTTGTAAAGTAGTTTGTTGAGAAAATTAACATCTTTATTGCCGAACATTATACTGTGTGAAATAAGCTCATTCGGTTCTAGAAATCAGTTGCTTTCCTACAAAGAAGGTTGAGTGCAGCAAGTTTAAACTTTCCTTGTTAATGTAATCTGAAAAGTTGCACAACTTAGTAGATTGGCCTCATTTCTAAAGTAGTTTGTTTAGAAAAGAAACATCTTCAACATCAGGTTAATTTCTTTTCAAACTTTCCATCTTCATTGCCGAATCAAAAAGCTCATTCGTTAAAACATTCTTCTTAATGACATAAAAAAGAACAACATATGTATGTAAAAGCTAATTCGTTCTAGAAATTTCCCTCATTAAGTTAAACTCCTAAAAAAAAAGATGCCAAGTTAGATTCGCCTCATTTCTAAAGTAGTTTGTTTAGAAAACAAACATCTTCATTGTTGTACTGTGTGAAATAAGCTAATTCGGTTCTAGGAATCAGTTGCTTTCCTAAGAAGTGCAGCAAGTTCAAACTTTCCTTGTTAATGTAATCTAAAAGAAGATGCCAAGTTAGTAGATTCACCTCATTTGTAAAGTAGTTTGTTTAGAAAACTCTTTATTGCCGAACATTGTACTGTGTGAAATAAGCTCATTCGGTTCTAGTTTGCTTTCCTACAAAGAAGGTTGAGTGCAGCAAGTTCAAACTTTCCTTGTTAATGTAATCTAAAAGATGCACAACTTAGTAGATTGGCCTCATTTCTAAAGTAGTTTCTTTAGAAAACAAACATCTTCAGTACCTAAACACTGTACTGTGTAAAATAAGTGAATTCGCTTCTAGGAATCAGGTTAATTTCTACGAAGAGGGTTGAGTGTAGAAAGTTCGAACTTTCCTTCTTAATGTAATCTAAAACGATTGCCACGTTAGTAGATTCGCTTCAATTGTAAAGTAGTTTGTTGAGAAAATTAACATCTTCATTGCCGAACATTGTACTGTCTGAAATAAGCTCATTCGGTTCTAGACATCAGTTGCTTTCCTACAAAGAAGGTTGAGTGCACCAAGTTCAAACTTTCCTTCTTAATGTGATCTAAAAAGATGCACAACTTAGTAGATTGGCCTCATTTCTAAAGTAGTTTGTTTAGAAAACAAACATCTTCATTACCGAACACTGTACTATGTGAAATAGGCTAGTTCCGTTCTAGAAATCACTTGCTTTCTTACGAAGAAGGTTGAGTTCAGCAAGTTCAAACTTTCCTAGTTTGTGTAATCAAACAAGATGTACAAGTTAGTGCATTCGCCTCATTTCTAAAGTAGTTTCTTTAGAAAAGAAAGATCTTCACTACCGAACACTGTACTGTGTGAAATAAGGTAATTCGGTTCTAGGAATCAGTTTAATTTCTACGAAGATGGTTGATTGCAGCAAGTTGAAACTTTCCTTGTTAATGTAATCTAAAACGATGTCCAAGTTAGTAGATTCGCCTCATTTCTAAAGTACTTTCTTTAGAAAAGAAACCTAAATTGCCAAACTTTGAACTGTGTGAAATGAGCTAATTTGGTTCTAGGAATCAGTTTACTTTCTACGAAGATGGTTGAGTTTAGCAAGTTCAAACTTTCCTTGTTAATGTGCTCTAAAAAGGTGTCCAAGTTAGTAGATTTGCCTCATTGGTAAAGTAGTTTGTTGAGAAAACAAACATCTTCATTTCTGAACATTGTACTGTGTGAAAAAAGCTAATTTAGTTCTAGAATTCAGTTGCTTTCCTACAAAGAATGTTGAGTGCAGCCAGTTCATACTTTCCTTGTTAATGTAATCAAAAAAGATGCAAAACGTAGTAGATTGGCCTCATTTCTAAAGTAGTTTCTTTAGAAAAGAAACATCTTCAGTACCGAACACTGTACTGTGAGAAATAAGTTAATTCGCTTCTAGGAATCAGTTTAATTTCTACGGAGAAGGTTGAGTGCAGGAAGTTCAAAGTTTCCTAGTTTGTGTAATCTAACAAGATGTACAAGTTAGTGGATTCGCCTCATTTCTAAAGTAGTTTCTTTAGAAAAGAAATATCTTCAGTACCGAACACTGTACTGTGTGAAATAAGTTCAAGCTCATTCAGTTCTAGAATTCAGGTGCTTTCCTACAAAGACCGTTGAATGCAGCAAGTTCAAACTTTCCTTGTTTATGTAATCTAAAAAGATGCACAAATTAGTGGATTCGCCTCATTTGTAAAGTAATTTCTTTGGAAAAGAATCATCTTCAGTACCGAACACTGTACTGTGTGAAATGAATTAATTCTCTTCTAGGAATCAGTTTAATTTCTACGAAGATGGTTGAGTGCAGCAAGTTCAAACTTTCCTTGTTAATGTAATTTGCCAAGATGGCCAAGTTAGTAGATTCACCTCATTTGTAAAGTAGCTTGTTGAGAAAACAAACATCTTCATTTACGAACATTGTACTGTGTTAAAAAAGCTAATTCGTATCTAGAATTCAGTTGCTTTCCCAGAAAGACGGTTGAGTGCAGCAAGTTCAAATATTCCTTGTTAATGTATTCTAAAAAGATCCACAACTTAGTGGATTCGCCTCATTTCTAAAGTAATTTCTTGAGAAAAGAAACATCTTCAGTACCGAACACTGTAAAGTGTGAAATACGATAATTCTCTTCTAGGAATCAGTTTAATTTCTACGAAGATGGTTGAGGGCAGCAAGTTCAAACTTTCCTTGTTAATGTAATCTGCAAAGATGGCCAAGTTAGTAGATTCACCTCATTTGTAAAGTAGTTTGTTGAGAAAACAAACATCTTCATTGCCGAACATTGTACTGTGTGAAAAAAGCTAATTCGGAACTAGAATTCAGTTGCTTTCCTACAAAGACGGTTGAGTGCAGCAAGTTCAAACATTCCTTGTTAATGTATTCTAGAAAGATGCACAACTTAGTGGATTCGCCTCATTTCTAAAGTAATTCTTTAGAAAAGAAACATCTTCAGTACCGAACACTGTACTGTGTGAAATAAGTTAATTGGGTTCTAGGAATCAGTTTCCTTTCTACAAAGATGGTTGAGTTTAGCAAGTTCAACCTTTCCTTGTTAATGTAATCTAAAAAGATGTCCAAGCTAGTAGATTCACCTCATTTCTAAAGTAGTTTCTTTCGAAAACGAACTTTCACTGCCAAACATTGTACTGTGTGAAATGAGCTAATTCGGTTGTAGGAATCAGTATACTTTCTACGAGGATGGTTCAGTTTATCAAGTTGAAACTTTCCTTGTTAATGTAATCTAAAAAGATGTCCAAGTTAGTAGATTTGCCTCATTGGTAAAGTACTCTGTTGAGAAAACAAACATCTTCATTGCCGAACATTGTACTGTGTGAAAAAAAGCTAATTTAGTTCTAGAAATCAGTTGCTTTCCTACAAAGATGGTTGAGTGCAGCAAGTTAAAACTTCCCTTGTTAATATAATCTAAAAAGATGCACAACGTATTACATTGGCCTCATTTCTAAAGTAGTTTCTTTAGAAAAGAAACATCTTCAGTAACGAACACTGTACTGTGTGAAATAAGTTAATTCCCTTCTAGGAATCAGTTTAATTTCTACGAAGAAGGTTGAGTGCAGCAAGTTCAAATTTTCCTAGTTTGTGTAATCTAACAAGATGTACAAGTTAGTGGATTCGCCTCATTTCTAATGTAGTTCCTTTAGAAAAGAAACATCTTCAGTACCAAACACTGTACGGGTGAAATAAGTTAATTCGCTTCTAGGAATCAGTTTAATTTCTATGAAGAAGGTTGAGTGCAGCAAGTTCAAACTTTCCTTGTTAATGTAATGTAAAAAGATGGCCAAGTTAGAAGATTCGCCTCATTTGTAAAGTACTTTGTTGAGAAAACAAACATCTTCATTGCCGAATATTGTACTGTGTGAAATAAGCTCATTCGTTTCTAGGAATCAGTTGCTTTCCTACAAAGAATGTTGAGTGAAGCAAGTTCAAACTTTCCTTGTTATTGTAATCTGAAAAGATGTCCAAGTTAGTAGATTTGCCTCATTTGTAAAGTACTTTGTTGAGAAAACAAACATCTTCATTGGCGAACATTGTACTGTGTGAAAAAAGGTAATTCGGATCTAGAATTCAGTTGCTTTCCTACAAAGACGGTTGAGTGCAGCAAGTTCAAACATTCCTTGTTAATGTAATCTAAAAAGGTGCAAAACTTAGTAGATTGACCTCATTTGTAAATAGTTTCTTTACTAAAGAAACATCTTCAGTACCGAACACTGTACTGTGTGAAATAAGTTAATTCACTTCTAGGAATCAGTTTAATTTCTACGAAGAAGGTTGAGTGCAGCAAGTTCAAGCTATCCTTGTTAATGTAATCTAAAAAGATGCACAACTTAGTAGATTGGCCTCATTTCTAAAGTAGTTTGTTTACAAAACAAACATCTTCATTACCAAACACTCTACTATGTGAAATGAGCTAGTTCGGTTCTAGGAATCACTTGCTTTCCTACGAAGAAGGTTGAGTGCAGCAAGTTCAAACTTTCCTCGTTTGTGTAATCTAAAAAGATGTACAAGTTAGTGGATTCGCGTCATTTCTAAAGTGGTTCCTTTAGAAAACAAACATCATCAGTACTGAACAGTGTCCTGTGGGAAATAAGTTAATTCTGTTCTAGGAATCAGTTTCCTTTCTCCGAAGATGGTTGAGTGCAGCAAGTTCAAACTTTCCTTGTTAATGTAATCTAAAAAGATGGCCAAGTTAGCAGATTCACCTCATTTGTAAAGTAGTTTGTTGAGAAAATTAACATTTTTATTGCCGAACCTTGTACTGTGTGAAATAAGGTCATTCGGTTCTAGGAATCACTTGCATTCCTACAAAGAAGGTTGACCGCAGCAAGTTCAAACTTTCCTTGTTAATGTAATCAAAAAAGATGCAAAACTTAGTAGGTTGGCCTCATTTGTAAATAGTTTCTTTACTAAAGAAACATCTTCAGTATCCAACACTGTACTGTGTGAAATAAGTTAATTCGCTTCTAGGAATCAGTTTAATTTCTACGAAGAAGGTTGAGTGCAGCAAGTTCAAACTATACTTGTTAATGTAATCTAAAAAGATGCACAACTTAGTAGATTGGCCTCATTTCTAAAGTAGTTTGTTTACAAAACAAACATCTTCATTACCAAACACTCTACTATGTGAAATGAGCTAGTTCGGTTCTAGGAATCACTTGCTTTCCTACGAAGAAGGTTGAGTGCAGCAAGTTCAAACTTTCCTAGTTTGTGTAATCTAAAAAGATGTACAAGTTAGTGGATTCGCATCATTTCTAAAGTGGTTCCTTTAGAAAACAAACTTCATCTGTACTGAACAGTGTCCTGTGTGAAATAATTTAATTCTGTTCTAGGAATCAGTTTCTTCCTCCGAAGATGGTTGAGTGCAGCATGTTCAAACTTTCCTTGTTAATGTATTCTAAAAAGGTGCACAACTTAGGGGATTAGCCTCATTTCTAAAGTAATTGCTTTAGAAAAGAATCATCTTTAGTACCGAACACTGTAATGTGTGAAATAAGGTAATTCGGATCTAGGAATCAGTTTAATTTCTACGAAGATGGTTGAGTGCAGCAAGTTCAAACTTTCCTTGTTAATGTAATCTAAAAAGATGGCCAAGTTAGCAGAGTCACCTCATTTGTAAAGTATTTTGTTGAGAAAATTAACATCTTTATTGCCGAACATTGTACTGCGTGAAATAAGCTCATTGGTTTCTAGGAATCAATTGCTTTCCTACAAAGAAGGTTGAGTGCAGCAAGTTCAAACTTTCCTTGTTAATGTAATCTAAAAAGATGCACAACTTAGTAGATTGGCCTCATTTCTAAAGTAGTTTGTATAGAAAAGAAACATCTTCAGTACCGAACACTGTACAGTGTGAAATAAGTTAATTCGCTTCTAGGAATCAGTTTCCTTTCTACGAAGATGGTTGAGTGCAGCAAGTTCAAACTTTCCTAGTTTGTGTAATCTAACAAGATGTACAAGTTAGTGCATTCGCCTCACTTCTAAAGTAGTTTCTTTAGAAAAGTAACATCTTCAGTACCGAACACTGTACTGTGTGAAATAAGTGAATTCGCTTCTAGGAATCAGTTTAATTTCTACGAAGATGGTTGAGTGCAGCAAGTTCAAACTTTCCTTGTTAATGTAATCTAAAAAGATGGCCAAGTAAGTAGATTCGACTCATTTGTAAAGTAGTTTGTTGAAAAAACAAACATCTTCATTGCCAAAATAAGCTCATTCGGTTCTAGGAATCAGTTGCTTTCCTACAAAGAAGGTTGAGTGCAGCAAGTTCAAACTTTCCTTGTTAATGTAATCTAAAAAAATGCACAACTTAGTAGATTGGCCTCATTTCTAAAGTAGTTTGTTTACAAAACAAACATCTTCGTTACCAAATACTGTACTATGTGAAATAAGCTAGTTCCGTTCTAGGAATCACTTGCTTTCCTACGAAGAAGGTTGTGTGCAGCAAGTTCAAAAGTTCCTAGTTTGTGTAATCTAACAAGATGTACAAGTTAGTGGATTTGCATCATTTCTAAAGTAGTTTCTTTAGAAAAGAAATATCTTCAGTACCGAACACTGTACTGTGTGAAATAAGTTCAAGCTCATTCAGTTCTAGAATTCAGGTGCTTTCCTACAAAGACCGTTGAATGCAGCAAGTTCAAACTTTCCTTGTTTATGTAATCTAAAAAGATGCACAAATTAGTGGATTCGCCTCATTTGTAAAGTAATTTCTTTGGAAAAGAAACATCTTCAGTACCGAACACTGTACTGTGTGAAATGAATTAATTCGCTTCTAGGAATCAGTTTAATTTCTACGAAGATGGTTGAGTGCAGCAAGTTCAAACTTTCCTTGTTAATGTAATTTGCAAAGATGGCCAAGTTAGTAGATTCACCTCATTTGTAAAGTAGCTTGTTGAGAAAACAAACATCTTCATTGACGAACATTGTACTGTGTTAAAAAAGCTAATTCGGATCTAGAATTCAGTTGCTTTCCCAGAAAGACGGTTGAGTGCAGCAAGTTCAAATATTCCTTGTTAATGTATTCTAAAAAGATCCACAACTTAGTGGATTCGCCTCATTTCTAAAGTAATTTCTTGAGAAAAGAAATATCTTCAGTACCGAACACTGTAAAGTGTGAAATACGTTAATTCGCTTCTAGGAATCAGTTTAATTTCTACGAAGATGGTTGAGGGCAGCAAGTTCAAACTTTCCTTGTTAATGTAATCTGCAAAGATGGCCAAGTTAGTAGATTCACCTCATTTGTAAAGTAGTTTGTTGAGAAAACAAACATGTTCATTGCCGAACATTGAAATGTGTGAAAAAAGCTAATTCACATCTAGAATTCAATTGCTTTCCTACAAAGACGGTTGAGTGCAGCAAGTTCAAACATTCCTTGTTAATGTATTCTAGAAAGATGCACAACTTAGTGGATTCGCCTCATTTCTAAAGTAATTCTTTAGAAAAGAAACATCTTCAGTACCGAACACTGTACTGTGTGAAATAAGTTAATTGGGTTCTAGGAATCAGTTTCCTTTCTACAAAGATGGTTGAGTTTAGCAAGTTCAACCTTTCCTTGTTAATGTAATCTAAAAAGATGTCCAAGCTAGTAGATTCACCTCATTTCTAAAGTAGTTTCTTTCGAAAACGAACTTTCATTGCCAAACATTGTACTGTGTGAAATGAGCTAATTCGGTTCTAGGTATCAGTTTACTTTCTACGAAGATGGTTGAGTTGGGAAGTTCAAACTTACCTTGTTAATGTAATCTAAAAAGATGTCCAAGTTAGTAGATTCGCCTCATTTCTAAAGTAGTTTCTTTAGAAAACAAACCTTCATTGCCAATCATTGTACTGTGTGAAATGAGCTAATTCGGTTGTAGGAATCAGTATACTTTCTACGAGGATGGTTCAGTTTTTCAAGTTGAAACTTTCCTTGTTAATGTAATCTAAAAATATGTCCAAGTTAGTAGATTTGCCTCATTGGTAAAGTACTCTGTTGAGAAAACAAACATCTTCATTGCCGAACATTGTACTGTGTGAAAAAAAGCTAATTTAGTTCTAGAAATCAGTTGCTTTCCTACAAAGACGGTTGAGTGCAGCAAGTTAAAACTTCCCTTGTTAATATAATCTAAAAAGATGCACAACGTATTACATTGGCCTCATTTCTAAAGTAGTTTCTTTAGAAAAGAAACATCTTCAGTAATGAACACTGTACTGTGTGAAATAAGTTAATTCCCTTCTAGGAATCAGTTTAATTTCTACGAAGAAGTTGAGTGCAGCAAGTTCAAATTTTCCTAGTTTGTGTAATCTAACAAGATGTACAAGTTAGTGGATTCGCCTCATTTCTAATGTAGTTCCTTTAGAAAAGAAACATCTTCAGTACCAAACACTGTACGTGTGAAATAAGTTAATTCGCTTCTAGGAATCAGTTTAATTTCTATGAAGAAGGTTGAGTGCAGCAAGTTCAAACTTTCCTTGTTAATGTAATGTAAAAAGATGGCCAAGTTAGAAGATTTGCCTCATTTGTAAAGTACTTTGTTGAGAAAACAAACATCTTCATTGCCGAACATTGTACTGTGTGAAATAAGCTCATTCGTTTCTAGGAATCAGTTGCTTTCCTACAAAGAATGTTGAGTGCAGCAAGTTCAAACTTTCCTTGTTATTGTAATCTAAAAAGATGTCCAAGTTAGTAGATTTGCCTCATTTGTAAAGTACTTTGTTGAGAAAACAAACATCTTCATTGGCAAACATTGTACTGTGTGAAAAAAGGTAATTCGGATCTAGAATTCAGTTGCTTTCCTACAAAGACGGTTGAGTGCAGCAAGTTCAAACATTCCTTTTCAATGTATTCTAAAAAGATGCACAACTTAGTGCATTCACCTCATTTCTAAAGTAGTTTCTTTAGAAAAGAAACATCTTCAGTACGGAACACTGTACTGTGTGTAATGTTAATTCGCTTCTAGCAATCAGTTAAATTTCTACGAAGATGGTTGAGTCCAGCAAGTTCAAACTTTCCTTGTTAATGTAATCTAAAAAGATGGCCAAGTTATTAGATTCGCCTCATTTGTAAAGTAGTTTGTTGAGAAAACAAACATCTTCATTGCCGAACATTGTACTGTGTGAATTAAGCACATTCGGTTCGAGGAATCACTTGCTTTCCTACAAAGAAGGGGTAGTGCAGCAAGTTCAAACATTCCTTGTTAATGTAACATAAAAACATGCACAACTTAGTAGATTGGCCTCATTTCTAAAGTAGTTTGTTTAGAAAACAAACATCTTCATTACCGAACACTGTACTAAGCTAGTTTGGTTCTAGTAATAACTTGCTTTCCTACGAAGAAGGTTGAGTGCAGCAAGTTCACACTTTCCTAGTTTGTGTAATCTAGCAAGATGCACAAGTTAGTTTATTCGTGTCATTTCTGAAGTAGTTTCTTTAGAAAACACATATCTTCAGTACTGAACATTGTACTTTGTTAAATAAGTTAATTCGGTTCCAGGAATCAGTTTCCTTTCTACGAAGATGGTTGAGTTTATCAAGTTCAAACTTTCCTTGTTAATGTAATCTAAAAAGATGTCCAAGTTAGTAGATTCGCCTCATTTCTAAAGTAGTTTCTTTAGAAAAAAAACCTTCATTGCCAAACATTGTACTGTATGAAATAAGCTTATGCAGTTCTAGGAATCAGTTTACTTTCTATGAAGATGGTTGAGTTTAGCAAGTTCAAACTTTCCTTGTTAATGTAATCTAAAAAGATGTCCAAGTTAGTAGATTTGTCTCATTGCTAAAGTAGTTTGTTGAGAAAACAAACATCTTCATTGCGGACCATTGTACTCTGTGTAAAAAGCTAATTCGGTTCTAGAATTCAGTTGCTTTCCTACAAAGACGGTTGAGTTCAGAAAGTTCAAACTTTCTGTGTTAATGTAATCTAAAAAGATGCAAAACTTAGTAGATTGGCCTCATTTGTAAATAGTTTCTTTACTAAAGAAACATCTTCAGTACCGAACACTGTACTGTGTGAAATAAGTTAATTCACTTCTAGGAATCAGTTTAATTTCTACGAAGAAGGTTGAGTGCAGCAAGTTCAAGCTATCCTTGTTAATGTAATCTAAAAAGATGCACAACTTAGTAGATTGGCCTCATTTCTAAAGTAGTTTGTTTACAAAACAAACATCTTCATTACCAAACACTCTACTATGTGAAATGAGCTAGTTCGGTTCTAGGAATCACTTGCTTTCCTACGAAGAAGGTTGAGTGCAGCAAGTTCAAACTTTCCTCGTTTGTGTAATCTAAAAAGATGTACAAGTTAGTGGATTCGCGTCATTTCTAAAGTGGTTCCTTTAGAAAACAAACATCATCAGTACTGAACAGTGTCCTGTGGGAAATAAGTTAATTCTGTTCTAGGAATCAGTTTCCTTTCTCCAAAGATGGTTGAGTGCAGCAAGTTCAAACTTTCCTTGTTAATGTAATCTAAAAAGATGGCCAAGTTAGCAGATTCACCTCATTTGTAAAGTAGTTTGTTGAGAAAATTAACATCTTTATTGCCGAACCTTGTACTGTGTGAAATAAGCTCATTCGGTTCTAGGAATCACTTGCTTTCCTACAAAGAAGGTTGACCGCAGCAAGTTCGAACTTTCCTTGTTAATGTATTCAAAAAAGATGCAAAACTTAGTAGATTGGCCTCATTTGTAAATAGTTTCTTTACTAAAGAAACATCTTCAGTATCCAACACTGTACTGTGTGAAATAAGTTAATTCGCTTCTAGGAATCAGTTTAATTTCTACGAAGAAGGTTGAGTGCAGCAAGTTCAAATTTTCCTTTTTAATGTAATCTAAAAAGATGCACAACTTAGTAGATTGGCCTCATTTCTAAAGTAGTTTGTTTACAAAACAAACATCTTCATTACCAAACACTCTACTATGTGAAATGAGCTAGTTCGGTTCTAGGAATCACTTGCTTTCCTACGAAGAAGGTTGAGTGCAGCAAGTTCAAACTTTCCTAGTTTGTGTAATCTAAAAAGATGTACAAGTTAGTGGATTCGGGTCATTTCTAAAGTGGTTCCTTTAGAAAACAAACTTCAACTGTACTGAACAGTGTCCTGTGTGAAATAAGTTAATTCTTTCTAGGAATCAGTTTACTTTCTCCGAATATGGTTGAGTGCAGCATGTTCAAACTTTCCTTGTTAATGTATTCTAAAAAGGTGCACAACTTAGGGGATTAGCCTCATTTCTAAAGTAATTTCTTTAGAAAAGAATCATCTTCAGTAACGAACACTGTAATGTGTGAAATAAGGTAATTCGGATCTAGGAATCAGTTTAATTTCTACGAAGATGGTTGAGTGCAGCAAGTTCAAACTTTCCTTGTTAATGTAATCTGAAAAGATGGCCAAGTTAGCAGAGTCACCTCATTTGTAAAGTATTTTGTTGAGAAAATTAACATCTTTATTGCCGAACATTGTACTGCGTGAAATAAGCTCATTCGGTTCTAGGAATCAATTGCTTTCCTACAAAGAAGGTTGAGTGCAGCAAGTTCAAACTTTCCTTGTTAATGTAATCTAAAAAGATGCACAACTTAGTAGATTGGCCTCATTTCTAAAGTAGTTTGTATAGAAAAGAAACATCTTCAGTACCGAACACTGTACAGTGTGAAATAAGTTAATTCGCTTCTAGGAAAAAGTTTCCTTTCTACGAAGATGGTTGAGTGCAGCAAGTTCAAACTTTCCTAGTTTGTGTAATCTAACAAGATGTACAAGTTAGTGCATTCGCCTCACTTCTAAAGTAGTTTCTTTAGAAAAGAAACATCTTCAGTACCGAACACTGTTCTGTGTGAAATAAGGTAATTCGGTTCTCGGAATCATTTGCTTTCCTACAAAGAAGGTTGAGTGCAGCAAGTCAAACTTTCTTTGTTAATGTAACCTAAAAAGATGCACAACTTAGTAGATTAGCCTCATTTCTAAAGTAGTTGGTTTAGAAAACAAACATCATCATTACCGAACACTGTACTATGTGAAATGAGCTAGTTCCGTTCTAGGAATCACTTGCTTTCCTACGATAAGGTTGAGTGCAGCAAGTTCAAACTTTCCTAGTTTGTGTAATCTATGAAGATGTACAAGTTAGTGGATTCGAGTCGTTTCTAAAGTGGTTTCTTTAGAAAACAAACATCTTCAGTACTGAGCACTGTACTGTCTGAAATAAGTTAATTCGATTCTAGGAATCAGTTTCCTTTCTACGAAGATGGTTGAATGCAGCAAGTTCAAACTTTCCTTGTTAATGTAATCTAAAAAATGGCCAAGTTAGCAGATTCACCTCATTTGTAAGGTAGTTTGTTGAGAAAATTAACATCTTTATTGCCGAACATTGTACTGTGTGAAGTGAGCTCATTCAGTTCTAGGAATCAGTTGCTTTCCTACAAAGAAGGTTGAGTGCAGCAAGTTCAAACTTTCCTTGTTAATGGAATCTAAAAAGATGCACAACTTAGTAGATTGGCCTCATTTCTAAAGTAATTTCTTTTGAAAAGAAACATCTTCAGTACCGAACACGGTACTGTGTGAAATGAGTTAATTCACTTCTAGGAATCAGTTCAATTTCTGCGAAGATGGTTGAGTGCAGCAAGTTCAAACTTTCCTAATTTGTAGAATCTAACAAGATGTACAAGTTAGTGGTTTCACGTCATTTCAAAATTAGTTTCTTTAGAAAACAAACATCTTCAGTACCGAACACTGTACTGTGTGAAATAAGTAAATTCAGTTCTAGGAATCAGTTTCCTTTCTACGAAGATGGTTGAGTTTCGCAACTTTCCTTGTTAATGTAATCTAAAAAGATGTCCAGGTTAGTAGATTCGCCTCATTTCTAAAGTAGTTTCTTTAGAAAACAAACCTAAATTGCCAAACTTTGTACTGTGTGAAATGAGCTAATTCGGTTCTAGGAATGAGTTTACTTTCTACGAAGATGGTTGAGTTTAGCAAGTTAAAACTTTCCTTGTTAATGTGCCTAAAAAGATGTCCAAGTTATTAGATTTGCCTCATTGGTAAAGTAGTTTGTTGAGAAAACAAACATCTTCATTGCGAACATTGTACTGTGTGAAAAAAGCTAATTTAGTTCTAGAATTCAGTTGCTTTACCACGAAGAAGGTTGAGTATAGCCAGTTCAAACTTTCCTTCTTAATGTAATCTAAAAATATGCACAACGTAGTAGATTGGCCTCATTTCTAAAGTAGTTTCTTTAGAAAAGAAACATCTTCAGTACCGAACACTGTACTGTGTGAAATAAGTGAATTCGCTTCTAGGAATCAGTTTAATTTCTACGAAGATGGTTGAGTGCAGCAAGTTCAAACTTTCCTAGTTTGTGAAATCTAAATAGATATACAAGTTAGTGCATTCGCCTCATTTATAAAGTAGTTTCTTTAGAAAAGAAACATCTTCAGTACCGAACACTGTTCGGTGTGAAATAAGGTAATTCGGTTCTCGGAATCAGTTGTTTTCCTACAAAGAAGGTTGAGTGCAGCAAGTTCAAACTTTCCTGGTTAAAATAACCTAAAAAGATGCACAACTTAGTAGATTCGCCTCATTTCTAAAGTAGTTTGTTTAGAAAACAAACATCTTCTTTACCGAACACTCTTCTATGTGAAATAAGCTAGTTCCGTTCTAGGAATCACTTGGTTTCCTACGAAGAAGGTTGAGTGCAGCAAGTTCAAACTTTCCTAGTTTGTGTAATCTAACAAGATGTACAAGGTAGTGCATTCGCCTCATTTCTAAAGTAGTTTCTCTAGAAAAGAAACATCTTCAGTACCGAAACTGTTCTGTGTGAAATAAGGTAATTCGGTTCTAGGAATCAGTTTAATTTCTACGAAGATGGTTGAGTGCAGCAAGTTCAAACTTTCCTTGTTAATGTAATCTAAAAAGATGCACAATTTAGTAGTTGGCATTTCTAAAGTAGTTTGTTTACAAAACAAACATCTTCCTTGTTAATGTAATCTAAAGAAGGTTGATGCAGCAGGTTCAAACTTTCCTCGTTTGTAATCTAACAAGATGTGGCCTCATTTGTAAAGTGGTTTGTTGAGCAAAGGAACATCTTCATTGCGGAATATTGTACTGTGTGAAAAAAGTTAATTCGAATCTTGAATTCAGTTACTTTCCTACAAAGACGGTTGAGTGCAGCAATTTCAAACATTCCTTGTTAATGTAATCTAAAAAGATGCACAACTTAGTGGATTCGCCTCATTTCTAAAGTAATTTCTTTAGAAAAAAAACATCTTCAGTACGGAACACTGTACTGTGTGAAATAAGTTAATTCGCTTCCAGGAATCAGTTTAATTTCTACGAAGATGGTTCAGTGCAGCAAGTTCATACTTTTCTTGTTAATGTAATCAGCAAAGACGGCCTATTTAGTAGATTCACCTCATTGGTAAAGTAGTTTGTTAAGAAAACAAACATCTTCATTGCGGAACAAATGTACTGTGTGAAAAAAGCTAATTCGGATCTAAAATTTTGTTGCTTTTCTACAAAGACGGTGGAGTGCAGCAAGTTCAAACATTCCTTTTAATGTATTCTAAAAAGGTGCACAACTTAAGGGATTAGCCTCATTTCTAAAGTAATTTCTTTAGAAAAGAAACATCTTCAGTACCGAACACTGTACTGTGTGAAATAAGGTAATTCGGTTCTAGGAAACAGTTTAATTTCTACGAAGATGGTTGAGTGCAGCAAGATCAAACTTTCCTTGTTAATGTAATCTAAAAAGATGGCCAAGTTACCAGAGTCACCTCATTTGTAAAGTATTTTGTTGAGAAAATTAACATCTTTATTGCCAAACATTGTACTGGGTGAAATAAGCTCATTCGGTTTCAGGAATCTCTTGCTTTCCTACAAAGAATGTTGAGTGCAGCAAGTTCAAAATTTCCTTGTTAATGTAATCTAAAAAGATGCACAACTTAGTAGATTGGCCTCATTTCTAAAGTAGTTTGTTTAGAAAAGAAACATCTTCAGTACCGAACACTGTACAGTGTGAAACAAGTTAATTCTCTTCAAGGAATGAGTTTAATTTCTACGAAGAAGGTTGAGTGCACCAAGTTAAAACTTTCCTTGTTAATGTAATCTAAAAAGATGCACAACTTAGTAGATTGGCCTCATTTCTAAAGTAGTTCCTTCAGAAAAGAAACATCTTCAGTACCGAACACTGTACTGTGTGAAATAAGTGAATTCGCTTCAAGGAATGAGTTTAATTTCTACGAAGAAGGTTGAGTGCAGCAAGTTAAAACTTTCCTTGTTAATGTTATCTAAAAAATGGCCAAGTTAGAAGATTCGCCTCATTTGTAAAGTACTTTGTTGAGGAAACAAACATCTTCATTGCCGAACATTGCACTGTGTGAAATAAGTTCATTCGGTTCTAGGAATCAGTTTCCTTTCTACGAAGATTGTTGAGTTTAGCAAGTTCAAACTTTCCTTGTTAATGTAATCTAAAAAGATGTCCACGTTAGTAGATTCGCCTCATTTCTAACGTAGTTTCTTTGGAAAACAAACCTAAATGGCCAAACTTTGTACTGTGTGAAATTAGCTAATTCGGTTCTAGGAATCAGTTTACTTTCTACGAAGATGGTTGAGTTTAGCAAGTTCAAACTTTCCTTGTTAATGTGCTCTAAAAAGATGTCCAAGTTAGTAGATTTGCCTCATTGTTAAAGTAGTTTGTTGAGAAAACAAACATCTTCATTGCCGAACATTGTACTGTGTGTAAAAAGCTAAGTCGGTTCTAGAATTCAGTTGCTTTCCTACAAAGAAGGTTGAGTGCAGGCAGTTCAAACTTTCCTTGTTAATGTAATCTAAAAAGATGCACAACGTAGTAGATTGGCCTCATTTCTAAAGCAGTTTCTTTAGAAAAGAAACATCTACAGTACCGAACACTGTACTGTGTGAAATAAGTTAATTCGCTTCTAGGAATCAGTTTAATTTCTACGAAGAAGGTTGAGTGCAGCAAGTTCAAACTTTTCTAGTTTGTGTAATCTAACAAGATGTACAAGTTATTGGATTCGCCTCATTTCTAAAGTAGTTTATTTAGAAAAGAAACATCTTTAGTACCGAACACTGTACTCTGTGAAATAAGTGAATTCGCTTCTAGGAATCAGTTTAATTTCTACGAAGATGGTTGAGTGCAGCAACTTCTAACTTTCCTTGTTAATGTAATCTAAAAAGATGGCCAAGTTTGTAGATTCGCCTCATTTGTAAAGTATTTTGTTGAGAAAACAAACATCTTCATTGCCAAACATTGTACGGTGTGAAATAAGCTCATTCGGTTCTAGGAATCAGTTGCTTTCCTACAAAGAAGGTTGAGTGCATCAAGTTCAAACTTTCCTTGTTAATGTAATCTGAAAAGTTGCACAACTTAGTAGATTGGCCTCATTTCTAAAGTAGTTTGTTTACAAAACAAACATCTTCATTACCGAACACTATACTATGTGAAATGAGCTAGTTCAGTTCTAGGAATCACTTGCTTTACTACGAAGATGTATGAGTTCTTCAAGTTCAAACTTTCCTCGTTTGTGTAATCTAACAAGATGTACAAGTTAGTGGATTCGCGTCTTTTCTAAAGTGGTTTTTTAGAAAACAAACATCTTCAGTACTGAACACTGTACTGCGTGAAATAAGTTAATTCGGTTCTAGGAATCAGTTTCCTTTCTACGAAGATGGTTGAGTGCAGCAAGTTCAAACGTTCCTTGTTAATGTAATCTAAAAAAATGGCCAAGTTAGCAGAGTCACCTCATTTGTAAAATAGTTTGTTGAGAAAACAAACATCTTCATTGCCGAACCTTGTACTGTGTGAAATAAGCTCATTCGGTTCTAGGAATCACTTGCTTTCCTACAAAGAAGGTTGAGTGCAGCAAGTTCAAACTTTCCTTGTTAATGTAATCTAAAAAGATGCACAACTTAGTAGATTGGCCTCATTTCTAAAGTAGTTTCTTTAGAAAAGAAACATCTTCACTACCGAACACTGTCCTGTGTGAAATAAGTTGATTGGCTTCTAGGAATCAGTTTAATTTCTACGAAGATGGTTGAGTGCAGCAAGTTCAAACTTTCCTAGTTTGTGTAATCTAACAAGATGTACAAGTTAGTAGATTTCTGTCATTTTTAAATTAGTTTCTTTACAAAACAAAGATCTTCAGTACCGAACACTGTACTGTGTGAAATAAGTTAATTCGGTTCTAGGAATCAATTTCCTTTCTACGAAGATGGTTGAGTTTAGCAAGTTCAAACTTTCCTTGTTAATGTAATCTAAAAAGATGTCCAAGTTAGTAGATTTGCCTCATTTCTAAAGTACTTTCTTTAGAAAACAAACCTAATTGCCAAACTTTGTGCTGTGTGAAATGAGCTAATTCGGTTCTAGGAATCAGTTTACTTTCTACGAAGTGGTTGAGTTTAGCAAGTGCAAACTTTCCTTGTTAATGTGCTCTAAAAAGATGTCCAAGTTAGTAGATTTGCCTCATTGGTAAAGTAGTTTGTTGAGAAAACAAACATCTTCATTGGCGAACATTGTACTGTGTGAAAAAAGCTAATTTAGTTCTAGAATTCAGTTGCTTTCCTACAAAGAAGGTGGAGTGCAGCCAGTTCAAACTTTCCTTGTTAATGTAATCTAAAAAGATGCACAACTTAGTAGATTGGCCTCATTTCTAAAGTAGTTTGTTTACAAAACAAATATCTTCATTACCGAACACTATACTATGTGACATGAGCTAGTTCAGTTCCAGGAATCACTTGCTTTCCTACGAAGAAGGTTGAGTGCAGCAGGTTCAAACTTTCCTCGTTTGTGTAATCTAACAAGATGTATCAGTTAGTATATTTGCCTCATTTGTAACGTGGTTTGTTGAGCAAACAAACATCTTCATTGCGGAATATTGTACTGTGGGAAAAAAGTTAATTCGAATCTTGAATTCAGTCACTTTCCTACAAAGACGGTTGAGTGCAGCAATTTCAAACATTCCTTGTTAATGTAATCTAAAAAGATGCACAACTTAGTGGATTCACCTCATTTCTAAAGTAATTTCTTTAGAAAAAAAATATCTTCAGTACCGAACACTGTACTGTGTGAAATAAGTTAATTCGCTTCCAGGAATCAGTTTAATTTCTACGAAGATGGTTGAGTGCAGCAAGTTCATACTTTCCTTGTTAATATAATCAGCAAAGATGGCCAAGTTAGTAGATTCACCTCATTTGTAATGTAGTTTGTTAAGAAAACAAACATCTTCATTGCGGAACAAATGTACTGTGTGAAAAAAGCTAATTCGGATCTAAAATTTTGTTGCTTTCCTACAAAGACGGTGGAGTGCAGCAAGTTCAAACATTCCTTGTTAATGTATTCTAAAAAGGTGCACAACTTAAGGGATTAGCCTCATTTCTAAAGTAATTTCTTTAGAAAAGAAACATCTTCAGTACCGAACACTGTACTGTGTGAAATAAGGTAATTCGTGTTCTAGGAATCAGTTTAATTTCTACGATGGTTGAGTGCAGCAAGATCAAACTTTCCTTGTTAATGTAATCTAAAAAGATGGCCAAGTTACCAGAGTCACCTCATTTGTAAAGTATTTTGTTGAGAAAATTAACATCTTTATTGCCAAACATTGTACTTGAAATAAGCTCATTCGTTTCAGGAATCTCTTGCTTTCCTACAAAGAAGGGTTAAGTGCAGCAAGTTCAATATTTCCTTGTTAATGTAATCTAAAAAGATGCACAACTTAGTAGATTGGCCTCATTTCTAAAGTAGTTTGTTTAAAAGAAACATCTTCAGTACCAACACTGTACTGTGTGAAACAAGTTAATTCTCTTCAAGGAATGAGTTTAATTTCTTTGAAGAAGGTTGAGTGCAGCAAGTTAAAACTTTCCTTGTTAATGTAATCTAAAAAGATGCACAACTTAGTAGATTGGCCTCATTTCTAAAGTAGTTCCTTCAGAAAAGAAACATCTTCAGTACCAACACTGTACTGTGTGAAATAAGTGAATTCGGTTCAAGGAATGAGTTTAATTTCTATAAAGAAGGTTGAGTGCAGCAAGTTAAAACTTTCCTTGTTAATGTTATCTAAAAAATGGCCAAGTTAGAAGATTCCCTCATTTGTAAAGTACTTTGTTGAGGAAACAAACATCTTCATTGCAGAACATTGCACTGTGTGAAATAAGCTCATTCGGTTCTAGGAATCAGTTTCCTTTCTACTACGAAGATTGTTGAGTTTAGCAAGTTCAAACATTCCTTGTTAATGTAATCTAAAAAGATGTCCACGTTAGTAGATTCGCCTCATTTCTAACGTAGTTTCTTTGGAAAACAAACCTAAATGGCCAAACTTTTTGTACTGTGTGAAATTAGCTAATTCGGTTCTAGGAATCAGTTTACTTTTTCTACAAGATGGTTGAGTTTAGCAAGTTCAAACGTTCCTTGTTAATGTAATCTAAAAAGATGTCCAAGTTAGTAGATTTGCCTCATTGTTAAAGTAGTTTGTTGAGAAAACAAACATCTTCATTGCCGAACATTGTACTGTGTGTAAAAAGCTAATTCGGTTCTAGAATTCAGTTGCTTTCCTACAAAGAAGGTTGAGTGCAGGCAGTTCAAACTTTCCTTGTTAATGTAATCTAAAAAGATGCACAACGTAGTAGATTGGCCTCATTTCTAAAGTAGTTTCTTTAGAAAAGAAACATCTTCAGTACCGAACACTGTACTGTGTGAAATAAGTTAATTCGCTTCTAGGAATCAGTTTAATTTCTACGAAGAAGGTTGAGTGCAGCAAGTTCAAACTTTCCTAGTTTGTGTAATCTAACAAGATGTACAAGTTAGTGGATTCGCCTCATTTCTAAAGTAGTTTCTTTATAAAAGAAACATCTTCAGTACCGAACACTGTACTGTGTGAAATAAGTGAATTCGGTTCTAGGAATCAGTTTAATTTCTACGAAGATGGTTGAGTGCAGCAACTTCTAACTTTCCTTGTTAATGTAATCTAAAAAGATGGCCAAGTTTGTAGATTCGCCTCATTTGTAAAGTATTTTGTTGAGAAAACAAACATCTTCATTGCCAAAAATTGTACGGTGTGATATAAGCTCATTCGGTTCTAGGAATCAGTTGCTTTCCTACAAAGAAGGTTGAGTGCATCAAGTTCAAACTTTCCTTGTTAATGTAATCTGAAAAGTTGCACAACTTAGTAGATTGGCCTCATTTCTAAAGTAGTTTGTTTACAAAACAAACATCTTCATTACTGAACACTATACTATGTGAAATGAGCTAGTTCAGTTCTAGGAATCGCTTGCTTTCCTACGAAGAAGTATGAGTGCATCAAGTTCAAACTTTCCTCGTTTGTGTAATCTAACAAGATGTACAAGTTAGTGTATTTGCGTCTTTTCTAAAGTGGTTTCTTTAGAAAACAAACATCTTCAGTACTGAACACTGTACTGCGTGAAATAAGTTAATTCGGTTCTAGGAATCAGTTTCCTTTCTATGAAGATGGTTGAGTGCAGCAAGTTCAAACGTTCCTTGTTAATGTAATCTAAAAAAATGGCCAAGTTAGCAGAGTCACCTCATTTGTAAAATAGTTTGTTGAGAAAACAAACATCTTCATTGCCGAACCTTGTACTGTGTGAAATAAGCTCATTCGGTTCTAGGAATCACTTGCTTTCCTACAAAGAAGGTTGAGTGCAGCAAGTTCAAACTTTCCTTGTTAATGTAATCTAAAAAGATGCACAACTTAGTAGATTGGCCTCATTTCTAAAGTAGTTTCTTTAGAAAAGAAACATCTTCACTACCGAACACTGTCCTGTGTGAAATAAGTTGATTGGCTTCTAGGAATCAGTTTAATTTCTACGAAGATGGTTGAGTGCAGCAAGTTCAAACTTTCCTAGTTTGTGTAATCTAACAAGATGTACAAGTTAGTAGATTTGTGTCATTTCTAAATTAGTTTCTTTACAAAACAAAGATCTTCAGTACCGAACACTGTACTGTGTGAAATAAGTTAATTCGGTTCTAGGAATCAATTTCCTTTCTACGAAGATGGTTGAGTTTAGCAAGTTCAAACTTTCCTTGTTAATGTAATCTAAAAAGATGTCCAAGTTAGTAGATTTGCCTCATTTCTAAAGTACTTTCTTTAGAAAACAAACCTAATTGCCAAACTTTGTACTGTGTGAAATGAGCTAATTCGGTTCTAGGAATCAGTTTACTTTCTACGAAGTGGTTGAGTTTAGCAAGTGCAAACTTTCCTTGTTAATGTGCTCTAAAAAGATGTCCAAGTTAGTAGATTTGCCTCATTGGTAAAGTAGTTTGTTGAGAAAACAAACATATTCATTGGCGAACATTGTACTGTGTGAAAAAAGCTAATTTAGTTCTAGAATTCAGTTGCTTTCCTAAAAGAAGGTGGAGTGCAGCCAGATCAAACTTTCCTTGTTAATGTAATCTAAAAAGATGCACAACTTAGTAGATTGGCCTCATTTCTAAAGTAGTTTGTTTACAAAACAAACATCTTCATTACCGAACTCTATACTATGTGACATGAGCTAGTTCGGTTCCAGGAATCACTTGCTTTCCTACGAAGAAGGTTGAGTGCAGCAGGTTCAAACTTTCCTCGTTTGTGTAATCTAACAAGATGTACCAGTTAGTAGATTTGCCTCATTTGTAACGTGGTTTGTTGAGCAAACAAACATCTTCATTGCGGAATATTGTACTGTGTGAAAAAAGTTAATTCAAATCTTGAATTCAGTCACTTTCCTACAAAGACGGTTGAGTGCAGCAATTTCAAACATTCCTTGTTAATGTAATCTAAAAAGATGCACAACTTAGTGGATTCGCCTCATTTCTAAAGTAATTTCTTTAGAAAAAAAACATCTTCAGTACCGAACACTGTACTGTGTGAAATAAGTTAATTCGCTTCCAGGAATCAGTTTAATTTCTACGAAGATGGTTCAGTGCAGCAAGTTCATACTTTCCTTGTTAATGTAATCAGCAAAGATGGCCAAGTTAGTAGATTCACCTCATTGGTAAAGTAGTTTGTTAAGAAAACAAACATCTTCATTGCGGAACAAATGTACTATGTGAAAAAAGCTAATTCGGATCTAAAATTTTGTTGCTTTTCTACAAAGACGGTGGAGTGCAGCAAGTTCAAACATTCCTTGTTAATGTATTCTAAAAAGGTGCACAACTTAAGGGATTAGCCTCATTTCTAAAGTAATTTCTTTAGAAAAGAAACATCTTCAGTACCGAACACTGTACTGTGTGAAATAAGGTAATTCGGTTCTAGGAATCAGTTTAATTTCTACGAAGATGGTTGAGTGCAGCAAGATCAAACTTTCCTTGTTAATGTAATCTAAAAAGATGGCCAAGTTACCAGAGTCACCTCATTTGTAAAGTATTTTGTTGAGAAAATTAACATCTTTATTGCCAAACATTGTACTGCGTGAAATAAGCTCATTCGGTTTCAGGAATCTCTTGCTTTCCTACAAAGAAGGTTAAGTGAAGCAAGTTCAATATTTCCTTGTTAATGTAATCTAAAAAGATGCACAACTTAGTAGATTGGCCTCATTTCTAAAGTAGTTTGTTTAGAAAAGAAACATCTTCAGTACCGAACACTGTACTGTGTGAAACAAGTTAATTCTCTTCAAGGAATGAGTTTAATTTCTTTGAAGAAGGTTGAGTGCAGCAAGTTAAAACTTTCCTTGTTAATGTAATCTAAAAAGATGCACAACTTAGTAGATTGGCCTCATTTCTAAAGTAGTTCCTTCAGAAAAGAAACATCTTCAGTACCGAACACTGTACTGTGTGAAATAAGTGAATTCGCTTCAAGGAATGAGTTTAATTTCTACGAAGAAGGTTGAGTGCAGCAAGTTAAAACTTTCCTTGTTAATGTTATCTAAAAAATGGCCAAGTTAGAAGATTCGCCTCATTTGTAAAGTACTTTGTTGAGGAAACAAACATCTTCATTGCAGAACATTGCACTGTGTGAAATAAGCTCATTCGGTTCTAGGAATCAGTTTCCTTTCTACGAAGATTGTTGAGTTTAGCAAGTTCAAACATTCCTTGTTAATGTAATCTAAAAAGATGTCCACGTTAGTAGATTCGCCTCATTTCTAACGTAGTTTCTTTGGAAAACAAACCTAAATGGCCAAACTTTGTACTGTGTGAAATTAGCTAATTCGGTTCTAGGAATCAGTTTACTTTCTACGAAGATGGTTGAGTTTAGCAAGTTCAAACGTTCCTTGTTAATGTGCTCTAAAAAGATGTCCAAGTTAGTAGATTTGCCTCATTGTTAAAGTAGTTTGTTGAGAAAACAAACATCTTCATTGCAGAACATTGTACTGTGTGTAAAAAGCTAAGTCGGTTCTAGAATTCAGTTGCTTTCCTACAAAGAAGGTTGAGTGCAGGCAGTTCAAACTTTCCTTGTTAATGTAATCTAAAAAGATGCACAACGTAGTAGATTGGCCTCATTTCTAAAGTAGTTTCTTTAGAAAAGAAACATCTTCAGTACCGAACACTGTACTGTGTGAAATAAGTTAATTCGCTTCTAGGAATCAGTTTAATTTCTACGAAGAAGGTTGAGTGCAGCAAGTTCAAACTTTTTTAGTTTGTGTAATCTAACAAGATGTACAAGTTAGTGGATTCGCCTCATTTCTAAAGTAGTTTATTTAGAAAAGAAACATCTTCAGTACCGAACACTGTACTGTGTGAAATAAGTGAATTCGCTTCTAGGAATCAGTTTAATTTCTACGAAGATGGTTGAGTGCAGCAACTTCTAACTTTCCTTGTTAATGTAATCTAAAAAGATGGCCAAGTTTGTAGATTCGCCTCATTTGTAAAGTATTTTGTTGAGAAAACAAACATCTTCATTGCCAAAAATTGTACGGTGTGATATAAGCTCATTCGGTTCTAGGAATCAGTTGCTTTCCTACAAAGAAGGTTGAGTGCATCAAGTTCAAATTTTCCTTGTTAATGTAATCTGAAAAGTTGCACAACTTAGTAGATTGGCCTCATTTCTAAAGTAGTTTGTTTACAAAACAAACATCTTCATTACTGAACACTATACTATGTGAAATGAGCTAGTTCAGTTCTAGGAATCGCTTGCTTTCCTACGAAGAAGTATGAGTGCATCAAGTTCAAACTTTCCTCGTTTGTGTAATCTAACAAGATGTACAAGTTAGTGTATTTGCGTCTTTTCTAAAGTGGTTTCTTTAGAAAACAAACATCTTCAGTACTGAACACTGTACTGCGTGAAATAACTTAATTTGGTTCTAGGAATCAGTTTCCTTTCTATGAAGATGGTTGAGTGCAGCAAGTTCAAACGTTCCTTGTTAATGTAATCTAAAAAAATGGCCAAGTTAGCAGAGTCACCTCATTTGTAAAATAGTTTGTTGAGAAAACAAACATCTTCATTGCCGAACATTGTACTATGTGATATAAGCTCATTCGGTTCTAGGAATCACTTGCTTTCCTACAAAGAAGGTTGAGTGCAGCAAGTTCAAACTTTCCTTGTTAATGTAATCTAAAAAGATGCACAACTTAGTAGATTGGCCTCATTTCTAAAGTAGTTTCTTTAGAAAAGAAACATCTTTACTACCGAACACTGTCCTGTGTGAAATAAGTTGATTGGCTTCTAGGAATCAGTTTAATTTCTACGAAGATGGTTGAGTGCAGCAAGTTCAAACTTTCCTAGTTTGTGTAATCTAACAAGATGTACAAGTTAGTAGATTTGTGTCATTTCTAAATTAGTTTCTTTACAAAACAAAGATCTTCAGTACCGAACACTGTACTGTGTGAAATAAGTTAATTCGGTTCTAGGAATCAGTTTCCTTTCTACGAAGATGGTTGAGTTTAGCAAGTTCAAACTTTCCTTGTTAATGTAATCTAAAAAGATGTCCAAGTTAGTAGATTTGCCTCATTTCTAAAGTACTTTCTTTAGAAAACAAACCTAATTGCCAAACTTTGTACTGTGTGAAATGAGCTAATTCGGTTCTAGGAATCAGTTTACTTTCTACGAAGTGGTTGAGTTTAGCAAGTGCAAACTTTCCTTGTTAATGTGCTCTAAAAAGATGTCCAAGTTAGTAGATTTGCCTCATTGGAAAAGTAGTTTGTTGAGAAAACAAACATATTCATTGGCGAACATTGTACTGTGTGAAAAAAGCTAATTTAGTTCTAGAATTCAGTTGCTTTCCTACAAAGAAGGTGGAGTGCAGCCAGATCAAACTTTCCTTGTTAATGTAATCTAAAAAGATGCACAACTTAGTAGATTGGCCTCATTTCTAAAGTAGTTTGTTTACAAAACAAACATCTTCATTACCGAACACTATACTATGTGACATGAGCTAGTTCGGTTCCAGGAATCACTTGCTTTCCTACGAAGAAGGTTGAGTGCAGCAGGTTCAAACTTTCCTCGTTTGTGTAATCTAACAAGATGTACCAGTTAGTAGATTTGCCTCATTTGTAACGTGGTTTGTTGAGCAAACAAACATCTTCATTGCGGAATTTGTACTGTGTGAAAAAAGTTAATTCAAATCTTGAATTCAGTCACTTTCCTACAAAGACGGTTGAGTGCAGCAATTTCAAACATTCCTTGTTAATGTAATCTAAAAAGATGCACAACTTAGTGGATTCGCCTCATTTCTAAAGTAATTTCTTTAGAAAAAAAATATCTTCAGTACCGAAGACTGTACTGTGTGAAATAAGTTAATTCGCTTCCAGGAATCAGTTTAATTTCTACGAAGTTGGTTGAGTGCAGCAAGTTCATACTTTCCTTGTTAATGTAATCAGCAAAGATGGCCAAGTTAGTAGATTCACCTCATTTGTAATGTAGTTTGTTAAGAAAACAAACATCTTCATTGCGGAACAAATGTACTGTGTGAAAAAAGCTAATTCGGATCTAAAATTTTGTTGCTTTCCTACAAAGACGGTGGAGTGCAGCAAGTTCAAACATTCCTTGTTAATGTATTCTAAAAAGGTGCACAACTTAGGGGATTAGCCTCATTTCTAAAGTAATTTCTTTAGAAAAGAAACATCTTCAGTACCGAACACTGTACTGTGTGAAATAGGCTAGTTCCGTTCTAGGAATCACTTGCTATCCTACGAAGAAGGTTGAGTGCAGCAAGTTCAAACTTTCTTAGTTTGTTCAATCTAACAAGATGTACAAGTTAGTGGATTCGCCTCATTTCTAAAGTAGTTTCTTTAGAAAAGAAACATCTTCAGTACCGAACACTGTACTGTGTGAAATAAGTTAATTCACTTCTAGGAATCAGTTTAATTTCTACGAAGATGGTTGAGTGCAGCAAGTTCAAACTTTCCTTGTTAATGTAATCTAAAAAGATGCACAACGTAGTAGATTGGCCTCATTTCTAAAGTAGTTTGTTTACAAAACAAACATCTTCATTACCAAACATTCTACTATGTGAAATGAGCTAGTTCTGTTCTAGGAATCAGTTGCTTTCCTACAAAGAAGGTTGAGTGCAGCAAGTTCAAACGTTCCTTGTTAATGTAATCTGAAAAGATGCACAACTTAGTAGATTGGCCTCATCTAAAGTAGTTTGTTTACGAAACAAACATCTTCATTACCGAACACTATACTAGGTGAAATGAGCTAGTTCGGTTCTAGGAATCACTTGCTTTCCTACGAAGAGGTTGAGTGCAGCAAGTTCAAACTTTCCTAGTTTGTGTAATCTAACAAGATGTACAAGTTAGTGCATTCGCCTCATTTCTAAAGTAGTTTCTTTAGAAAAGAAACATCTTCAGTACTGAACACTGTACTGTGTGAAATAAGGTAAATCGGTTCTATGAATCAGTTTAATTTCTACGAAGATGGTTGAGTGCAGCAAGTTCAAACTTTCCTTGTTAATGTAATCTATAAAGATGCCCAACATAGTAGATTGGCCTCATTTCTAAAGTAGTTTGTTTACCAAACAAACATCTTCATTACCGAAGACTATACTATGTGAAATGAGCTAGTTCGGTTCTAGGAATCACTTGCTTTCCTACGAAGAAGGATGAGTGCAGCAAATACAAACTTTCCTCGTTTGTGTAATCTAACAAGATGTACAAGTTAGTGGATTCGCGTCGTTTCTGAAGTGGTTTCTTTAGAAAACAAAATCTTCAGTACTGAACACTGTACTGTGTGAAATAAGTTAATTCTGTTCTAGGAATCAGTTTCCTTTCTACGAAGATGGTTGAGTGCAGCAAGTTCAAACTTTCCTTGTTAATGTAATCTAAAAAAATGGCCAAGTTAGTAGATTCGCCTCATTTGTAAAGTAGTTTTTTGAGAAAATTAACGTCTTTATTGCCGAACATTGTACTAGTGAAATAAGCTCATTCAGTTCTAGGAATCACTTGCTTTCCTACAAAGAAGGTTGAGTGCATCAAGTTCAAACTTTCCTTGTTAATGGAATCTAAAAAGATGCACAACTTAGTAGATTGGCCTCATTTTTAAAGTAGTTTCTTTAAAAAGAAACATCTTTAGTACCGAACACTGTACAGGGTGAAATAAGTTAATTCGCTTCTAGGAATCAGTTTAATTTCTACGAAGAAGGTTGAGTGCAGCAAGTTTATACTTTCCTTGTTAATGTATTGTAAAAAGATGGCCAAGTTAGTCAATTCGCCTCATTTGTAAACTAGTTTGTTGAGAAAACAAACATCTTCATTCCCGAATATTGTAGTGTGTGAAATAAGCTCACTCGGATCTAGGAATCAGTTGCTTTCCTACAAAGAAGGTAGAGTGCAGCAAGTTCACACTTTCCTTGTTAATGTAATCTGAAAAGATGCACAACTTAGTAGATTGGCCTCATTTCTAAAGTAGTTTGTTTACAAAACAAACATCTTCATTACCGAACGCTATACTACGTGAAATGAGCTAGTTCGATTCTAGGAATCACTTGCTTTCCTACGAAGAAAGATGAGTGCAGCAAATTCAAACATTCCTCGTTTGTGTATTCTAACACGATGTACAAGTTAGTGGATTCGCTTCGTTTCTAAAGTGGTTTCTTTAGAACTCAAACATCTTCAGTACTGAACACTGTACTGTGTGAAATAAGTTAATTTGGTTCTAGGAATCAGTTTCCTTTCTACGAAGATGGTTGAGTACAGCAAGTTCAAACTTTCCTTGTTAATGTGCTCTAAAAAGATGTCCATGTTAGCAGAGTCACCTCATTTGTAAAATAGTTTGTTGAGAAAAATAACATCTTCATTGCCGAACATTGTACTGTGTGAAATAAGCTCATTCGGTTCTAGGAATCAGTTGCTTTCCTACAAAGAAGGTTGAGTGCAGCAAGTTCAAACTTACCTTGTTAATGTAATCTAAAAAGATGCACAACTTAGTAGATTGGCCTCATTTCTAAAGTAGTTTCTTTAGAAAAGAAACATCTTCAGTACCGAACACTGTACTATGTGAAATAAGCTAGTTCCGTTCTAGGAATCACTTGCTTTCCTACGAAGAAGGTTGAGTGCAGCAAGTTCAAACTTTCTTAGTTTGTGTAATCTAACAAGATGTACAAGTTAGTGGATGTGCCTCATTTCTAAAGTAGTTTCTTTAGAAAAGAAACATCTTCAGTACCGAACACTGTACTGTGTGAAATAAGTGAATTCGCTTCTAGGAATCAGTTTAATTTCTAAGAAGATGGTTGAGTGCAGCAAGTTCAAACTTCCCTTGTTAATGTAATCTAAAAAGATGCACAACTTAGTAGATTGGCCTCATTTCTAAAGCAGTTTGTTTACAAAACAAACATCTTCATTAACGAACACTATACTATGTGAAATGAGCTAGTTCGGTTCTAGGAATCACTTGCTTTCCTACGAAGAAGGATGAGTGCAGCAAGTTCAAACTTTCCTCGTTTGTGTAATCTAACAAGATGTACAAGGTACTGCATTCGCGTCATTTCTAAATTAGTTTCTTTAGAAAACAAACGGCTTCAGTACCGAATGTAGAGAGCTGTGAGGTGCCGCGCCTTAAAGATGGCGCTGGCTTCCGCCTTCCGTCTTCCCGATGGCGAGTGCTCTCCTGGATAAACAAGTCCTTATTTGGAGGGGGAATCCCGGGAAAAGAGCCGGGCATGGTGGCACATGCCTTTCATCCCAGCACATGGGAGGCAGAGCAAGACTGCCACAAGTTCAAAGCCAGCCTGGTCTACATAGTGAGTTCCAGGGCAGCCAGGACTACACAGTGAGAAGACCTTGGATTATGGGGACGTATGAACATCATTGTAATTGATAAAAACTATGGGGACCTTTAAATTTGCATGAATGCATAACATTTTACATCATATACGGTTATCAGTTTACGGGGGCGAGGGACAAAATGTGGTGGTTTGATTCAGGTGTCCCCCATAAACTTCAATTGTTCTAAATGCTAGGTTCCCAGCTGATGTCAATTTGGGAATTAACACCTCCTGAGGGCAGAGTATGTTCCCAGCTGATGGCAATTTGGGATTTCCCACCTCCTGGGGGCAGTATTGTTGCGGGCGGGCTTATGGGTATTATAACCAGCTTCCCCTTGCCAGTGTTTTGACCAATGCTAGCCTCACAGCCGCCGTGGCTCAGTTAACTCAAAATATATAAATTATACTAGGGCTGCAAATTTATCCAGATTTTTGTCTAGTTTTCTATTACAGAATTGGTCGCTTGAATTTGAAGATACCTTAAAAGAACTGAGACTGGCAGTAGTTAATGTGAATTCTGCCTGCATGGACCTCTCCTTTGCCTCTGGATTGTCATCTTGGCTGATCTCTGCTATGAATCATCTGAAGGAATGGGCTGGTTTGGGTGCTCTTTAGCAGGCCTTCTGTTACTGGTCTCTCTGGTTTGCTTGTGGTGTCTGTGTAAAATCAGGGTCACGCAATGACGGGATGCAGCTATGATCATTCAAGCCTTTACTGCCATAGAGGCTGCACAGTCCCCCTAAGTCTGGCTGGCTACAACTAAAAGTTAATCTTCTTTCTGCTCAGGTTGCGAGGCTAAGCACTGCACTCTGGGTTACGCTAAAACTCCAGAGAAGAGCATGTTTGATTGCATGCGGGTTGATGCCCCAGATCCCGCCTCTGAGAAAAAGGCATCAGGGTTGCAAAAATACGCATCATCAGAGATCAGACGTCTACTCTTACCTGTGGCTTGTTTTAAAACATAAAAGGGGGAACTGTAGAGAGCTGCGAGGTGCCGCGCCGTAAAGATGGCGCTGGCTTCCGCCTTCCGCCTTCCCAATAGCGAGTGCTCTCCTGGATAAACAAGTCCTAATTTGGCTTGGGCCATGATCTCGGCTTGCCTCTGCATATGTGGACGTATCTGCATTCACCACGTGGCTTACAAGGGTTGGATGTTCTACGGCTTCTTAAGCTTTGGGAGGGCTTGTCCCGGGGTCAGTCAGTCAGTGAGTGAGTGAGTGAGTGAGTGAGTGAGGGAGTCAGTGAGTGAGTGAGTGAGTCAGTGAGTGAGTCAGTGAGTGAGTCAGTGAGTCAGTCAGTGAGTGAGTCAGTCAGTCAGTCAGTGAGTCAGTGAGTCAGTGAGTCAGTGAGTGAGTCAGTGAGTGAGTGAGTGAGTGAGTCAGTGAGTCAGTCAGTCAGTCAGTCAGTCAGTCAGTCAGTCAGTCAGAAGATTGTTCAAGGTTCCTGAATAAACTGCTTCAAGAAGAGTCCGAGCATTGCGTCTTCCTTGCTGGTCGAGGCGGACGCGACAACCAAACACTGTAATGTGTGAAATAAGTTAATTCGGTTCTAGGAATCAGTTTCCTTTCTATGAAGATGGTTGAGTGCAGCAAGTTCAAACTTTCCTTGTTAATGTAAGCTAAAAAGATGGCCAAGTTAGCAGAGTCACCTCATTTATAAAATAGTTTGTTGAGAAAATTAACATCTTTATTGCCAAACATTGTACTAGTGAAATAAGCTCATTCGGTTCTAGGAATCACTTGCTTTCCTACAAAGAAGGTTGAGTGCAGCAAGTTGAAACTTTCCTTGTTAATGTAATCTAAAAAGATGCACAACTTAGTAGATTGGCCTCATTTCTAAAGTAGTTTCTTTAGAAAAGAAACATCTTCAGTACCGAAGACTGTACAGTGTGAAATAAGTTAACTCGCTTCTAGGAATCAGTTTAATTTCTACGAAGAAGGTTGAGTGCAGCAAGTTCAAACTTTACTTGTTAATGTAATCTAAAAAGATGGCCAAATTAGAAGATTCGCCTCATTTGTCAAGTACTTTGTTGAGAAAACAAACATCTTCATTGCCGAACATTGTACTGTGTGAAATAAGCTCATTCAGTTCAAGGAATCAGTTGCTTTCTTATAAAGAAGGTTGAGTGCAGCAAGTTCAAACTTTCCTTGTTAATGTAATCTAAAAAGATGCACAACTTAGTAGATTGGCCTCATTTCTAAAGTAGTTTGTTTAGAAAACAAACATCTTCATTACCGAGCACTGTACTATGTGAAATAAGCTAGTTCCGTTCTAGGAATCACTTGCATTCCTATGAAGAAGGTTGAGTGCAGCAAGTTCAAACTTTCCTAGTTTGTGTAATTTAACAAGATGTGCAAGTTAGTGGATTCGCCTCATTTCTAAAGTAGTTTCTTTAGAAAAGAAACATCCTCTGTACCGAACACTGTACTGTGTGAAATAAGTGAATTAAACTTCTAGGAATCAGTTTAATTTCTACGAAGATGGTTGAGTGCAGCAAGTTCAAACTTTCCGTGTTAATATAATCTAAAAATATGGCCAAGTTAGTAGATTCGCCTCATTTGTAAAGTATTTTGTTGAGAAAACAAACATCTTCATTGCCAAACATTGTACTGTGTGAAATAAGCTCATTCGGATCTAGGAATCATATGCTTTCTTACAAAGAAGGTTGAGTGCAGCAAGTTCAAACTTTCTTGTTAATGTAATCTGAAAAGTTACACAACTTAGTAGATTGGCCTCATTTCTAAAGTAGTTTGTTTACAAAACAAACATCTTCATTACCGAACACTATACTATGTGAAATGAGGTAGTTTAGTTCTAGGAATCACTTGCTTTCCTACGAAGAAGGTTGAGTGCAGCAAGTTCAAACTTTCCTGGTTTGTGTAATCTAACAAGATGTACAAGTTAGTGGATTCGCGTCGTTTCTAAAGTGGTTTCCTTATAAAACAAACATCTTCAGTAGTGAACAATGTACTGTGTGAAATAAGTTAATTCGGTTCTAGGAATCAGTGTCCTTTCTACAAAGATGGTTGAGTGCAGCAAGTTCAAACATTCCTTGTTAATGTAATCTAAAAAGATGGCCAAGTTAGCAGAGTCACCTCATTTGTAAAGTAGTTTGTTGAGAAAATTAACATCTTTATAGCCGAACATTGAACTGGGTGAAATAAGCTCATTCGGTTCTAGGAATCACTTGGTTTCCTACAAAGAAGGTTGAGTGCAGCAAGTTCAAACTTTCCTTGTAAATGTAATCTTAAAAGATGCACACGTTAGTAGATTGGCCTCATTTCTAAAGTAGTTTCTTTAGAAAAGAAACATCTTCAGTACCGAACACTGTACGGGGTGAAATAAGTTAATTCGCTTTTAGGAATCAGTTTAATTTCTACGGAGAAGGTTGAGTGCAGCAAGTTAAAACTTTCCTTGTTAATGTAATCTAAAAAGATGGCCAAATTAGAAGATTCGCCTCATTTGTCAAGTACTTTTTGAGAAAACCAAACATCTTCATTGCGAACATTGTACTGTGTGAAATAAGCTCATTCAGTTCTAGGAATCAGTTGCTTTCCTACAAAGAAGGTTGAGTGCAGCAAGTTCAAACTTTCCTTGTTAATGTAATCTAAAAAGATGCACAACTTATGTAGATTGGCCTCATTTCTAAAGTAGTTTGTTTAGAAAACAAACATCTTCATTACCGAACACTGTACTACGTGAAATAAGCTAGTTCCGTTCTAGGAATCACTTGCTTTCCTATGAAGAAGGTTGAGTGCAGCAAGTTCAAACTTTCCTAGTTTGTGTAATCTAACAAGATGTACAAGTTAGTGGATTCGCCTCATTTCTAAAGTAGTTTCTTTAGAAAAGAAACATCTTCAGTACCGAACACTGTACTGTGTGAAATACGTGAATTAACACTTCTAGGAATCAGTTTAATTTCTACGAAGATGGTTGAGTGCAGCAAGTTCAAACTTTCCTTGTTAATGTAATCTAAAAATATGGCCAAGTTAGTAGATTCGCCTCATTTGTAAAGTATTTTGTTGAGAAAACAAACATCTTCATTGCCAAACATTGTACTGTGTGAAATAAGCTCATTCGGATCTAGGAATCATTTGCTTTCTTACAAAGAAGGTTGAGTGCAGCAAGTTCAAACTTTCCTTGTTAATGTAATCTGAAAAGTTGCATAACTTAGTAGATTGGCCTCATTTCTAAAGTAGTTTGTTTACAAAACAAACATCTTCATTACCGAACACTATACTATGTGAAATGAGGTAGTTCGGTTCTAGAAATCACTTGCTTTCCTACGAAGAAGGTTGAGTGCAGCAAGTTCAAACGTTCCTGGTTTGTGTAATCAAACAAGATGTACAAGTTAGTGGATTCGCGTCATTTCTAAAGTGGTTTCCTTATAAAACAAACATCTTCAGTAGTGAACAATATACTGTGTGAAATAAGGTAATTCGGTTCTAGGAATCAGTTTCCTTTTTACGAAGATGGTTGAGTGCAGCAAGTTCAAACATTCCTTGTTAATGTAATCTAAAAAGATGGCCAAGTTAGCAGAGTCACCTCATTTGTAAAGTAGTTTGTTGAGAAAATTAACATCTTTATAGCCGAACATTGAACTGTGTGAAATAAGCTCAATTGGTTCTAGGAATCACTTGGTTTCCTACAAAGTGCAGCAAGTTCAAACTTTCCTTGTTAATGTAATCTTAAAAGATGCACATGTTAGTAGATTGGCATCATTTCTAAAGTAGTTTCTTTAGAAAAGAAACATCTTCAGTACCGAACACTGTACGGTGTGAAATAAGTTAATTCGCTTTTAGGAATCAGTTTAATTTCTACGAAGTAGGTTGAGTGCAGCAAGTTCAAACTTTCCTTGTTAATGTAACCTAAAAAGATGGCCAAGTTAGAAGATTCACCTCATTTGTAAAGTACTTTGTTGAGGAAACAAACATCTTCATTGCCGAACATTGTACTGTGTGAAATAAGCTCATTCGGTTCTAGGAATCACTTGCTTTCCTACAAAGAAGGTTGAGTGCAGCAAGTTCAAACTTTCCTGGTTTGTGTAATCTAACAAGATGTACAAGTTAGTGGATTCGCGTCGTTTCTAAAGTGGTTTCCTTATAAAACAAACATCTTCAGTAGTGAACAATGTACTGTGTGAAATAAGTTAATTCGGTTCTAGGAATCAGTGTCCTTTCTACAAAGATGGTTGAGTGCAGCAAGTTCAAACATTCCTTGTTAATGTAATCTAAAAAGATGGCCAAGTTAGCAGAGTCACCTCATTTGTAAAGTAGTTTGTTGAGAAAATTAACATCTTTATAGCCGAACATTGAACTGGGTGAAATAAGCTCATTCGGTTCTAGGAATCACTTGGTTTCCTACAAAGAAGGTTGAGTGCAGCAAGTTCAAACTTTCCTTGTAAATGTAATCTTAAAAGATGCACACGTTAGTAGATTGGCCTCATTTCTAAAGTAGTTTCTTTAGAAAAGAAACATCTTCAGTACCGAACACTGTACGCGGTGAAATAAGTTAATTCGCTTTCAGGAATCAGTTTAATTTCTACGGAGAAGGTTGAGTGCAGCAAGTTAAAACTTTCCTTGTTAATGTAATCTAAAAAGATGGCCAAATTAGAAGATTCGCCTCATTTGTCAAGTACTTTTTGAGAAAACAAACATCTTCATTGCCGAACATTGTACTGTGTGAAATAAGCTCATTCAGTTCTAGGAATCAGTTGCTTTCCTACAAAGAAGGTTGAGTGCAGCAAGTTCAAACTTTCCTTGTTAATGTAATCTAAAAAGATGCACAACTTATGTAGATTGGCCTCATTTCTAAAGTAGTTTGTTTAGAAAACAAACATCTTCATTACCGAACACTGTACTACGTGAAATAAGCTAGTTCCGTTCTAGGAATCACTTGCTTTCCTATGAAGAAGGTTGAGTGCAGCAAGTTCAAACTTTCCTAGTTTGTGTAATCTAACAAGATGTACAAGTTAGTGGATTCGCCTCATTTCTAAAGTAGTTTCTTTAGAAAAGAAACATATTCAGTACCGAACACTGTACTGTGTGAAATAAGTGAATTCGCTTCTAGGAATCAGTTTAATTTCTACGAAGATGGTTGAGTGCAGCAAGTTCAAACTTTCCTTGTTAATGTAATCTAAAAATATGGCCAAGTTAGTAGATTCGCCTCATTTGTAAAGTATTTTGTTGAGAAAACAAACATCTTCATTGCCAAACATTGTACTGTGTGAAATAAGCTCATTCGGATCTAGGAATCATTTGCTTTCTTACAAAGAAGGTTGAGTGCAGCAAGTTCAAACTTTCCTTGTTAATGTAATCTGAAAAGTTGCATAACTTAGTAGATTGGCCTCATTTCTAAAGTAGTTTGTTTACAAAACAAACATCTTCATTACCGAACACTATACTATGTGAAATGAGGTAGTTCGGTTCTAGAAATCACTTGCTTTCCTACGAAGAAGGTTGAGTGCAGCAAGTTCAAACGTTCCTGGTTTGTGAAATCAAACAAGATGTACAAGTTAGTGGATTCGCGTCGTTTCTAAAGTGGTTTCCTTATAAAACAAACATCTTCAGTAGTGAACAATGTACTGTGTGAAATAAGGTAATTCGGTTCTAGGAATCAGTTTCCTTTTTACGAAGATGGTTGAGTGCAGCAAGTTCAAACATTCCTTGTTAATGTAATCTAAAAAGATGGCCAAGTTAGCAGAGTCACCTCATTTGTAAAGTAGTTTGTTGAGAAAATTAACATCTTTATAGCCGAACATTGAACTGTGTGAAATAAGCTCAACTGGTTCTAGGAATCACTTGGTTTCCTACAAAGTGCAGCAAGTTCAAACTTTCCTTGTTAATGTAATCTTAAAAGATGCACATGTTAGTAGATTGGCATCATTTCTAAAGAAGTTTCTTTAGAAAAGAAACATCTTCAGTACCGAACACTGTACGGTGTGAAATAAGTTAATTCGCTTTTAGGAATCAGTTTAATTTCTACGAAGTAGGTTGAGTGCAGCAAGTTCAAACTTTCCTTGTTAATGTAACCTAAAAAGATGGCCAAGTTAGAAGATTCACCTCATTTGTAAAGTACTTTGTTGAGGAAACAAACATCTTCATTGCCGAACATTGTACTGTGTGAAATAAGCTCACTCGGTTCTAGGAATCAGTTGCTTTCCTACAAAGAAGGTTGAGTGCAGCAAGTTCAAACTTTCCTTGTTAATGTAATCTAAAAAGATGCACAACATAGTAGATTGGCCTCATTTCTAAAGTTGTTTGTTTAGAAAACAAACATCTTCATTACCGAACACTGTACTATGTGAAATAAGCTAGTTCCGTTCTAGGAATCACTTGCTTTCCTATGAAGAAGGTTGAGTGCAGCAAGTTCAAACTTTCCTAGTTTATGTAATCTAACAAGATGTACATGTTAGTGGATTCGCATCATTTCTAAAGTAGTTTCTTTAGAAAAGAAATATCTTCAGTACCGAACACTGTACTGTGTGAAATACGTGAATTCGCTTCTAGGAATCAGTTTACTTTCTACGAAGATGGTTGAGTGCAGCAAGTTCAAACTTTCCTTGTTAAAGTAATGTAAAAAGATGGCCAAGTTAGTATTTCGCCTCATTTGTAAAGTATTTTGTTGAGAAAACAAACATCTTCATTGCCAAACATTGTACTGTGTGAAATAAGCTCATTCGGATCTAGGAATCATTTGCTTTCCTACAAAGAAGGTTGAGTGCAGCGAGTTCAAACGTTCCTTGTTAATGTAATCTGAAAAGTTGCACAACTTAGTAGATTGGCCTCATTTCTAAAGTAGTTTGTTTACAAAACAAACATCATCATTACCAAACACTATACTATGAAATGAGGTAGTTCGGTTCTAGGAATCAATTGCTTTCCTACGAAGAAGGTTGAGTGCAGCAAGTTCAAACTTTCCTTGTTAATGTAATTTAAAAAGATGGCCAAGTTAGTATTTCGCCTCATTTGTGAAGTATTTTGTTGAGAAAACAAACATCTTCATTGCCAAACATTGTACTGTGTGAAATAAGCTCATTCGGATCTAGGAATCATTTGCTTTCCTACAAAGAAGGATGAGTGCAGCAAGTTCAAACTTTCCTTGTTAATGTAATCTGAAAAGTTGCAAAACATAGTAGATTGGCCTCATTTCTAAAGTAGTTTGTTTACAAAACAAACATCTTCATCACCGAACACTATACTATGTGAAATGAGGTAGTTCGGTTCTAGGAATCACTTGCTTTCCTACGAAGAAGGTTGAGTGCAGCAAGTTCAAACTTTCCTTGTTAATGTAATCTAAAAAGATGGCCAAGTCAGAAGATTCGCCTCATTTGTGAAGTGCTTTGTTGAGAAAACAAACACCTTCATTGCCGAACATTGGACTGTGTGAAATAAGCTCATTCGGTTCTAGGAATCAGTTGCTTTCCTACAAAGAAGGTTGAGTGAAGCAAGTTCAAACTTTCCTTCTTAATGTAATCTGAAAAGATGCACAACTTAGTAGATTGGCCTCATTTCTAAAGTAGTTTGTTTAGAAAACAAACATCTTCATTAGGAACACTGTACTATGTGAAATAAGCTAGTTCCATTGTAGGAATCACTTGCTTTCCTACGAAGAAGGTTGAGTGCAGCAAGGTCAAACTTTCCTAGTTTGTGTAATCTAACAAGATATACAAGTTAGTGGATATGCCTCATTTCTAAAGTAGTTTCTTTAGAAAAGAAACGTCTTCAGTACCGAACACTGTACTGTGTGAAATAAGTTAATTCGCTTCTAGGAATCAGTTTAATTTCTACGAAGAAGGTTGAGTGCAGCAAGTTCAAACTTTCCTTGTTAATGTAATCTAAAAAGATGGCCAAGTTAGAAGATTCGCCTCATTTGTGAAGTACTTTGTTGAGAAAACAAACAACTTCATTGCCGAACATTGGACTGTGTGAAACAAGCTCATTCGGTTCTAGGAATCAGTTGCTTTCCTACAAAGAAGGTTGAGTGCAGCAAGTTCAAACTTTCCTTGTTAACGTAATCTGAAAAGATGCACAACTTAGTAGATTGGCCTCATTTCTAAAGTAGTTTGTTTAGAAAACAAACATCTTCATTAGGGAACACTGTACTATGTGAAATAAGCTAGTTCTGTTCTAGAAATCACTTGCTTTCCTATGAAGAAGGTTGAGTGCAGCAAGTTCAAACTTTCCTAGTTTGTGTAATCTAACAAGATGTACAAGTTAGTGGATTCGCCTCTTTTCTAAAGTAGTTTCTTTAGAAAAGAAACATAGTCAGTACCGAACACTATACTGTGTGAAATACGTGAATTCGCTTCTAGGAATCAGTTTAATTTCTACGAAGATGGTTGAGTGCAGCAAGTTCAAACTTTCCTTGTTAATGTAATCTAAAAAGATGGCCAAGTTAGTATTTCGCCTCATTTGTAAAGTATTTTGTTGAGAAAACAAACATCTTCATTGCCAAACATTGTACTGTGTGAAATAAGCTCATTCGGATCTAGGAATCCTTTTCTTTCCTACAAAGGTTGAGTGCAGCAAGTTCAAACTTTCCTTGTGAATGTAATCTGAAAAGTTGCACAACTTAGTAGATTGGCCTCATTTCTAAAGTAGTTTGTTTACAAAACAAACATCTTCATTACCAAACACTATACTATGTGAAATGAGGTAGTTCGGTTCTAGGAATCACTTGCTTTCCTACGAAGAAGGTTGAGTGCAGTAAGTTCAAACTTTCCTTGTTAATGTAATCTGAAAAGATTTCCAAGTCAGTAGATTCACCTCATTTGTAAAGTAGTTTGTTGAGAAAACAAACATCTTCATTCCCAAACAGTGTACTGTGTGAAATAAGCTCATTCGGTTCTAGGAATCAGTTGCTTTCCTATAAAGAAGGTTGAGTGCAGCAAGTTCAAACTTTCCTTGTTAATGTAATCTGAAAAGATGCACAACATAGTGGATTCACCTCATTTCTAAAGTAGTTTCTTTTAGAAAACAAACATCTTCATTACCGAACACTATACTATGTGAAATGAGCTAGTTCGGTTCTAGGAATCACTTGCTTTCCCTACAAGAAGGTTGAGTGCAGCAAGTTCAAACTTTCCTCGTTTGTGTAATCTAACAAGATGTACAAGTTAGTAGATTCACCTCATTTCTAAAGTGGTTTCTTTCTTAGAAAACAAACATCTTCAGTACTGAACACTGTACTGTGTGAAATAAGGTAATTCGGTTCTAGGAATCAGTTTCCTTTTTACGAAGATGGTTGAGTGCAGCAAGTTCAAACTTTCCTTGTTAATGTAATCTAAAAGATGGCCAAGTTAGCAGAGTCACCTCATTTGAAAAATAGTTTGTTGAGAAAATTAACATCTTTATAACTGAACATTGTACTGTGTGAAATAAGCTCATTCGGTTCTAGGAA
Source organism: Orientallactaga sibirica (assembly GCA_036365145.1). Lineage (NCBI taxonomy): Eukaryota > Metazoa > Chordata > Mammalia > Rodentia > Dipodidae > Orientallactaga > Orientallactaga sibirica. The sequence continues at coordinate 512,760 of JAEOAD010001751.1, read as the reverse complement.
TCACGTGCTTTCCTACAAAGAAGGTTGAGTGGAGCCAGTTCAAACTTTCCTTGTTAATGTAATCTAAAAAGATGCACAACATAGTAGATTGGCCTCATTTCTAAAGTAGTTTCTTTAGAAAACAAACATCTTCAGTACAGAACACTGTACTGTGTGAAATAAGTTAATTCGCTTATAGGAATCAGTTTAATTTCTACGAAGAAGGTTGAGTGCAGCAAGTTCAAACTTTCCTTGTTAATGTAATCTAAAGAGATGGCCAAGTTAGAAGATTCGCCTCATTTGTAAAGTACTTTGTTGAGGAAACAAACATCTTCATTGCCGAACATTGTACTGTGTGAAATAAGCTCATTCGGTTCTAGGAATCAGTTGCTTTCCTACAGAGAAGGTTGAGTACAGCAAGTTCAAACTTTCCTTGTTAATGTAATCTAAAAAGATGGCCAAGTTAGTAGATTCACCTCATTTGTAAAGTACTTTGTTGAGAAAACAAACATCTTCATTGCCAAACATTGTACTGTGTGAAATAAGCTCATTCGGTTCTAGGAATCAGTTGCTTTCCTACAGAGAAGGTTGAGTGCAGCAAGTTCAAACTTTCCTTGTTAATGTAATCTGAAAAGATGCACAAGTTAGAAGATTGGCCTCATTTCTAAAGTACTTTGTTGAGAAAACAAACATCTTCATTGCCGAACATTGTACTGTGTGAAATAAGCTCATTCGGTTCTAGGAATCAGTAGCTTTCCTAGAGAGAAGGTTGAGTGCAGCAAGTTCAAACTTTCCTTGTTAATGTAATCTAAAAAGATGGCCAAGTTAGTAGATTCGCCTCATTTGTAAAGTACTTTGTTGAAAACAAACATCTTCATTGCCAACATTGTACTGTGTGAAATAAGCTCATTCGGTTCTAGGAATCAATTGCTTTCCTACAAAGAAGGTTGAGTGCAGCAAGTTCAAACTTTCCATGTTAATGTAATCTGAAAAGATGCACAACTTAGTAGATTGCCCTCATTTCTAAAGTAGTTTGTTTAGAAAACAAACATCTTCATTACCGAACACTGTACTATGTGAAATAAGCTAGTTCGGTTCTAGGAATCACTTGCTTTCCTACAAAGAAGGTTGAGTGCAGCAAGTTCAAACTTTCCTCGTTTGTGTAATCCAACAAGATGTACAAGTTAGTGGATTCGCCTCATTTCTAAAGTAGTTTCTTTAGTAAACAAACATCTTCAGTACCAAACACTGTACTGTGTGAAATAAGTAATTCCCTTGTAGGAATCAGTTTAATTTCTACGAAGATGGTTGAGTGCAGCAAGTTCAAACTTTCCTTGTTAATGTAATCTAAAAAGATGGCCAAGTTAGTGGATTCGCCTCATTTTTAAAGTAGTTTGTTGATAAAATTAACATCTTTATTGCCGAACATTGTACTGTGTGAAATAAGCTCATTCGGTTCTAGGAATCACTTGCTTTCCAAAAAAGAAGGTTGAGTGCAGCAAGTTCAAACTTTCCTTGTTAATGTAATCTGAAAAGTTGCACAACTTAGTAGATTGGCCTCATTTCTAAAGTAGTTTCTTTAGAAAAGAAACATCTTCAGTACCGAACACTGTACTGTGTGAAATAAGTTAATTGGTTCTAGGAATCAGTTTAATTTCTAAGAAGATGGTTGAGTGCAGCAAGTTCAAACTTTCCTTGTTTGTGTAATCTAAAAAGATGTACAAGTTAGTGGATTCGCCTCATTTCTAAATTAGTTTCTTTAGAAAACAAACATCTTCAGTACCGAACACTGTACTGTGTGAAATAAGTTAATTCGGTTCTAGGAATCAGTTTCTTTCCTACAAAGATGGTTTAGTTCAGCAAGTTCAAACTTTCCTTGTTAATGTAATCTAAAAAGATGTCCAAATTAGTAGATTGGCCTCATTTCTAAAGTAGTTTCTTTAGAAAACAAACCTAAATTGCCAAACTTTACTGTGTGAAATGAGCTAATTCGGTTCTAGGAATCAGTTTACATTTCTACGAAGATGGTTGAGTTTAGCACACTCAACCTTTGCTTGTTAATGTAATCTAAAAAGATGTAAAAGTTAGTAGATTTGCCTCATTGGTAAAGTAGTTTGTTGAGAAAAAACAAACATCTTCATTGCCAAACATTGTACTGTGTGAAAAAGCTAATTTAGTTCTAGAATTCATTTGCTTTCCTACAAAGAAGGTTGAGTGCAGCCAGTTCAAACTTTCCTTGTTAATGTAATCTAAAAAGATGCACAAATTAGTAAATTGGCCTCATTTCTAAAGTAGTTTGTTTACAAAACAAACATCTTCATTGCCAAACACTATACTATGTGAAATGAGCTAGTTCGGTTCTAGGAATCACTTACTTTCCTAGGAAGAAGGTTGAGTGCAGCAAGTTCAAACTTTCCTCGTTTGTGTAATCTAAAAAGATGTACAAGTTAGTGGATTAGTGTCATTTCTAAAGTGGTTTCTTTAGAAAACAAAACATCTTCAGTACTGAACACTGTACTGTGTGAAATAAGTTAATTCACTTCTAGGAATCAGTTTTCTTTCTACGAAGATGGTTGAGTTTAGCAAGTTCAAACTTTCCTTGTTAATGTAATCTAAAAAGATGGTCAAGTTAGTAGATTGGCCTCATTTTTAAAGTAGTTTCTTTTTTAAAAAACAAACATCTTAAATTGAAAAACATTGTACTGTGTGAAATGGGCTAATTCGGTTCTAGGAATCAGTTTACTTTCTACGAAGATGGTTGAGTTTAGCAAGTTCAAACTTTCCTTGTTAATGTAATCTAAAAAGATGTCCAAGTTAGTAGATTTGCCTAATTTCTAAAGTAGTTTGTTGAGAAAACAAACATCTTCATTACCAAACATTGTACTATGTGAAATGAAGCTAATTTAGTTCTAGAAATCAGTTGCTTTCCTACAAAGAAGGTTGAGTGCAGCAAGTTCAAACATTCCTTGTTAATGTAATCTAAAAAAGATGCACAACTTAGTATATTGGCCTCATTTCTAAAGTAGTTTCTTTAGAAAACAAACATCTTCAGTACCGAACACTGTACTGTGTCAAATAAGTTAATTCGTTCTAGGAATCAGTTTAATTTCTACGAAGATGGTTGAGTGCAGCAAGTTCAAACTTTCCTTGTTAATGTAATCTAAAGAGATGGCCAAGTTAGTGATTCACCTCATTTGTAAAGTAGTTTGTTGAGAAAACAAACATCTTCATTGCCAAACATTGTACTGTGTGAAATAAGCTCATTTCGGTTCTAGGAATCAGTTGCTTTCCTTACAAAAGAAGGTTGAGTGCAGCAAGTTCAAACTTTCCTTGTTAATGTAATCTAAAAAGATGCACAACTTAGTAGATTGGCCTCATTTCTAAAGTAGTTTGTTGAGAAAACAAACATCTTCATTACCAAACATTGTACTGTGTGAAATAAGCTAGTTCGGTTCTAGGAATCAGTTGCTTTCCTACAAAGAAGGTTGAGTGCAGCAAGTTCAAACTTTCCTTGTTAATGTAATCTAACAAGATGTACAACATAGTAGATTGGCCTCATTTCTAAAGTTGTTTGTTTAGAAAACAAACATCTTCAGTACCGAACACTGTACTATGTGAAATAAGCTAGTTCCGTTCTAGGAATCAGTTGCTTTCCTATGAAGAAGGTTGAGTGCAGCAAGTTCAAACTTTCCTAGTTTATGTAATCTAACAAGATGTACATGTTAGTGGATTCGCATCATTTCTAAAGTAGTTTCTTTGAGAAAACAAACATCTTCAGTACCAAACACTGTACTGTGTGAAATAAGTGAATTCGCTTCTAGGAATCAGTTTACTTTCTACAAAGATGGTTGAGTGCAGCAAGTTCAAACTTTCCTTGTTAAAGTAATGTAAAAAGATGGCCAAGTTAGTATTTCGCCTCATTTGTAAAGTATTTTGTTGAGAAAACAAACATCTTCATTGCCAAACATTGTACTGTGTGAAATAAGCTCATTCGGATCTAGGAATCATTTGCTTTCCTACAAAGAAGGTTGAGTGCAGCAAGTTCAAACGTTCCTTGTTAATGTAATCTGAAAAGTTGCACAACTTAGTAGATTGGCCTCATTTCTAAAGTAGTTTGTTTACAAAACAAACATCATCATTACTGAACACTATACTATGAAATGAGGTAGTTCGGTTCTAGGAATCAATTGCTTTCTACGAAGAAGGTTGAGTGCAGCAAGTTCAAACTTTCCTTGTTAATGTAATTTAAAAAGATGGCCAAGTTAGTATTTCGCCTCATTTGTAAAGTATTTTTTTGTTGAGAAAACAAACATCTTCATTGCCAAACATTGTACTGTGTGAAATAAGCTCATTCGGATCTAGGAATCATTTGCTTTCCTACAAAGAAGGATGAGTGCAGCAAGTTCAAACTTTCCTTGTTAATGTAATCTGAAAAGTTGCAAAACATAGTAGATTGGCCTCATTTCTAAAGTAGTTTGTTTACAAAACAAACATCTTCATCACCGAACACTATACTATGTGAAATGAGGTAGTTCGGTTCTAGGAATCACTTGCTTTCCTACGAAGAAGGTTGAGTGCAGCAAGTTCAAACTTTCCTTGTTAATGTAATCTAAAAAGATGGCCAAGTCAGAAGATTCGCCTCATTTGTGAAGTGCTTTGTTGAGAAAACAAACACCTTCATTGCCGAACATTGGACTGTGTGAAATAAGCTCATTCGGTTCTAGGAATCAGTTGCTTTCCTACAAAGAAGGTTGAGTGAAGCAAGTTCAAACTTTCCTTCTTAATGTAATCTGAAAAGATGCACAACTTAGTAGATTGGCCTCATTTCTAAAGTAGTTTGTTTAGAAAACAAACATCTTCATTAGGAACACTGTACTATGTGAAATAAGCTAGTTCCATTGTAGGAATCACTTGCTTTCCTACGAAGAAGGTTGAGTGCAGCAAGGTCAAACTTTCCTAGTTTGTGTAATCTAACAAGATATACAAGTTAGTGGATATGCCTCATTTCTAAAGTAGTTTCTTTAGAAAAGAAACGTCTTCAGTACGAACACTGTACTGTGTGAAATAAGTTAATTAAGCTTCTAGGAATCAGTTTAATTTCTCTACAAAGAAGGTTGAGTGCAGCAAGTTCAAACTTTCCTTGTTAATGTAATCTAAAAAGATGGCCAAGTTAGAAGATTCGCCTCATTTGTGAAGTACTTTGTTGAAAAAACAAACAACTTCATTGCCGAACATTGGACTGTGTGAAACAAGCTCATTCGGTTCTAGGAATCAGTTGCTTTCCTACAAAGAAGGTTGAGTGCAGCAAGTTCAAACTTTCCTTGTTAACGTAATCTGAAAAGATGCACAACTTAGTAGATTGGCCTCATTTCTAAAGTAGTTTGTTTAGAAAACAAACATCTTCATTAGGGAACACTGTACTATGTGAAATAAGCTAGTTCTGTTCTAGAAATCACTTGCTTTCCTATGAAGAAGGTTGAGTGCAGCAAGTTCAAACTTTCCTAGTTTGTGTAATCTAACAAGATGTACAAGTTAGTGGATTCGCCTCTTTTCTAAAGTAGTTTCTTTAGAAAAGAAACATAGTCAGTACCGAACACTATACTGTGTGAAATACGTGAATTCGCTTCTAGGAATCAGTTTAATTTCTACGAAGATGGTTGAGTGCAGCAAGTTCAAACTTTCCTTGTTAATGTAATCTAAAAAGATGGCCAAGTTAGTATTTCGCCTCATTTGTAAAGTATTTTGTTGAGAAAACAAACATCTTCATTGCCAAACATTGTACTGTGTGAAATAAGCTCATTCGGATCTAGGAATCCTTTTCTTTCCTACAAAGGTTGAGTGCAGCAAGTTCAAACTTTCCTTGTGAATGTAATCTGAAAAGTTGCACAACTTAGTAGATTGGCCTCATTTCTAAAGTAGTTTGTTTACAAAACAAACATCTTCATTACCAAACACTATACTATGTGAAATGAGGTAGTTCGGTTCTAGGAATCACTTGCTTTCCCTACTGAGAAGGTTGAGTGCAGTAAGTTCAAACTTTCCTTGTTAATGTAATCTGAAAAGATTTCCAAGTCAGTAGATTCACCTCATTTGTAAAGTAGTTTGTTGAGAAAACAAACATCTTCATTCCCAAACAGTGTACTGTGTGAAATAAGCTCATTAGGTTCTAGGAATCAGTTGCTTTCCTATAAAGAAGGTTGAGTGCAGCAAGTTCAAACTTTCCTTGTTAATGTAATCTGAGAAGATGCACAACATAGTGGATTCGCCTCATTTCTAAAGTAGTTTCTTTAGAAAACAAACATCTTCATTACCGAACACTATACTATGTGAAATGAGCTAGTTCGGTTCTAGGAATCACTTGCTTTCCTACGAAGAAGGTTGAGTGCAGCAAGTTCAAACTTTCCTCGTTTGTGTAATCTAACAAGATGTACAAGTTAGTAGATTCACGTCGTTTCTAAAGTGGTTTCTTTAGAAAACAAACATCTTCAGTACTGAACACTGTACTGTGTGAAATAAGGTAATTCGGTTCTAGGAATCAGTTTCCTTTTTACGAAGATGGTTGAGTGCAGCAAGGTCAAACTTTCCTTGTTAATGTAATCTAAAAAGATGGCCAAGTTAGCAGAGTCACCTCATTTGAAAAATAGTTTGTTGAGAAAATTAACATCTTTATAACTGAACATTGTACTGTGTGAAATAAGCTCATTCGGTTCTAGGAATCACGTGCTTTCCTACAAAGAAGGTTGAGTGGAGCCAGTTCAAACTTTCCTTGTTAATGTAATCTAAAAAGATGCACAACATAGTAGATTGGCCTCATTTCTAAAGTAGTTTCTTTAGAAAAGAAACATCTTCAGTACAGAACACTGTACTGTGTGAAATAAGTTAATTCGCTTATAGGAATCAGTTTAATTTCTACGAAGAAGGTTGAGTGCAGCAAGTTCAAACTTTCCTTGTTAATGTAATCTAAAGAGATGGCCAAGTTAGAAGATTCGCCTCATTTGTAAAGTACTTTGTTGAGGAAACAAACATCTTCATTGCCGAACATTGTACTGTGTGAAATAAGCTCATTCGGTTCTAGGAATCAGTTGCTTTCCTACAGAGAAGGTTGAGTACAGCAAGTTCAAACTTTCCTTGTTAATGTAATCGAAAAAGATGGCCAAGTTAGAAGATTCACCTCATTTGTAAAGTACTTTGTTGAGAAAACAAACATCTTCATTGCCGAACATTGTACTGTGTGAAATAAGCTCATTCGGTTCTAGGAATCAGTTGCTTTCCTACAGAGAAGGTTGAGTGCAGCAAGTTCAAACTTTCCTTGTTAATGTAATCGAAAAAGATGGCCAAGTTAGAAGATTCGCCTCATTTGTAAAGTACTTTGTTGAGAAAACAAACATCTTCATTGCCGAACATTGTACTGTGTGAAATAAGCTCATTCGGTTCTAGGAATCAGTAGCTTTCCTAGAGAGAAGGTTGAGTGCAGCAAGTTCAAACTTTCCTTGTTAATGTAATCTAAAAAGATGGCCAAGTTAGAAGATTCGCCTCATTTGTAAAGTACTTTGTTGAGAAAACAAACATCTTCATTGCCGAACATTGTACTGTGTGAAATAAGCTCATTCGGTTCTAGGAATCAATTGCTTTCCTACAAAGAAGGTTGAGTGCAGCAAGTTCAAACTTTCCATGTTAATGTAATCTGAAAAGATGCACAACTTAGTAGATTGCCCTCATTTCTAAAGTAGTTTGTTTAGAAAACAAACATCTTCATTACCGAACACTGTACTATGTGAAATAAGCTAGTTCATTTCTCGGAATCACTTGCTTTCCTACAAAGAAGGTTGAGTGCAGCAAGTTCAAACTTTCCTCGTTTGTGTAATCCAACAAGATGTACAAGTTAGTGGATTCGCCTCATTTCTAAAGTAGTTTCTTTAGTAAGGAAACATCTTCAGTACCGAACACTGTACTGTGTGAAATAAGTGAATTCCCTTGTAGGAATCAGTTTAATTTCTACGAAGATGGTTGAGTGCAGCAAGTTCAAACTTTCCTTGTTAATGTAATCTAAAAAGATGGCCAAGTTAGTGGATTCGCCTCATTTTTAAAGTAGTTTGTTGATAAAATTAACATCTTTATTGCCGAACATTGTACTGTGTGAAATAAGCTCATTCGGTTCTAGGAATCACTTGCTTTCCAAAAAAGAAGGTTGAGTGCAGCAAGTTCAAACTTTCCTTGTTAATGTAATCTGAAAAGTTGCACAACTTAGTAGATTGGCCTCATTTCTAAAGTAGTTTCTTTAGAAAAGAAACATCTTCAGTACCGAACACTGTAGTGTGTGAAATGAATCCGTTTAATTTCTAAGAAGATGGTTGAGTGCAGCAAGTTCAAACTTTCCTAGTTTGTGTAATCTAACAAGATGTACAAGTTAGTGGATTCGCGTCATTTCTAAATTAGTTTCTTTAGAAAACAAGCATCTTCAGTACCGAACACTGTACTGTGTGAAATAAGTTAATTTGGTTCTAGGAATCAGTTTCCTTTCTACGAAGATGGTTTAGTTCAGCAAGTTCAAACTTTCCTTGTTAATGTAATCTAAAAATATGTCCAAATTAGTAGATTCGCCTCATTTCTAAAGTAGTTTCTTGAGAAAACAAACCTAAATTGCCAAACTTTGTACTGTGTGAAATGAGCTAATTCGGTTCTAGGAATCAGTTTACATTCTACGAAGATGGTTGAGTTTAGCACACTCAACCTTTGCTTGTTAATGTGCTCTAAAAAGATGTAAAAGTTAGTAGATTTGCCTCATTGGTAAAGTAGTTTGTTGAGAAAACAAACATCTTCATTGCCAAACATTGTACTGTGTGAAAAAAGCTAATTTAGTTCTAGAATTCATTTGCTTTCCTACAAAGAAGGTTGAGTGCAGCCAGTTCAAACTTTCCTTGTTAATGTAAGATGCACAAATTAGTAAATTGGCCTCATTTCTAAAGTAGTTTGTTTACAAAACAAACATCTTCATTGCCGAACACTATACTATGTGAAATGAGCTAGTTCGGTTCTAGGAATCACTTACTTTCCTAGGAAGAAGGTTGAGTGCAGCAAGTTCAAACTTTCCTCGTTTGTGTAATCTAGCAAGCTGTACAAGTTAGTGGATTAGTGTCGTTTCTAAAGTGGTTTCTTTAGAAAACAAACATCTTCAGTACTGAGCACTGTACTGTGTGAAATAAGTTAATTCACTTCTAGGAATCAGTTTCCTTTCTACGAAGATGGTTGAGTTTAGCAAGTTCAAACTTTCCTTGTTAATGTAATCTAAAAAGATGGTCAAGTTAGTAGATGCGCCTCATTTTTAAAGTAGTTTCTTTTTAAAACAAACTTAAATTGAAAATCTTTGTACTGTGTGAAATGGGCTAATTCGGTTCTAGGAATCAGTTTACTTTCTACGAAGATGGTTGAGTTTAGCAAGTTCAAACTTTCCTTGTTAATGTGCTCTAAAAAGATGTCCAAGTTAGTAGATTTGCCTAATTGGTAATGTAGTTTGTTGAGAAAACAAACATCTTCATTGCCAAACATTGTACTTTGTGAAGAAAGCTAATTTAGTTCTAGAATTCAGTTGCTTTCCTACAAAGAAGGTTGAGTGCAGCCAGTTCAAACATTCCTTGTTAATGTAATCTAAAAGATGCACAACTTAGTATATTGGCCTCATTTCTAAAGTAGTTTCTTTAGAAAAGAAACATCTTCAGTACCGAACACTGTACTGTGTCAAATAAGTTAATTAAGCCTCTAGGAATCAGTTTAATTTCTACGGAGAAGTTTGAGTGCAGCAAGATCAAACTTTCCTTGTTAATGTAATCTAAAGAGATGGCCAAGGTAAAAGATTCGCCTCATTTGTAAAGTACTTTGTTGAGGAAACAAACATCTTCAATACCGAACATTGTACTGTGTGAAATAAGCTCATTCGGTTCTAGGAATCAGTTGCTTTCCTACAAAGAAGGTTGAGTGCCGCAAGTTCAAACTTTCCTTGTTAATGTAATCTAAAAAGATGCACAACTTAGTAGATTGGCCTCATTTCTAAAGTAGTTTTTTTAGAAAACAAACATCTTCATTACCAAATATTGTACTAGGTGAAATAAGCTAGTTCCGTTCTAGGAATCACTTGCTTTCCTACGAAGAAGGTTGAGTGCAGCAAGTTGAAACGTTCCTAGTTTGTGTAATCTAACAAGATGTAGAAGTTAGTGGATTAGCCTCATTTCTAAAGTAGTTTCTTTAGAAAAGAAACATCTTCAGTACCTAATACTGTACTGTGTGAAATAAGTGAATTCGCTTGTAGGAATCAGTTTAATTTCTACGAAGATGGTTGAGTGCAGCAAGTTCAAACTTTCCTTGTTAATGTAATCTAAACAGATGGCCAAGTTAGTAGATTCACCTCATTTGTAAAGTAGTTTGGTGAGAAAACAAACATCTTCATTACCAAACATTGTACTGTGTGAAATAAGCTCATTCAGTATTAGGAATCAGTTGCTTTCCTATAAAGAAGGTTGAGTACAGCAAGTTCAAACTTTCCTTGTTAATGTAATCTGAAAAGTTGCACAACTTAGTAGATAGGCCTCATTTCTATTGTAGTTTGTTTACAAAACAAATATCTTCATTACCAAACACCATACTATGTGAAATGAGCTAGTTCCGTTCTAGGAATCACTTGCTTTCCTACGAAGAAGGTTGAGTGCAGCAAGTTCAAACTTTCCTCGTTTGTGTAATTTAACAAGATGTACAATTTAGTGGATTCGCGTCGTTTCTAAAGTGGTTTCTTTGGAAAACAAACATCTTCAGTACTGAGCACTGTACTGTGTGAAACAAGTTAATTCAGTTCTAGGAATCAGTTTCCTTTCTATGAAGATGGTTGAGTTTAGCAAGTTCAAACTTTCCTTGTTAATGTAATCGAAAAAGATGGCCAGGTTAGTAGATTCGCCTCATTTCTAAAGTAGTTTCTTTAGAAAACAAACCTAAATTGAAAAACTATGTACTGTGTGAAATGAGCTAATTCGGTTCTAGGAATCAGTTTACTTTCTACGAAGATGGTTGAGTGTAGCAAATTCAAACTTTCCTTGTTAATGTGCTCTAAAAAGATGTCCAAATTAGTAGATTTGCCTCATTGGTAAAGTAGTTTGTTGAGAAAACAAACATCTTCATTGCCGAACATTGTACTGTGTGAAGAAAGCTAATTTAGTTCTAGAATTCAGTTGCTTTCCTACAAAGAAGGTTGAGTGCAGCCAGTTCACACTTTCCTTGTTAATGTAGTCTAAAAAGATGGCCAAGTTAGAAGATTCGCCTCATTTGTAAAGTACTTTGTTGGGAAAACAAACATCTTCATTGCCGAACATTGTACTGTGTGAAATAAGCTCATTTGGTTCTAGGCATCAGTTGCTTTCCGACAAAGAAGGTTGAGTGCAGCAAGTTCAAACTTTCCTTGTTAATGTAATGTAAAAAGATGCACAACTTAGTAGATTGGCCTCATTTCTAAAGTAGTCTGTTTAGAAAACAAACATCTTCACTAGTGAACACTGGACTATGTGAAATAAGCTAGTTCCGTTCTAGGAATCACTTGCTTTCCTACGAAGAAGGTTGAGTGCAGCAAGTTCAAGCTTTCCTAGTTTGTGTAATCTAACAAGATGTACAAGTTAGTGGTTTCGCCTCATTTCTAAAGTAGTTTCTTTAGAAAAGAAACATCTTCAGTTCCGAACACTGTACTCTGTGAAATAAGTGAATTCGCTTCTAGGAATCAGTTTAATTTCTACGAAGATGGTTGAGTGCAGCACGTTCAAACTTTCCTTGTTAATGAAATCTAAAAAGATGGCCAAGTTAGTAGATGCTCCTCATTTGTAAAGTAGTTTGTTGAGAAAACAAACTTCTTCATTGCCAAATATTGTACTGTGTGAAATAAGCTCATTCAGTATTAGGAATCAGTTGCTTTCCTATAAAGAAGGTTGAGTGCAGCAAGTTCAAACTTTCCTTGTTAATGTAATCTGAAAAGATGCACAGCTTAGTAGGTTGGCCTCATTTCTAAAGTAGTTTGTTTACAAAACAAACATCTTCATTACCGAACACTATACTATGTGAAATGAGCTAGTTCGTTTCTAGGAATTACTTGCTTTCCTAAGAAGAAGGTTGAGTGCAGCAAGTTCAAACTTTCCTAGGTTGTGTAATCTAACCAGATATACACGTTAGTGAATTCGCCTCATTTCTAAATTAGTTTCTTTAGGAAAGAAACATCTTTAGTACTGAACTCTGTACTGTGTGAAATAAGCTAAATCGGTTCTAGGAATCAGTTTAATTTCTACAAAGATGGTTGAGTGCAGCAAGTTCAAACTTTCCTTGTTAATGTAATCTAAAAAGATGCACAACTTAGTATATTGGCCTCATTTCTAAAGCAGTTTGTTTACAAAACAAACATCTTCATTACCGATGACTATACAATGTGAAATGAGCTACTTCGGTTCTAGGAATCACTTCCTTTCCTACAAAGAAGGATGAGTGCAGCTAATTCAAACTTTCCTCGTTTGTGTAATCTAACAAGATGTACAAGTTAGTGGATTCGCGTCGTTTCTAAAGTGGTTTCTTTAGAAAACAAACATCTTCAGTACTGAACACTGTACTGTGTGAAATAAGTTAATTCGTTTCTAGGAATCAGATTCCTTTCTACGAAGATGGTTGAGTGCAGCAAGTTCAAACTTTCCTTGTTAATGTAATCTAAAAAGATGGCCAAGTTAGTAGATTGGCCTCATTTGTAAAGTAGTTTGTTGAGAAAACAAACATCTTCACTGCCGAACATTGTACTGTGTGAAATAAGCTCATTCGGTTCTAGGAATCAGTTGCTTTCCTACATAGAAGGTTGAGTGCAGGAAGTTCAAACTTGACTTGTTAATGTAATCTAAAAAGGTGGCCAAGTTAGTAGATTCGCCTCATTTGTAAAGTAGTTTGTTGAGAAAACAAGCATCTTCATTGCCGAACATTGTACTGTGTGAACAAAGCTAATTTAGTTCTAGAATTCAGTTGCTTTCCTACAAAGAAGGTTGAGTGCAGCCAGTTAAAACTTTTCTTGTTAATGTAACCTAAAAAGATGCACAACTTAGTAGATTGGCCTCATTTCTAAAGTAGTTTCTTTAGAAAAGAAACATCTTCAGTACCGAACACTGTACTGTGTGAAATAAGTTAATTCGCTTCTAGGAATCAGTTTAATTTCTATGAAGAAGGTTGAGTGCAGCAAGTTCAAACTCTCCTAGTTTGTGTAATCTAACACGATTTACAAGTTAGTGCATTCGCCTTATGTCTAAAGTAGTATCTTTAGAAAAGAAACATCTTCAGTTCCGAACACTGTACTGTGTGAAATAAGTTAATTCGCTTCTAGGAATCAGTTTAATTTCTATGAAGAAGGTTGAGTGCAGCAAGTTCAAACTTTCCTTGTTAATGTAATCTAAAAAGATGGCCAAGTTAGAAGATTCGCCTCATTTGTAAAGTACTTTGTTGAGAAAACAAACATCTTCATTGCCGAACATTGTACTGTGTGAAATAAGCTCATTCGGTTCTAGGAATCAGTTGCTTTCCTACAAAGAAGGTTGAGTGCAGCAAGTTCAACCTTTCCTTGTGAATGTAATCTGAAAAGTTGCACAACTTAGTAGATTGGCCTCATTTCTAAAGTAGTTTCTTTACAAAACAAACATCTTCATTTCCGAACACTATACTATGTGAAATGAGCTAGTTCGGTTCTAGGAATCACTTGCTTTCCTACGAAGAAAGTTGAGTGCAGCAAGTTCAAACTCTCCTAGTTTGTGTAATCTAAAAAGATGTACAAGTTAGTGGATTCGCATCGTTTCTAAAGTGGTTTCTTTAGAAAACAAACAACTTCCGTACTGAACACTGTACTGTGTGAAATAAGTTAATTCGGTTCTAGGAATCAGTTTAATTTCTACGAAGATGGTTGAGTGCAGCAAGTTCAAACTTTCCTTGTTAATGTAATCTAAAAACATGGCCAAGTTAGCAGAGTCACGTCATTTGTAAAATAGTTTGTTGAGAAAATTAACATCTTTATTGCCGAACATGGTACTGTGTGAAATAAGCTCATTCGGTTCTAGGAATCACTTGCCTTCCTACAAAGAAGGTTGAGTGTAGCAAGCTCAAACTTTCCTTGTTAATGTAATCTAAAAAGATGCACAACTTAGTAGATTGGCCTCATTTCTAAAGTAGTTTCTTTAGAAAAGAAACATCTTCAGTACCGAACACTGTACAGTGTGAAATAAGTTAATTCGCTTCTAGGAATCAGTTTAATTTCTACGAAGAAGGTTGAGTGCAGCAAGTTCAAACTTTCCTTGTTAATGTAATCTAAAAAGATGCACAACGTAGTAGATTGGACTCATTTCTAAAGTAGTGTATTTAGAAAAGAAACATCTTCAGTACCGAACACTGTACAGTGTGAAATAAGTTAATTCACTTCTAGGAATCAGTTTAATTTCTACGAAAAAGGTTGAGTGCAGCAAGTTCAAAATTTCCTTGTTAATGTAATCTAAAAAGATGGCCAAGTTAGAAGATTCGCCTCATTTGTAAAGTACTTTGTTGAGAAAACAAACATCTTCATTGGCGAACAATGTACTGTGTGAAATAAGCTCATTCGGTTCTAGGAATCACTTGCTTTCCTACAAAGAAGGTTAAGTGCAGCAAGTTCAAACTTTCCTTGTTAATGTAATCTAAAAAGATGGCCAAGTTAGTAGATTCGCCTCATTTGTAAAGTAGTTTGTTGAGAAAACAAACATCTTCATTGCCAAACAGTGTACTGTGTGAAATAAGCTCATTCGGTTCTAGGAATCAGTTGCTTTCCTATAAAGAAGGTTGAGTGCAGCAAGTTCAAACTTTCCTTGTTAATGTAATCTGAGAAGATGCACAACATAGTGGATTCGCCTCATTTCTAAAGTAGTTTCTTTAGAAAACAAACATCTTCATTACCGAACACTATACTATGTGAAATGAGCTAGTTCAGTTCTAGGAATCACTTGCTTTCCTACGAAGAAGGTAGAGTGCAGCAAGTTCAAACTTTCCTCGTTTGTGTAATCTAACAAGATGTACAAGTTAGTCGATTCACGTCGTTTCTAAAGTGGTTTCTTTAGAAAACAAACATCTTCAGTACTGAACACTGTACTGTGTGAAATAAGGTAATTCGGTTCTAGGAATCAGTTTCCTTTTTACGAAGATGGTTGAGTGCAGCAAGGTCAAACTTTCCTTGTTAATGTAATCTAAAAAGATGGCCAATTTAGCAGAGTCACCTCATTTGTAAAATAGTTTGTTGAGAAAATTAACATCTTTATAACCGAACATTGTAATGTGTGAAATAAGCTCATTCAGTTCTAGGAATCACGTGCTTTCCTACAAAGAATGTTGAGTGGAGCCAGTTCAAACTTACCTTGTTAATGTAATCTAAAAAGATGCACAACATAGTAGATTGGCCTCATTTCTAAAGTAGTTTCTTTAGAAAAGAAACATCTTCAGTACAGAACACTGTACTGTGTGAAATAAGTTAATTCGCTTCTAGGAATCAGTTTAATTTCTACGAAGAAGGTTGAGTGCAGCAAGTTCAAACTTTCCTTGTTAATGTAATCTAAAGAGATGGCCAAGTTAGAAGATTCGCCTCATTTGTAAAGTACTTTGTTGAGGAAACAAATATCTTCATTGCCGAACATTGTACTGTGTGAAATAAGCTCATTCGGTTCTAGGAATCAGTTGCTTTCCTACAGAGAAGGTTGAGTGCAGCAAGTTCAAACTTTCCTTGTTAATGTAATCGAAAAAGATGGCCAAGTTAGAAGATTCGCCTCATTTGTAAAGTACTTTGTTGAGAAAACAAACATCTTCATTGCCGAACATTGTACTGTGTGAAATAAGCTCATTCGGTTCTAGGAATCAGTTGCTTTCCTACAGAGAAGGTTGAGTGCAGCAAGTTCAAACTTTCCTTGTTAATGTAATCTAAAAAGATGGCCAAGTTAGAAGATTCGCCTCATTTGTAAAGTACTTTGTTGAGAAAACAAACATCTTCATTGCCGAACATTGTACTGTGTGAAATAAGCTCATTCGGTTCTAGGAATCACTTGCTTTCCAAAAAAGAAGGTTGAGTGCAGCAAGTTCAAACTTTCCTTGTTAATGTAATCTGAAAAGTTGCACAACTTAGTAGATTGGCCTCATTTCTAAAGTAGTTTCTTTAGAAAAGAAACATCTTCAGTACCGAACACTGTAGTGTGTGAAATGAGTTAATTCGCTTCTAGGAATCCGTTTAATTTCTAAGAAGATGGTTGAGTGCAGCAAGTTCAAACTTTCCTAGTTTGTGTAATCTAACAAGATGTACAAGTTAGTGGATTCGCGTCATTTCTAAATTAGTTTCTTTAGAAAACAAGCATCTTCAGTACCGAACACTGTACTGTGTGAAATAAGTTAATTCGGTTCTAGGAATCAGTTTCCTTTCTACGAAGATGGTTTAGTTCAGCAAGTTCAAACTTTCCTTGTTAATGTAATCTAAAAATATGTCCAAATTAGTAGATTCGCCTCATTTCTAAAGTAGTTTCTTGAGAAAACAAACCTAAATTGCCAAACTTTGTACTGTGTGAAATGAGCTAATTCGGTTCTAGGAATCAGTTTACATTCTACGAAGATGGTTGAGTTTAGCACACTCAACCTTTGCTTGTTAATGTGCTCTAAAAAGATGTAAAAGTTAGTAGATTTGCCTCATTGGTAAAGTAGTTTGTTGAGAAAACAAACATCTTCATTGCCAAACATTGTACTGTGTGAAAAAAGCTAATTTAGTTCTAGAATTCATTTGCTTTCCTACAAAGAAGGTTGAGTGCAGCCAGTTCAAACTTTCCTTGTTAATGTAAGATGCACAAATTAGTAAATTGGCCTCATTTCTAAAGTAGTTTGTTTACAAAACAAACATCTTCATTGCCGAACACTATACTATGTGAAATGAGCTAGTTCGGTTCTAGGAATCACTTACTTTCCTAGGAAGAAGGTTGAGTGCAGCAAGTTCAAACTTTCCTCGTTTGTGTAATCTAGCAAGCTGTACAAGTTAGTGGATTAGTGTCGTTTCTAAAGTGGTTTCTTTAGAAAACAAACATCTTCAGTACTGAGCACTGTACTGTGTGAAATAAGTTAATTCGCTTCTAGGAATCAGTTTCCTTTCTACGAAGATGGTTTAGTTTAGCAAGTTCAAACTTTCCTTGTTAATGTAATCTAAAAAGATGGTCAAGTTAGTAGATTTGCCTCATTTTTAAAGTAGTTTCTTTATAAAACAAACTTAAATTGAAAATCTTTGTACTGTGTGAAATGGGCTAATTCGGTTCTAGGAATCAGTTTACTTTCTACGAAGATGGTTGAGTTTAGCAAGTTCAAACTTTCCTTGTTAATGTGCTCTAAAAAGATGTCCAAGTTAGTAGATTTGCCTAATTGGTAATGTAGTTTGTTGAGAAAACAAACATCTTCATTGCCAAACATTGTACTTTGTGAAGAAAGCTAATTTAGTTCTAGAATTCAGTTGCTTTCCTACAAAGAAGGTTGAGTGCAGCCAGTTCAAACATTCCTTGTTAATGTAATCTAAAAAGATGCACAACTTAGTATATTGGCCTCATTTCTAAAGTAGTTTCTTTAGAAAAGAAACATCTTCAGTACCGAACACTGTACTGTGTCAAATAAGTTAATTCGCCTCTAGGAATCAGTTTAATTTCTACGAAGAAGTTTGAGTGCAGCAAGATCAAACTTTCCTTGTTAATGTAATCTAAAGAGATGGCCAAGTTAAAAGATTCGCCTCATTTGTAAAGTACTTTGTTGAGGAAACAAACATCTTCAATACCGAACATTGTACTGTGTGAAATAAGCTCATTCGGTTCTAGGAATCAGTTGCTTTCCTACAAAGAAGGTTGAGTGCCGCAAGTTCAAACTTTCCTTGTTAATGTAATCTAAAAAGATGCACAACTTAGTAGATTGGCCTCCTTTCTAAAGTAGTTTTTTTAGAAAACAAACATCTTCATTACCAAATATTGTACTACGTGAAATAAGCTAGTTCCGTTCTAGGAATCACTTGCTTTCCTACGAAGAAGGTTGAGTGCAGCAAGTTCAAACGTTCCTAGTTTGTGTAATCTAACAAGATGTAGAAGTTAGTGGATTAGCCTCATTTCTAAAGTAGTTTCTTTAGAAAAGAAACATCTTCAGTACCGAATACTGTACTGTGTGAAATAAGTGAATTCGCTTCTAGGAATCAGTTTAATTTCTACGAAGATGGTTGAGTGCAGCAAGTTCAAACTTTCCTTGTTAATGTAATCTAAACAGATGGCCAAGTTAGTAGATTCACCTCATTTGTAAAGTAGTTTGGTGAGAAAACAAACATCTTCATTACCAAACATTGTACTCTGTGAAATAAGCTCATTCAGTATTAGGAATCAGTTGCTTTCCTATAAAGAAGGTTGAGTGCAGCAAGTTCAAACTTTCCTTGTTAATGTAATCTGAAAAGATGCACAACTTAGTAGATAGGCCTCATTTCTATTGTAGTTTGTTTACAAAACAAATATCTTCATTACCAAACACCATACTATGTGAAATGAGCTAGTTCCGTTCTAGGAATCACTTGCTTTCCTACGAAGAAGGTTGAGTTCAGCAAGTTCAAACTTTCCTCGTTTGTGTAATTTAACAAGATGTACAATTTAGTGGATTCGCGTCGATTCTAAAGTGGTTTCTTTGGAAAACAAACATCTTCAGTACTGAGCACTGTACTGTGTGAAACAAGTTAATTCAGTTCTAGGAATTAGTTTCCTTTCTATGAAGATGGTTGAGTTTAGCAAGTTCAAACTTTCCTTGTTAATGTAATCGAAAAAGATGGCCAAGTTAGTAGATTCGCCTCATTTCTAAAGTAGTTTCCTTAGAAAACAAACCTAAATTGAAAAACTATGTACTGTGTGAAATGAGCTAATTCGGTTCTAGGAATCAGTTTACTTTCTACGAAGATGGTTGAGTGTAGCAAATTCAAACTTTCCTTGTTAATGTGCTCTAAAAAGATGTCCAAATTAGTAGATTTGCCTCATTGGTAAAGTAGTTTGTTGAGAAAACAAACATCTTCATTGCCGAACATTGTACTGTGTGAAGAAAGCTAATTTAGTTCTAGAATTCAGTTGCTTTCCTACAAAGAAGGTTGAGTGCAGCAAGTTCAAACTTTCCTAGTTTGTGTAATCTAAAAAGATGGCCAAGTTAGTAGATTGGCCTCATTTGTAAAGTAATTTGTTGAGAAAACAAACATCTTCATTGCCGAACATTGTACTGTGTGAAATAAGCTCATTCGGTTCTAGGAATCAGTTGCTTTCCTACAAAGAAGGTTGAGTGCAGGAAGTTCAAACTTGACTTGTTAATGTAATCTAAAAAGGTGGCCAAGTTAGTAGATTCGCCTCATTTGTAAAGTAGTTTGTTGAGAAAACAAGCATCTTCATTGCCGAACATTGTACTGTGTAAACAAAGCTAATTTAGTTGTAGAATTCAGTTGCTTTCCTACAAAGAAGGTTGAGTGCAGCCAGTTAAAACTTTTCTTGTTAATGTAACCTAAAAAGATGCACAACTTAGTAGATTGGCCTCATTTCTAAAGTAGTTTCTTTAGAAAAGAAACATCTTCAGTACCGAACACTGTACTGTGTGAAATAAGTTAATTCGCTTCTAGGAATCAGTTTAATTTCTATGAAGAAGGTTGAGTGCAGCAAGTTCAAACTCTCCTAGTTTGTGAAATCTAACACGATTTACAAGTTAGTGCATTCGCCTTATGTCTAAAGTAGTATCTTTAGAAAAGAAACATCTTCAGTTCCGAACACTGTACTGTGTGAAATAAGTTAATTCGCTTCTAGGAATCAGTTTAATTTCTACGAAGAAGGTTGAGTGCAGCAAGTTCAAACTTTCCTTGTTAATGTAATCTAAAAAGATGGCCAAGTTAGAAGATTCGCCTCATTTGTAAAGTACTTTGTTGAGAAAACAAACATCTTCATTGCCAAACATTGTACTGTGTGAAATAAGCTCATTCGGTTCTAGGAATCAGTTGCTTTCCTACAAAGAAGGTTGAGTGCAGCAAGTTCAAACTTTCCTTGTGAATGTAATCTGAAAAGTTGCACAACTTAGTAGATTGGCCTCATTTCTAAAGTAGTTTCTTTACAAAACAAACATCTTCATTTCCGAACACTATACTATGTGAAATGAGCTAGTTCGGTTCTAGGAATCACTTGCTTTCCTACGAAGAAAGTTGAGTGCAGCAAGTTCAAACTCTCCTAGTTTGTGTAATCTAAAAAGATGTACAAGTTAGTGGATTCGCATCGTTTCTAAAGTGGTTTCTTAGAAAACAAACAACTTCCGTACTGAACACTGTACTGTGTGAAATAAGTTAATTCGGTTCTAGGAATGAGTTTAATTTCTACGAAGATGGTTGAGTGCAGCAAGTTCAAACTTTCCTTGTTAATGTAATCTAAAAACATGGCCAAGTTAGCAGAGTCACATCATTTGTAAAATAGTTTGTTGAGAAAATTAACATCTTTATTGCCGAACATTGTACTGTGTGAAATAAGCTCATTCGGTTCTAGGAATCACGTGCCTTCCTACAAAGAAGGTTGAGTGTAGCAAGCTCAAACTTTCCTTGTTAATGTAATCTAAAAAGATGCACAACTTAGTAGATTGGCCTCATTTCTAAAGTAGTTTCTTTAGAAAAGAAACATCTTCAGTACCGAACACTGTACAGTGTGAAATAAGTTAATTTGCTTCTAGGAATCAGTTTAATTTCTACGAAGAAGGTTGAGTGCAGCAAGTTCAAACTTTCCTTGTTAATGTAATCTAAAAAGATGCACAACGTAGTAGATTGGACTCATTTCTAAAGTAGTGTATTTAGAAAAGAAACATCTTCAGTACCGAACACTGTACAGTGTGAAATAAGTTAATTCGCTTCTAGGAATCAGTTTAATTTCTACGAAAAAGGTTGAGTGCAGCAAGTTCAAAATTTCCTTGTTAATGTAATCTAAAAAGATGCACAACTTAGTAGATTGGCCAAATTTCTAAAGTAGTTTGTTTAGAAAACAAACATCTTAATTACCGAACACTGTACTATGTGAAATAAGCTAGTTCCGGTCTAGGAATCACTTGCTTTCCTACGAAGAAGGTTGAGTGCAGCAAGTTCAAACTTTCCTAGTTTGTGTAAGCCAACAAGATGTACAAGTTAGTGGATTCGCCTCATTTCTAAAGTAGTTTCTTTAGAAAAGAAACATCTTCAGTACGGAACACTGTACTGTGTTAAATAAGTTAATTCGCTTCTAGGAATCAGTTTAATTTCTACGAAGATGGTTGAGTGCAGCAAGTTCAAACTTTCCTTGTTAATGTAATCTAAAAAGATGGCCAAGTTATAAGATTCGCCTCATTTGTAAAGTACTTTGTTGAGAAAACAAACATCTTCATTGCCGTACACTGTACTGTGTGAAATAAGCTCATTCGGTTCTAGGAATCAGTGGCTTTCCTGCAAAGAAGGTTGCGTGTAGCAAGTTCAAACTTTCCTTGTTAATGTAATCTAAAAAGATGCACAACTTAGTAGATTGGCCTCATTTCTAAAGTAGTTTGTTTAGAAAACAAACATCTTCATTAGCGAACACTGTACTATGTGAAATAAGCTAGTTCCATTCTAGGAATCACTTGCTTTCCTACGAAGAAGGTTGAGTGCAGCAAGTTCAAACTTTCCTAGTTTGTGTAATCTAACAAGATGTACAAGTTAGTGGATTCGCCTCATTTCTAAATTAGTTTCTTTAGAAAACAAACATCTTCCATGCCGAACACTGTACTGTGTGAAATAAGTTAATTTGGTTCTAGGAATCAGTTTCCTTTCTACGAAGATGGTTGAGTGCAGGAAGTTCAAACTTTCCTTGTTAATGTAATCTAAAAAGATGTCCAAGTTAGTAGATTCGCCTCATTTCTAAAGTAGTTTCTTTAGAAAAGAAACCTAAATTGCCAAACTTTGTACTGTGTGAAATGAGCTAATACGGTTCTAGATATCAGTCTACTTTCTGCTAAGATGGTTGAGTTTAGCAACTTCAAACTTTCCTGTTTAATGTGCTCTAAAAAGATGTCCAAGTTAGTAGATTTTCCTCATTGGTAAAGTAGTTTGTTGAGAAAACTAACATCTTCATTTCTGAACGTTGTACTGTGTGAAAAAAGCTAATTTAGTTCTAGAATTCATTTGCTTTCCTACAAAGAATGTTGAGTACAGCCAGTTCAAACTTTCCTTGTTAATGTAATCAAAAAAGATGCATAACGTAGTAGATTGGCCTCATTTCTAAAGTAGTTTCTTTAGAAAAGAAACATCTTCAGTTCCGAACACTGTACTGTGAGAAATAAGTTATTTCGCTTCTAGGAATCAGTTTAATTTCTACGGAGAAAGTTGAGTGCAGCAAGTTCAAAGTTTCCTAGTTTGTGTAATCTAACAAGATGTACAAGTTAATGCATTCGCCTCATTTCTAAAGTAGTTTCTTTAGAAAAGAAACATCGTCAGTACCGAACAATGTACTGTGTGAAATAAGGTAATTCGGTTCAAGGAATCAGTTTAATTTCTACGAAGATGTTTGAGTGCAGCAAGTTCAAACTTTCCTTGTTAATGTAATCTAAAAAGATGGCCACGTTAGTAGATTCACGTCATTTGTAAAGTAGTTTGTTGAGAAAACAAACATCTTCATTGCCAAACATTGTACTGTTTGAAATAAGCTCATTCCGATCTAGGAATCAGTTGCTTTCCTACAAAGAAGGTTGAGTGCAGCAAGTTCAACTTTCCTTATTAATGTAATCTGAAAAGTTGCACAACTTAGTAGATTGGCCAAATTTCTAAAGTAGTTTGTTTACAAAACAAACATCTTCATTACCGAACACTATACTATGTGAAATGAGCTAGTTCGGTTCTAGGAATCACTTGCTTTCCTACGAAGAAGGTTGAGTGCAGCGAGTTCAAACTTTCCCCATTTGTGTAATCTAACAAGACGTACAAGTTAGTGGATTCGCGTCGTTTCTAAAGTGGTTTCTTTAGAAAACAAACATCTTCAGTATTGAACAGTGTACTGTGTGAAATAAGTTAATTCTTTTCTAGGAATCAGTTTCCTTTCCACGAAGATGGTTGAGTGCAGCAAGTTCAAACTTTCTTTGTTAATGTAATCTAAAAAGATGGCCACGTTAGCAGATTCACCTCCTTTGTAAAATAGTTTGTTGAGAAAATTAACATCTTTATTGCCGAACATTGTACTGTGTGAAATAAGTTAATTCGCTTCTAGGAATCACTTTCTTTTCTACGAAGATGGTTGAGTTTTGCAAGTTCAAACTTTCCTTGTTAATGTAATCTAAAAAGATGTCCAAGATAGTAGATTTGCATCATTGGTAAAGTAGTTTGTTGAGAAAACAAACATCTTTATTTCCGAACATTGTACTGTGTGAAAAAAGCTAATTTAGTTCTAGAATTCAGTTGCTTTCCTACAAAGACGGTTGAGTACAGCAAGTTCAAACTTTCCTTGTTAATGTAATGTAAAAAGATGCACAATGTAGTAGATTGGCCTCATTTCTAAAGTAGTTTCTTTAGTAAAGAAACATCCTCAGTTCCGAACACTGTACTGTGTGAAATAAGTTAATTCGCTTCTAGGAATCAGTTTAATTTCTACGAAGAAAGTTGAGTGCAGCAAGTTCAAATTCTCCTAGTTTGCATAATCTAACAAGATGTACAAGTTAGTGGATTCGCCTCATTTCTAACGTAGTTCCCTTAGGAAAGAAACGTCTTCAGTACCAAACACTGTACTGTGTGAAATAAGTTAATTCGCTTTCTAGGAATCAGTTTAATTTCTACGAAGATGGTTGAGTTTAGCAAGTTCAAACGTTCCTTCTTAATGTAATCTAAAAAGAAGTCTAAGTTAGTAGATTTGCCTCATTTCTAAAGTAGTGTCTTATAAAACAAACCTTCATAGCCGAACATTGTACTGTGTGAAATGAGCTAATTCGGTTCTAGGAATCAGTTTACTTTCTACAAAGATGTTTGAGTGCAGCAAGTACAAACTTTCCTTGTTAATGTAATCTGAAAAGTTGCACAACTTAGTAGATTGGCCTCATTTCAAAAGTAGTTTGTTTAGAAAAGAAACATCTTCATTACCGTACACTGTACTGTGTGAAATGAGCTAGTTCCGTTCTAGGAATCACTTGCTTTCCTACAAAGAAGGTTGAGTGCAGCAAGTTCAAACTGTCCTAGTTTGTGTAATCTAACAAGATATACTAGTTAGTGTATTCGCCTCATTTCTAAAGCAGTTTCTTTAGAAAAGAAACAAATTCAGTACCGAACCCTGTACTATGTGAAATAAGTAAATTCGGTTCTAGGAATCATTTTCCTTTCTACGAAGATGGTTGAGTGCAGCAAGTTCAAACTTTCCTAGTTTGTGTAATCTAACAAGATCTACAAGTTAGTGGATTCGTGTAATTTCTAAATTAGTTTCTTTGGAAAACAAACATCTTCAGTACCGAACACTGTACTGTGTGAAATAAGTTCATTCGGTTCTAGGAATCAGTTTCCTTTCTACGAAGATGGTTGAGTTTAACAAGTTCAAACTTTCCTAGTTAATGTAATTTAAAAGATGTCCAAGTTCGTAGATTCGCCTCATTTCTAAATTAGTTTCTTTAGAAAACAAACCTTCATACCCAAACATTGTACTGTGTGAAATAAGCTCATTCGGTTCTAGGAATCACTTGCTTTCCTACAAAGAAGGTTGAGTGCAGCAAGTTCAAACATTCCTTGTTAATGTAATCTAAAAAGATGCACAATTTAGTAGATTGGGCTCATTTCTAAAGTAGTTTGTTTAGAAAACAAACATCTTCATTACTGAACATATACTATGTGACATGAGCTAGTTCGGTTCTAGGAATCACTTGCTTTCCTACAAAGAAGGATGAGTGCAGCAAGTTCAAACTTTCCTCGTTTGTGTAATCTAAAAAGATGTACAAGTTAGGGGATTCGCATCGTTTCTAAAGTGGTTTCTTTAGAAAACAAACATCTTCAGTACTGACCACTGTACTGTGTGAAATAAGTTAATTCGGTTCTAGGAATCAGTTTCCTTTCTACGAGGATGGTTGAGTGCAGCAAGTTCAAACTTTCCTTGTAAATGTAATCTAAAAAGATGGCCAAGTTAGCAGATTCACCTCAATGGTAAGGTAGGTTGTTGAGAAAATTAACATCTTTACTGCCGAACATTGTACTGTGTGAAATAAGCTCATTCGGTTCTAGGAATCAGTTGCTTTCCTACAAAGAAGGTTGAGGGCAGCAAGTTCAAACTTTCCTTGTTAATGTAATCTAAAAAGATGCACAACTTAGTAGATTGGCCTCATTTGTAAAGTAGTTTCTTTAGAAAAGAAACATCTTCAGTTCCGAACACTGTACTGTGTGAAATGAGTTAATTCGCTTCTAGGAATCTGTTCACTTTCTACGAAGACGGTTGCGTGCAGCAAGTTCAAATTTTCCTAGTTTGTGTAATCTAACAAGATGTACAAGTTAGTGGATTCGCCTCATTTCTAACGTAGGTCCTTCAGAAAAGAAACATCTTCAGTTCCAAACATTGAACTGTGTGAAATAAGTTAATTCGCTTCTAGGAATCAGTTTAATTTCTATGAAGACGGTTGAGTTTAGCAAGTTCAAACTTTCCTTGTTAATGTAATCTAAAAAGATGTCCAAGTTAGTAGATTTGCCTCATTGGTAAAGTAGTTCGTTGAGAAAACAAACATCTTCATTTCCGAACATTGTACTGTGTGAAAAAGCTCTTCGATTCTAGAATTCAGTTGCTTTCCTACAAAGACCGTTGAGCGCAGCAAGTTCAAACTTTCCTTGTTAATGTAATCTAAAAAGATGCACAACTTAGTAGATTGGCCTCATTTCTAAAGTAGTTTCTTTAGAAAAGAAACATCTTCATTACCGAACACTGTACTGTGTGAAATAAGTTAATTCGCTTCTAGGAATCAGTTTAATTTCTACGAAGAAGGTTGAGTGCAGCAAGTTGAAACTTTCCTTGTTAATGTAATCTAAAAATATGGCCAAGTTAGTCGATTCGCCTCATGTGTAAAGTAGTTTGTTGAGAATACAAACATCTTCATTGCCGAACATTGTACTGTGTGAAATAAGCTCATTCGGTTCTAGGAATCAGTTGCTTTCCTACAAAGAAGGTTGAGTGCAGCAAGTTCAAACTTTCCTTGTTAATGTAATCTGAAAAGATGCACAACTTAGTAGATTGGCCTCATTTCTAAAGTAGTTTGTTTACAAAACAAACATCTTCATTACCGAACACTGTACTATGTGAAATGAGCTAGTTCGATTCTAGGAATCACTTTCTTTCCTACGAAGAAGGTTGAGTGCAGCAAGTTCAAACTTTCCTATTTTGTGTAATCTAACAAGATGTACAAGTTAGTGGATTCGCCTCATTTCTAAAGTAGTTTCTTTAGAAAAGAAACATCTTCAGTTCCGAACACTGTACTGTGTGAAATAAGTGAATTCGCTTCTAAGAATCAGTTTAATTTCTACGAAGATGGTTGAGTGCAGCAAGTTCAAACTTTTCTGGTTAATGTAATCTAAAAAGATGGCCATGTTAGTAGATTCGCCTCATTTGTAAAGATGTTTGTTGAGAAAATTAACATCTTTATTGCCGAACATTGTACTGTTTGAAATAAGCTCATTCGGTTCTAGGAATCACTTGCTTTCCTACAAAGAAGGTTGAGTGCAGCAAGTTCAAA
This sequence comes from Orientallactaga sibirica, assembly GCA_036365145.1. Classification (NCBI taxonomy): domain Eukaryota; kingdom Metazoa; phylum Chordata; class Mammalia; order Rodentia; family Dipodidae; genus Orientallactaga; species Orientallactaga sibirica. Next base: position 485,988 of record JAEOAD010001751.1, on the reverse strand, counting down.
CTTTCCTTGTTAATGGAATCTAAAAAGATGGACAACTTAGGAGATTGCTCTCATTTCTAAAGTAGTTTCTTTAGAAAATTAAAATCTTCAGTACCGCACCCTGTACTGTGTGAAATGAGTTAATTCGCTTCTAGGAATCAGTTTAATTTCTACGAAGATGGTTGAGTGCAGCAAGTTCAAACTTTCCTAGTTTGTGTAATCTAACAAGATGTACAAGTTAGTGGATTTGCGTCATTTCTAAATTAGTTTCTTTAGAAAACAAACATCTTCAGTACCAAACACTGTACTGTGTGAAATAAGTAAATTCGGTTCCAGGAATCAGTTTCCTTTCTACGAAGATGGTTGAGTTTAGCAAGTTCAAACTTTCCTTGTTAATGTAATCTAAAAAGATGTCCAAGTTGGTAGATTCGCCTCATTTCTAAAGTAGTTTCTTTAGAAAACAAACCTAAATTGCCAATCTTTGTACTGTGTGAAATGAGCTAATTCGGTTCTAGGAATCAGTTTACTTTCTACGAAGATGGTTGAGTTTAGCAAGTTCAAACTTTCCTTGTTAATGTGCTCTAAAAAGATGTCCAAGTTAGTAGATTTGCCTCATTGGTAAAGTAGTTTGTTGAGAAAACAAACATCTTCATTGCCAACATTGTACTGTGTGCAAAAAGCTAATTCGGTTCTAGAATTCAGTTGCTTTCCTCCAAAGAAGGTTGAGTGCAGCCAATTCAAACTTTCCTTGTTAATGATAAACTAAAAAAGATTTCACAAAAGAAACATCTTCAGTAGAAATTGGCCTCAGTTTAATTTCTACTAAGAAGTTGAGTGCAGCAAGTTCAAACTTTAGTTTGTGTAAAACAAGAAACATCTTTGCCAACGTAGTTTATTTAGAAAAGAAACATCTTCAACACACTGAACTGTTTGAAATAAGGTAATTTGATTCTAGGAATCAGTTTAATTTCTACGAAGATGGTTGAGTGCAGCAAGTTCAAACTTTCCTTGTTATTGTAATCTAAAAAGATGCACAACTTAGTAGATTGGCCTCATTTCTAACGTAGTTTGTTTACAAAACAAACATCTTCATTACCGAACACTATACTATGTGAAATGAGCTAGTTCGGTTCTAGGAATCACTTGCTTTCCTACGAAGAAGGTTGATTGCAGCAACTTCAAACTTTCCTAGTTTGTGTAATCTAACAAGATGTACAAGTTAGTGGATACGCGTCGTTTCTAAAGTGGTTTCTTTAGAAAACAAACGTCTTCAGTACCGAATGTAGAGAGCTGCGAGGTGCTGTGCCTTGAATATGGCGCTGGCTTCTGCCTTCCGCCTTCCCGATGGCGATTGCTCTCCTGGATAAACAAGTCCTTATTTGGAGGGGGAATCCCGGGAAAAGAGCCATTCATGGTGGCACATGCCTTTCATCCCAGCACATGGGAGGCAGAGCAGGACTGCCACAAGTTCAAAGCCAGCCTGGTCTACATAGTGAGTTCCAGGGCAGCCAGGACTACACAGTGAGAAGACCTTGGATTATGGGGACTTATGACATCATTGTAATTGATAAAAACTATGGGGACCTTTAAATTTGCATGAATGCATTACATTTTACATCATATATGGTTATCAGTTTACGGGGGCCAGGGACAAAATGTGGTGGTTTGATTCAGGTGTCCCCCATAAACTTCAAGTGTTCTAAATGCTAGGTTCCCAGCTGATGGCAATTTGGGAATTAACACCTCCTGGAGGCAGAGTATGTTCCCAGCTGATGGCAATTTGGGAATTCACACCTCCTGGAGGCAGTATTGTTGGGGGCGGGCTTATGGGTATTATAACCAGCTTCCCGTTGCCAGTGTTTTGACCAATGCTAGCCTCGGAGCCGCCGTGGCTCAGTTAATTCAAAATATATAAATTATACTAGGGCTGCAAATTTATCCAGATTTTTGTCTAGTTTTCTATTACAGAATTGGTCGCTTGAATTTGAAGATACCTTAAAAGAACTGAGACTGGCAGTAGTTAATGTGAATTCTGCCCTCATGGACCTCTCCTTTGCCTCTGGATTTTCATCTTGGCTGATCTCCGCTATGAATCATCTGAAGGAATGGGCGGGTTTGGGTGCTCTTTAGCAGGCCTTCTGTTACTGGTCTCTCTGGTTTGCTTGTGGTGTCTGTGTAAAATCAGGGTCACGCAATGACGGGATGCAGCTATGATCATTCAAGCCTTTACTGCCATAGAGGCTGCACAGTCCCCCTAAGTCTGGCTGGCTACAACTAAAAGTTAATCTTCTTTCTGCTCAGGTTGCGAGGCTAAGCACTGCACTCTGGGTTAGCCCTAAAACTCCAGAGAAGAGCATGTTTGATTGCATGCGGGTTGATGCCCCAGATCCCGCCTCTGAAAAAAAGGCATCAGGGATGCAAAAATACGCATCATCAGAGATCAGACCTCTACTCTTACCTGTGGCTTGTTTTAAAACATAAAAGGGGGAACTGTAGAGTGCTGCGAGGTGCCGCGCCTTAAAGATGGCACTGGCTTCCACCTTCCGCCTTCCCGATGATGAGTGCTGTCCTGGATAAAAAAGTCCTTATTTGGCTTGGGCCGTGATCTAGGCTTGCCTCCGCATATGTGGACCTATCTGCATTCACCACGTGGCTTACCAGGGTAGGCTGTTCAAAGGCTTCTTAAGCTTTGGGAGGGCTTGTCCCGGGGTCAGTCAGTCAGTGAGTCAGTGAATGAGTGAGTGAGTGAGTGAGGGAGTCAGTAAGTGAGTGAGTGAGTCACTGAGTGAGTCAGTGAGTGAGTCAGTGAATCAGTCAGTGAGTGAGTCAGTCAGTCAGTCAGTGAGAAAGTGAGTGAGTGAGTGAGTCAGTGAGTGAGTGAGTGAGTCAGTGAGTGAGTGAGTGAGTCAGTGAGTGAGTGAGTCAGTGAGTCAGTGAGTCAGTGAGTCAGTGAGTGAGTCAGTGAGTGAGTCAGTCAGTCAGTGAGTGAGTCAGTCAGTCAGTCAGAAGATTGTTCAAGGTTCCTGAATAAACTGCTTCAAGAAGAGTCCGAGCGTTGCGTCTTCCTTGCTGGTCGAGGCGGACGCGACAACCGAACAGAATACTGTGTGAAATAAGTTAATTCGGTTCTAGGAATCAGTTTCCTTTCTACGAAGATGGTTGAGTGCAGCAAGTTCAACCATTCCTTGTTAATGTAATCTAAAAAGATGGCCAAGTTAGCAGAGTCACCTCATTTGTAAAATAGTTTGTTGAGAAAATTAACATCTTTATTGCCAAACATTGTACTGTGTGAAATAAGCTCATTTGGTTCTAGGAATCACTTGCTTTCCTACAAAGAAGGTTGAGTACAGCAAGTTGAAACGTTCCTTGTTAATGTAATCTAAAAAGATGCACAACTTAGTAGATTGGCCTCATTTCTAAAGTAGTTTCTTTAGAAAAGAAAGATCTTCAGTACAGAACACTGTACAGTGTGAAATAAGTTAATTCACTTCTAGGAATCAGTTTAATTTCTACGAAGAGGGTTGAGTGCAGCAAATTCAAACTTTCCTTGTTAATGTAATCTAAAAAGATGGCCAAATTAGAAGATTCGCCTCATTTGTAAAGTACTTTGTTGAGAAAACAAACATCTTCATTGCCGAATATTGTACTGTGTGAAATAAGCTCATTCGGTTCTAGGAATCCGTGGCTTTCCTACAAAGAACGTTGAGTACAACAAGTTCAAACTTTCCTTGTTAATGTAATCTAAAAAGATGCACAACTTAGTAGATTGGCCTCATTTCTAAAGTAGTTTGTTTAGAAAACAAACATCTTCATTACCGAACACTGTACTATGTGAAATAAGCTAGTTCCGTTCTAGGAATCACTTGCTTTCCTATGAAGAAGGTTGAGTGCAGCAAGGTCAAACTTTCCTAGTTTGTGTACTCTAACAAGATGTACAAGTTAGTGGATTCGCCTCATTTCTAAAGTAGTTTCTTTAGAAAAGAAACATCTTCAGTACCGAACACTGTACTGTGTGAAATAAGTGAATTCGCTTCTAGGAATCAGTTTAATTTCTTCGAAGATGGTTGAGTGCAGCAAGTTCAAACTTTCCTTGTTAATGTAATCTAAAAAGATGGCCAAGTTAGTAGATTCGCCTCATTTGTAAAGTATTTTGTTAAGAAAACAAACATCTTCATTTCCACACATTGTACTGTGTGAAATAAGCTCATTTGGTTCTAGGAATCAGTTGCTTTCCTACAAAGAAGGTTGAGTGCAGCAAGTTCAAACTTTCATTGTTAAGTTAATCTGAAAAGTTGCACAACTTAGTAGATTGGCCTCATTTCTAAAGTAGTTTGTTTACAAAACAAACATCTTCATTACCGAACACTATACTATGTGAAATGAGCTAGTTCGGTTCTAGGAATCACTTGCTTTCCTACGAAGAAGGTTGAGTGCAGCAAGTTCAAACTTTCCTCGTTTTGTAATCTAACAAGATTTACAAGTTAGTGGAATCACGTCGTTTCTAAAGTGGTTTCCTTATAAAACAAACATCTTCAGTACTGAACACTGTACTGTGTGAAATAAGTTAATTCGGTTCTAGGAATCAGTTTCCTTTCTACCAAGAAGGTTGAGTGCAGCAAGTTCAAACATTCCTTGTTTATGTAATCTAAAAAAATGGCCAAGTTAGCAGAGTCACCTCATTTGTAAAGTAGTTTGTTGAGAAAATTAACATCTTTATTGCCGAACATTGTACTGTGTGAAATAAGCTCATTCGGTTCTAGGAATCACTTGGTTTCCTACAAAGAAGGTTGAGTGCAGCAAGTTCAAACTTTCCTTGTTAATGTAATCTTAAAAGATGTACAGCTTACTAGATTGGCCTCATTTCTAAAGCAGTTTCTTTAGAAAAGAAACATCTTCAGTACCGAACACTGTACAGTGTGAAATAAGTTAATTCGCTTCTAGGAATCAGTTTAATTTCTACGAAGAAGGTTGAGTGCAGCAAGTTGAAACTTTCCTTGTTAATGTAATCTAAAAAGATGGCCAAATTAGAAGATTCGCCACATTTGTAAAGTACTTTGTTGAGAAAACAAACATCTTCATTGCTGAACATTGTACTGTGTGAAATAAGCTCATTCGGCTCTAGGAATCAGTTGCTTTCCTACAAAGAAGGTTGAGTGTAGCAATTTCAAACTTTCCTGGTTAATGTAATCTGAATAAATGCACAACTTAGTAGATTGGTCTCATTTCTAAAGTAGTTTGTTGAGAAAACAAACATCTTCATTACCGAACCCTGTGCTATGTCAAATAAGCTAGTTACATTCTAGGAATCACTTGCTTTCCTAAGAAGAAGGTTGAGTGAAGCAATTTCAAACTTTCCTAGTTTGTGTAATCTAACAAGATGTACAAGTTAGTGGATTCGCCTCATTTCTAACGAGTTCGTTCAGAAAAGAAACATCTTCAGTACCAAACACTGTACTGTGTGAAATATGTTAATTCGCTTCTAGGAATCAGTTTAATTTCTTCGAAGATGGTTGAGTTTAACAAGTTCAAACTTTCCTTGTTAATGTAATCTAAAATATGGCCAAGTTAGTAGATTTGCCTCACTGGTAAAGTAGTTCGTTGAGAAAACAAACAACTTCATTGCCGAACATTGTACTGTGTGAAAAAAGCTCATTCGGTTCTAGAATTCAGTTGCTTTCCTACAAAGACGGTTGAGTGCTGCAAGGTGAAACTTTCCTTGTTAATGTTATCCAAAAAGATGCACAACTTAGTCGATTGGCCTCTTTTCTAAGGTAGTTTCTTTAGAAAACAAACATCTTCAGTACCGAACACTGTACTGTGTGAAATAAGTTAATTCGCTTCTAGGAATCAGTTTAATTTCTACGGAGAAGGTTGAATGCAGCAAGTTCAAACTTTCCTTGTTAATGTAATCTAAAAAATGGCAAAGTAAGAAGATTCGCCTCATTTGTAAAGTACTTTGTTGAGAAAACAAACATCTTCATTGCCGAACATTGTACTGTGTGAAATAAGCTCATTCAGTTCTAGGAATCACTTGCTTTCCTACAAGGAAGGTTGAGTGCAGCAAGTTCAAACTTTCCTTGTTAATGTAATCTAAAAAGATGCACAACTCAGTAGATTGGCCTCATTTCAAAAGTAGTTTGTTTAGAAAACAAACATCTTCAGAACGGAACACTGTACTGTGTGAAATAAGTGAATTCGCGTCTAGGAATCAGTTTAATTTCTACGAAGAAGGTTGAGTCAGCAAGTTCAAACTTTCCTAGTTTGTGTAATCTAACAAGATCTACAAGTTAGTGGATTCGCGTCATTTCTAAATTAGTTTCTTTAGAAAACAAACATCTTCAGTTCCGAACACTGTACTGTGTGAAATAAGTGAATTAAACTACTAGGAATCAGTTTAATTTCTACGAAAATGGTTGAGTGCAGCAAGTTCAAACTTTCCTTGTTAATGTAATCTAAAAAGATATCCAAGTTAGTAGATTCGCCTCATTTCTAAAGTAATTTCTTTAGAATACAAACCTTCATTGCCAAACATTGTACTGTGTGGAATTAGCTAATTCGGTTCTAGGAATCAGTTTACTTTCTACGAAGATGGTTGAGTTTAGCAAGTTCAAACTTTCATTGTTAATGTAATCTAAGAAGATGTCCAAGTTAGTAGATTCGCCTCATTTCTAAAGTGGTTTCTTTAGAAAACAAACATCTTCAGTACTGAACACTGTACTGTGTGAAATAAGTTAATTCGGTTCTAGGAATCAGTTTCCTTTCTACGAAAATGGTTGAGTACAGCAAGTTCAAACTTTCCTTGTTAATGTAATCTAAAAAGATGGCAAAGTTAGCAGAGTCACCTCATTTGTAAAGTAGTTTGTTGAGAAAATTAACATCTTTATTGCCCAACATTTTACGGTGTGAAATAAGCTCATTCGGTTCTAGGAATCACTTGTTTTCCTACAAAGAAGGTTGAGTGCAGCAAGTTCAAACTTTCCATGGTAATGTAATCTAAAAAGAGGCACAACTTTGTAGATTGGCCTCATTTCTAAAGTAGTTTCTTTAGAAAAGAAACATCTTCAGTACCGAACACTGTAGTGTGTGAAATAAGTTAATTGGCTTCTAGGAATCAGTTTAATTTCTACGAAGAAGGTTGAGTGCAGCAAGTTCAAACTTTCCTAGTTTGTGTCATCTAACAAGATGTACAAGTTAGTGTATTCGTGTCGTTTCTAAAGTGGTTTCTTTAGAAAAAAACATCTTCAGTACCGAACACTGTACTGTGTGAAATAAGTTAATTCGGTTCTAGGAATCAGTTTCCTTGCTACGAAGATGGTTGAGTGCAGCAAGTTCAAACTTTCCTTGTTAATGTAATCTAAAAAGATATCCAAGTTAGTAGATTGGCCTCATTTCTAAAGTAGTTTCTTTACAAAACAAACCTTCATTGCCAAACATTGTACTGTGTGAAATAAGCTTATTCAGTTCTAGGAATCAGTTTACTTTCTATGAATATGGTTGAGTTTAGCAAGTTCAAACTTTCCTTGTAAATGTAACCTAAAAAGATGTCCAAGTTAGTAGATTTGCCTCATTGGTAAAGTAGTTTGTTGAGAAAACAAACATCTTCATTGGCGAACATTGTACTGTGTGTAAAAAGCTAATTCGGTTCTAGAATTCAGTTGCTTTCCTACAAAGTTGGTTGAGTGCAGAAAGTTCAAACTTCCTTGTTAATGTAATCTAAAAAGATGCACAACTTAGTAGATTGGCCTCATTTCTAAAGTAGCTTCTTTAGAAAAGAAACATCTTCAGTACCGAACACTGCACTGTGTGAAATAAGATAATTCGCTTCTAGGAATCAGTTTAATTTCTATGAAGAAGGTTGAGTGCAGCAAGTTTAAACTTTCCTAGTTTGGTAATCTAACAAGATGTACAACTTAGTGGATTCGCCTCACTTCTAAAGTAGTTTCTTTAGAAAAGAAACATCTTCAATACCGAACACTGTACTGTATCATATAAGTTCAAGCTCATTCAGTTCTAGAATTCAGGTGCTTTCCTACAAAGACCGTTGAATGCAGCAAGTTCAAACTTTCCTTGTTAATGTAATCTAAAAAGCTGTCCAAGTTAGTAGATTCGCCTCATTTCTAAAGTAGTTTCTTTAGAAAACTAACCTTCATTGCCAAACATTGTACTGTGTGAAATGAGCTAATTCTATTCTAGGAATCAGATTACTTTCTACGAAGATGGTTGAGTTTAGCAAGTTCAAACTTTCCTTGTTAATGTAATCTGCAAAGATGGCCAAGTTAGTAGACTCACCTCATTTGTAAAGTAGTTTGTTGAGAAAACAAACATCTTCATTTCCGAACATTGTACTGTGTGAAAAAAGCTAATTCGGATCTAGAATTCAGTTGCTATCCTACAAAGACGGTTGAGTGCAGCAAGTTCAAATATTCCTTGTTAATGTAATCGAAAAAGATGCACAACTTAGTAGATTGGCCTCATTTCTAAAACAGTTTCTTTAGAAAAGAAACATCTTCAGTACCTAACACTGTACTGTGTGGAATAAGTTAATTCGCTTCTAGGAATCCATTTAATTTCTATGAAGACGGTTGAGTGCAGCAAGTTCAAACTTTCCTTGTTAATGTAATCTAAAAAGAAGGCCAAGTTAGTAGATTCGCCTCATTTGTAAAGTAGTTTGTTGAGAAAACCAACATCTTCATTGCCAAACATTGTACTGTGTGAAATAAGCTCATTCGGTTCTAGGAATCAGTTGCTTTCCTACAAAGAAGGTTGAGTGCAGCAAGTTCAAACTTTCCTTGTTAATGTAATTTAAAAAGATGCACAACTTAGTAAATTGGCCTCATTTATAAAGTAGTTTGTTGAGAAAACAAACATCTTCATTACCGAACACTGTACTATGTAAAATGAGCTAGTTCGGTTCTAGGAATCACTTGCTTTCCTACGAAGAAGGTTGAGTGCAGCAAGTTCAAGCTTTCCTAGTTTGTGTAATCTAACAAGATGTATAAGTTAGTGGATTCACGTCATTTCTTAAGTGGTTCCTATACAAAACAAACATCTTCAGTACTGAACACTATACTCTGTGAAATAAGTTAATTCGGTTCTAGGAATCAGTTTCCTTTCAACGAAGATGGTTGAGTGCAGCAAGTTCAAACTTTCCTTGTTAATGTAATCTAAAAAGATGGCCAAGTTAGCAGATTCACCTCATTTCTAAAGAAGTTTGTTGAAAAAATTAAAATCTTCATTGCCGAACATTTTACTGGGTTAAATAAGCTTATTTGGTTCTAGGAATCAGTTTACTTTCTATGAATATGGTTGAGTTTAGCAAGTTCAAACTTTCCTTGTTAATGTAATCTAAAAAGATGTCCAAGTTAGTAGATTTGCCTCACTGGTAAAGTAGTTTGTTGAGAAAACAAACATCTTCATTGCCAAACATTGTACTGTGTGTAAAAAGCTAATTCGGTTCTAGAATTCAGTTGCTTTCCTACAAAGACGGTTGAGTGCAGAAAGTTCAAACTTTCCTTGTTAATGTAATTTAAAAGATGCACAACTTAGTACATTGGCCTCATTTCTAAAGTAGTTTCTTTACAAAAGAAACATCTTCAGTACTGAACACTGTACTGTGTGAAATAAGTTAATTCGCTTGTAGGAATCAGTTTAATTTCTACTAAGAAGAAGGTTGAGTGCAGGAAGTTCAAACTTTCCTAGTTTGTGCAATCTAACAAGATGTACAAGTTAGTGGATTCGCCTCATTTCTAAAGTAGTTTCTTTAGAAAAGAAATATCTTCAGTACCGAACACTGTACTGTGTGAAATAAGTTCAAGCTCATTCAGTTCTAGAATTCAGGTGCTTTCCTAAAAAGACCGTTGAATGTAGCAAGTTCAAACTTTCCTTTTTAATGTAATCTAAAAAGATGCACAACTTAGTAGATTGACCTCATTTCTAAAGCAGTGTCTTTAGAAAACAAACCTTCATGCCAAACACTATACTGTGTGAAATGAGCTAATTCGGTTATAGGAATGAGTTCACTTTCTACGAAGATGGTTGAGTTTAGCAAGTTCAAACTTTCCTTGTTAATGTAATCTAAAAAGACGCACAAATTAGTGGATTCGCCTCATTTGTAAAGTAATTTCTTTAGAAAAGAAACATCTTCAGTACTGTACACTGTACTGTGTGAAATGAATTAATTCGCTTCTAGGAATCAGTTTAATTTCTATGAAGATGGTTGAGTGCAGCAAGTTCAAACTTTCCTTGTTAATGTAATTTGCAAAGATGGCCAAGTTAGTAGATTCACCTCATTTGTAAAGTAGCTTGTTGAGAAAACAAACGTCTTCATTGACGAACATTGTACTGTGTGAAAAAAGCTAATTGGGATCTAGAATACAGTTGCTTTCCTACAAAGACGGTTGAGTGCAGCAAGTTCAAATATTCCTTGTTAATGTATTCTAAAAAGATGCACAAATTAGTGGATTCACCTCATTTCTCAAGTAATTTCTTTAGAAAAGAAACATCTTCAGTACCGAACACTGTACTGTGTGAAATACGTTAATTCGCTTCTAGGAATCAGTTTAATTTCTACGAAGATGGTTGAGGGCAGCAAGTTCAAACTTTCCTTGTTAATGTAATCTAAAAAGATGTCCAAGCTAGTAGATTCGCCTCATTTCTAAAGTAGTTTCTTTAGAAAACAAACCTTCACTGCCAAACATTGTACTGTGTGAAATGAGCTAATTCGGTTCTAGGAATCAGTTTACTTTATACGAAGATGGTTGAGTTTAGAAACTTCAAACTTTCCTTGTAAATGTAATCTAAAAAGATGTCCAAGTTAGTAGATTCGCCTCATTTCTAATGTAGTTTCTATAGAAAACAAACCTTCATTGCCAATCATTGTACTGTGTGAAATGAGCTAATTAGGTTGTTGGAATGAGTTCACTTTCTACGAAGATGGTTGAGTTTAGCAAGTTAAAACTTTCCTTGTTTATGTAATCTAAAAAGATGTCCAAGTTAGTAGATTTGCCTCATTGGTAAAGTAGTCTGTTGAGAAAACAAACATCTTCATTGCTGAACATTTTACTGTGTGAAAAAAGCTAATTTAGTTCTAGAAATCAGTTGCTTTCCTACAAAGACGGTTGAGTGCAGCAAGTTCAAACATTCCTTCTTAATATAATCTAAAACGATGCACAGCGTAGTAGATTGGCCTCATTTCTAAAGTAGTTTCTTTAGAAAAGAAACATCTTCAGTACCGAACACTTTACTGTGTGAAATAAGTTAATTCGCTTCTAGGAATCAGTTTAACTTCTACGAAGAAGGTTGAGTGCAGCAAGTTCAAATTTTCCTAGTTTGTGTAATCTAACAAGATGTACAAGTTAGTGGATTCGCCTCATTTCTAATGTAGTTCCTTCAGAAAAGAAACATCTTCAGTACCAAACACTGTACTGTGTGAAATAAGCTCATTCGGTTCTAGGAATCTGTTGCTTTCCTAGACAGAAGGTTTAGTGCAGAAAGTTCAAACTTTCCTTGTTAATGTAATCTGAAAAGTTGCACAACTTAGTAGATTGGCCTCATTTCTAAAGTTGGTTGTTTACAAAACAAACATCTTCATTACCGAACACTGTAGTATGTGAAATGAGCTAGTTCCGTTCTAGGAATCACTTGCTTTCCTACGAAGAAGGTTGAGTGCAGCAAGTTCAAACTTTCCTTGTTAATGTAATCTAAAAAGATGCACAACTTAGTGGATTCACCTCATTTCTAAAGTAGTTCCTTTAGAAAAGAAACATCTTCAGTACCGAACACTGTACTGTGTGAAATAAGTGAATTCGCTTCTAGGAATCAGTTTCCTTTCTACGAAGATGGTTGAGTGCAGCAAGTTCAAACTTTCCTTGTTAATGTAATCTAAAAAGATGGCCAAGTTAGCAGAGTCACCTCATTTGTACAGTAGTTTGTTGAGAAAATTAACATCTTTATTGCCGAACATTGTACTGTGTGAAATAAGCTCATTCGGTTCTAGGAATCACTTGTTTTCCTAAGAAGAAGGTTGAGTGCAGCAAGTTCAAACTTTCCTTGTTAATGAAATCTAAAAAGATGCACAACTTAGTGGATTCGCCTCATTTCTAAAGTAGTTCCTTTAGAAAAGAAACATCTTCAGTGCCGAACACTGTACTGTGTGAAATAATGAATTCGCTTCTAGGAATCAGTTTAACTTCTACAAAGATGGTTGAGTGCAGCAACTTCAAACTTTCCTTGTTAATGTAATATAAAAAGATGGCCAAGTTAGTAGATTCGCCTCATTTGTAAAATAGTTTGTTGAGAAAACAAGCATCTTCATTACCGAACACTGTACTGTGTGAAATGAGCTAGTTCGGTTCTAGGAATCAGTTGCTTTCGTATAAAGAAGGTTGAGTGCAGCAAGTTCAAACTTTCCTTGTCAATGTAATGTAAAAAGATGCATAACTTAGTAGATTGGCCTCATTTCAAAAGTAGTTTCTTTAGAAAAGAAACATCTTCAGTACTGAACACTGTACTGTGTGAAATAAGGTAAATCGGGTCTAGGAATCAGTTTAATTTCTACGAAGATGCTTGAGTGCAGCAAGTTCAAACTTTCCTTGTTAATGTAATCTAAAAAGATGCACAACTTAGTAGATTGGCCTCATTTCTAAAGTAGTTTGTTTACAATCAAACATCTTCATTACCGAACACTATACTATGTGAAATGAGCTAGTTCGGTTCTAGCAATCACTTGCTTTCCTACGGAGAAGGATGAGTGCAGCAAATTCAAACTTTCCTCGTTTGGTTAATCTAACATGATGTACAAGTTAGTGGATTCGCATCGTTTCTAAAGTGGTTTCTTTAAAAAACAAACATCTTCAGTACTGAACACTGTACTGTGTGAAATAAGTTAATTCGATTCTAGGAATCAGTTTCCTTTCTACGAATATGGTTGAGTGCAGCAAGTTCAAACTTTCCTTGTTAATGTAATCTAAAAAGATGGCCAAGTTAGCAGAGTCACCTCATTTGTAAAATAGTTTGTTGAGAAAATTAACAACTTTATTGCCGAACATTGTACTGTGTGAAATAAGCTCATTTGGTTCTAGGAATCACTTGCTTTCCTACAAAGAAGGTTGAGTGCAGCAAGTTCAAACTTTCCTTGTTAATGGAATCTAAAAAGATGCACAACTTAGTAGATTGGCCTCATTTCTAAAGTAGTTTCTTTAGAAAAGAAACATCTTTAGTCCCAAACACTGTACTGTGTGCAATGAGTTAATTCGCTTCTAGGAATCAGTTTAATTTCTACGAAGATGGTTGAGTGCAGCAAGTCCAAACTTTCCTCGTTTGTGTAATCTAACAAGATGTACAAGTAACTGGATTCTTGTCCTTTCTAAATTAGTTTGCTTAGAAAACAAACATCTTCAGTACCGACCAGTGTACTGTGCGAAATAAATTAATTCGGTTCTAGGAATCAGTTTCCTTTCTACGAAGACGGTTGAGTTTAGCAAGTTCAAACTTTCCTTGTTAATGTAATCTAAAAAGATGTCCAAGTTAGTAGATTCGCCTCATTTCTAAAGTAGTTTCTTTAGAAAACAAACCTAAATTGCCAAACTTTGTACTGTGTGAAATGAGCTAATTCGGTTCCAGTAATCAGTTTACTTTCTACGAAGATGGTTGAGTTTAGCAAGTTCAAACCTTCCTTGTTAATGTGCTCTAAAAAGATGTCCAAAATAGTAGATTTGCCTCATTGGTAAAGTAGTTTGTTGAGAAAACAAACATCTTCATCGCCGAACATTGTACTGTGTGTAAAAAGCTAATTCGGTTCTAGAATTCAGTTGCTTTCCTACAAAGAAGGTTGAGTGCAGCCAGTTCAAACTTTCCCTGTTAATGTAATCTAAAAAGATGCACAACGTAGTAGATTGGCCTCATTGCTAAAGTAGTTTCCTTAGGAAAGAAACATCTTCAGTACCGAACACTGTACTGTGTGAAATAAGGTAATTCGCTTCTAGGAATCAGTTTAATTTCTACGAAGAAGGTTGAGTGCAGCAAGTTCAAACTCTCCTAATTTGTGTAATCTAACAAGATGTACAAGTTAGTGCATTCGCCTCATTTCTAAAGTAGTTTCTTTAGAAAAGAAACATCTTCAGTACCGATCACTGTACTGTGTGAAATAAGGTAATTCGGGTCTAGGAATCAGTTTAATTTCTACGAAGATGGTTGAGTGCAGCAAGTTCAAACTTTCCTTGTTTGTGTAATCTAAAAAAGATGCACAAACATTGGCCTCATTTCTAAAGTAGTTTGTTTACAAAACAAACATCTTCATTACTATACTATGTGAAATGAGCTAGTTCGGTTCTAGGAATCACTTGCTTTCTACGAAGAAGGTTGAGTGCAGCAAGTTTAAACTTTCCTTGTTAATGTAATCTAAAAGATGCACAACTTAGTAGATTGGCCTCATTTCTAAAATAGTTTATTTAGAAAAGAAACATCTTCAGTACTGAACATTGTACTGTGTGAAATAATGTAAATATGTTCTAGGAATCAGTTTAATTTCTAAGAAGATGGTTGAGTCCAGCAAGTTCAAACTTTACTTGTTAATGTAAGCTAAAAAGATGGCCAAGTTAGCAGAGTCACCTCATTTGTAAAATAGTTTGTTGAGAAAATTAACTTCTTTATTGCCGAACATTGTACTGTGTGAAATAAGCTCATTCGGTTCTAGGTATCAGTTGCTTTCCAATAAAGAATGTTGAGTGCAGCAAGTTCAAACTTTCCTTGTTAATGTAATCTAAAAAGATGGCCAAGTTAGAAGATTCACCTCATTTGTAAAGTACTGTGTTGAGAAAACAAACATCTTCATTGCCGAACCTTGTACTGTGTGAAATAAGCTCATTCGGTTCTAGGAATCAGTTGCTTTCCGAAAGAAGGTTGAGTGCAGCAAGTTCAAACTTTCCTTCTTAATGTAATCTAAAAAGATGCACAACTTAGTAGATTGGCCTCATTTCTAAAGTAGATTGTTTAGAAAACAAACATCTTCATTACTGAACACTATACTATGTGAAATAAGGTAGTTCCATTCCAGGAATCACTTGCTTTCCTACGAAGAACGTTGAGTGCAGTAAGTTCAAACTTTCCCAGTTTGTGTAATATAACAAGATGTACAAGATAGTGGTTTTGCCTCATTTCTAAAGTAGTTTCTTTAGAAAAGAAACATCTTCAGTACCGAACACTGTACTGTGTGAAATAAGTGAATTCACTTCTAGGAATCAGTTTAATTTCTACGAAGATGGTTGAGTGCAGCAAGTTCAAACGTTCTTTGTTAATGTAATCTAAAAAGATGGCCAACTTAGTAGATTCGCCTCATTTGTAAAGTAGTTTGTGGAGAAAACAAACATCTTCATTGCCAAACAGTGTACTGTGAAAAAAAAGCTCATTCGGTTCTGGGAATCAGTTGCTTTCCTACAAAGAAGGTTGAGTGCAGCAAGTTCAAACTTTCCTTGTTAATGTAATCTGAAAAGTTGCACAACTTAGTAGATTGGCCTCATTTCTAAAGTAGTTTGTTTAGAAAACAAACATCTTCATTACCGAACACTGTACTATGTGAAATAAGCTAGTTCCGTTCTAGGAATCACTTTCTTTCCTACGAAGAAGGTTGAGTGCAGCAAGTTCAAACTTTCCTCGTTTGTGTAATCTAACAAGATTTACAAGTTAGTGGATTCACCTCGTTTCTAAAGTGGTTTCTTATAAAACAAACATCTTCAGTAGTGAACACTGTACTGTGTGAAATAAGTTAATTCGGTTCTAGGAATCAGTTTCCTTTCTACGAAGATGGTTGAGTGCAGCAAGTTCAAACTTTCCTTGTTAATGTAATCTAAAAAGTTGGCCAAGTTAGCATAATCACCTCATTTGTAAAGTAGTTTGTTGAGAAAAAAGAAACATCTTTATTGCCGAACATTGTACTGTGTGAAATACGCTCATTCGGTTCTAGGAATCACTTGCTTTCCTACAAAGAAGGTTGAGTGCAGCAAGTTCAAACTTTCCTTGTTAATGTAATCTTAAAAGATGCACAACTTAGTAGATTGGCCTCATTTCTAAAGTAGTTTGTTTACAAAACAAACATCTTCATTACCGAACACTATACTACGTGAAATGAGCTAGTTCGGTTCTTGGAATCACTTGCATTCCTACGAAGATGGTTGAGTGCAGCAAGTTCAAACTTTCCTGGTTCATGTAATCTGAAAAGATGCACAACTTCATAGATTGACCTCATTTCTAAAGTAGTTTGTTTAGAAAAGAAACATCTTCAGTACTGAACACTGTACTGAGTGAAATAAGGTAAATAAGTTCTAGGAATCAGTTTAATTTCTACGAAGAAGGTTGAGTGCAGAAAGTTCAAACTTTTCTTGTTAATGTAATCTAAAAAGATGCACAACTTAGTAGATTGGCCTCATTTCTAAAGTAGTTTCTTTAGAAAACAAACATCTTCATTACCAACACTGTACTATGTGAAATGAGCTAGTTCGGTTCTAGCAATCACTTGCTTTCCTACAAAGAAGGATGAGTGCAGCAAATTCAAACTTTCCTCGTTTGGTTAATCTAACAAGATGTACAAGTTAGTGGATTCGCATCGTTTCTAAAGTGGTTTCTTTAAAAAACAAACATCTTCAGTACTGAACACTGTACTGTGTGAAATAAGTTAATTCGATTCTAGGAATCAGTTTCCTTTCTACGAATATGGTTGAGTGCAGCAAGTTCAAACTTTCCTTGTTAATGTAATCTAAAAAGATGGCCAAGTTAGCAGAGTCACCTCATTTGTAAAATAGTTTGTTGAGAAAATTAACAACTTTATTGCCGAACATTGTACTGTGTGAAATAAGCTCATTTGGTTCTAGGAATCACTTGCTTTCCTACAAAGAAGGTTGAGTGCAGCAAGTTCAAACTTTCCTTGTTAATGGAATCTAAAAAGATGCACAACTTAGTAGATTGGCCTCATTTCTAAAGCAGTTTCTTTAGAAAAGAAACATCTTCAGTACCGAACACTGTACTGTGTGCAATGAGTTAATTCGCTTCTAGGAATCAGTTTAATTTCTACGAAGATGGTTGAGTGCAGCAAGTCCAAACTTTCCTCGTTTGTGTAATCTAACAAGATGTACAAGTAACTGGATTCTTGTCCTTTCTAAATTAGTTTGCTTAGAAAACAAACATCTTCAGTACCGAACACTGTACTGTGTGAAAATAAATTAATTCGGTTCTAGGAATCAGTTTCCTTTCTACGAAGACGGTTGAGTTTAGCAAGTTCAAACTTTCCTTGTTAATGTAATCTAAAAGATGTCCAAGTTAGTAGATTCACCTCATTTCTAAAGTAGTTTCTTTAGAAAACAAACCTAAATTGCCAAACTTTGTACTGTGTGAAATGAGCTAATTCGGTTCCAGTAATCAGTTTACTTTCTACAAAGATGGTTGAGTTTAGCAAGTTCAAACCTTCCTTGTTAATGTGCTCTAAAAAGATGTCCAAAATAGTAGATTTGCCTCATTGGTAAAGTAGTTTGTTGAGAAAACAAACATCTTCATCGCCTAACATTGTACTGTGTGTAAAAAGCTAATTCGGTTCTAGAATTCAGTTGCTTTCCTACAAAGAAGGTTGAGTGCAGCCAGTTCAAACTTTCCCTGTTAATGTAATCTAAAAGATGCACAACTTAGTAGATTGGCCTCATTTCTAAAGTAGTTTCCTTAGAAAAGAAACATCTTCAGTACCGAACACTGTACTGTGTGAAATAAGGTAATTCAGTTCTAGGAATCAGTTTAATTTCTACTAAGAAGGTTGAGTGCAGCAAGTTCAAACTCTCCTAATTTGTGTAATCTAACAAGATGTACAAGTTAGTGCATTCGCCTCATTTCTAAAGTAGTTTCTTTAGAAAAAGAAACATCTTCAGTACCGATCACTGTACTCTGTGAAATAAGGTAATTCGGGTCTAGGAATCAGTTTAATTTCTACAAAGATGGTTGAGTGCAGCAAGTTCAAACTTTCCTAGTTTGTGTAATCTAACAAGATGTACAAGTAACTGGATTCTCGTCCTTTCTAAATTAGTTTCCTTTAGAAAACAAACATCTTCAGTTACCGAACACTGTGTACTGTGTGAAATAAGCTAATTCGGTTCTAGGAATCAGTGTCCTTTCTACGAAGAAGGTTGAGTTTAGCAAGTTCAAACTTTCCTTGTTAATGTAATCTAAAAAGATGTCCAAGTTAGTAGATTCGCCTCATTTCTAAAAGTAGTTTCTTTAGAAAACAAACCTAAATTGCCAAACTTTGTACTGTGTGAAATGAGCTAATTCGGTTCCAGTAATCAGTTTACTTTCTACAAAGATGGTTGAGTTTAGCAAGTTCAAACCTTCCTTGTTAATGTGCTCTAAAAAGATGTCCAAAATAGTAGATTTGCCTCATTGGTAAAGTAGTTTGTTGAGAAAAACAAACATCTTCATCGCCAACATTGTACTGTGTGTAAAAAAGCTAATTCGGTTCTAGAATTCAGTTGCTTTCCTACAAAGAAGGTTGAGTGCAGCCAGTTCAAACTTTCCCTGTTAATGTAATCTAAAAAGATGCACAACTTAGTAGATTGGCCTCATTTCTAAAGTAGTTTGTTTAGGAAAGAAACATCTTCAGTAAAAACACTGTACTGTGTGAAATAAGGTAATTCACTTCTAGGAATCAGTTTAATTTCTACGAAGAAGGTTGAGTGCAGCAAGTTCAAACTCTCCTAATTTGTGTAATCTAAAAAGATGTACAAGTTAGTGATTCGCCTCATTTCTAAAGTAGTTTCTTTAGAAAAGAAACATCTTCAGTACCGAACACTGTACTGTGTGAAATAAGGTAATTCGGTTCTAGGAATCAGTTTAATTTCTACAAAGATGGTTGAGTGCAGCAAGTTCAAACTTTCCTTGTTAATGTAATCTAAAAAGATGCACAGCTTAGTAGATTGGCCTCATTTGTAAAGTAGTTTGTTTAGAAAACAAACATCTTCATTACCAAACACTGTACTATGTGAAATGAGCTAGTTCGGTTCTAGGAATCACTTGCTTTCCTACAAAGAAGGTTGAGTGCAGCAAGTTTAAACTTTCCTTGTTAATGTAATCTGAAAAGATGCACAACTTAGTAGATTGGCCTCATTTCTAAAATAGTTTATTTAGAAAAGAAACATCTTCAGTACTGAACATTGTACTGTGTGAAATAATGTAAATATGTTCTAGGAATCAGTTTAATTTCTAAGAAGATGGTTGAGTCCAGCAAGTTCAAACTTTCCTTGTTAATGTAATCTAAAAAGATGGCACAACTTAGCAGAGTTGGCCTCATTTGTAAAATAGTTTGTTGAGAAAAATTAACATCTTTATTACAGAACATTGTACTGTGTGAAATAAGCTCATTCGGTTCTAGGAATCAGTTGCTTTCCAATAAAGAATGTTGAGTGCAGCAAGTTCAAACTTTCCTTGTTAATGTAATCTAAAAAGATGGCCAAGTTAGAAGATTCACCTCATTTGTAAAGTACTTTGTAGAGAAAACAAACATCTTCATTGCCGAACATTGTACTGTGTGAAATAAGCTCATTCGGTTCTAGGAATCAGTTGCTTTCCGAAAGAAGGTTGAGTGCAGCAAGTTCAAACTTTCCTTGTTAATGTAATCTAAAAAGATGCACAACTTAGTAGATTGGCCTCATTTCTAAAGTAGATTGTTTAGAAAACAAACATCTTCACTACTGAACACTATACTATGTGAAATAAGCTAGTTCCATTCTAGGAATCACTTGCTTTCCTACAAAGAAGGTTGAGTGCAGCAAGTTCAAACTTTCCCAGTTTGTGTAATATAACAAGATGTACAAGATAGTGGTTTTGCCTCATTTCTAAAGTAGTTTCTTTAGAAAAGAAACATCTTCAGTACCGAACACTGTACTGTGTGAAATAAGTGAATTCACTTCTAGGAATCAGTTTAATTTCTACGAAGATGGTTGAGTGCAGCAAGTTCAAACTTTCCTTGTTAATGTAATCTAAAAAGATGGCCAACTTAGTAGATTCACCTCATTTGTAAAGTAGTTTGTTTAGAAAACAAACATCTTCATTGCCAAACATTGTACTGTGAAAAATAAGCTCATTCGGTTCTAGGAATCAGTTGCTTTCCTACAAAGAAGGTTGAGTGCAGCAAGTTCAAACTTTCCTTGTTAATGTAATCTGAAAAGATGCACAACTTAGTAGATTGGCCTCATTTCTAAAGTAGTTTGTTTAGAAAACAAACATCTTCATTACCGAACACTGTACTATGTGAAATAAGCTAGTTCCGTTCTAGGAATCACTTTAATTCCTACGAAGAAGGTTGAGTGCAGCAAGTTCAAACTTTCCTCGTTTGTGTAATCTAACAAGATTTACAAGTTAGTGGATTCGGGTCATTTCTAAAATGGTTTCCTTATAAAACAAACATCTTCAGTAGTGAACACTGTACTGTGTGAAATAAGTTAATTCGGTTCTAGGAATCAGTTTAATTTCTAAGAAGATGGTTGAGTGCAGCAAGTTCAAACTTTCCTTGTTAATGTAATCTAAAAAGATGGCCAAGTTAGCAGAGTCACCTCATTTGTAAAATAGTTTGTTGAGAAAATTAACATGTTTATTGCCAAACATTGTACTGTGTGAAATAAGCTCATTCGGTTCTAGGGAATCACTTGCTTTCCTACAAAGAAGGTTGAGTGCAGCAAGTTCAAACTTTCCTTGTTAATGTAATCTTAAAAAGATGCACAACTTAGTAGATTGGCCTCATTTCTAAAGTAGTTTGTTTACAAAACAAACATCTTCATTACCGAACACTATACTATGAAATGAGCTAGTTCGGTTCTAGGAATCACTTGCTTTCCTACGAAGAAGGTTGAGTGCAGCAAGTTCAAACTTTCCTTGTTAATGTAATCTGAAAAGATGCACAACTTAGTAGATTGGCCTCATTTCTAAAGTAGTTTGTTTAGAAAAGAAACATCTTCAGTACTGAACACTGTACTGAGTGAAATAAGGTAAATAAGTTCTAGGAATCAGTTTAATTTCTACGAAGAAGGTTGAGTGCAGAAAGTTCAAACTTTTCTTGTTAATGTAATCTAAAAAGATGGCCAAGTTAGAAGATTCGCCTCATTTGTAAAGTACTGTGTTGAGAAAACAAACATCTTCATTGCCGAACATTGTACTGTGTGAAATAAGCTCATTCGGTTCTAGGAATCAGTTGCTTTCCTACAAAGAAGGTTGAGTGCAGCAAGTTCAAACTTTCCTTGTTAATGTAATCTAAAAAGATGCACAACTTAGTAGATTGGCCTCATTTCTAAAGTAGATTGTTTAGAAAACAAACATCTTCATTACTGAACACTGTACTATGTGAAATAAGCTAGTTCCGTTCTAGGAATCACTTGCTTTCCTACGCAGAAGGTTGAGTGCACTAAGTTCAAACTTTCCTAGTTTGTGTAATCTAACAAGATGTACAAGATAGTGGTTTCGCCTCATTTCTAAAGTAGTTTCTTTAGAAAAGAAACATCTTCAGTACCGAACACTGTACTGTGTGAAATAAGTGAATTAGCTTCTAGGAATCAGTTTAATTTCTACGAAGATGGTTGAGTGCAGCAAGTTCAAACTTTCTTTGTTAATGTAATCTAAAAACATGGCCAAGTTAGTAGATTCGCCTCATTTGTAAAGTAGTTTGTGGAGAAAACAAACATCTTCATTGCCAAACATTGTACTGTGTGAAATAAGCTCATTCGGTTATAGGAATCAGTTGCTTTCCTACAAAGAAGGTTGAGTGCAGCAAGTTCAAACTTTCCTCGTTTGTGTAATCTAACAAGATTTACAAGTTAGTGGATTCGGGTCGTTTCTAAAGTGGTTTCCTTATAAAACAAACATCTTCAGTAGTGAACACTGTACTGTGTGAAATAAGTTAATTCGCTTCTAGGAATCATTTTCCTTTCTTCGAAGATGGTTGAGTGCAGCAAGTTCAAACTTTCCTTGTTAATGTAATCTAAAAAGATGGCCAAGTTAGCAGAGTCACCTCATTTGTAAAATAGTTTGTTGAGAAAACTAACATCTTTATTGCCGAACATTGTACTGTGTGAAATAAGCTCAATCGGTTCTAGGAATCACTTGCTTTCCTACAAAGAAGGTTGAGTGCAGCAAGTTCAAACATTCCTTGTTAATGTAATCTGAAAAGATGCACAACTTAGTAGATTGGCCTCATTTCTAAAGTAGTTTCTTTAGAAAAGAAACATCTTCAGTATAGAACAGTATACAGTGTGAAATAAGCTAATTCGGTTCTAGGAATCAGTTTAATTTCTACGAAGAAGGTTGAGTGCAGCAAGTTCAAACTTTCCTTGTTAATCTAATCTAAAAAGATGGCAAGTTAGAAGATTCGCCTCATTTGTAAAGTACTTTCTTTAGAAAACAAACATCTTCATTGCCGAACATTGTACTGTGTGAAATAAGCTCATTCCATTCTAGGAATCAGTTGCTTTCCTACAAAGAAGATTGAGTGCAGCAAGTTCAAACTTTCCTTGTTAATGTAATCTAAAAGATGCACAACTTAGTAGATTGGCCTCATTTCTAAAGTAGATTGTTTAGAAAACAAACATCTTCATTACCAAGACTGTACTATGTGAAATAAGCTAATTCTGTTCTAGGAATCACTTGCTTTCTCCAAAGAAGGTTGAGTGCAGCAAGTTCAAACTTTCCTTGTTAATGTAATCTAAAAAGATGCACAACTTAGTAGATTGGCCTCATTTCTAATGTAGTTTCTTTAGAAAAGAAACATCTTTAGTACCAAACACTGTACTGTGTGAAATAAGTTAATTCGGTTCTAGGAATCAGTTTAATTTCTACAAAGATGGTTGAGTTTAGCAAGTTCAAACTTTCCTTGTTAATGTAATCTAAAAAGATGTCCAAGTTAGTAGATTTGCCTCATTTCTAAAGTAGTTTGTTGAGAAAACAAACATCTTCATTGCCAACATTGTACTGTGTGAAAAAAGCTAATTTAGTTCTAGAATCAGTTGCTTTCCTACAAAGAATGTTGAGTGCAGCCAGTTCAAACTTTCCTTGTTAATGTAATCTAAAAAGATGCACAACTTAGTAGATTGGCCTCATTTCTAAAGTAGTTTCCTTAGAAAAGAAACATCTTCAGTACCAACACTGTACTGTGTGAAATAAGTTAATTCGCTTCTAGGAATCAGTTTAATTTCTACGAAGAAGGTTGAGTGCAGCAAGTTAAAACTTACCTTGTTAATGTAATCTAAAAAAGATGGCCAAGTTAGAAGATTCTCCTGATTTGTAAAGTACTTTGTTGAGAAAAACAAACATCTTCATTATGGAACATTGTACTGTGTGAAATAAGCTCATTCGGTTCTAGGAATCAGTTGCTTTACTACAAAGAAGGTTGAGTGCAGCAAGTTCAAACTTTCCTTCTTAATGTAATCTAAAAAGATGGCCAAGTTAGTAGATTTGCCTCATTTGTAAAGTAGTTTGTTGAGAAAACAAACATCTTCATTGCCAACATTGTACTGTGTGAAATAAGCTCATTCGTTTCTAGGAATCAGTTTCTTTCCTACAAGAAGGTTGAGTGCAGCAAGTTGAAACTTTCCTGTTAATATAATCTGAAAAGATGAACAACTTAGTAGATTGTCCTCATTTCTAAAGTAGTTTGTTTATAAAACAAGCATCTTCATTACTGAACACTGTACAGTGTGAAATAAGTTAATTAAGTTCTAGGAATCAGTTTAATTTCTTCAAAGATGGTTGAGTGCAGCAAGTTCAAACTTTCCTTGTTAATGTAATCTAAAAAGATGGCCAAGTTAGCAGAGTCACCTCATTTGTAAAATAGTTTCTTGAGAAAACAAACATCTTCATTGTCGAACATTGTACTGTGTGAAATAAGCTCATTCGGCTCTAGGAGTCACTTGCTTTCCTACAAAGCAGGTTGAGTGCAGCAAGTTCAAACTTTCCTTGTTAATGTAATCTAAAACGATGCACAACTTAGTAGATTGGCCTCATTTCTGAAAGTAGTTTGTTTAGAAAACAAACATCTTCATTACTGAACACTGTACTATGTGAAATAAACTAGTTCCGTTCTAGGAATCACTTGCTTTCCAACAAAGAAGGTTGAGTGCAGCAAGTTCAAACTTTCCTAGTTTGTGTAATCTAACACGATGTACAAGTTAGTTCATTCGCCTCATTTCTAAAGTAGTTTCTTTACAAAAGAAACATCTTCAGTACCAACACTGTACTGTGTGAAATAAGTGAATTAGCTTCTAGGAATCAGTTTAATTTCTACGAAGAAGGTTGAGTGCAGCAAGTTCAAACTTTCCCAGTCAATGTAATCTAAAAAGATGGCCAAGTTTGTAGATTCGCCTCATTTGTAAAGTAGTTTGTTGAGAAAACAAACATCTTCATTGCCAAACATTGTACTGTGTTAAAAAAGCTCATTCGGTTATAGGAATCAGTTGCTTTCCTACAAAGAAGGTTGAGTGCAGCAAGTTCAAACTTTCCTTGTTAATGTAATCTGAAAAGATTTACAACTTAGTAGATTGGCCTCATTTCTAAAGTAGTTTGTTTACAAAACAAACATCTTCATTACCGAACACTATTCTATGTGAAATGAGCTAGTTCGGTTCTAGGAATCACATGCTTTCCTTTCTTCAAGAAGGATGAGTGCAGCAAGTTCAAACTTTCCTTGTTTGTGTAATCTAACAAGGTGTACAAGTTAGTGCATTCACCTCATTTCTAAAATGGTTTCTTTAGAAAACAAACATCTTCAGTACTGAACACACCGTACTGTGTGAAATAAGTTAATTCGGTTCTAGGAATCAGTTTCCTTTCTACTAAGATGGTTGAGTGCAGCAAGTTCAAACTTTCCTTGTTAATGTAATCTAAAAAGATGGCCAAGTTGGTAGAGTCACCTCATTTGTAAAATAGTTTGTTGAGAAAACAAACATCTTCATTGCCGAACATTGTACTGTGTGAAATAAGCTCATTCGGTTCTAGGAATCACTTGCTTTCCTATAAAGAAGGTTGAGTGCAGCAAGTTCAAACTTATCTTTTTAATGTTATCTAAAAAGATGCACAACTTAGTAGATTGGCCTCATTTCTAAAGTAGTTTCTTTAGAAAAGAAACATCTTCAGTACTGAACACTGTACTGTGTGAAATAAGTTAATTAGGTTCTAGGAATCAGTTTAATTTCTAAGAAGAAGGTTGAGTGCAGCAAGTTCAAACTTTCCTTGTTAATGTAATCTAAAAAGATGGCCCAGTTAGAGATTCACCTCATTTGTAAAGTAGTTTGTTGAGAAAACAAACATCTTCATTGCCGAACATTGTACTGTGTGAAATAAGCTCAATCGGTTCTAGGAATCAGTTGCTTTCCTACAAAGAAGGTTGAGTGCAGCAAGTTCAAACATTTCCTTGTTAATGTAATCTAAAAAGATGCACAACTTAGTAGATTGGCCTCATTTCTAAAGTAGTTTGTTTAGAAAACAAACATCTTCAGTATAGAACACTGTACTGTGTGAAATAAGTTAATTCTGTTCTAGGAATCAGTTTAATTTCTACAAAGAAGGTTGAGTGCAGCAAGTTCAAACTTTCCTTGTTAATGTAATCTAAAAAGATGCACAACTTAGTAGATTGGCCTCATTTGTAAAGTAGTTTCTTTAGAAAACAAACATCTTCATTGCCAAACATTGTACTGTGTGAAATAAGATCATTCGGTTCTAGGAATCAGTTGCTTTCCTACAAAGAAGGTTGAGTGCAGCAAGTTCAAACTTTCCTTGTTAATGTAATCTAAAAAGATGCACAACTTAGTAGATTGGCCTCATTTCTAAAGTAGTTTGTTTAGAAAACAAACATCTTCATTACCGAACACTGTACTATGTGAAATAAGCTAATTCTGTTCTAGGAATCACTTGCTTTCTAAAAAGAAGGTTGAGTGCAGCAAGTTCAAACTTTCCTTGTTAATGTAATCTAAAAAGATGCACAACTTAGTAGATTGGCCTCATTTCTAATGTAGTTTCTTTAGAAAAGAAACATCTTTAGTACATTGTGAAATAAGTTAATTACTTATAGGAATCAGTTTAATTTCTACGAAGATGGTTGGGTTTAGCAAGTTCAAACTTTCCTTGTTAATGTGCTCTAAAAAGATGTCCAAGTTAGTAGATTTGCCTCCTTGGGAAAGTAGTTTGTTGAGAAAACAAACATCTTCATTGTTGTAAAAAAGCTAATTTAGTTCTAGAATTCAGTTGCTTTCCTACAAAAAATGTTGAGTGCAGCCAGTTCAAACTTTCCTTGTTAATGTATTCTAAAAAGATGCAAAACTTAGTAGATTGGCCTCATTTCCAAAGTAGTTTCGTTAGAAAAGAAACATCTTCAGTACCTAACACTGTACTGTGTGAAATAAGTTAATTAAGCTTCTAGGAATCAGTTTAATTTCTACAAAGAAGGTTGAGTGCAGCAAGTTAAAACTTACCTTGTTAATGTAATCTAAAATGATGGCCAAGTTAGAAGATTCTCCTGATTTGTAAAGTACTTTGTTGAGAAAACAAACATCTTCATTGCGGAACATTGTACTGTGTGAAATAAGCTCATTCGGTTCTAGGAATCAGTTGCTTTACTACAAAGAAGGTTGAGTGCAGCAAGTTCAAACTTTCCTTCTTAATGTAATCTAAAAAAAGATGGCCAAGTTAGTAGATTTGCCTCATTTGTAAAGTAGTTTGTTGAGAAAACAAACATCTTCATTGCCGAACATTGTACTGTGTGAAATAAGCTCATTCGTTTCTAGGAATCAGTTTCTTTCCTACAAGGAAGGTAGAGTGAAGCAAGTTGAAACTTTCCTGTTAATATAATCTGAAAAAGATGAACAACTTAGTAGATTGTCCTCATTTCTAAAGTAGTTTGTTTATAAAACAAGCATCTTCATTACCGATCACTGTACAGTGTGAAATAAGTTAATTCGCTTGTAGGAATCAGTTTAATTTCTTCGAAGATGGTTGAGTGCAGCAAGTTCAAACTTTCCTTGTTAATGTAATCTAAAAGGATGGCCAAGTTAGCAGAGTCACCTCATTTGTAAAATAGTTTCTTGAGAAAACAAACATCTTCATTGTCGAACATTGTACTGTGTGAAATAAGCTCATTCGGTTCTAGCAGTCATTTGCTTTCCTACAAAGAAGGTTGAGTGCAGCAAGTTCAAACTTTCCTTGTTAATGCAATCTGAAACGATGCACAACTTAGTAGATTGGCCTCATTTCTGAAGTAGTTTGTTTAGAAAACAAACATCTTCATTACCGAACACTGTACTATGTGAAATAAACTAGTTCCGTTCTAGGAATCACTTGCTTTCCAACAAAGAAGGTTGAGTGCAGCAAGTTCAAACTTTCCTAGTTTGTGTAATCTAACAAGATGTACAAGTTAGTTCATTCGCCTCATTTCTAAAGTAGTTTCTTTAGAAAAGAAACATCTTCAGTACCGAACACTGTACTGTGTGAAATAAGTGAATTCGCTTCTAGGAATCAGTTTAATTTCTACGAAGAAGGCTGAGTGCAGCAAGTTCAAACTTTCCCAGTCAATGTAATCTAAAAAGATGGCCAAGTTTGTAGATTCGCCTCATTTGTAAAGTAGTTTGTTGAGAAAACAAACATCTTCATTGCGAAACATTGTACTGTGTTAAAAAAGCTCATTCGGTTATAGGAATCAGTTGCTTTCCTACAAAGAAGGTTGAGTGCAGCAAGTTCAAACTTTCCTTGTTAATGTAATCTGAAAAGTTGCACAACTTAGTAGATTGGCCTCATTTCTAAAGTAGTTTGTTTACAAAACAAACATCTTCATTACCGAACACTATTCTATGTGAAATGAGCTAGTTCGGTTCTAGGAATCAAATGCTTTCCTACGAAGAAGGATGAGTGCAGCAAGTTCAAACTTTCCTCGTTTGTGTAATCTAACAAGGTGTACAAGTTAGTGCATTCGCGTCATTTCTAAAATGGTTTCTTTAGAAAACAAACATCTTAAGTACTGAACACCGTACTGTGTGAAATAAGTTAATTCGGTTCTAGGAATCAGTTTCCTTTCTACTAAGATGGTTGAGTGCAGCAAGTTCAAACTTTCCTTGTTAATGTAATCTAAAAAGATGGCCAAGTTGGCAGAGTCACCTCATTTGTAAAATAGTTTGTTGAGAAAACAAACATCTTCATTGCCGAACATTGTACTGTGTGAAATAAGCTCATTCGGTTCTGGGAATCACTTGCTTTCCTACAAAGAAGGTTGAGTGCAGCAAGTTCAAACTTACCTTTTTAATGTTATCTAAAAAGATGCACAACTTAGTAGATTGGCATCATTTATAAAGTAGTTTGTTGAGAAAACAAACATCTTCATTAACGAACACTGTACTGTGTAAAATAACTTAATTCGCTTCTGGGAATCTGTTTAATTTCTACGAAGAAGGCTGAGTGCAGCAAGTTCAAACTTTCCTTGTTAATGTAATCTAAAAGGATGGCCAAGTTAGTAGATTCGCCTCATTTGTAAAGTACTTTGTTGAGTTAACAAACATCTTCATTGGCGAACATTGTACTGTGTGAAATAAGCTCGTTCGGTTCTGGGAATCATTTGCTTTACTACAAAGAAGGTTGAGTGCAGCAAGTTCAAACTTACCTTTTTAATGTTATCTAAAAAGATGCACAACTTAGTAGATTGGCCTCATTTGTAAAGTAGTTTCTTTAGAAAAGAAACATCTTCAATACAGCACACTGTACTGTGTAAAATAACTTAATTCGCTTCTGGGAATCTGTTTAATTTCTACGAAGAAGGCTGAGTGCAGCAAGTTCAAACTTTCCTTATTGATGTAGTCTGATAAGATGCACAACTTAGTAGATTGGCCTCATTTCTAAAGTAGTTTGTTTAGAAAACAAACATCTTCATTACTGAACACTGTACTATATGAAATAAGCTAGTTCCATTCTAGGAATCACTTGCTTTCCTAGGAAGAAGGTTGAGTGCAGCAAGTTCAAACTTCCCTTGTTAATGTAATCTAAAAAGGTTGCCAAGTTAGTAGATTCACATCATTTGTAAAGAAGTTTGTTTAGAAAACATACATCTTCATTGCCAAACATTGTACTGTGTGAAATAACGTCATTCGGTTCTAGGAATCAGTTGCTTTCCTACAAAGAAGTTTGAGTGCAGCAAGTTCAAACTTTCCTTGCTAATGTAATCTGAAAAGATGCACAACTTAGTAGATTGGCCTCATTTCTAAAGTAGTTTGTTTAGAAAACAAACATCTTCATTACCGAACACTGTACTATGTGAAATAAGATAGTTCCATTCTAGGAATCACTTGCTTTCCTACGAAGAAGGTTGAGTGCAGCAAGTTCAAACATTCCTAGTTTGTGTAATCTAACAAGATGTACAAGTTAGTTCATTCGCCTCATTTCTAAAGTAGTTTCTTTAGAAAAGAAACATTTTCAGTACCGAACAATGTACTGTGTGACATAAGTGAATTCGCTTCGAGGAATCAGTTTAATTTCTACGAAGAAGGCTGAGTGCAGCAAGTTCAAACTTTCCTTGTTAATGTAATCTAAAAAGATGGCCAAGTTAGTAGATTCGCCTCATTTGTAAAGTAGTTTGTTGAGAAAACAAACATCTTCATTGCCAAACATTGTACTGTGTGAAAAAAGCTCATTCGGTTCTAGGAATCAGTTGCTTTCCTACAAAGAACGTTGAGTGCAGCAAGTTCAAACTTTCCTTGTTAATGTAATCTGAAAAGTTGCACAACTTAGTAGATTGGCCTCATTTCTAAAGTAGTTTGTTTAGAAAACAAATATCTTCATTACCGAACACTATACTATGTGAAATGAGCTAGTTCGGTTCTAGGAATCACTTGGTTTCCTACGAAGAAGGATGAGTGCAGCAAGTTCAAACTTTCCTCGTTTGTGTAATCTAACAAGATGTACAAGTTAGTGCATTCGCGTCATTTCTAAAGTGGTTTCTTTAGAAAACAAACATCTTCAGTACTGAACACTGTACTGTGTGAAATAAGTTAATTTGGTTCTAGGAATCAGTTTCCTTTCTACTAAGATGGTTGAGTGCAGCAAGTTCAAACTTTCCTTGTTAATGTAATCTGAAAAGATGGCCAAGTTAGAAGATTCGCCTCATTTGTAAAGTACTTTGTTGAGGAAACAACCATCTTCATTGCCGAACATTGTACTGTGTGAAATAAGCCCATTCCGTTCTAGGAATCAGTTTCCAAACTACAAAGAAGGTTGAGTGCAGCAAGTTCAAACTTTCCTTGTTAATGTAATCTAAAAAGATGCACAACTTAGTAGATTGGCCTCATTTCTAAAGTAGTTTGTTTAGAAAAGAACCATCTTCATTACCGAACACTGTACTATGTGAAATAAGCTAGTTCCGTTCTAGGAATCACTTGCTTTCCCATGAAGAATGTTGAGTGCAGCAAGTTCAAACTTTCCTAGTTTGTGCAATCTAACAAGACGTAGAAGTTAGTGCATTCACCTCATTTCTAAAGTAGTTTCTTTAGAAAAGAAACATCTTCAGTACCGAATACTGTACTATGAGAAATAAGTGAATTTGCTTCTAGGAATCAGTTTAATTTCTAGGAAGATGGTTGAGTGCAGCAAGTTCAAACTTTCCTTGTTAATGTAATCTAAAAAGATGGCCAATTTAGTAGATTCGCCTCATTTGTAAGGTAGTTTGTTGAGAAAACAAACATCTTCATTGCCAAACATTGTACTGTGTGATATAAGCTCATTCGGTTCTAGGAATCAGTTGCTTTCCTATAAAGAAGAATGAGGGCAGGAAGTTTAAACTTTCCTTGTTAATGTAATCTAAAAGGATGCACAACTTAGTAGATTGGCCTCATTTCCAAAGTCGTTGATTTACAAAACAAACATCTTCATTACCGAACACAATACTATGTGAAAGGAGCTAGTTCGGTTCTAGGAATCACTTGCTTTCCTACGAAGAAGGTTGAGTGCAGCAAGTTCAAAATTTCCCAGTTTGTGTAATCTAACAAGATGTACAAGTTAGTGCATTCGACTCATTTCTAAAGTAGTTTCTTTAGAAAAGAAACATCTTCAGTACGGAACACTGTAATGTGTGAAATAAGTGAATTCGCTTCTAGGAATCAGTTTAATTTCTACGAAGATGGTTGAGT
The DNA here is from genome assembly GCA_036365145.1 of Orientallactaga sibirica. Taxonomy (NCBI): domain Eukaryota; kingdom Metazoa; phylum Chordata; class Mammalia; order Rodentia; family Dipodidae; genus Orientallactaga; species Orientallactaga sibirica. The sequence goes on along the minus strand of JAEOAD010001751.1, from coordinate 454,843 downwards.
GCAGCAAGTTCAAACTTTCCTTGTTAATGTAATCTAAAAAGATGGCCAAGTTAGTAGATTCGCGTCATTTGTAAATTAGTTTGTTGAGAAAATTAACATCTTTATTGCCGAACATTGTACTGTGTGAAATAAGCTCATTTGGTTCTAGGAATCAGTTGCTTTCCTACAAAGAAGGTTGAGTGCAGCAAGTTCAAACTTTCCTTGTTAATGTAATCTGAAAAGTTGCACAACTTAGTAGATTGCCCTCATTTATAAAGTAGTTTGTTTACAAAACAAACATCTTTATTCCCGAACACTGTACTGTGTGAAATAAGCTCATTCGGTTCTGGGAATCACTTGCTTTCCTACAAAGAAGGTTGAGTGCAGCAAGTTCAAACTTTCCTTTTTAATGTAATCTAAAAAGATGTACAACTTAGTAGATTGGCCATATTTCTAAAGTAGTTTCTTTAGAAAAGAAATATCTTCAGTACCGAAACTGTACTGTGTGAAATAAGTTAATTCGCTTCTCGGAATCAGTTTGATTTCTACGAAGAAGGTTGAGTGCAGCAAGTTCAAACTTTCCTTGTTAATGTAATCTAAAAAGATGGCCAAGTTAGAAGACTGGCCTGATTTGTAAAGTACTTTGTTGAGAAAACAATCATCTTCATTGCCGAACATTGTACTGTGTGAAATAAGCTCATTCGGTTCTAGGAATCACTTGCTTTCCTACAAAGAAGGTTGAGTGCAGCAAGTTCAAACTTTCCTTGTTAATGTAATCTGAAAAGATGCAAAACTTAGTAGATTGGCCTCATTTCTAAAGTAGTTTGTTTACAAAACAAACATCTTCATTACCGAACCCTATACTATGTGAAATGAGCCAGTTCAGTTCTAGGAATCACTTGCTTTACTACGAAGAAGGATGAATGCAGCAAGTTCAAACTTTCCTCGTTTTGTAATCTAACAAGATGTACAAGTTAGTGGATTCGCGTCATTTCTAGAGTGGTTTCTTTAGAAAACAAACATCTTCATTACTGAACACTGTACTGTGTGAAATAAGTTAATTCGGTTCTAGGAATCAGTTTCCTTTCTACGAAGATGGTTGAGTGCAGCAAGTTCAAACTTTCCTGTTAATGTAATCTAAAAAGATGGCCAAGTTAGCAGAGTCACCTCATTTGTAAAATAATTTCTTGAGAAAATTAACATCTTCATAGTCGAACATTGTACTGTGTGAAATAATCTCATGCGGTTCTAGGAATCACTTGCTTTCCAACAAAGAAGGTTGAGTGCAGCAAGTTCAAACTTTCCTTGTTAACGTAAACTAAAAAGATGCACAACTTAGTAGATTGGCCATATTTCTAAAGTAGTTTCTTTAGAAAAGAAACATCTTCAGTACTGAACACTGTTTTGTGTGAAATAAATTAATTCACTTCTAGGAATCAGTTTAATTTCTACGAAGAAGATTGAGTGCAGCAAGCTCAAACTTTCCTTGTTAATGTAATCTAGAAAGATGGCCAAGTTAGAAGATTCGCCTCATTTGTAAAGTACTTTGTTGAGATAACAAACATCTTCATTGCCGAACATTGTACTGTGTGAAATAAGCTCATTCGGTTTTAGGAATCACTTGCTTTCCTACAAAGAAGGTTGAGTGCAGCAAGTTCAAACTTTCCTTGTTAATGTAATGTGAAAACATGCACAACTTAGTAGATTGGCCTCATTTCTAAACTAGTTTGTTTACAAAACAAACATCTTCATTACCGAACACTATACTATGTGAAATGAGCCAGTTCGTTTCTAGGAATCACTTGCTTTCCTACGAAGAAGGATGAGTGCAGCAAGTTCAAACTTTCCTTGTTTGTGTAATCTAAGAAGATGTACAAGTTAGTGGATTCGCGTCGTTTCAAAGAGGTTTCCTTTAAAAACAAACATCTTCAGTACTGAAGAGTGTACTGTGTGAAATAAGTTAATTCGTTTCAAGGAATCAGTTTCCTTTCTACGAAGATGGTTGAGTGCAGCAAGTTCCAACTTTCCTTGTTAATGTAATGTAAAAAGATGGCCACGTTTGCAGAGTAACCTCATTTGTAAAATAGTTTGTTGACAAAACAAACATATTCATTGCCGAACATTGTACTGTGTGAAATAAGCTCATTCGGTTCTAGGAATCACTTGCTTTCCTACAAAGAAGGTTGAGTGCAGCAAGTTCAAACTTTCCTTGTTAATGTAATCTGAAAAGATGCAAAACTTAGTAGATTGGCCTCATTTCTAAAGTAGTTTGTTTACAAAACAAACATCTTCATTACCGAACCCTATACTATGTGAAATGAGCCAGTTCGGTTCTAGGAATCACTTGCTTTCCTACAAAGAAGGTTGAGTGCAGCAAGTTCAAACTTACCTTTTTAATGTAATCTAAAAAGATGCACAAGTTAGTAGATTGGCCTCATTTCTAAAGTGGTTTCCTTAGAAAAGAAACATCTTCAGAACCGAACACTGTACTGTGTGAAATAACGTAATTCGCTTCTAGGAATCAGTTTAATTTCTACGAAGAAGGTTGAGTGCAGCAAGTTCAAACTTTCCTTGTTTATGTTATGTAAAAAGATGGCCAAGGTAGAAGATTCGCCTCATTTGTAAAGTACTTTGTTGAGAAAACAAACATCTTCATTGCTGAACATTGTTTTGTGTGAAATGAGCTCATTCGGTTCTAGGAATCAGTTGCTTTCCTACAAAGAAGGTTGAGTGCAGCAAGTTCAAACTTTCCTTGTTAATGTAATCTAAAAAGATGGCCAAGTTAGTAGATTCGCCTCATTTGTAAAGTACTTTTTTGAGAAAACAAAAATTTTCATGTTCGAACACTGTACTGTGTGAAATAAGCTCATTCGGTTCTAGGAATCAGTTTAATTTCTACGGAGAAGGTTCAGTGCAGCAAGTTCAAACTGTCCTAGTTTGTGTAATCTAACAAGATGTACAAGTTAGTGCATTCGCCTCATTACTAAAGTAGTTTCTTTAGAAAAGAAACATCATCAGTACTGAGCACTGTACTGTGTGAAATAAGGTAGTTCGGTTCTAGGAATCAGTTTAATTTCTACGAAGAAGGTTGAGTGCAGCAAGTTCAAACTGTCCTAGTTTGTGTAATCTAACAAGATGTACAAGTTAGTGCATTCGCCTCATTACTAAAGTAGTTTCTTTAGAAAAGAAACATCATCAGTACTGAGCACTGTACTGTGTGAAATAAGGTAGTTCGGTTCTAGGAATCAGTTTAATTTCTACGAAGAAGGTTGAGTGCAGCAAGATCAAACTGTCCTAGTTTGTGTAATCTACCAAGATGTACAAGTTAGTGCATTCGCCTCATTTCTAAAGTAGTTTCTTTAGAAAAGAAACATCATCAGTACTGAGCACTGTACTGTGTGAAATAAGTTAATTCGGTTCTAGGAATCAGTTTCCTTTCTACGAAGATGGTTGAGTGCAGCAAGTTCAAACTTTCTTTGTTAATGTAATCTAAAAAGATGGCCACGTTAGCGGAGTCACCTCATTTGTAAAATAGTTTTTTGAGAAAATTAACATCTTTATTGCCGAACATTGTACTGTGTGAAATAAGCTCATTCGGTTCTAGGAATCAGTTGCTTTCCTACAAAGAAGGTTGAGTGCAGCAAGTTCAAACTTTCCTTGTTAATGTAATCTAAAAAGATGCACAACTTAGTAGATTGGCCTCATTTCTAAAGTAGTTTCTTTAGAAAAGAAACATCTTCAGTACCGAACACTGTACAGTGTGAAATAAGTTAATTGGCTTCTAGGAACCAGTTTAATTTCTACGAAGAAGGTTGAGTGCAGCAAGTACAAATTTTCCTTGTTAATGTAATCAAAAAGATGGCCAAGTTAGAAGATTCGCCTCATTTGTAAAGTACTTTCTTGATAAAACAAACATCTTCATTGCCGAACATTGTACTGCGTGAAATAAGCTCATTCGGTTCTAGGAATCAGATGCTTTCCTACAAAGAAGGTTCAGTGCAGCAATTTCAAACTTTCCATGTTAATGTAACTGAAAATATGCACTACTTAGTAGATTGGTCTCATTTCTAAAGTAGTTTGTTTAGAAAACAAACATCTTCATTAAAAAACACTGTACTATGTGAAATAACCTAGTTATGTTTTAGGAATCACTTGCTTTCCTAAGAAGAAGGTTGAGTGCAGCAAGTTCGAATTTTCCTAGTTTGTGTAATCTAACAAGTTGTACAAGTAAGTGGATTCGCCTCATTTCTAACGAGTTCCTTCTGAAAAGAAACATCTTCAGTACCAAACACTGTACTGTGTGAAATAAGTTAATTCGGTTCTAGTAATCAGTTTCCTTTCTACGAAGATGGTTGAGTGCAGCAAGTTCAAACTTTCCTTGTTAATGTAATCTAAAAAGATGGCCAAGTTAGCAGAGTCACCTCATTGGTAAAATAGTTTGTTGAGAAAATTAACATCTTTATAGCCGAACATTGTACTGTGTGAAATAAGCTATTTCGGTTCTAGGAATCACTTGCTTTCCTACAAAGAAGGTTCAGTGCAGCAAGTTCAAACTTTCCTTGTTTATGTAATCTAAAAAGATGCACAACTTAGTAGATTGGCCATATTTCTAAAGTAGTATCTTTAGAAAAGAAACATCTTCAGTACCGAACACTGTACTGTGTGAAATAAGTTAATTCGCTTCTAGGAATCAGTTTAATTTCTACGAAGAAGGTTGAGTGCAGCAAGTTCAAACTTTCCTTGTTAATGTAATCTAAAAAGATGGCCAAGTTAGAAGATTTGCCTCATTTGTAAAGTACTTTGTTGAGATAACAAACATCTTCATTGCCGAACATTGTACTGTGTGAAATAAGCTCATTCGGTTTTAGGAATCAGTTGCTTTCCTACAAAGAAGGTTGAGTGCAGCAAGTTCAAACTTACCTTGTTAATGTAATCTAAAAAGATGCACAACTTAGTAAATTGGCCCCATTTCTAAAGTAGTTTCTTTAGAAAAGAAACATCTTCAGTACCGAACACTGTACTGTGTGAAATAAGTGAATTCGCTTCTAGGAATCAGTTTAATTCCTATGAAGATGGTTGAGTGCAGCAAGTTCAAACTTTCCTTGTTAATGTAATCTAAAAAGATGGCCAAGTTAGTAGATTCGCCTCATTTGTAAAGTAGTTTGTTGAGAAAATTAACATCTTTATTGCTGTACATTGTACTGTGTGAAATAAGCTCATTCGTTCTAGGAATCAGTTGCTTTCCTACAAAGAAGGTTGAGTGCAGCAAGTTTAAACTTTCCTTGTTAATGTAATCTGAACAGTTGCACAACTTAGTAGATTGTCCTCATTTCTAAAGTAGTTTGTTTACAAAACAAACATGTTCGTTACCGAACAGTATACTATGTGAAATGAGCTATTTCGGTTCTAGGAATCACTTGCTTTCCTAGGAAGAAAGTTGATTGCAGCAAGTTCAAACTTTCCTCGTTTCTGTAATCTAACAAGATTTACAAGGTAGTGGATTCGCGTCGTTTCTAAAGTGGTTTCCTTATAGAACAAACATCTTCAGTACTGAACACTGTACTGTGTGAAATAAGTTAATTCGGTTCTAGGAATCAGTTTCCTTTCTACGAAGATGGTTTAGTGCAGCAAGGTCAAACTTTCCTTATTAATGTAATCTAAAAATATGGCCAAGTTAGCAGAGTCACCTCATTTGTAAAGTTCTTTTTTGAGAAAATTAACATCTTTATTGCCAAACATTGTACTGTGTGAAATAAGCTCATTCGGTTCTAGGAATCACTTGCTTTCCTACAAAGAAGGTTGAGTGCAGCAAGTTCAAACTTACCTTTTTAATGTAATCTAAAAAGATGCACAACTTAGTATATTGGCCTCATTTCTAAAGTGGTTTCTTTAGAAAAGAAACATCTTCAGTACCGAACACTGTACTGTGTGAAATAAGTTAATTCGCTTCTAGGAATCAGTTTAATTTCTACGAAGAAGGTTGAGTGCAGCAAGTTCAAACTTTCCTTGTTAATGTAATCTAAAAAGATGGCCAAGTTAGAAGATTCGCCTCATTTGTAAAGTACTTTGTTGAGAAAACAAACATCTTCATTGCCGAACATTGTACTGTGTGAAATAAGCTCATTCGGTTCTAGGAATCAGTTGCTTTCCTACAAAGAAGGTTGAGTGCAGCAAGTTCAAACTTTCCTTGTTAATGTAATCTAAAAAGATGGCCAAGTTAGTAGATTCGCCTCATTTGTAAAGTACTTTGTTGAGAAAACAAAAATCTTCATGTTCGAACACTGTACTGTGTGAAATAAGCTCATTCGGTTCTAGGAATCAGTTGCTTTCCTACAAAGAAGGTTGAGTGCAGCAAGTTCAAACTTTCCTTGTTAATGTAATCTAAAAAGATGCACAACTTAGTAGATTGGCCTCATTTCTAAATTAGTTTCTTTAGAAAACAAACATCTTCAGTACCGAACACTGTACTGTGTGAAATACGTTAATTCGCTTCTAGGAATCAGTTTAATTACTACGAAGAAGGTTGAGTGCAGCAAGTTCAAAGTGTACTAGTTTGTGTAATCTAACAAGATGTACAAGTTAGTGGATTCGCCTCATTTCTAAAGTAGTTTCTTTAGAAAAGAAACATCTTCATTACCGAACACTGTACTGTATGATATAAGTTCAAGCTCATTCAGTTCTAGAATTCAGGTGCTTTCCTACAAAGACTGCTGAATGCAGCAAGTTCAAATTTTCCTTGTTAATGTAATCTAAAAAGATATCGAAGTTAGTAGATTCGCCTCATTTCTAAAGTAGTTTCTTTAGAAAACTAACCTTCATTGCCAAACATTGTACTGTGTGAAATGAGCTAATTCTATTCTAGGAATCAGATTACTTTCTACGAAGATGGTTGAGTTTAGCAAGTTCAAACTTTCCTTGTTAATGTAACTGCAAAGATGGCCAAGTTAGTAGACTCACCTCATTTGTAAAGTAGTTTGTTGAGAAAACAAACATCTTCATTTCCGAACATTGTACTGTGTGAAATAAGCTCATTCGATTCTAGAATTCAGTTGCTGTCCTACAAAGACGGTTGAGTGCAGCAAGTTCAAACATTCCTTGTTAATGTATTCTAAAAAGATGCACAACTTAGTGGATTCACCTCATTTCTAAAGTAATTGCTTTGGAAAAGAAACATCTTCAGTCCGGAACACTGTACTGTGTGAAATGTTAATTAAGCTTCTAGGAATCAGTTTAATTTCTACGAAGATGGTTGAGTCCAGCAAGTTTAAACTTTCCTTGTTAATGTAATCTATAAAGATGGCCAAGTTAGAAGATTCACCTCATTTGTAAAGTACGTTGTTGAGAAAACAAACATCTTCATTGCCGAACATTGTACTGTGTGAAATAAGCTCATTCGGTTCTAGGAATCAGTTGCTTTCCTACAAAGAAGGTTGAGTGCAGCAAGTTCAAACTTTCCTTGTTAATGTAACCTAAAAAGATGCACAACATAGTAGATTGGCCTCATTTCTAAAGTAGTGTGTTTAGAAAACAAACATCTTCATTAACGAACACTGTACTATGTGAAATAAGCTAGTTCTTTTCTAGGAATCACTTGCTTTCCTACTAAGAAGGTTGAGTGCAGCAAGTTCAAACTTTCCTAGTTTGTGTAATCTAACAAGATGTACAAATTAGTGGATTTGCGTCATGTCTAAATTAGTTTCTTTAGAAAACAAACATCTTCATTACCGAACACTGTACTCTGTGAAATAAGTGAATTCGCTTCTAGGGATCAGTTTAATTTCTACAAAGAAGGTTGAGTGCAGCAAGTTCAAATTTTCCTAGTTTTTGTAATCTAACAAGATGTACAAGTTACTTGATTCGCCTCATTTCTAACGTAGTTCGTTTAGAAAAGAAAAATCTTCAGTACCAAAAACTGTACTGTGTGAAATAAGTTAATTTGCTTCTAGGATTCAGTTTAATTTCTACGAAGATGGTTGAGTTTAGCAAGTTCAAACTCTCCTTGTTAATGTAATCTAAAAAGATGGCCAAGTTTGTAGATTTGCCTCATTTCTAAAGCAGTGTCTTTAGAAAACAAACCTTCATTGCCAAACATTATACTGTGTGAAATGAGCTAATTCGGTTCTAGGAATGAGTTTACTTTCTACGACGATGGCTGAGTTTAGCAAGTTCAAACTTTCCTTCTTAATGTAATCTAAAAAGATGCACAAATTAGTGGATTCGCCTCATTTGCAAAATAATTTCTTTAGAAAAGAAACATCTTCAGTACCGAACACTGTACTGTGTGTAATGAATGAATTCGCTTCTAGGAATCAGTTTAATTTCTACGAAGATGGTTGAGTGCAGCAAGTTCAAACTTTCCTTGTTAATGTGATTTGCAAAGATGGCCAAGTTAGTAGATTCACCTCATTTGTAAAGTAGCTTGTTGAGAAAACAAACATCTTCATTGACGAACATTGTACTGTGTGAAAAAAGCTAATTCGGATCTAGAATTCAGTTGCTTTCCTACAAAGACGGTTGAGTGCAGCAAGTTCAAATATTCCTTGTTAATGTATTCTAAAAAGATGCACAACATAGTGGATTCGCCTCATTTCTAAAGTAATTTCTTTAGAAAAGAAACATCTTCAGTACCGAACTCTGTACTTTGTGAAATACGTTAATTCGTTTCTAGGAATCAGTTTAATTTCTACGAAGATGGTTGAGGGCAGCAAGTTCAAACTTTCCTTGTTAATGTAATCTGCAAAGATGGCCAAGTTAGTAGATTCACCTCATTTGTAAAGTAGTTTGTTGAGAAAACAAACATCTTCATTGCCGAACATTGTACTGTGTGAAAAAAGCTAATTCGGATCTAGAATTCAGTTGCTTTCCTACAAAGACGGTTGAGTGCAGCAAGTTCAAACATTCCTTGTTAATGTATTCTAAAAAGATGCAGAACTTAGGGGGTTCGCCTCATTTCTAAAGTAATTCTTTAGAAAAGAAACATCTTCAGTACTGAACACTGTACTGTCTGAAATAAGTTAATTGGGATCTAGGAATCAGTTTCCTTTCTACGAAGATGGTTGAGTGTAGCAAGTTCAAACTTTCCTTGTTAATGTAATCTAAAAAGATGTCCAAGTTAGTAGATTGCCCTCATTTCTAAAGTAGTTTCTTTAGATAACAAACCTTCATTGACAAACATTGTACTGTGTGAAATGAGCTAATTCGGTTCTAGGAATCAGTTTACTTTCTACGAAGATGGTTGAGTTTAGCAAGTTCAAACTTTCCTTGTTAATGTAATCTAAAAAGATGTCCAAGTTAGTAGATTGCCCTCATTTCTAAAGTAGTTTCTTTAGAAAACAAACGTTCATTGCCAATCATTGTACTGTGTGAAATAAGCTAATTCGGTTGTAGGAATTAGTTTACTTTCTCTGAAGATGGTTGAGTTCAGCAAGTTGAAACTTTCCTTGTTAATGTAATCTAAAAAGATGTTCAAGTTAGTAGATTTGCCTCATTGGTAAAGTAGTCTGTTGATAAAACAAATATCTTCACTGCCAAACATTGTACTCTGTGTAAAAAAGCTAATTTATTTCTAGAAATCACTTGCTTTCCTACAATGACGGTTTAGTGCAGCAAGTTCAAACTTTCCTTGTTAATATAATCTAAAAACATGCACAACGTATTAGATTGGCCTCATTTCTAAAGTAGTTTCTTTAGAAAAGAAACATCTTCAGTACCGAACACTGTACTGTGTGAAATAAGTTAATTAAGCTTCTTGGAATCAGTTTAATTTCTACGAAGAAGGTTGAGTGCAGCAAGTTCAAATTTCCCTAGTTTGTGTAATCTAACAAGATATACAAGTTAGTGGATTCGCCTCATTTCTAATGTAGTTCCTTTAGAAAAGAAACATCTTCAGTACCAAACACTGTACTGTGTGAAATAAGTTAATTCGCTTCTAGGAATCAGTTTAATTTCTATGAAGAAGGTTGAGTGCAGCAAGTTCAAACTTTCCTTGTTAATGTAATCTAAAAAGATGGCCAAGTTAGAAGATTTGCCTCATTTGTAAAGTACTTTGTTGAGAAAACAAACATCTTCATTGCCAAACATTGTACTGTGTGAAATAAGCTCATTCGTTTCTAGGAATCAGTTGCTTTCCTACAAAGAATGTTGAGTGCAGCAAGTTCAAACTTTCCTTGTTAATGTAATCTAAAAAGATGTCCAAGTTAGTAGATTTGCCTCATTTGTAAAGTAGTTTGTTGAGAAAACAAACATCTTCATTGCCGAACATTGTACTGTGTGAAAAAAGCTAATTCGGATCTAGAATTCAGTTGCTTTCCTATAAAGACGGTTGAGTGCAGCAAGTTCAAACATTCCTTGTTAATGTAATCTCAAAAGATGCACAACTTAGTGAATTTGCCTCATTTCTAAAGTAATTTCTTTAGAAAAGAAACATCTTCAGTACCGAACACTGTACTGTGTGAAATGAGTTAATTCCCTTCTAGGAATCAGTTTAATTTCTACGAAGATGGTTGAGTGCAGAAAGTTCAAACTTTCCTTGTTAATGTAATCTAAAAAGATGGCCAAGTTAGTAGATTCACCTCATTTGTAAAGTAGTTTGTTGAGAAAACATACATCTTCATTGCCGGACATTGTACAGTGTGAAAAAAGGTAATTCGGATCTAGAATTGAGTTGCTTTCCTACATAGACGGTTGAGTGCAGCAAGTTCAAACATTCCTTTTTAATGTATTCAAAAAAGATGCACAACTTAGTGCATTCGCCTCATTTCTAAAGTAATTTCTTTAGAAAAGAAACATCTTCAGTACGGAACACTGTACTGTGTGTAATGTTAATTCACTTCTAGGAATCAGTTTAATTTCTACGAAGATGGTTGAGTGCAGCAAGTTGAAACTTTCCTTGTTAATGTAATCTAAAAAGATGGCCAAATTTCTAGATTCGCCTCATTTGTAAAGTACTTTGTTGAGAAAACAAACATCTTCATTTCCGAACATTGTACTGTGTGAATTAAGCTCATTCGGTTTGAGGAATCACTTGCTTTCCTACAAAGAAGGTTTAGTGCAGCAAGTTCAAACATTCCTTGTTAATGTAACATAAAAACATGCACAACTTAGTAGATTGGCCTCATTTCTAAAGTAGTTTGTTTAGAAAACAAACATCTTCATTACCGAACACTCTACTATGTGCAATGAGCTAGTTCGGTTCTAGGAATCACTTGCTTTCCTATGAAGAAGGTTGAGTGCAGCAAGTTCAAACTTTCCTAGTTTTGGTAATCTAACAAGATGTACAAGTTAGTTGATTGGCGTCATATCTAAAGTAGTTTCTTTAGAAAACAAACCTTCATTGCCAAACATTGTACTGTGTGAATTGAGCTAATTCGGTTCTAGGAATCAGTTTACTTTCTATGAAGATGGTGGAGTGCAGCAAGTTCAAACTTTCCTTGTTAATGTAATCTAAAAAGATGTCCAAGTTAGTAGATTTGACTCATTTGTAAGGTACTTTGTTCAGACAACAAACATCTTCATTGCGGAATATTGTACTGTGTGAAAAAAGTTAATTCGAATCTAGAAATCATTCGCTTTACTACAAAGACGGTTGAGTGCAGCAATTTCAAACATTCCTTGTTAATATAATCTAAAAAGATGCAAAACTTAGTGGATTCGCCTCATTTCTAAAGTAATATCTTTACAAAAGAAACATCTTCAGTACCGAACACTGTACTGTGTGAAATAAGGTAATTCGGTTCTAGAAAATCAGTTTAATTTCTACGAAGATGGTTGAGTGCAGCAAGTTCAAACTTTCCTTGTTAATGTAATCTAAAAAGATGGCCAAGTTAGTAGATTGGCCTCATTTGTAAAGTAGTTTGTTGAGAAAACAAACATCTTCATTGCCAAACATTGTACTGTGTGAAATAATCTCATTCGGTTCTAGGAATCAGTTGCTTTCCTACAAAGAAGGTTGAGTGCAGCAAGTTCAAACTTTCCTTGTTAATGTAATCTGAAAAGTTGCACAACTTAGTAGATGGGCCTCATTTCTAAAGTAGTTTGTTTAGAAAACAAACATCTTCATTACCGAACACTATACTATGTGAAATGAGCTAGTTCGGTTCTAGGAATCACTTGCTTTCCTACGAAGAAGGTTGAGTGCAGCAAGTTCAAACTTTCCTCGTTTTGTAATCTAACAAGATTTACAAGTTAGTGGAATCACTTCGTTTCTAAAGTGGTTTCCTTATAAAAGAAACATCTTCAGTAGTGAACACCGTACTGTGTGAAATAAGTTAATTCGGTTCTAGGAATCAGTTTCCTTTCTGCGAAGATGGTTGAGTGCAGCAAGTTCAAACTTTCCTTGTTAATGTAATCTAAAAAGATGGCCAAGTTAGCAGAGTCACCTCATTTGTAAAGTAGTTTGTTGAGAAAATTAACATCTTTATAGCCGAACATTGTACTGTGTGAAATAAGCTCATTCGGTTCTAGGAATCACTTGCTTTCCTAAAAAGAAGGTTGAGTGCAGCAAGTTCAAACTTTCGTTGTCAATGTAATGTAAAAAGATGCACAACTTAGTAGATTGGCCTCATTTCTAAAGTAGTTTCTTTAGAAAAGAAACATCTTCAGTACCGAACACTGTACTGTGTGAAGTAAGTTATTTCGCTTCTAGCAATCACTTTAATTTCTACAAAGAAGGTTGAGTGCAGCAAGTTCAAACTTTCCTTGTTAATGTAATCTAAAAAGATGGCCATGTGAGAAGATTCACCTGATTTGTAAAGTACTTTGTTGAGAAAACAAACATCTTCATTGCCGAACATTGTACGGTATGAAATAAGCTCATTCTGTTCTAGGAATCACTTGCTTTCCTACAAAGAAGGTTGAGTGCAGCACGTTCAAACTTTCCTTGTTAATGTAATCTAAAAAGATTCGCAACTTAGTAGATTGGCCTCATTTCTAAAGTAGATTCTTTGGAAAAGAAACATCTTCAGTACCGAACACTGTACTGTGTGAAATAAGTTAATTTGCTTCTAAGAAACAGTTTATTTTCTACGAAGAAGGTTGAGTGCAGCTGGTTCAAACGTTCCTTGTTAATGTAAACTAAAAAGATGCACAACTTAGTAGATTGGCCTCAATTGTAAAGTACTTTGTTGAGAAAACAAACATCTTCATTGCCGAACATTGTACTGTGTGAAATAAGCTCATTTGGTTCTGGGAATCAGTTGCTTTCCTACAAAGAAGGTTGAGTGCAGCAAGTTCAAACTTTCCTTGTTAATGTAATCTAAAGAGATGCACAACTTAGTAGATTGGCCCCATTTCTAAAGTAGTTTGTTTAGAAAACAAACATCTTCATTACCAAACACTGTACTATGTGAAATAAGCTAGTTCCGTTCTAGGAATCACTTGTTTTCCTACGAAGAAGGTTGAGTGCAGCAAGTTCAAACTTTCCTAGTTTGTGTAATCTAACAAGATGTACAAGTTAGTGCATTCGCCTCATTTCTAAAGTAGTTTCTTTAGAAAAGAAACATCGTCAGTACCGAACACTGTACTGTGTCAAATAAGGTAATTCGGTTCTAGGAATCAGTTTAATTTCTACGAAAATTGTTGAGTGCAGCAAGTTCAAACTTTCCTTGTTAATGTAATCTGAAAAGATGCACAACTTAGTAGATTGGCCTCATTTCTAAAGTAGTTTCTTTAGAAAACAAACATCTTCATTAGCGAATTCTGTACTATGTGAAATGAGCTAGTTCGATTCTAAGAATCACTTGCTTTCCTACGAAGAAGGTTGAGTGCAGGAAGTTCAAACTTTCCTAGTTTGTGTAATCTAACAAGATGTACAAGATAGTGGTTTCGAGTCGTTTCTAAAGTGGTTTCTTTAGAAAACAAACATCTTCAGTACTGAGCACTGGACTGTGTGAAATAAGTTAATTCGGTTATAGGAATCAGTTTCCTTTTTAGGAAGATGGTTGATTGCAGCAAGTTCAAACTTTCCTTGTTAATGTAATCCAGAAAGATGGCCAAGTTAGCAGATTCACCTCATTTGTAAGGTAGTTTGTTGAGAAAATTAACATCTTTATTGCCGAACATTGTACTTTGTGAAATAAGCTCATTCGGTTCTAGGAATCAGTTGCTTTCCTACAAAGAAGGTTCAGTGCAGCAAGTTCAAACTTTCCTTGTTAATGTAATCTAAAAAGATTCATAACTTAGTAGATTGGCCTCATTTCTAAAGTAGTTTCTTTAGAAAAGAAACATCTTCAGTACCGAACACTGTACTGTGTGAAATAAGTTAATTCGCTTCTAGGAATCAGTTTAATTTCTACGAAGAAGGTTGAGTGCAGCAAGTTCAAACTTTCCTTGTTAATGTAATCTAAAAAGATGGCCAAGTTAGAAGATTCGCCTCATTTGTAAAGTACTTTTTTGAGAAAACAAGCATCTTTATTACCGAACATTGTACTGTGTGAAATAAGCTCATTCGGTTCTAGGAATCTGTTGCTTTCCTACAAAGAAGGTTGAGTTTACCAAGTTCAAACTTTCCTTGTTAATGTAATCTAAAAAGTTGTCCAAGTTAGTAGATTCACCTCCTTTCTAATGTAGTTTATTTAGAAAGCAAACCTAAATTGCCAAACTTTGTACTGTGTGAAATGAGCTAATTCGGTTCTAGGAATCAGTTTACTTTCTAGGAAGATAGTTGAGTTCAGCAAGTTCAAACTTTCCTTGTTAATGTAACCTCAAAAGATGTCCAAGTTAGTAGATTTGACTCATTTGTAAAGTAGTTTGTTTAGAAAACAAACATCTTCATTGCCGAACATTGTACTGTGTGAAAAAAGCTAATTCGGATCTAGAATTCAGTTGCTTTCTTACAAAGACGGTTGAGTGCGGCAAGTTCAAACATTCCTTGTTAATGTAATCTAAAAAGATGCACAACTTAGTGGATTTGCCTCATTTCTAAAGTAATTTCTTTAGAAAAGAAACATCTTCAGTACCGAACACTGTACTGTGTGAAATAAGTTAATTCGCTTCTAGGAATCAGTTTAATTTCAACGAAGATGGTTGAGGACAGTAAGTTCAAACTTTCCTTGTTAATGTAATCTAAAAAGATGGCCAAGTTAGTAGATTCACCTCGTTTGTAAAGTAGTTTGTTGAGAAAACAAACATCTTCTTTGCCAAACATTGTACCGTGTGAAAAAATGTAATTCGGATCTTGAATTCAGTTGGTTTCCTAAAAAGATGGTTGTGTGCAGCAAGTTCAAACATTCCTTGTTAATGTATTCTAAAAAGATGCACAACTTAGTAGATTGGCCTCATTTCAAAAGTAGTTTGTTTAGAAAACAAACATCTTCATTACCGAACACTGTACTATGTGAAATAAGCTAGTTCCGTTCTAGGAATCACTTGCTTTCCTACGAAGAAGGTTGAGTGCACCAAGTTCAAAGTTTCCTAGTTTGTGTAATCTAACAAGATGTACAAGTTACTGGATTCTCGTCATTTCTAAATTAGTTTCTTTTTAGAAAAACAAACATCTTTAGTT
Organism: Orientallactaga sibirica; assembly: GCA_036365145.1. NCBI lineage: Eukaryota > Metazoa > Chordata > Mammalia > Rodentia > Dipodidae > Orientallactaga > Orientallactaga sibirica. The sequence goes on along the minus strand of JAEOAD010001751.1, from coordinate 439,365 downwards.
CCGAACAGTGTAGTGTGTGAAATAAGTTAATTTGGTTCTAGGAATCAGTTTCCTTTCTACGAAGATGGTTGAGTTTAGCAAGTTCAAACTTTCCTTGTTAATGTAATCTAAAAAGATGTCCAAGTTAGTAGATTCGCCTCATTTCTAAAGTAGTTTCTTTAGAAAACAAACCTTCATTGCCAAACTTTGTACTGTGTGAAATGAGCTAATTCGGTTCTAGAAATCAGTTTACTTTCTACGAAGATGGTTGAGTGCAGCAAGTTCAAACTTTCCTTGTTAATGTAATCTAAAAAGATGGCCAAATTAGCAGATTCACCTCATTTGTAAGGTAGTTTGTTGAGTAAATTAACATCTTTATTGCCGAATATTTGTACTGTGTGAAATAAGCTCATTCGGTTCTAGGAATCAATTGCTTTCCTACAAAGAAGTTTGAGTGCAGCAAGTTCAAACTTTCCTTGTTAATGTAATCTAAAAAGATGCACAACTTAGTAGATTCGCCTCATTTCTAAAGTAGTTTCTTTAGAAAAGAAATATCATGTTCTCTCCAGGTTCCTGTGGTTCGAGTATTCCCTCCGTAGGCCTGCTGAAGGATCACTGTTTTAGCCTGTTGTTCAGAGTAAAGGGTTTTGTGTTATTTTTCCCTTCTGGGTCCCAATTTGTATCCCCCCCTTGTCTTCCCTCCCACCCTCTGATTCCCTCCCACCATTACCCCCTCTCCATCCCACCCTCCTTCTTGTCTCATCCTCAGAGTGTTTATTAGGTTTGGCCACATGTCACGTGGAATCCAGTTAGGGGCGATAGATCCACTCAGTGGAGTGGAACTCATTGCTGGAACTGGGAAATAAGTCAAAGCCATGTACAAAAATGAGCTCAGTCTCCAAGATCTAGTGGCCACCAAATGTGGGCTAGAAGAGAGCCAATGCATATAAAGTTCCCTCTAAAACATATATGGTTATCCCTTCTATCTAGTACTAACTTCTCTCTCCGTTGGAGAATTTGCTTATCTCTTTTCCAGGTGGACAATGAACCTGAAGGGAGGATCAGCTAACCACACCTCACCAGCTGAAACCATAGAAAAACGCAGGGGAAGGGCAAGAATACAGCACTCAAGGCGATCACAACACCAGGAAAAGGCTGAAGGAGATAAATACAGAGAACATCCAACTCCAGTCATTAGCCAGATATCCAGAGACACAGAGGCTCCCAAAACCTCATCAAGGAAGCAGAACTAAAATGACCCCAATGTGGCTCAGGGAAACTCGCGGAAGAGGGGGCGGAAAGATTGTTAGAGTCACAAGTTGGGGCATTATGCACAGAGACTGGGGCCTATCCACCAGAACTCTTGAGCAAACTCACAATGCATGATAAACATTCCCCATTGATGAGGGCCCCTTTGAAAGTGGGAGGAAGGGGAGGAGGACAATGGAACCAATACTATGAATGTAAAATCAGAATAATATAAATAAAAAATATATATTGATAAAAAAAGGAGACAAAGAAGAATTATAAAATTGAAAGTTTAAAATTGTTAAAGAAAAAAAAAAAAGAAATATCTTCAGTACCGAATACTGTACTGTGTGAAATAAGTGGATTCGCTTCTAGGAATCAGTTTAATTTCCAAGAAGAAAGTTGAGTGCAGCAAGTTCAAACTTTCCTTGTTTGTGTAATCTAACAAGATATACAAAGTAGTGGATTCGCTTCATTTCTAAAGTAGTTTCTTTAGAAAACAAACCTTCATTGCCAAACATTGTACTGTGTGAAATTAGCTAATTCGGTTCTAGGAATCAGTTTACTTTCTACGAAGATTGTTGAGTTTAGCAAGTTCAAACTTTCCTTTTAAATGTAATCTAAAAAGATGTCCAAGTTAGTAGATTCGCCTCATTTCTAAAGTAGTTTCTTTAGAAAACAAACCTTCATTACCAAACATTGTATTGTGTGAAAAGAGATAATTCGGTTCTAGGAATCTGTTTACTTTCTATGAAGATGGTTGAGTTTAGCAAGTTCAAACGTTCCTTGTTAATGTAATCTAAAAAGATGGCCAGGTTAGTAGATTCGCCTCATTTGTAAAGTAGTTTGTTGAGAAAACAAACATCTTCAATGCCAAACATTGTACTGTGTGAAATAAGCTAATACGGTTCTAGGAATCAGTTGCTTTCCCACAAAGAAGGTTGAGTGCAGCAAGTTCAAACTTTCCTTGTTAATGTAATCTAAAAAGATGGCCAAGTTAGAATTTTCGCCTCATTTGTAAAGTACTTTGTAGAGAAAACAAACATCTTCATTGCCGAACATTGTACTGTGTGAAATAAGCTCATTCGGTTCTAGGAATCAGTTGCTTTCCTACAAAGAAGATTGAGTGCAGCAAGTTCAAACTTTCCTTGTTAATGTAATCTAAAAAGATGCACAACTTAATAGATTGGCCTCATTTCTAAAGTAGTTTGTTTAGAAAACAAACATCTTCAGTACCCAACACTGTACTGTGTGAAATAAGTTAATTCGCTTTTAGGAATCAGTTTAATTTCTACGAAGATGGTTGAGTGCAGCAAGTTCAAACTTTCCTTGTTAATGTAATCTAAAAAGATGGCCAAGTTAGAAGATTCGCCTCATTTTTAAAGTACTTTGTTGAGAAAACAAACGTCTTCATTGCCAAACATTGTACTGTGTGAAATAAGCTCATTCGGTTCTAGGAATCAGTTGCTTTCCTACAAAGAAGGTTGAGTGCAGCAAGTTCAAACTTTCCTTGTTAATGTAATCTGAAAAGATGCACAACTTAGGAGATTGGCCTCATTTCTAGAGTAGTTTGTTTAGAAAACAAACATCTTCATTACCGAACACTGTACTATGTGAAATGAGCTAGTTCGGTTCTAGGAATCACTTGCTTTCCTAATGTAAGTAGGTTGAGTGCAGCAAGTTCAAACTTTCCTAGATTGTGTAATCTAAGGAGATGTACAAGTTAGTAGTTTTCATTACCGAACACTGTACTATGAGTCGTTTCTAAAGTGGTTTCTTTAGAAAACAAACATCTTCAGTACAGAGCACTGTACTGTGTGAAATAAGTTAATTCGATTCTAGGAATCAGTTTCCTGTATACGAAGATGGTTGAGTGCAGCAACGTCAAACTTTCCTTGTTAATGTAATCTAAAAAGATGGCCAAATTAGCAGATTCACCTCATTTGTAAGGTAGTTTGTTGAGAAAATTAACATCTTTATTTCCGAACATTGTACTGTGTGAAATAAGCTCATTCGGTTCTGGGAATCACTTGCTTTCGTACAAAGAAGGTTGAGTGTAGCGCCCGCGCTACCACCAAGACCCCGAGCTGGGCGAGGTGCCGAGGATTGAAGAGACGTTCACTGGGTCATTCGTGCTTCCAGAATGCCATTTATTGAATGCAGAGGGTGATATATATAGTCTTACAGCACTGTGGAAATGTACCAGGGTTAGAAGGTTATGTTCTCATGTCCTGTTGTTTACATCCTCCTATCCTGTTGTTTACATCCTCCTATCCTGTTGTTTACATCCTCCCATCCTGTTGTTAACAGTTAAGCAAGAGCCACCTGCGGCAAACGGAACTTGTGTTTAGGCCAGGAAATGGGAGTGGAACAGGATGTTCTTAGGCAAACAATCCTTGGTCATGTCAGTCAAGCAGGGCAGCAGACCCCCCGGGAGGGAGGGTGGACCCCACAGGTCCCCCTTCCTTAAATATAAATGAGCATCTGTCTTAGGTTGCCTCGGATGTCGACATCCATCTTACCCGTCATGGAGAAGCCTGCCCAGGCCCCGCAGACTCTCTGTCTTAGGTTGATAGACATCCCCCAGGTCTTACCCGTCACTGATTACTCATTTATCTTGTACTTGAGCAGTGGGGTTATCTGCTGCCAGAGACATCAGAACCTATTTGGTCTGAAATTGGCGCTGGGCTTGAGTTTTTGCCATGTGGCTGAGACAGACCAAGGACAAAGCCACACCACCCAGGGCAATTAGCCCTAAGGCCATAGACCCACTCTATTCCTAACAAAATGGCCTGCAAACTGTAACCCTTTAAAGTAAATCTATTTGTCATTATAGTAGAGCTGTCTGTTGATTTAAATTTAGTATACCCAATGGTATGAGAGAATTTAAATGATTTTGAGTGTTGAGTGCAGAAGCTACTTCCCCTGAGAGCAAGTCCACAGTGCTCGCTGTAACAGCAGATTGGGAAAGGGCTACGCCAGCAACAGTAGCTGCAGCGGCAATTGCAGCAACGATAGCTGCAGATAAACCAAGTCTCTTTTCTGCTGGGTGAGAGTCAGCTGTGTCTGTCAAGTCTTCACTGCCAGGTGAGAATCAGCTGTGTCTGTCAAGTCTTCACTGCCAGGTGAGAATCAGCTGTGTCTGTCCATCATGCTCCACTGGAAGGGGAACAATGCCAGGAATCCGCACCACCAATGCCAGTTTTCTTGGTCCCAGCAAGTCTTCAGGTGACAGTCCTGTGAAGAACAATTGAGGATATCTCCCGAGGGAGTTTCATTAGTCCCAGATATGCTGTAAAGCATGTACAGAACAGTTGGTGGAATTAGGTGAAAAGTCTGCAATTGACCATGGGCTTAGAATAAGGCATCCAGTGGAATAACAAAGCACATGAAATTCTTACGGGAATAGATAAGAGTTAAATTGGCTTTCTCTAGATTAAGATGCATAGCAGGCCTTCCTAAGCTTTAAATTAATACTCACAAACCTAGGCCAAACCTGGGCATTCCAGGCCACTGGCATCAGTATCGGCAGGTTCTTGACGAATACCCGATAGGTCCCCGGTTGACTCTATGGCAAGGTCCGCAACAGCCCGAACACAACGCTCAGGAACCCAAATTGGATTTTCTCCATCCTGTGGAAAAACACAAACAGACCCTCGGGCCCAAATTAACACTGGATCTGGCCCTTTCCATTTGCCCGTAGAAAGATCTTTCCATTTAGCCAGAGGCTTAGCTTGCGTAGGTGCACACCAATGACGATCAGCTGCTGAGTGGCCATGAGCATCCACCGTTAAAAAATTTAAAATGTATAATGTTAAGGAGAGAAAGGAATGAGGTGAACCAAGGTGATCCCCTAGGTCCCCCCTTTTTATTTTTATTAAATAAGTTTTGAGGGTCCGATGAACCCGTTCCACCACGGCTTGACCTTGAGGGTTATATGGGATGCCTGTTTTATGTAAAATATCAAAATCAGTACAAAATTTTGAAAAGCCTGCACTGGTATAAGCGGGCCCATTGTCTGTCTTAATCTGTTTGGGCAGACCCATGTAAGAGAAGGCTTGCAAGCAATGAGACTTGACATCTTTAAGTTTTTCTCCTGAATGAGCTGAGGCAAAAATTAAATGAGAATAAGTGTCTACAGAAACATGTACAAATTGTAGTTTTCCAAAGGCAGGGTCATATAAAATTTGTTGCTGCAAATCGGCATATTGCCCGGCTCCTGTTAGCATGTCCAAATTTCTACTGGGGAATCCAGCGGCTGCATTATGTTGCGCTGTTTGTTTACAGAGCTCCTGGAATTCTCCTTGCCACAATAAGTAATTACCACCAGACAAGGTGGCACGGCATAGCTGTTGCCAGTCACTAGGAGTGCAATTTAGAGCTCCAAAAGATTTAATAATAGCCAGAGTAAAAGGAGCATGGGGCCCGTATGCTGTCACAGCCTTCTTTAATTGTTTAATGTCTTTAAAATTTAGAGGGTTATGTTGTCTTTGTGTCTGTCCCAGTGCATTAGTAGTTTTTATAACAGGGAATGTCACCCCTCTCTCAGGTCTCTCTAAAGGGGTGGATGGCTGACAGGGAGAGAAGTTAAAGTTATACGCAGGAGGACGTTTTGTGAGAAATGTGAGAGGTGGCGGTGGCATAGGCTGGTCCGTGGCCTTTTAATTTTTTTTTTTTAAGGTTTTTATGTCATTTTTTAAATTTTTTTTTTCTCAGAGTCCTCATTGCTAGAAGAAAGCGAGGAATCAGAGGAGGACTTATCAGAATTCTGAAAAGATTTAATTGACTCCTGTTCTTGAGTTTCAGTGAAAAGGCGTTCTGCCTCGGCCAATTGTTCTTTTACCTTCTCTTTATCACTAACAAGAGCGGCCTTAATCAAGTGCCACAGTGAGAAGGTAGCTATAGGAATGCTCTCAGGTCCCTCCCTATGAAGGACCATTTGGAAATCAAGTTTTTACTTGTTCCCAGTCAGAAACATTAAGGCCCCCCCAAAACAAAAATCAAGGGCTTGCCTTTTGCAAAGTCTTAATAAATTTGCTTTCTCTGGATCAGGATGTGTAGCAAAATCAAGTTTCATTTACTCCCAATCCAAAATATTAAGGCCCCCTGAAACAAAACCAAGGGCTTGCCTTTTGTAAAATCTTAATAAATTGACTTTCTCTGGATTACTTATTCCCAATCCAAAACATTAAGGCCCCCCAAAACAAAACCAAGGGCTTGCCTTTTGTAAAATCTTAATAAATTGGCTTTCTCTGGATTGCTTGTTCCCAATCCAAAACATTAAGGCCGCCTGAAATAAAAAATCAAGGGCTTGCCTTTTGCAAAATCTTAATAAATTGGCTTTCTCTGGATTACTTGTTCCTAATCCAAAACATTAAGGCCCCCCGAAATCAAAAACCAAGGGTTGCCTTTTGTAAAATCTTAATAAATTGGCTTTTTCTGGATTACTTGTTCCCAATCCAAAACATTAAGGCCCCCCAAAACAAAACCAAGGGCTTGCCTTTTGTAAAATCTTAATAAATTGGCTTTCTTTGGATTACTTGTTCCTAATCCAAAACATTAAGGCCCCCCGAAATCAAAAACCAAGGGCTTGCCTTTTGTAAAATCTTAATAAATTGGCTTTTTCTGGATTACTTGTTCCCAATCCAAAACATTAAGGCCCCCCAAAACAAAACCAAGGGCTTGCCTTTTGTAAAATCTTAATAAATTGGCTTTTTCTCTGGATCAGGAGTGCATAGCGAAATCAAGTTTTACTTGTTCCCGATCCAAAACATTAATCAAGATGCAAAGTCTTAATAAATTGTCTTGCTGTAATATGTTTAATGCCCGTTCCTTGTTTCTTTAGCAATTTCTTGTTTTCTTAGCAATTTAACTAACTGATCTACTAGCAATGAATAAGAGCTAGCGGTGCCCATTTTCAATACGCTCCTCTCTTACCTTTTCTACGGCTGGCCAGCCTTCAGGAGCGATCCTTCAGCAGTTTTCCTTCTTTCCCAATCTCGGTGGGACCTCCATTTGTAGCGCCCACGCTACCACCAAGACCCCGAGCTGGGCGAGGTGCCGAGGATTGAAGAGACGTTCACTGGGTCATTCGTGCTTCCAGAATGCCATTTATTGAATGCAGAGGGTGATATATATAGTCTTACAGCACTGTGGAAATGTACCAGGGTTAGAAGGTTATGTTCTCATGTCCTGTTGTTTACATCCTCCTATCCTGTTGTTTACATCCTCCTATCCTGTTGTTTACATCCTCCTATCCTGTTGTTAACAGTTAAGCAAGAGCCACCTGCGGCAAACGGAACTTGTGTTTAGGCCAGGAAATGGGAGTGGAACAGGATGTTCTTAGGCAAACAATCCTTGGTCATGTCAGTCAAGCAGGGCAGCAGACCCCCCGGGAGGGAGGGTGGACCCCACAGTTGAGTGCAGCAAGTTCAAACTTTCCCTGTTAATGGAATCTAAAAAGATGCACAACTTAGTAGATTGGCCTCATTTCTAAAGTAGTTTCTTTAGAAAAGAAACATCTTCAGTACCGAACACTGTACTGTGTGAAAGGAGTTAATTCGCTTCTAGGAATCAGTTTAATTTCTATGAAGATGGTTGAGTGCAGCAAGTTCAAACTTTCCTAGTTTGTGTAATCTAACAAGATGTACAAGTTAGTGGAATCGCCTTATTTCTAACGAGTTCCTTCAGAAAAGAAACATCTTCAGCACCGAACACTGTACTGTGTGAAATAAGTAAATTCGGTTCTAGGAATCCGTTTCCTTTCTACGAAGATGGTTCAGTTTAGCAAATTCAAACTTTCCTTGGTAATGTAATCTAAAAAGATGTCCAAGTTAGTAGATTCGCCTCATTTCTAAGGTAGTTTCTTCAGAAAACAAACCTAAATTGCCAAACTGTGTACTGTGTGAAATGAGCTAATTCGGTTCTAGGAATCAGTTTACTTTCTACGAAGATGGTTGAGTTTAGCAAGTTCAAACTTTCCTTGTTAATGTGCTCTAAAAAGATGTCCAAGTTAGTAGATTTGCCTCATTGGTAAAGTAGTTTGTTGAGAAAACAAACATCTTCATTGCCGAACATTGTACTGTGTGAAAAAAGCTAATTTAGTTCCAGAATTCGGTTGCTTTCCTATAAAGAAGGTTGAGTGCAGCCAGTTCAAACTTTCCTTGTTAATGTAATCTAAAAAGATTCACAACGTAGTAGATTGGCCTCATTACTAAAGTATTTTCTTTAGAAAATAAACATCTTCAGTACCGAACACTGTACTGTGTGAAATAAGTTAATTCGCTTCTAGGAATCAGTTTAATTTCTACGAAGAAGGTTGAGTGTAGCAAGTTCAAACTTTCCTTGTTAATGTAATCTAAAAAGATGCACAACATAGTAGATTGGCCTCATTTCTAAAGTAGTTTGTTTAGAAAACAAACATCCTTATTACCGAACATTGTACTATGTGAAATAAGCTAGTTCCATTCTAGGAATCACTTGGTTTCCTACGAAGAAGGTTGAGTGCAGCAAGTTCAAATTTTCCTAGTTTGTGTAATCTAACAAGATGTACAAGGTAGTGCATTCGCCTCATTTCTAAAGTAGTTTCTTTAGAAAAGAAGCATCTTCAGTACCGAACACTGTTCTGTGTGAAATAAAGTAATTCGGTTCTAGGAATCAGTTTAATTTCTACGAAGATGGTTGAGTGCAGCAAGTTCAAACTTTCCTTGTTAATGTAATCTAAAAAGATGGCTAAGTTAGCAGAGTCACCTCATTTGTAAAGTATTTTCTTGAGAAAATTAACATCTTTATTGCCTAACATTGTACTGTGTGAAATAAGCTCATTCGGTTCCAGGAATCTCTTGATTAACTACAAAGAAGGTTGAGTGCAGCAAGTTCAAACTTTCCTTGTTAATGTAATCTAAAAAGATGCACAACTTAGTAGATTGGCCTCATTTCTAAAGTAGTTTGTTTAGAAAAGAAACATCTTCAGTACCGAACACTGTACAGTGTGAAATAAGTTAATTCGCTTCAAGGAAACAATTTAATTTCTACGAAGAAGGTTGAGTACAGCAAGGTCAAACTTTCCATGTTAATGTTATCTAAAAAGATGGCCAAGTTAGAATATTCGCCTCATGTGTAAAGTACTTTGTGAGCAAACAAACATCTTCATTGCCGAACATTGTACTGTGTGAAATAAGCTCATTCGGTTCTAGGAATCAGTTGCTTTCCTACAAAGAATTTTGAGTGCAGCAAGTTCAAACTTTCCTTGTTAATGTAATCTAAAAAGATGCACAACTTAGTAGATTGGCCTCCTTTCTAAAGTAGTTTGTTTAGAAAACAAACATCATCATTACCGAACACTGTACTATGTGAAATGAGCTAGTTCCGTTCTAGGAATCACTTGCTTTCCTACGAAGAAGGTTGAGTGGAGCAAGTTCAAACTTTCCTAGTTTGTGTAATCTAAGAAGATGTACAAGTTAGTGGTTTCGAGTCGTTTCTAAAGTGGTTTCTTTAGAAAACAAACATCTTCAGTACTGAACACTGTACTGTGTGAAATAAGCTCATTCGGTTCTAGGAATCAGTTGCTTTCCTACAAAGATGATTGAGTTTAGCAAGTTCAAACTTTCCTTGTTAATGTAATCTAAAAAGATGTCCAAGTTAGTAGATTTGCCTCATTTCTAAAGTAGTTTCTTTAGAAAAGAAACATCTTCAGTACCGAACACTGTTCTGTGTGAAATAAGGTAATTCGGTTCTCGGAATCAGTTGCTTTCCTACAAAGAAGGTTGAGTGCAGCAAGTTCAAACTTTCCTTGTTAAAGTAATTTAAAAAGATGCACAACTTAGTACATTGGCCTCATTTCTAAAGTAGTTTGTTTAGAAAACAAACATCTTCATTACCGAACACTGTACTATGTGAAATAAGCTAGTTCCGTTCTAGGAATCACTTGGTTTCCTACGAAGAAGGTTGAGTGCAGCAAGTTCAAACTTTCCTAGTTTGTTTAATCTAACAAGATGTACAAGTTAGTGCATTCGCCTCATTTCTAAAGTAGTTTCTTTAGAAAAGAACCATCTTCAGTACCGAAACTGTTCTGTGTGAAATAAGGTAATTCGGTTCTAGGAATCAGTTTAATTTCTACGAAGACAATTGAGTGCAGCAAGTTCAAACTTTCCTTGTTAATGTAATCTAAAAAGATGCACAACTTAGTAGATTGGCCTCATTTCTAAAGTAGTTTGTTTACAAAACAAACATCTTCATTACCGAACACTATACTATGTGACATGAGCTAGTTCGGTTCTAGGAATCACTTGCGTTCCTACGAAGAAGGTTGAGTGCAGCAGGTTCAAACTTTCCTCGTTTGTTTAATCTAACAAGATGTACCAGTTAGTAGATTTGCCTCATTTGTAAAGTGGTTTGTTGAGCAAACAAACATCTTCATTGCGGAATATTGTACTGTGTGAAAAAAGTTAATTCGAATCTGGAATTCAGTCGCATTCCTACAAAGACGGTTGAGTGCAGCAATTTCAAACATTCCTTGTTAATGTAATCTAAAAAGATGTACAACTGAGTGGATTCGCCCCATTTCTAAAGTAATTTCTTTAGAAAAGAAACATCTTCAGTACCGAACACTGTGCTGTGTGAAATAAGTTAATTCGCTTTCAGGAATCAGTTTAATTTCTACGAAGATGGTTGAGTGCAGCAAGTTCATACTTTCCTTGTTAATGTAATCTGCAAAGATGGCCAAGTTAGTAGATTCACCTCATTTGTAAAGTAGTTTGTTAAGAAAACAAACATCTTCATTGCGGAACAAATGTACTGTGTGAAAAAAGCTAATTCAGATCTAAAATTTTGTTGCTTTCCTACAAAGACGGTGGAGTGCAGGAAGTTCAAACATTCCTTGTTAATGTATTCTAAAAAGGTGCACAACGTAGGGGATTAGCCTCATTTCTAAAGTAATTTCTTTAGAAAAGAAACATCTTCAGTACCGAACACTGTACTGTGTGAAATAAGGTAATTCGGTTCTAGGAATCAGTTTAATTTCTACGAAGATGGTTGAGTGCAGCAAGATCAAACTTTCCTTGTTAATGTAATCTAAAAAGATGGCCAAGTTAGCAGAGTCACCTCATTTGTAAAGTATTTTGTTGAGAAAATTAACATCTTTATTCCCAAACATTGTATTGCGTGAAATAAGCTCATTCGGTTTCAGGAATCTCTTGCTTTCCTACAAAGAAGGTTGAGTGCAGCAAGTTCAAAATTTCCTTGTTAATGTAATCTAAAAAGATGCACAACTTAGTAGATTGGCCTCATTTCTAAAGTAGTTTGTTTAGAAAAGAAACATCTGTACCGAACACTGTACAGTGTGAAATAAGTTAATTCGCTTCAAGGAATCAGTTTAATTTCTACGAAGAAGGTTGAGTACAGCAAGTTCAAACTTTCCTTGTTAATGTAATCTAAAAAGATGGCCAAGTTAGTAGATTCGCCTCATTTGTAAAATAGTTTGTTGAGAAAACAAACATCCTCATTGCTGAACATTGTACTGTGTGAAATAAGCCTATTCGGTTCTAGGAATCAGTTGCTTTCCTACAAAGAAGGTTGAGTGCAGCAAGTTCAAACTTTCCTTGTTAATGAAATCTAAAAAGATGCACAGCTTAGTAGATTGGCCTCATTTCTAAAGTAGTTTGTTTAGAAAACAAACATCATCATTACCGAACACTATACTATGTGAAATGAGCTAGTTCGGTTCTAGGTACTGTGTGAAATAAGCTCATTCCGTTCAAGGAATCACTTGCTTTCCTACAAAGAATGTTGAGGACAGCAAATTCAAACTTTCCTTCTTAATGTAATCTGAAAAGTTGCACAACTTAATAGATTGGCCTCATTTCTAAAGTAGTTTCTTTAGAAAAGAAACATCTTCAGTACCGTACAGTGTACTGTTTGAAATGAGTTAATTCGCTTCTTGGAATCAGTTTAATTTCTACGAAGATGGTTGAGTGCTGCAAGTTCAAACTTTCCTTGTTAATGTAATCTAAAAAGATGGCCAAGTCAGAAAATTCATCTCATTTGTAAAGTAGTTTGTTGAAAAAACAAACATCTTCATTGCCGAACATTGTACTGTGTGAAATAAGCTCATTCGATTCTAGGAATAAGTGGCTTTCCTACAAAGAAGGTTGAGTGCAGCAAGTTCAAACTTTCCTTGTAAATTTAATCTGAAAAGATGCACAACTTGGTAGATTGGCCTCATTCCTAAAGTAGTTTGCTTACAAAACAAACAACTTCATTACCGAACACTGTACTATGCGAAATAAGCTAGTTCCGTTCTGGGAATCACTTGCTTTCCTAAGAAGAAGGTTGAGTGCAGCAAGTTCAAACTTTCCTATTTTGTGTAATCTAACAAGATGTACAAGTTAGTGGATTCGCCTCATTTCTAAAGTAGTTTCTTTAGAAAAGAAACATCTTCAGTACCGAACACTGTACTGTGTGAAATAAGTGAATTCGCTTCTAGGAATCAGTTTAATTTCTACGAAGATGGTTGAGTGCAGCAAGTTCAATTTTTCCTAATTAATGTAATCTAAAAAGATGGCCAAGTTAGTAGATTCACCTCATTTGTAAAGTAGTTTGTTGAGAAAACAAACATCTTCATTGCCAACCATTGTACTGTGTGAAATAAGCTCATTCAGTTCTAGGAATCAGTTGCTTTCCTATAAAGAAGGTTGAGTGCAGCAAGTTCAAACTTTCCTTGATAATGTAATCTGAAAAGATGCACAACTTAGTAGATTGCTCTCATTTCTAAAGTAGTTTGTTTCCAAAACAAACATCTTCATTACCGAACACTATACTATGTGAAATGAGCTAATTCGTTTATAGGAATCACTTGCTTTCCTACAAGAAGGTTGAGTGCAGCAAGTTCAAACTTTCCTAGTTAATGTAATCTAACAAGATGTACAAGTTAGTGCATTCGCCTCATTTCTAAAGTAGTTTCTTTAGAAAACAAACATCTTCAGTACCAAACACTGTACTGTGTGAAATAAGTGAATTTGCTTATAGGAATCAGTTTAATTTCTACAAGAAGGTTGAGTGCAGCAAGTTCAAACTTTCCTTGTTAATGTAATCTACAAAGATGGCCAAGTTAGAAGATTCGCCTCATTTGTAAAGTACTTTGTTGAGGAAACAAACATCTTCATTGCCGAATATTGTATTGTGTGAAATAAGCTCATTCGGTTCTAGGAATCAGTTGCTTTCCTACAAAGAAGGTTAAGTGCAGCAAGTTCAAACTTTCCTTGTTAATGTAATCTAAAAAGATGGCCAAGTTAGTAGATTCGCCTCACATGTAAAGTAGTTTGTTGAGAAAACAAAAATCTTCATTGCCGAACATTGTACTGTGTGAAATAAGCTCATTCGGTTCTAGGAATCAGTTCCTTTCCTACAAAGATGGTTGAGTGCAGCAAGTTCAAACTTTCCTTGTTAATGTAATTTGAAAAGATGCACAACGTAGTAGATTGGCCTCATTTCTAAAGTAGTTTGTTTACCAAACAAACATCTTCATTACCGAAGACTATACTATGTGAAATGAGCTAGTTCGGTTCTAGGAATCACTTGCTTTCCCACGAAGAAGGATGAGTGCAGCAAATTCAAACTTTTCTCGTTTGTGTAATCTAACAAGATGTACAAGTCAGTGGATTCGGGTCGTTTCTGAAGTGGTTTCTTTAGAAAAAAAATCTTCAGTACTGAACACTGTACTGTGTGAAATAATTTAATTCTGTTCTAGGAATCAGTTTCCTTTCTACAAAGATGGTTGAGTGCAACAAGTTCAAACTTTCCTTGTTAATGTAATCTAAAAAGATGGCCAAGTTAGTAGATGCGCCTCATTTGTAAAATAGTTTGTTGAGAAAGCAAACATCTTCATTGCCGTACATTGTACTGTGTGAAATAAGCTCATTTGGTTCAAGGAATCAGTTGCTTTCCTACAAAGAAGGTTAAGTGGAGCAAGTTCAAACTTTCCTTGTTAATATAATCAGAAAAGATGCACAACTTCGTAGATTGGCCTCATTTCTAAAGTAGTTTGTTTAGAAAACAAACATCTTCATTACCGAACACTGTAGTATGTGAAATGAGCTACTTCGATTCTAGGAATCACTTGCTTTCCTACGAAGGATGTTGAGTGAAGCAAGTTCAAACTTTCCTAGTTTGTGTAATCTAACAAGATGTACAAGTTACTGGATTCGTATCATTTCTAAATTAGTTTCTTTAGAAAACAAACATCTTCAGTACCGAACACTGTACTGTGTGAAATAAGTTAATTCGGTTCTAGGAATCAGTTTCCTTTCTACGAAGATGGTTGAGTTTAGCAAGTTCAAACTTTCCTTCTTAATGTAATCTAAAAAGATGTCCAAGTTAGTAGATTCGCCTCATTTCTAAAGTAGTTTCTTTAGAAAACAAACCTAAATTGCCAAACTTTGTACTGTGTGAAATGAGCTAATTCGGTTGTAGAAATCAGTTTACTTTCTACGAAGATGGTTGAGTTTAGCAAGTTTTAACATTCCTTGTTAATGTGTTCTAAAAAGATGTCCAAGTTAATAGATTTGCCTAATTGGTAACGTAGTTTGTTGAGAAAACAAACATCTTCATTGCCGAACATTGTACTGTGTGTAAAAAGCTAATTCGGATCTAGAAATTCAGTTGCTTTCCTACAAAGAAGGTTGAGTGCAGCCAGTTCAAACTTTCCTTGTTAATGTAATCTAAAAAGATGCACAACGTAGTATATTGGCCTCATTTCTAAAGTAGTTTCTTTAGAAAAGAAACATCTTCAGTACCAAACACTGTACTGTGTGAAATAAGTTAATTAAGCTTCTAGGAATCATTTAACTTTCTCTGAAGAAGGTTGAGTGCAGCAAGTTCAAACTTTCCTACTTTGTGTAATCTAACAAGATGTACAAGTTAGTGCATTCGCCTCATTTCAATAGTAGTTTCTTTAGAAAACAAACATCTTCAGTACCAAACACTGTACTGTGTGAAATAAGGTAATTCGGTTCTAAGAATCAGTTTAATTTCTACGAAGATGGTTGAGTGCAGCAAGTTCAAACTTTCCTTGTTAATGTAATCTAAAAAGATGCATAACTTAGTAGATTGGCCTCATTTCTAAAGTAGTTTGTTTACAAAACAAACATCTTCATTACCAAACACTATACATTGAAATGAGGTAGTTCTTCTAGGTACTGTGTGAAATAAGCTCATTCCGTTCTAGGAATCACTTGCTTTCCTACAAAGAATGTTGAGGACAGCAAATTCAAACTTTCCTTCTTAATGTAATCTGAAAAGTTGCACAACTTAATAGATTGGCCTCATTTCTAAAGTAGTTTCTTTAGAAAAGAAACATCTTCAGTACCGTACAGTGTACTGTTTGAAATGAGTTAATTCGCTTCTTGGAATCAGTTTAATT
Organism: Orientallactaga sibirica; assembly: GCA_036365145.1. Lineage (NCBI taxonomy): Eukaryota > Metazoa > Chordata > Mammalia > Rodentia > Dipodidae > Orientallactaga > Orientallactaga sibirica. The sequence continues at coordinate 423,722 of JAEOAD010001751.1, read as the reverse complement.
TCTACGAAGATGGTTGAGTGCTGCAAGTTCAAACTTTCCTTTTAATGTAATCTAAAAAGATGGCACAAGTTAGAAAATTCGCCTCATTTGTAAAGTAGTTTGTTGAAAAAACAAACATCTTCATTGCCGAACATTGTACTGTGTGAAATAAGCTCATTCGATTCTAGGAATAAGTGGCTTTCCTACAAAGAAGGTTGAGTGCAGCAAGTTCAAACTTTCCTTGTCAATTTAATCTGAAAAGATGCACAACTTAGTAGATTGGCCTCATTTCTAAAGTAGTTTGCTTTACAAAACAAACATCTTCATTACCAAACACTGTACTATGTGAAATAAGCTAGTTCCGTTCTAGGAATCACTTGCTTTCCTAAGAAGAAGGTTGAGTGCAGCAAGTTCAAACTTTCCTTGTTTGTGTAATCTAACAAGATGTACAAGTTAGTGGATTCGCCTCATTTCTAAAGTAGTTTCTTTAGAAAACAAACATCTTCAGTACCAAACACTGTACTGTGTGAAATAAGCTGAATTCGGTTCTAGGAATCAGTTTAATTTCTACGAAGATGGTTGAGTGCAGCAAGTTCAAACTTTCCTAATTAATGTAATCTAAAAAGATGGCCAAGTTAGTAGATTCGCCTCATTTGTAAAGTAGTTTGTTGAGAAAACAAACATCTTCATTGCCAAACATTGTACTGTGTGAAATAAGCTCATTCAGTTCTAGGAATCAGTTGCTTTCCTATAAAGAACGTTGAGTGCAGCAAGTTCAAACTTTCCTTGATAATGTAATCTGAAAAGATGCACAACTTAGTAGATTGCTCTCATTTCTAAAGTAGTTTGTTTCCAAAACAAACATCTTCATTACCGAACACTGTACTGTGTGAAATGAGCTAGTTTCGTTTATAGGAATCAGTTGCTTTCCTACGAAGAAGGTTGAGTGCAGCAAGTTCAAACTTTCCTTGTTAATGTAATCTAACAAGATGTACAAGTTAGTAGCATTCGCCTCATTTCTAAAGTAGTTTCTTTAGAAAACAAACATCTTCAGTACCGAACACTGTACTGTGTGAAATAAGTGAATTTGCTTCTAGGAATCAGTTTAATTTCTACGAAGAAGGTTGAGTGCAGCAAGTTCAAACTTTCCTTGTTAATGTAATCTAAAAAGATGTACAAGTTAGAAGATTCGCCTCATTTGTAAAGTAGTTTGTTGAGAAAACAAACATCTTCATTGCCGAACATTGTATTGTGTGAAATAAGCTAATTCGGTTCTAGGAATCAGTTGCTTTCCTACAAAGAAGGTTAAGTGCAGCAAGTTCAAACTTTCCTTGTTAATGTAATCTAAAAAGATGGCCAACTTAGTAGATTGGCCTCACATGTAAAGTAGTTTGTTGAGAAAACAAACATCTTCATTGCCGAACATTGTACTGTGTGAAATAAGCTCGTTCGGTTCTAGGAATCAGTTCATTTCCTACAAAGATGGTTGAGTGCAGCAAGTTCAAACTTTCCTTGTTAATGTAATCTAAAAAGATGCACAAGTTAGTAGATTGGCCTCATTTCTAAAGTAGTTTGTTTAGAAAACAAACATCTTCATTACCAAACACTGTACTGTGTGAAATGAGCTAGTTCGGTTCTAGGAATCAGTTTTCTTTCCTACAAAGAAGGATGAGTGCAGCAAATTCAAACTTTTCTTGTTAATGTAATCTAAAAAGATGTACAAGTCAGTGAATTCGGTCGTTTCTAAAGTAGTTTCTTTAGAAAAAAAACATCTTCAGTACTGAACACTGTACTGTGTGAAATAAGTTAATTCTGTTCTAAGAATCAGTTTACTTTCTCTGAAGATGGTTGAGTGCAACAAGTTCAAACTTTCCTTGTTAATGTAATCTAAAAAGATGGCCAAGTTAGTAGATTCACCTCATTTGTAAAATAGTTTGTTGAGAAAACAAACATCTTCATTGCCGAACATTGTACTGTGTGAAATAAGCTCATTCGGTTCTAGGAATCAGTTGCTTTCCTACAAAGAAGGTTAAGTGCAGCAAGTTCAAACTTTCCTTGTTAATATAATCAGAAAAGATGCACAACTTAGTAGATTGGCCTCATTTCTAAAGTAGTTTGTTTAGAAAACAAACATCTTCATTACCGAACACTGTACTATGTGAAATGAGCTACTTCGGTTCTAGGAATCAGTTTAATTCCTACGAAGAATGTTGAGTGCAGCAAGTTCAAACTTTCCTAGTTTGTGTAATCTAACAAGATGTACAAGTTACTGGATTCGCCTCATTTCTAAATTAGTTTCTTTAGAAAACAAACATCTTCAGTACCAAACACTGTACTGTGTGAAATAAGTTAATTCGGTTCTAGGAATCAGTTTCCTTTCTACAAAGATGGTTGAGTGCAGCAAGTTCAAACTTTCCTTCTTAATGTAATCTAAAAAGATGTCCAACTTAGTAGATTGGCCTCATTTCTAAAGTAGTTTCTTTAGAAAACAAACCTAAATTGCCAAACTTTGTACTGTGTGAAATGAGCTAATTCGGTTCTAGAAATCAGTTTACTTTCTACGAAGATGGTTGAGTTTAGCAAGTTCAAACTTTCCTTGTTAATGTAATCTAAAAAGATGTCCAAGTTAGTAGATTTGCCTCATTTGTAAAGTAGTTTGTTGAGAAAACAAACATCTTCATTGCCGAACATTGTACTGTGTGTAAATAAGCTAATTCAGATCTAGAATTCAGTTGCTTTCCTACAAAGAAGGTTGAGTGCAGCAAGTTCAAACTTTCCTTGTTAATGTAATCTAAAAAGATGCACAACTTAGTAGATTGGCCTCATTTCTAAAGTAGTTTCTTTAGAAAACAAAAATCTTCAGTACCGAACACTGAACTGTGTGAAATAAGTGAATTCGCTTCTAGGAATCACTTTAATTTCCTACGAAGAAAAGAAACATCTTGATTGAAGCAAGTTCAAACTTTCCTAGTTTGTGTAATCTAAGAAGATGTACAAGTCAGTTTCCTTGTTAATCATTTCTAAAAGTGGTTTCTTTAGAAAACAAAGTAGTTTCTTCTTCAGTACCTGTACTGTGTGAAATAAGTTAATTCGGTTCTAGGAATCAGTGTCCTTTCTACGAAGATGGTTGAGTGCAGCAAGTTCAAACTTTCCTTGTTAATGTAATCTAAAAAGATGCACAACTTAATAGATTGGCCTCATTTCTAAAGTAGTTTCTTTAGAAAAGAAACATCTTCAGTACCAAACAGTGTACTGTGTGAAATGAGTTAATTCGGTTCTAGGAATCAGTTTAATTTCTACGAAGATGGTTGAGTGCAGCAAGTTCAAACTTTCCTTGTTAATGTAATCTAAAAAGATGGCCAAGTTAGAAGATTCATCTCATTTGTAAAGTAGTTTGTTGAAAAACAAACATCTTCATTGCCGAACATTGTACTGTGTGAAATAAGCTCATTCGATTCTAGGAATCAGTTGCTTTCCTACAAAGAAGGTTGAGTGCAGCAAGTTCAAACTTTCCTTGTTAATTTAATCTGAAAAGATGCACAACTTAGTAGATTGGCCTCATTTCTAAAGTAGTTTGCTTACAAAACAAACATCTTCATTACCGAACACTGTACTGTGTGAAATAAGCTAGTTCCGTTCTAGGAATCACTTTAATTTCTAAGAAGAAGGTTGAGTGCAGCAAGTTCAAACTTTCCTATTTTGTGTAATCTAACAAGATGTACAAGTTAGTGGATTCGCCTCATTTCTAAAGTAGTTTCTTTAGAAAAGAAACATCTTCAGTACCGAACACTGTACTGTGTGAAATAAGTGAATTCGCTTCTAGGAATCAGTTTAATTTCTACGAAGATGGTTGAGTGCAGCAAGTTCAATTTTTCCTAATTAATGTAATCTAAAAAGATGGCCAAGTTAGTAGATTCGCCTCATTTGTAAAGTAGTTTGTTGAGAAAACAAACATCTTCATTGCCAAACATTGTACTGTGTGAAATAAGCTCATTCAGTTCTAGGAATCAGTTGCTTTCCTATAAAGAAGGTTGAGTGCAGCAAGTTCAAACTTTCCTTGATAATGTAATCTGAAAAGATGCACAACTTAGTAGATTGCTCTCATTTCTAAAGTAGTTTGTTTCAAAACAAACATCTTCATTACCGAACACTATACTATGTGAAATGAGCTAGTTCGGTTTATAGGAATCACTTGCTTTCCTACGAAGAAGGTTGAGTGCAGCAAGTTCAAACTTTCCTAGTTTGTGTAATCTAACAAGATGTACAAGTTAGTGCATTCGCCTCATTTCTAAAGTATTTTCTTTAGAAAAGAAACATCTTCAGTACCGGACACTGTACCGTGTGAAATAAGTGAATTTGCTTCTAGGAATCAGTTTAATTTCTACGAAGAAGGTTGAGTGCAGCAAGTTCAAACTTTCCTTGTTAATGTAATCTAAAAAGATGGCCAAGTTAGAAGATTCGCCTCATTTGTAAAGTACTTTGTTGAGGAAACAAACATCTTCATTGCCGAATATTGTATTGTGTGAAATAAGCTCATTCGGTTCTAGGAATCAGTTGCTTTCCTACAAAGAAGGTTAAGTGCAGCAAGTTCAAACTTTCCTTGTTAATGTAATCTAAAAAGATGGCCAAGTTAGTAGATTCGCCTCACTTGTAAAGTAGTTTGTTGAGAAAACAAACATCTTCATTGCCGAACATTGTACTGTGTGAAATAAGCTCATTCGGTTCTAGGAATCAGTTCCTTTCCTACAAAGATGGTTGAGTGCAGCAAGTTCAAACTTTCCTTGTTAATGTAATTTGAAAAGATGCACAACGTTAGTAGATTGGCCTCATTTCTAAAGTAGTTTGTTTACCAAACAAACATCTTCATTACCGAAGACTGTACTATGTGAAATGAGCTAGTTCGGTTCTAGGAATCACTTGCTTTCCTACGAAGAAGGATGAGTGCAGCAAATTCAAACTTTTCTCGTTTGTGTAATCTAACAAGATGTACAAGTCAGTGGATTCGGTCATTTCTGAAGTGGTTTCTTTAGAAAAAAACATCTTCAGTACTGAACACTGTACTGTGTGAAATAATTTAATTCTGTTCTAGGAATCAGTTTCCTTTCTACAAAGATGGTTGAGTGCAACAAGTTCAAACTTTCCTTGTTAATGTAATCTAAAAAGATGGCCAAGTTAGTAGATGCGCCTCATTTGTAAAATAGTTTGTTGAGAAAACAAACATCTTCATTGCCGAACATTGTACTGTGTGAAATAAGCTCATTTGGTTCAAGGAATCAGTTGCTTTCCTACAAAGAAGGTTAAGTGCAGCAAGTTCAAACTTTCCTTGTTAATATAATCAGAAAAGATGCACAACTTAGTAGATTGGCCTCATTTCTAAAGTAGTTTGTTTAGAAAACAAACATCTTCATTACCAGAACACTGTAGTATGTGAAATGAGCTACTTATTTTCTAGGAATCACTTGCTTTCCTACGAAGAAGGTTGAGTGCAGCAAGTTCAAACTTTCCTAGTTTGTGTAATCTAACAAGATGTACAAGTTACTGGATTCGCGTCATTTCTAAATTAGTTTCTTTAGAAAACAAACATCTTCAGTACCGAACACTGTACTGTGTGAAATAAGTTAATTCGGTTCTAGGAATCAGTTTCCTTTCTACGAAGATGGTTGAGTTTAGCAAGTTCAAACTTTCCTTGTTAATGTAATCTAAAAAGATGTCCAAGTTAGTAGATTCGCCTCATTTCTAAAGTAGTTTCTTTAGAAAACAAACCTAAATTGCCAAACTTTGTACTGTGTGAAATGAGCTAATTCGGTTCTAGGAATCAGTTTACTTTCTACGAAGATGGTTGAGTTTAGCAAGTTCAAACTTTCCTTGTTAATGTAATGTAAAAAGATGTCCAAGTTAGTAGATTTGCCTCATTGGTAAAGTAGTTTGTTGAGAAAACAAACATCTTCATTGCCGAACATTGTACTGTGTGTAAAAAGCTAATTCGGTTCTAGAATTCAGTTGCTTTCCTACAAAGAAGGTTGAGTGCAGCCAGTTCAAACTTTCCTTCTTAATGTAATCTAAAAAGATGCACAACGTAGTAGATTGGCCTCATTTCTAAAGTAGTTTCTTTAGAAAAGAAACATCTTCAGTTGCCAACACTGTACTGTGTGAAATAAGTTAATTAAGCTTCTAGGAATCATTTAACTTCTCTAGGAAGAAGAGAAGGTTGAGTGCAGCAAGTTCAAACTTTCCTACTTTGTGTAATCTAACAAGATGTACAAGTTAGTGCATTCGCCTCATTTCAAAAGTAGTTTCTTTAGAAAAAAACATCTTCAGTACCAAACACTGTACTGTGTGAAATAAGGTAATTCGGTTCTAAGAATCAGTTTAATTTCTACGAAGATGGTTGAGTGCAGCAAGTTCAAACTTTCCTTGTTAATGTAATCTAAAAAGATGCATAACTTAGTAGATTGGCCTCATTTCTAAAGTAGTTTGTTTACAAAACAAACATCTTCATTACAAACACTATACTATGTGAAAAGGTACTTCTAGGTACTGTGTGAAATAAGCTCATTCTTCAAGGAATCACTTGCTTTCCTACAAAGAATGTTGAGGACAGCAAATTCAAACTTTCCTTCTTAATGTAATCTGAAAAAGTTGCACAACTTAATAGATTGGCCTCATTTCTAAAGTAGTTTCTTTAGAAAAGAAACATCTTCAGTACCGAACACTGTACTGTTTGAAATGAGTTAATTAAACTCTTGGAATCAGTTTAATTTCTACGAAGATGGTTGAGTGCTGCAAGTTCAAACTTTCCTTTTTAATGTAATCTAGAAAGATGGCCAAGTCAGAAAATTCGCCTCATTTGTAAAGTAGTTTGTTGAAAAAACAACCATCTTCATTGCCGAACATTGTACTGTGTGAAATAAGCTCATTCGATTCTAGGAATAAGTGGCTTTCCTACAAAGAAGGTTGAGTGCAGCAAGTTCAAACTTTCCTTGTCAATTTAATCTGAAAAGATGCACAACTTGGTAGATTGGCCTCATTTCTAAAGTAGTTTGCTTACAAAACAAACAACTTCATTACCAAACACTGTACTATGCGAAATAAGCTAGTTCCGTTCTAGGAATCACTTGCTTTCCTAAGAAGAAGGTTGAGTGCAGCAAGTTCAAACTTTCCTATTTTGTGTAATCTAACAAGATGTACAAGTTAGTGGATTCGCCTCATTTCTAAAGTAGTTTCTTTAGAAAAGAAACATCTTCAGTACCGAACACTGTACTGTGTGAAATAAGTGAATTAAGGATCTAGGAATCAGTTTAATTTCTACGAAGATGGTTGAGTGCAGCAAGTTCAATTTTTCCTAATTAATGTAATCTAAAAAAGATGGCCAAGTTAGTAGATTCGCCTCATTTGTAAAGTAGTTTGTTGAGAAAACAAACATCTTCATTGCCAAACATTGTACTGTGTGAAATAAGCTCATTCAGTTCTAGGAATCAGTTGCTTTCCTATAAAGAAGGTTGAGTGCAGCAAGTTCAAACTTTCCTTGATAATGTAATCTGAAAAGATGCACAACTTAGTAGATTGCTCTCATTTCTAAAGTAGTTTGTTTCCAAAACAAACATCTTCATTACCGAACACTATACTATGTGAAATGAGCTAGTTCGTTTTATAGGAATCACTTGCTTTCCTACGAAGAAGGTTGAGTGCAGCAAGTTCAAACTTTCCTAGTTTGTGTAATCTAACAAGATGTACAAGTTAGTGCATTCGCCTCATTTCTAAAGTAGTTTCTTTAGAAAAGAAACATCTTCAGTACCTAACACTGTACTGTGTGAAATAAGTGAATTTGCTTATAGGAATCAGTTTAATTTCTACGAAGAAGGTTGAGTGCAGCAAGTTCAAACTTTCCTTGTTAATGTAATCTACAAAGATGGCCAAGTTAGAAGATTCGCCTCATTTGTAAAGTACTTTGTTGAGGAAACAAACATCTTCATTGCCGAATATTGTATTGTGTGAAATAAGCTCATTCGGTTCTAGGAATCAGTTGCTTTCCTACAAAGAAGGTTAAGTGCAGCAAGTTCAAACTTTCCTTGTTAATGTAATCTAAAAAGATGGCCAAGTTAGTAGATTCGCCTCACATGTAAAGTAGTTTGTTGAGAAAACAAACATCTTCATTGCCGAACATTGTACTGTGTGAAATAAGCTCGTTCGGTTCTAGGAATCAGTTCATTTCCTACAAAGATGGTTGAGTGCAGCAAGTTCAAACTTTCCTTGTTAATGTAATTTGAAAAGATGCACAACGTAGTAGATTGGCCTCATTTCTAAAGTAGTTTGTTTACCAAACAAACATCTTCATTACCGAAGACTATACTATGTGAAATGAGCTAGTTCGGTTCTAGGAATCACTTGCTTTCCTACGAAGAAGGATGAGTGCAGCAAATTCAAACTTTTCTCGTTTGTGTAATCTAACAAGATGTACAAGTCAGTGAATTCGGGTCGTTTCTGAAGTGGTTTCTTTAGAAAAAAAACATCTTCAGTACTGAACACTGTACTGTGTGAAATAATTTAATTCTGTTCTAAGAATCAGTTTCCTTTCTACGAAGATGGTTGAGTGCAACAAGTTCAAACTTTCCTTGTTAATGTAATCTAAAAAGATGGCCAAGTTAGTAGATGCGCCTCATTTGTAAAATAGTTTGTTGAGAAAGCAAACATCTTCATTGCCGAACATTGTACTGTGTGAAATAAGCTCATTCGGTTCAAGGAATCAGTTGCTTTCCTACAAAGAAGGTTAAGTGCAGCAAGTTCAAACTTTCCTTGTTAATATAATCAGAAAAGATGCACAACTTCGTAGATTGGCCTCATTTCTAAAGTAGTTTGTTTAGAAAACAAACATCTTCATTACCAAACACTGTAGTATGTGAAATGAGCTACTTCGATTCTAGGAATCACTTGCTTTCCTACGAAGGATGTTGAGTGAAGCAAGTTCAAACTTTCCTAGTTTGTGTAATCTAACAAGATGTACAAGTTACTGGATTCGTATCATTTCTAAATTAGTTTCTTTAGAAAACAAACATCTTCAGTACCGAACACTGTACTGTGTGAAATAAGTTAATTCGGTTCTAGGAATCAGTTTCCTTTCTACGAAGATGGTTGAGTTTAGCAAGTTCAAACTTTCCTTCTTAATGTAATCTAAAAAGATGTCCAAGTTAGTAGATTCGCCTCATTTCTAAAGTAGTTTCTTTAGAAAACAAACCTAAATTGCCAAACTTTCTACTGTGTGAAATGAGCTAATTCGGTTCTAGAAATCAGTTTACTTTCTACGAAGATGGTTGAGTTTAGCAAGTTCAAACTTTCCTTGTTAATGTGCTGTAAAAAGATGTCCAAGTTAATAGATTTGCCTCATTGGTAAAGTAGTTTGTTGAGAAAACAAACATCTTCATTGCCGAACATTGTACTGTGTGTAAAAAGCTAATTCAGATCTAGAATTCAGTTGCTTTCCTACAAAGAAGGTTGAGTGCAGCCAATTCAAACTTTCCTTGTTAATGTAATCTAAAAAGATGCACAACGTAGCAGATTGGCCTCATTTCTAAAGTAGTTTCTTTAGAAAAGAAAAATCTTCAGTACCGAACACTGAACTGTGTGAAATAAGTGAATTCGCTTCTAGGAATCACTTGCTTTCCTACGAAGAAGGTTGATTGAAGCAAGTTCAAACTTTCCTAGTTTGTGTAATCTAAGAAGAGGTACAAGTCAGTGGATTCGCGTCATTTCTAAAGTGGTTTCTTTAGAAAACAAACGTCTTCAGTACCGAACACTGTACTGTGTGAAATAAGTTAATTCGGTTCTAGGAATCAGTGTCCTTTCTACGAAGATGGTTGAGTGCAGCAAGTTCAAACTTTCCTTGTTAATGTAATCTAAAAAGATGCACAACTTTGTAGATTGGCCTGATTTCTAAAGTAGTTTCTTTAGAAAAGAAATATCTTCAGTACCGAACACTGTACAGTGTGAAATAAGTGAATTCGCTTCTAGGAAACAGTTTAATTTCTACGAAGAAGGTTGAGTGCAGTAAGTTCAAACTTTCCTTGTTAATGTAATCTAAAAAGATGGCCAAATTAGAAGATTCGCCTATTTGTAAAGTACTTTGTTGAGAAAACAAACATCTTCATTGCCGAATATTTTACTGTGTGAAATAAGCTCATTCGGTTCTAGGAATCAGTTGCTTTCCTACAAAGAAGGTTGAGTGCAGCCAGTTCAAACTTTCCTTGTTAATGTAATCTAAAATGATGCACAACGTAGTAGATTGGCCTCATTTCTAAAGTAGTTTCTTTAGAAAAGAAACATCTTCCGTACTGAACACTGTACTGTGTGAAATAAGTTAATTAACAACTGATTGGTTGCTTCTAGGAATCAGTTTAATTTCTACGAAGAAGGTTGAGTGCAGCAAGTTCAAACTTTCCTAGTTTGTGTAATCTAACTAGATGTACAAGTTAGTGCATTCGCCTCATTTCTAATGTAGTTTCTTTAGAAAAGAAACATCTTCAGTACCGAACACTGTACTGTGTGAAATAAGGTAATTCGGTTCTAGGAATCAGTTTAATTTCTACGAAGATGGTTGTGTGCACCAAGTTCAAACTTTCCTTGTTAATGTAACCAAAAAGATGCACAACTTAGTAGATTGGCCTCATTTCTAATGTTGTTTCTTTACAAAACAAACATCTTCATTACCGAACACTATACTATGTGAAATGAGCTAGTTCGGTTCTAGGAATCACTTGTTTTCCTACGAAGAAGGATGAGTGCAGCAAGTTCAAACTTTCCTCGTTTGTGTAATCTAACAAGATGTACAAGTTAGTGGATTCGCCTCATTTCTAAAGTAGTTTATTTAGAAAAGAAACATCTTCAGTACCGTACACTGCACTGTGTGAAATAAGTGAATTTGCATCTAGGAATCAGTTTAATTTCTACCAAGATGGTTGAGTGCTGCAAGTTCTAACTTTCCTTGTTAATATAATCTAAAAAGATGGCCAAGTTAGTTGATTCGCCTCATTTGTAAAGTATTTTGTTGAGAAAACAAACATCTTCATTGCCAAACATTGTATTGTGTGAAATAAGCTCATTCGGTTCTAGGAATCAGTTGCTTTCCTACAAAGGAGGTTGAGTGCAGCAAGTTCAAATTTTCATTCTTAATGTAATCTGAAAATTCGCACAACTTAGTAGATTGGCCTCATTTCTAAAGTAGTTTGTTTACAAAACAAACATCTTCATTACCGAACACTATGCTATGTGAAATGAGCTAGTTCCGTTCTAGGTATCACTTGCTTTCCTACGAAGAATGATGAGTGTTGCTAGTTCAAACTTTCCTCGTTTGAGTAATCTAACAAGATGTACAAGTTAGTGGATTCGCGTCGTTTCTAAAGTGGTTTCTTTAGAAAACAAACATCTTCAGTACTGAACACTGTACTGTGTGAAATAAGTTAATTCGGTTCTAGGAATCAGTTTCCTTTCTACGAAGATGGTTGAGTGCAGCAAGTTCAAACTTTCCTTGTTAATGTAATCTAAAAAGATGGCCAAGTTAGCAGAGTCACCTCATTTGTAAAATAGTTTGTTGAGAAAATTAACATCTTTATAGCCGAACATTGTACTGTGTGAAATAAGCTCATTCGGTTTAGGAATCACTTGCTTTCCTAAAAAGAAGGTTGAGTGCAACAAGTTCAAACTGTCCTTGTTAATCTAATCTAAAAAGATGGCCAAGTTAGTAGATTCGCCTCATTTGTAAAGTAGTTTGTTGAGAAAACAAACATCTTCATTGCCGAACATTGTACTGTGTGAAATAAGCTCATTCAGTTCTAGGAATTAGTTGCTTTCCTACAAAGAAGGTTGAGTGCAGCAAGTTCAAACTTTCCTTGTTAATGTAATCAGAAAAAATGCACAACTTAGTAGATTGGCCTCATTTCTAACGTAGTTTGTTTAAAAAACAAACATCTTCATTACCGAACACTGTACTATGTGAAATGAGCTAGTTCGATTCTCGGAATCACTTTCTTTCCTACGAAGAAGGTTGAGTGCAGCACGTTCAAACTTTCCTAGTTTGTGTAATCTAACAAGATGTACAAGTTAGTGGATTCGCCTCATTTCTAAAGTAGTTTCTTTAGAAAAGAAACATCTTCAGTACCGAACACTGTACTGTGTGAAATAAGTGAATTCGCTTCTAGGAATCAGTTTAATTTCTACGAAGATGGTTGAGTGCAGCAAGTTCAAACTTTCCTTGTTAATGTAATCTAAAAAGTTGGCCAAGTTAGTAGATTCACCTCATTTGTAAAGTAGTTTGTTGAGAAAATTAACATCTTTATTGCCGAACATTGTACTGTGTGAAATAAGCTCATTCGGTTCTAGGAATCACTTGCTGTCCTACAAAGAAGGTTGAGTGCAGCAAGTTCAAACTTTCCTTGTTAATGGAATCTAAAACGATGCACAACTTAGTAGATTGGCCTCATTTCTAAAGTAGTTTCTTTAGAAAAGAAATATCTTTAGTACCGAACACTGTACTGTGTGAAATGAGTTAATTCGCTTCTAGGTATCAGTTTAATTTCTACGAAGATGGTTGAGTGCAGCAAGTTCAAACTTTCCTAGTTTGTGTAATCTAACAAGATGTACAAGTTACGGGATTCAAGGTCATTTCTAAATTAGTTTCTTTAGAAAACAAACATCTTCAGTACCAAACACTGTACTGTGTGAAATAAGTTAATTCGGTTCTAGGAATCAGTTTCCTTTCTACGAAGATGGTTGAGTTTAGCAAGTTCAAACTTTCCTTGTTAATGTAATCTAAAAAGATGTCCAACTTAGTAGATTCGCCTCATTTGTAAAGTAGTTTCTTTAGAAAACAAACCTAAATTGCCAATCTTTGTACTGTGTGAAATGAGCTAATTCGGTTCTAGGAATCAGTTTAATTTCTCCGAAGATGGTTGAGTTTACAAGTTCAAACTTTCCTTATTAATGTGCTCTAAAACGATGTCCAAGTTAGTAGATTTGCCTCATTGGTAAAGTAGTTTGTTGAGAAAACAAACATCTTCATTGCCGAACATTGTACTGTGTGTAAAAAGCTAATTCGGTTCTAGAATTCAGTTGCTTTCCTACAAAGAAGGTTGAGTGCAGCCAATTCAAACTTTCCTTGTTAATGTAATCTAAAAAGATGCACAACGTAGTAGATTGGCCTCATTTCTAAAGTAGTTTCTTTAGAAAAGAAACATCTTCAGTACCGAACACTGAACTGTGTGAAATAACGTAATTTGGTTCTAGGAATCAGTTTAATTTCTACGAAGATGGTTGAGTGCAGCAAGTTCAAACTTTCCTTGTTAATGTAATCTAAAAAGATGCACAACTTAGTAGATTGGCCTCATTTCTAACGTAGTTTGTTTACAAAACAAACATCTTCATTACCGAACACTGTACTATGTGAAATGAGCTAGTTCGGGTCTAGGAATCACTTGCTTTCCTACGAAGAAGGTTGATTGCAACAAGTTCAAACTTTCCTAGTTTGTGTAATCTAACAAGATGTACAAATTAGTGGATTCGCTTCGTTTCTAAAGTGGTTTCTTTAGAAAAGAAACGTCTTCAGTACCGAATGTAGAGAGCTGTGAGGTGCCGCGCCTTAAAGATGGCGCTGGCTTCCGCCTTCCGCCTTCCCGATGGCGAGTGCTCTCCTGGATAAACAAGTCCTTATTTGGAGGGGGAATCCCATGAAAAGGGCAGGGCATGGTGGCACATGCCTTTCATACCAGCATATGGGAGGCAGAGCAGGACTGCCACAAGTTCAAAGCCAGCCTGGTCTACATAGTGAGTTCCAGGGCAGCCAGGACTACACAGTGAGAAGACCTTGGATTATGGGGACGTATGAACATCATTGTAATTGATAAAAACTATGGGGACCTTTAAATTTGCATGAATGCATTACATTTTACATCATATACAGTTATCAGTTTACAGGGGCCAGGGACAAAATGTGGTGGTTTGATTCAGGTGTCCCCCATAAACTTCAAGTGTTCTAAATGCTAGGTTGCCAGCTGATGGCAATTTGGGAATTAACACCTCCTGGAGGCAGAGTATGTTCCCAGCTGATGGCAATTTGGGAATTCACACCTCCTGGAGGCAGTATTGTTGGGGGCGGGCTTATGGGTATTATAACCAGCTTCCCCTTGCCAGTGTTTTGACCAATGCTAGCCTCACAGCCGCCGTGGCTCAGTTAACTCAAAATATATAAATTATACTAGGGCTGCAAATTTATCCAGATTTTTGTCTAGTTTTCTATTACAGAATTGGTCGCTTGAATTTGAAGATACCTTAAAAGAACTGAGACTGGCAGTAGTTAATGTGAATTCTGCCCGCATGGACCTCTCCTTTGCCTCTGGATTGTCATCTTGGCTGATCTCCGCTATGAATCATCTGAAGGAATGGGCGGGTTTGGGTGCTCTTTAGCAGGCCTTCTGTTACTGGTCTCTCTGGTTTGCTTGTGGTGTCTGTGTAAAATCAGGGTCACGCAATGACGGGATGCAGCTATGATCATTCAAGCCTTTACTGCCATAGAGGCTGCACAGTCCCCCTAAGTCTGGCTGGCTACAACTAAAAGTTAATCTTCTTCCTGCTCAGGTTGCGATGCTAAGCACTGCACTCTGGGTTAGCCCTAAAACTCCAGAGAAGAGCATGTTTGATTGCATGCAGGTTGATGCCCCAGATCCCGCCTCTGAGAAAAAGGCATCAGGGTTGCAAAAATACGCATCATCAGAGATCAGACCTCTACTCTTACCTGTGGCTTGTTTTAAAACATAAAAGGGGGAACTGTAGAGAGCTGCGAGGTGCCGCGCCTTAAAGATGGCGCTGGCTTCCACCTTCCGCCTTCCCGATGGCGAGTGCTCTCCTGGATAAACAAGTCCTTATTTGGCTTGGGCCGTGATCTAGGCTTGCTCCCGCATATGTGGACCTATCTGCATTCACCACGTGGCTTACCAGGGTTGGCTGTTCAAAGGCTTCTTAAGCTTTGGGCGGGCTTGTCCCGGGGTCAGTCAGTCAGTGAGTCAGTGAGTGAGTGAGTGAGTGAGGGAGTCACTGAGTGAGTGAGTGAGTGAGTGAGTGAGTGAGTGAGTCAGTGAGTCAGTCAGTGAGTGAGTCAGTCAGTGAGTCAGTGAGTCAGTGAGTGAGTGAGTCAGTGAGTGAGTGAGTCAGTCAGTCAGTGAGTGAGTGAGTCAGTGAGTGAGTGAGTGAGTGAGTCAGTGAGTGAGTGAGTGAGTGAGTCAGTCAGTCAGTCAGTCAGTCAGAAGATTGTTCAAGGTTCCTGAATAAACTGCTTCAAGAAGAGTCCGAGCGTTGCGTCTTCCTTGCTGGTCGAGCGGACGAGACAACTGAACACTGTACTGTGTGAAATAAGTTAATTCGGTTCTAGGAATCAGTTTCCTTTCTACGAAGATGGTTGAGTGCAGCAAGTTCAAACTTTCCTTGTTAATGTAATCTAAAAAGATGGCCAAGTTAGCAGAGTCACCTCATTTGTAAAATAGTTTGTTGAGAAAATTAACATCTTTATTGCTGAACATTGTACTAGTGAAATAAGCTCATTCGGTTCTAGGAATCACTTGCTTTCCTACAAAGGAGGTTGAGTGCAGCAAGTTGAAACTTTCCTTGTTAATGTAATCTAAAAAGATGCACAACTTAGTAGATTGGCCTCATTTCTAAAGTAGTTTGTTTAGAAAAGAAACATCTTCAGTACCGAACACTGTACAGTGTGAAATAAGTTAATTCGCTTCAATGAATCAGTTTAATTTCTACGAAGAAGGTTGAGTGCAGCAAGTTCAAACTTTCCTTGTTAATGTAATCTAAAAAGATGGCCAAATTAGAAGATTCGCCTCATTTGTAAAGTACTTTGTTGAGAAAACAAACATCTTCATTGCCAAACATTGTACTGTGTGAAATAAGCTCATTCGGTTCTAGGAATCAGTTGCTTTCCTACAAAGAAGGTTGAGTGCAGCAAGTTCAAACTTTCCTTGTTAATGTAATCTAAAAAGATGCACAACTTAGTAGATTGGCCTCATTTCTAAAGTAGTTTGTTTAGAAAACAAACATCTTCATTACCGAACACTGTACTATGTGAAATAACCTAGTTCCGTTCTAGGAATCACTTGCTTTCCCATGAAGAAGGTTGAGTGCAGCAAGTTCAAACTTTCCTAGTTTGTGTAATCTAACAAGATGTACAAGTTAGTGGATTCGCCTCATTTCTAAAATAGTTTCTTTAGAAAAGAAACATCTTCAGTACCAAACACTGTACTGTGTGAAATAATTGAATTTGCTTCTAGGAATCAGTTTAATTTCTACGAAGATGGTTGACTCCAGCAAGTTCAAACTTTCCTTGTAAATGTAATCTATAAAGATGGCCAAGTTAGAAGATTCACCTCATTTTTAAAATACGTTGTTGAGAAAACAAGCATCTTCATTGCCAAACATTGTACTGTGTGAAATAAGCACATTTGGATCTAGGAATCATTTGCTTTCCTACAAAGAAGGTTGAGTGCAGCAAGTTCAAACTTCCCTTGTTAATGTAATCTGAAAAGTTGCACAACTTAGTAGATTGGCCTCATTTCTAACGTAGTTCATTTAGAAAAGAAACATCTTCAGTACCAAAGACTGAACTGTGTGAAATAAGTTAATTCGCTTCTAGGATTCAGTTTAATTTCTACGAAGATGGTTGAGTTTAGCAAGTTCAAACTTTCCTTGTTAATGTAATCTAAAAAGATGGCCAAGTTTTTAGATTTGCCTCATTGGTAAAGTAGTTCGTTGAGAAAACAAACATCTTCATTGCCGAACATTGTACTGTGTGAAAAAATCTCATTCGGTTCTATAATTTAGTTGCTTTCCTACAAAGACGGTTGAGTGCAGCAAGTTCAAACTTTCCTTGTTAATGTAATCGAAAAAGATGCACAACTTAGTAGATTGGCCTCATTTCTAAAACAGTTTCTTTAGAAAAGAAACATCTTCAGTACCGAACACTGTACTGTGTGAAATAAGTTAATTCGCTTCTAGGAATCAGTTTAATTTCTATGAAGACGGTTGAGTGCAGCAAGTTCAAACTTTCCTTGTTAATGTAATCTGAAAAGAAGGCCAAGTTAGTAGATTCGCCTCATTTGTAAAGTAGTTTGTTGAGAAAACCAACATTTTCATTGCCAAACATTGTACTGTGTGAAATAAGCTCATTCGGTTCTAGGAATCAGTTGCTTTCCTACAAAGAAGGTTGAGTGCAGCAAGTTCAAACTTTCGTTGTAAATGTAATCTAAAAAGTTGCACAACTTAGTAGATTGGCATGATTTATAAAGTAGTTTGTTGAGAAAACAAACATCTTCATTACCGAACACTGTACTATGTGAAATGTGCTAGTTCGGTTCTAGGAATCACTTGCTTTCCTACGAAGAAGGTTGAGTGCAGCAAGTTAAAATTTTCCTAGTTTGTGTAATCTAACAAGATATACAAGTTAGTGGATTCGCCTTATTACTAATGTAGTTCCTTTAGAAAAGAAACATCTTCAGTACCAAAGACTGTACAGTGTGAAAAAAGTTAATTCGCTTCTAGGAATCAGTTTAATTTCTATGAAGAAGGTTGAGTGCAGCAAGTTCAAACTTTCCTTGTTAATGTAATCTAAAAAGATGGCCAAGTTAGAAGATTCGCCTCATTTGTAAAGTACTTTGTTGAGAAAACAAACATCTTCATTGCCGAACATTGTACTGTGTGAAATAACCTCATTCGTTTCTAGGAATCAGTTGCTTTCCTACAAAGAATGTTGAGTGCAGCAAGTTCAAACTTTCCTTGTTAATGTAATCTAAAAAGATGTCCAAGTTAGATTTGCCTCATTTGTAAAGTAGTTTGTTGAGAAAACAAACATCTTCATTGCCGAACATTGTACTGTGTGAAAAAACCTAATTCGGATCTAGAATTCAGTTGCTTTCCTATAAAGACGGTTGAGTGCAGCAAGTTCAAACATTCCTTGTTAATGTAATCTCAAAAGATGCACAACTTAGTGGATTTGCCTCATTTCTAAAGTAATTTCTTTTGAGAAAAGAAACATCTTCAGTACCGAACACTGTACTGTGTGAAATAAGTTAATTTATTTCTAGGAATCAGTTTAATTTCTACAAAGATGGTTGAGTGCAGCCAGTTCAAACTTTCCTTGTTAATGTAATCTGAAAAGATGGCCAAGTTAGCAGATTCACCTCATTTGTAAAGTAGTTTGTTGAGAAAACAAACATCTTCATTGCCGAACATTGTACAGTGTGAAAAAAGGTAATTCGGATCTAGAATTCAGTTGCTTTCCTACAAAGACGGTTGAGTGCAGCAAGTTCACACATTCCTTTTTAATGTATTCTAAAAAGATGCACAACTTAGTGCATTCGCCTCATTTCTAAAGTAATTTCTTTAGAAAAGAAACATCTTCAGTACGGAATACTGTACTGTGTGTAATGTTAATTCGCTTCTAGGAATCAGTTTAATTTCTACGAAGATGGTTGAGTCCAGCAAGTTCAAACTTTCCTTGTTTATGTAATCTAAAAAGATGGCCAAGTTTCTAGATTCGCCTCATTTGTAAAGTACTTTGTTGAGAAAACAAACATCTTCATTGCCGAACATTGTACTGTGTGAATTAAGCTCATTCAGTTAGAGGAATCACTTGCTTTCCTACAAAGAAGGTGTAGTGCAGCAAGTTGAAACATTCCTTGTTAATATAACATAAAAACATGCACAACTTAGTAGATTGGCCTCATTTCTAAAGTAGTTTGTTTAGAAAACAAACATCTTCATTACCGAAAACTCTACTATGTGAAATGAGCTAGTTTGGTTCTAGGAATCACTTGCTTTCCTACGAAGAAGGTTGAGTGCAGCAAGTTCAAACTTTCCTAGTTTGTGTAATCTAACAAGATGTACAAGTTAGTGGATTCGCGTCATTTCTAAAGTGGTTCCTTTAGAAAACAAACATCATCAGTACCGAACAGTGTCCTGTGTGGAATAAGTTAATTCTGTTCTAGGAATCAGTTTCCTTTCTACGAAGATGGTTGAGTGCAGCAAGTTCAAACTTTCCTTGTTAATGTAATCTAAAAAGATGGCCAAGTTAGTAGATTCACCTCATTTGTAAATTAGTTTGTTGAGAAAATTAACATCTTTATGCCAAACATTGAACTGTGTGAAAAAAGCTCATTCGGTTCTAGGAATCACTTGCTTTCCTACAAAGAAGGTTGAGTGCAGCAAGTTCAAACTTTCCTTGTTAATGTAATCAAAAAGATGCACAACTTAGTAGATTGGCCTCATTTCTAAAGTAGTTTCTTTAGAAAAGAAAAATCATCAGTATTGAACACTGTACTGTGTGAAATAACTTAATTCGCTTCTAGGAATCAGTTTAATTTCTACGAAGATGGTTGAGTGCAGCAAGTTCAAACTCCTTTTTAATGTAATCTCAAAAGATGGCCAAGTTAGAAGATTCGCCTCATTTGTAAAGTAGTTTGTTGAGGAAACAAACATCTTCATTGCCGAACATTATACTGTGTGAAAAAAGCTAATTCGGTTGTAGAATTCAGGTGCTTTCCTACAAAGAAGCTTGAGTGCAGCAAGTTCAAACTTTCTTTGTTAATGTAATCTAAAAAGATGCACAACTTAGTAGATTGGCCTCATTTCTAAAGTTGTTTCTTTAGAAAAGAAACATCTTCAGTACCGAACACTGTACTGTGTGAAATAAGTTAATTTGCTTCTAGGAATCAGTTTAATTTCTACGAAGAAGGTTGAGTGCAGCAAGTTCAAACTTTCCTAGTTTTGGTAATCTAACAAGAAGTACAAGTTAGGTGATTGGCGTCATATCTAAAGTAGTTTCTTTAGAAAACAAACCTTCATTGCCAAACATTGTACTGCGTGAATTGAGCTAATTCGGTTCTAGGAATCAGTTTACTTTCTATGAAGATGGTTGAGTGCAGCAAGTTCAAACTTTCCTTGTTAATGTAATCTAAAAAGATGTCCAAGTTAGTAGATTTGACTCATTTGTAAGGTAGTTTGTTCAGAAAACAAACATCTTCATTGCGGAATATTGTACTGTGTGAAAAAAGTTAATTCGAATCTAGAAATCATTCGCTCTACTACAAAGACGGTTGAGTGCAGCAATTTCAAACATTCCTTGTTAATATAATCTAAAAAGATGCACAATTTAGTGGATTCACCTCATTTCTAAAGTAATTTCTTTAGAAAAGAAACATCTTCAGTAACGAACACTGTACTGTGTGAAATAAGGTAATTCGGTTCTAGGAAATCAGTTTAATTTCTACGAAGATGGTTGAGTGCAGCAAGTTCAAACTTTCCTTGTTAATGTAATCTAAAAAGATGGCCAAGTTAGTAGATTTGCCTCATTTGTAAAGTAGTTTGTTGAGAAAACAAACATCTTCATTGCCAAACATTGTAATGTGTGAAATAATCTCATTCGGTTCTAGGAATCAGTTGCTTTCCTACAAAGAAGGTTGAGTGCAGCAAGTTCAAACTTTCCTTGTTAATGTAATCTCAAAAGTTGCACAACTTAGTAGATGGGCCTCATTTCTAAAGTAGTTTGTTTAGAAAACAAACATCTTCATTACCAAACACTGTACTATGTGAAATGAGCTAGTTCGGTTCTAGGAATCACTTGCTTTCCTACAAAGAAGATTGAGTGCAGGAAGTTCAAACTTTCCTCGTTTGTGTAATCTAACAAGATTTACAAGTTAGTGGATTCGCCTCATTTCTAAAGTGGTTTCTTTATAAAAGAAACATCTTCAGTAGTGAACACTGTACTGTGTGAAATAAGTTAATTCGGTTCTAGGAATCAGTTTCCTTTCTGCGAAGATGGTTGAGTGCAGCAAGTTCAAACTTTCCTTGTTAATGTAATCTAAAAAGATGGCCAAGTTAGCAGAGTCACCTCATTTGTAAAGTAGTTTGTTGAGAAAAAAACATCTTCATTGGCCAACATTGTACTGTGTGAAATAAGCTCATTCAGTTCTAGGAATCACTTGCTTTCCTACAAAGAAGGTTGAGTGCAGCAAGTTCAAACTTTCCTTGTCAATGTAATGTAAAAGAGATGCACAACTTAGAGATTGGCCTCATTTCTAAAGTAGTTTCTTTAGAAAAACAAGAAACATCTTCAGCACATCTTCAACACTGTACTGTGTGAAATAAGTTATTTCGCTTCTAGCAATCACTTTAATTTCTACAAAGAAGGTTGAGTGCAGCAAGTTCAAACTTTCCTTGTTAATGTAATCTGAAAAGATGGCCAAGTTAGCAGAGTCACCTCATTTGTAATGTAGTTTGTTGAGAAAATTAACATCTTTATAGCCGAACATTGTACTGTGTGAAATAAGCTCATTCAGTTCTAGGAATCACTTGCTTTCCTACAAAGAAGGTTGAGTGCAGCAAGTTCAAACTTTCCTTGTCAATGTAATGTAAAAAGATGCACAACTTAGGAGATTGGCCTCATTTCTAAAGTAGTTTCTTTAGAAAAGAAACATCTTCAGCACCGAACACTGTACTGTGTGAAGTAAGTTATTTCGCTTCTAGCAATCACTTTAATTTCTACAAAGAAGGTTGAGTGCAGCAAGTTCAAACTTGCCTTGTTAATGTAATCTAAAAAGATGGCCAAGTTAGAAGATTCGCCTGATTTGTAAAGTACTTTGTTGAGAAAACAAAGATCTTCATTGCCGAACATTGTACTGTGTGAAATAAGCTCATTCGGTTCTAGGAATCACTTGCTTTCCTACAAAGAAGGTTGAGTGCAGCAAGTTCAAACTTTCCTTGTTAATGTAATCTAAAAAGATTCACAACTTAGTAGATTGGCCTCATTTCTAAAGTAGATTCTTTGGAAAAGAAACATCTTCAGTACCGAACACTGTACTGTGTGAAATAAGTTAATTCGCTTCTAAGAATCAGTTTACTTTCTTTGAAGAAGGATGAGTGCAGCAGGTTCAAACGTTCCTCGTTAATGTAAACTAAAAAGATGCACAACTTAGTAGATTGGCCTCATTTGTAAAGTACTTTGTTGAGAAAACAAACATCTTCATTGCCGAACATTGTATTGTGTGAAATAAGCTCATTCGGTTCTGGGAATCAGTTGCTTTCCTACAAAGAAGGTTGCGTGCAGCAAGTTCAAACTTTCCTTGTTAATGTAATCTAAAGAGATGCACAAGTTAGTAGATTGGCCCCATTTCTAAAGTAGTTTGTTTAGAAAACAAACATCTTCATTACCAAACACTGTACTATGTGAAATAAGCTAGTTCCGTTGTAGGAATCACTTGTTTTCCTACGAAGAAGGTTGAGTGCAGCAAGTTCAAACTTTCCTAGTTTGCGTAATCTAACAAGATGTACAAGTTAGTGCATTCGCCTCATTTCTAAAGTAGTTTCTTTAGAAAAGAAACATCATCAGTACCGAACACTGTACTGTGTGAAATAAGGTAATTCGATCTAGGAATCAGTTTAATTTCTACGAAGATGGTTGAGTGCAGCAAGTTCAAACTTTCCTTGTTAATGTAACTTGAAAAGATGCACAACTTAGTAGATTGGCCTCATTTCTAAAGAAGTTTCTTTAGAAAACAAACATCTTCATTACCGAATTCTGTACTATGTGAAATGAGCTAGTTCGATTCTAGGAATCACTTGCTTTCCTACGAAGAAGGTTGAGTACAGGAAGTTCAAACTTTCCTAGTTTGTGTAATCTAACAAGATGTACAAGATAGTGGTTTCGAGTCGTTTGTAAAGTGGTTTCTTTAGAAAACAAACATTTTCAGTACTGAGCACTGGACTGTTTGAAATAAGTTAATTCGGTTCTAGGAATCAGTTTCCTTTTTACGAAGATGGTTGAGTGCAGCAAGTTCAAACTTTCCTTGTTAATGTAATCTAAAAGGATAGCCAAGTTAGCAGATTCACGTCATTTGTAAGGTAGTTTGTTGAGAAAATTAACAGTTTCATTGCCGAACATTGTACTGTGTGAAATAAGCTCATTCGGTTCTAGGAATCAGTTGCTTTCCGACAAAGAAGGTTAAGTGCAGCAAGTTCAAACTTTCCTTCTTAATGTAATCTAAAAAGATTCATAACTTAGTAGATTGGCCTCATTTCTTAAGTAGTTTTTTTTAGAAAAGAAACATCTTCAGTACCGAACACTGTACAGTGTGAAATAAGTTAATTCGCTTCTAGGAATCAGTTTAATTTCTACGAAGAAGGTTGAGTGCAGCAAGTTCAAACTTTCCTTGTTAATGTAATCTAAAAAGATGGCCAAGTTAGAAGATTCGCCTCATTTGTAAAGTACTTTGTTGAGAAAACAAGCATCTTCATTACCGAACATTGTAATGTGTGAAATAAGCTCATTCGGTTCTAGGAATCTGTTGCTTTCCTACAAAGAAGGTTGAGTTTAGCAAGTTCAAACTTTCCTTGTTAATGAAATCTAAAAAGTTGTCCAAGTTAGTAGATTCACCTCATTTCTAAAGTAGTTTCTTTAGAAAACCAACCTAAATTGCCAAACTTTGTACTGTGTGAAATGAGCTAATTCGGTTCTAGGAATCAGTTTACTTTCTACTAAGATAGTTGAGTTCAGCAAGTTCAAACTTTCCTTGTTAATGTAACCTCAAAAGATGTCCAAGTTAGTAGATTTGACTCATTTGTAAAGTAGTTTGTTTAGAAAACAAACATCTTCATTGTCGAACATTGTACTGTGTGAAAAAAGCTAATTCGGATCTAGAATTCAGTTGCTTTCTTACAAAGACGGTTGAGTGCGCGAGTTCAAACATTCCTTGTTAATGTAATCTAAAAAGATGCGCAACTTAGTGGATTGGCCTCATTTCTGAAGTAATTTCTTTAGAAAAGAAACATCTTCAGTACCGAACACTGTACTGTGTGAAATAAGTTAATTCGCATCTAGGAATCAGTTTAATTTCAATGAAGATGGTTGAGGACAGCAAGTTCATACTTTCCTTGTTAATGTAATCTAAAAAGATGGCCAAGTTAGTAGATTCACCTCATTTGTAAAGTAGTTTGTTGAGAAAACAAACATCTTCTTTGCCAAACATTGTACCGTGTGAAAAAACGTAATTCGGATCTAGAATTCAGTTGGTTTCCTACAAAGACGGTTGAGTGCAGCAAGTCCAAACATTCCTTGTTAATGTATTCTAAAAAGATGCACATCTTAGTAGATTGGCCTCATTTCAAAAGTAGTTTCTTTAGAAAACAAACATCTTCATTACCGAACACTGTACTATGTGAAATAAGCTAGTTCCGTTCTAGGAATCACTTGCTTTCCTACGAAGAAGGTTGAGTGCAGCAAGTTCAAACTTTCCTAGTTTGTGTAATCTAACAAGATGTACAAGTTAGTGGATTTGCCTCATTTCTAAATTAGTTTCTTTAGAAAACAAACATCTTCAGTACCGAACACTGTACTGTGTGAAATAAGTTAATTCGGTTCTAGGACTCAGTTTCATTTCTACGAAGATGGTTGACTTTAGGAAGTTGAAACTTTCCTTGTTAATGTAATCTAAAAAGATGTCCAAGTTAGTAGATTCGCCTCATTTCTAAAGTAGTTTCTTTAGAAAACAAACCTTCATTGCCAAACTTTGTACTGTGTGAAATGAGCTAATTCGGTTCTAGAAATCAGTTTACTTTCTACGAAGATGGTTGAGTGCAGCAAGTTCAAACTTTCCTTTTTAATATAATCTAAAAAGATGGCCAAGTTAGCAGATTCACCTCATTTGTAAGGTAGTTTGTTGAGTAAATTAACATCTTTATTGCCGAATATTTGTACTGTGTGAAATAAGCTCATTCGGTCCTAGGAATCAATTGCTTTCCTACAAAGAAGTTTGAGTGCAGCAAGTTCAAACTTTCCTTGTTAATGTAATCTAAAAAGATGCACAACTTAGTAGATTCGCCTCATTTCTAAAGTAGTTTCTTTAGAAAAGAAATATCTTCAGTACCGAATACTGTACTATGTGAAATAAGTGAATTGGCTTCTAGGAGTCAGTTTAATTTCTACGAAGAAAGTTGAGTGCAGCAAGTTCAAACTTTCCTAGTTTGTGTAATCTAACAAGATATACAAGTTAGTGGATTCGCTTCATTTCTAAAGTAGTTTCTTTAGAAAAGAAACATCTTCAGTACCGAACACTGTACTGTGTGAAATAAGTGAATTCGCTTCTAGGAATCAGTTTAATTTCTACGAAGATGGTTGAGTGCAGCAAGTTCAAACTTTCCTTGTTAATGTAATCTAAAAAGATGTCCAAGTTAGCAGATTCGCCTCATTTCTAAAGTAGTTTCTTTAGAAAACAAACCTTCATTGCCAAACATGGTACTGTGTGAAATTAGCTAATTCGGTTTTAGGAATCAGTTTACTTTCTACGAAGATGGTTGAGTTTAGCAAGTTCAAACTTTCCTTTTTAATGTAATCTAAAAAGATGTCCAAATTAGTAGATTGGCCTCATTTCTAAAGTAGTTTCTTTAGAAAACAAACCTTCATTACCAAACATTGTATTGTGTGAAAAGAGATAATTCGGTTCTAGGAATCTGTTTACTTTCTATGAAGATGGTTGAGTTTAGTAAGTTCAAACGTTCCTTGTTAATGTAATCTAAAAAGATGGCCAAGTTAGTAGATTCGCCTCATTTGTAAAGTAGTTTGTTGAGAAAACAAACATCTTCATTGCCAAACATTGTACTGTGTGAAATAAGCTAATACGGTTCTAGGAATCAGTTGCTTTCCCACAAAGAAGGTTGAGTGCAGCAAGTTCAAACTTTCCTTGTTAATGTAATCTAAAAAGATGGCCAAGTTAGAAGATTCGCCTCATTTGTAAAGTACTTTGTTGAGAAAACAAACATCTTCATTGCCGAACATTGTACTGTGTGAAATAAGCTCATTCGGTTCTAGGAATCAGTTGCTTTCCTACAAAGAAGGTTGAGTGCAGCAAGTTAAAACTTTCCTTGTTAATGTAATCTAAAAAGATGCACAACTTAGGAGATTGGCCTCATTTCTAAAGTAGTTTGTTTAGAAAAGAAACATCTTCAGTAACGAACACTGTACTGTGTGAAATAAGTTAATTCGCTTTTAGGAATCAGTTTAATTTCTACGAAGATGGTTGAGTGCAGCAAGTTCAAACTTTCCTTGTTAATGTAATCTAAAAAGATGGCCAAGTTAGAAGATTCACCTCATTTGTAAAGTAGTTTGTTGAGAAAACAAACATCTTCATTGCCAAACATTGTACTGTGTAAAATAAGCTCATTCGGTTCTAGGAATCAGTTGCTTTCCTACAAAGAAGGTTGAGTGCAGCAAGTTCAAACTTTCCTTCATTGCCGAACATTGTACTGTGTGAAAAAAGCTAATTTAGTTCCAGAATTCGGTTGCTTTCCTATAAAGAAGGTTGAGTGCAGCCAGTAAAAACTTTCCTTGTTAATGTAATCTAAAAAGATTCACAACGTAGTAGATTGGCCTCATTTCTAAAGTATTTTCTTTAGAAAATAAACATCTTCAGTACCGAACACTGTACTGTGTGAAATAAGTTAATTCGCTTCTAGCAATCAGTTTAATTTCTACGAAGAAGGTTGAGTGCAGCAAGTTCAAACTTTCCTTGTTAATGTAATCTAAAAAGATGCACAACTTAGTAGATTGGCCTCATTTCTAAAGTAGTTTGTTTAGAAAACAAACATCCTTATTACCGAACACTGTACTATGTGAAATAAGCTAGTTCGGTTCTAGGAATCACTTGGTTTCCTAAGAAGAACGTTGAGTGCAGAAAGTTCAAACTTTCCTAGTTTGTGTAATCTAACAAGATGTACAAGGTAGTGCATTCACCTCATTTCTAAAGTAGTTTCTTTAGAAAAGAAACATCTTCAGTACCGAACACTGTTCTGTGTGAAATAAAGTAATTCGGTTCTAGGAATCAGTTTAATTTCTAGGAAGATGGTTGAGTGCAGCAAGTTCAAACTTTCCTTGTTAATGTAATCTCAAAAGATGGCTGAGTTAGCAGAGTCACCTCATTTGTAAAGTATTTTGTTGAGAAAATTAACATCTTTATTGCCGAACATTGTACTGTGTGAAATAAGCTCATTCGGTTCCAGGAAACTCTTGATTTCCTACAAAGAAGATTGAGTGCAGCAAGTTCAAACTTTCCTTGTTAATGTAATCTAAAAAGATGCACAACTTAGTAGATTGGCCTCATTTCTAAAGTAGTTTGTTTAGAAAAGAAACATCTTCAGTACCGAACACTGTACAGTGTGAAATAAGTTAATTCGCTTCCAGGAAACAATTTAATTTCTACGAAGAAGGTTGAGTACAGCAAGGTCAAACTTTCCATGTTAATGTTATCTAAAAAGATGGCCAAGTTAGAAGATTCGCCTCATTTGTAAAGTACTTTGTGAGAAAACAAACATCTTCATTGCCGAACATTGTACTGTGTGAAATAAGCTCATTCGGTTCTAGGAATCAGTTGCTTTCCTACAAAGAATTTTGAGTGCAGCAAGTTCAAACTTTCCTTGTTAATGTAATCTAAAAAGATGCACAACTTAGTAGATTGGCCTCCTTTCTAAAGTAGTTTGTTTAGAAAACAAACATCATCATTACCGAACACTGTACTATGTGAAATGAGCTAGTTCCGTTCTAGGAATCACTTGCTTTCCTAAGAAGAAGGTTGAGTGGAGCAAGTTCAAACTTTCCTAGTTTGTGTAATCTAAGAAGATGTACAAGTTAGTGGTTTCGAGTCATTTATATACTGGTTTCTTTAGAAAACAAACATCTTCAGTACTGAGCACTGTACTGTGTGAAATAAGTTAATTCGATTCTAGGAATCAGTTTCCTTTCTACGAAGATGGTTGAGTGCAGCAAGTTCAAACTTTACTTGTTAATGTAATCTAAAAAGATAGCCAAGTTAGCAGATTCACCTCATTTGTAAGGTAGTTTGTTGAGAAAATTAACATCTTTATTGCCGAACATTGTACTGTGTGAAATAAGCTCATTCGGTTCTAGGAATCAGTTGCTTTCCTACAAAGAAGGTTGAGTGCAGAAAGTTCAAACTTTCCTTGTTAATGGAATCTAAAAAGATGCACAACTTAGTAGATTGGCCTCATTTCTAAAGTAGTTTCTTTAGAAAAGAAACATCTTCAGTACCGAACACTGTACTGTGTGAAATGAGTTAATTAGCTTCTAGGAATCAGTTTAATTTCTATGAAGATGGTTGAGTGCAGCAAGTTCAAACTTTCCTAGTTTGTGTAATCTAACAAGATGTACAAGTTAGTGGATTCTCCTTATTTCTAACGATATCCTTCAGAAAAGAAACATCTTCAGCACCGAACACTGTACTGTGTGAAATAAGTTAATTCGGTTCTAGGAATCCGTTTCCTTTCTACGAAGATGGTTCAGTTTAGCAAATTCAAACTTTCCTTGGTAATGTAATCTAAAAAGATGTCCAAGTTAATAGATTCGCCTCATTTCTAAAGTAGTTTCTTTAGAAAACAAACCTAAATTGCCAAACTTTGTACTGTGTGAAATGAGCTAGTTCGGTTCTAGGAATCAGTTTACTTTCTACGAAGATGGTTGAGTATAGCAAGTTCAAACTTGCCTTGTTAATGTGCTCTAAAAAGATGTCCAAGTTAGTAGAATTGCCTCTTTGGTAAAGTAGTTTGTTGAGAAAACAAACATCTTCATTGCCGAACATTGTACTGTGCGAAAAAAGCTAATTTAGTTCCAGAATTCGGTTGCTTTCCTATAAAGAAGGTTGAGTGCAGCCAGTTCAAACTTTCCTTGTTAATGTAATCTAAAAAGATTCACAACGTAGTAGATTGGCCTCATTTCTAAAGTATTTTCTTTAGAAAATAAACATCTTCAGTACCGAACACTGTACTGTGTGAAATAAGTTAATTAAGCTTCTAGCAATCAGTTTAATTTCTACGAAGAAGGTTGAGTGCAGCAAGTTCAAACTTTCCTTGTTAATGTAATCTAAAAGATGCACAACTTAGTAGATTGGACTTATTTCTAAAGTAGTTTGTTTAGAAAACAAACATCCTTATTACCGAACACTGTCCTATGTGGAATAAGCTAGTTCCGTTCTAGGAATCACTTGGTTTCCTAAGAAGAAGGTTGCGTGCAGAAAGTTCAAACTTTCCTAATTTGTGTAATCTAACAAGATGTACAAGGTAGTGCATTCGCCTCATTTCTAAAGTAGTTTCTTTAGAAAAGAAACATCTTCAGTACCGAACACTGTTTTGTGTGAAATAAAGTAATTCGGTTCTAGGAATCAGTTTAATTTCTAGGAAGATGGTTGAGTGCAGCAACTTCAAAGTTTCCTTGTTAATGTAATCTAAAAAGATGGCTAAGTTAGCAGAGTCACCTCATTTGTAAAGTATTTTGTTGAGAAAATTAACATCTTTATTGCCGAACATTGTACTGCGTGAAATAAGTTCATTCGGTTCCAGGAATCTCTTGATTTCCTACAAAGAAGGTTGAGTGCAGCAAGTTCAAACTTTCCTTGTTAATGTAATCTAAAAAGATGCACAACTTAGTAGATTGGCCTCATTTCTAAAGTAGTTTGTTTAGAAAAGAAACATCTTCAGTACCGAACACTGTACAGTGTGAAATAAGTTAATTCGCTTCCAGGAAACAATTTAATTTCTACGAAGAAGGTTGAGTACAGCAAGGTCAAACTTTCCATGTTAATGTTATCTAAAAAGATGGCCAAGTTAGAAGATTCGCCTCATTTGTAAAGTACTTTGTGAGAAAACAAACATCTTCATTGCCGAACATTGTACTGTGTGAAATAAGCTCATTCGGTTCTAGGAATCAGTTGCTTTCCTACAAAGAATTTTGAGTGCAGCAAGTTCAAACTTTCCTTGTTAATGTAATCTAAAAGATGCACAACTTAGTAGATTGGCCTCCCTTCTAAAGTAGTTTGTTTAGAAAAAAAACATCATCATTACCGAACACTGTACTATGTGAAATGAGCTAGTTCCGTTCTAGGAATCACTTGCTTTCCTATGAAGAAGGTTGAGTGTAGCAAGTTCAAACTTTCCTAGTTTGTGTAATCTAAGAAGATGTACAAGTTAGTGGTTTCGAGTCCTTTCTAAAGTGGTTTCTTTAGAAAACAAACATCTTCAGTACTGAGCACTGTACTGTGTGAAATAAGTTAATTCGATTCTAGGAATCAGTTTCCTTTCTACGAAGATGGTTGAGTGCAGCAAGTTCAAACTTTCCCTGTTAATGTAATCTAAAAAGATAGCCAAGTTAGCAGATTCACCTCATTTGTAAGGTAGCTTGTTGAGAAAATTAACATCTTTATTGCCGAACATTGTACTGTGTGAAATAAGCTCATTCGTTCTAGGAATCAGTTGCTTTCCTACAAAGAAGGTTGAGTGCAGAAAGTTCAAACTTTCCTTGTTAATGGAATCTAAAAAGATGCACAACTTAGTAGATTGGCCTCATTTCTAAAGTAGTTTCTTTAGAAAAGAAACATCTTCAGTACCGAACACTGTACTGTGTGAAATGAGTTAATTCGCTTTTAGGAATCAGTTTCCTTTCTACGAAGATGATAGAGTTTACCAAGTTCAAACTTTCCTTGGTAATGTAATCTAAAAAGATGTCCAAGTTAGAAGATTCGCCTCATTTCTAAAGTAGTTTCTTTAGAAAACAAACCTAAATTGCCAAACTTTGTACTGTGTGAAATGAGCTAATTCGGTTCTAGGAATCAGTTTACTTTCTACGAAGATGGTTGAGTTTAGCAAGTTCAAACTTTCCTTGTTAATGTGCTCTAAAAAGATGTCCAAGTTAGTAGATTTGCCTCATTGGCAAACTAGTTTGTTGAGAAAACAAACATCTTCATTTCCGAACATTGTACTGTGTGTAAAAAGCTCTTTCGGTTCTAGCATTCAGTTGCTTTCCTACAAAGAAGGTTGAGTGCAGCCAGTTCAAACTTTCCTTTTTAATGTAATCTAAAAAGATGCACAACATAGTAGATTGGCCTCATTTCTAAAATAGTTTCTCTAGAAAAGAAACATCTTCAGTACCGAACACTATACTGTGTGAAATAAGTTAATTCCCTTCTAGGAATAAGTTTAATTTCCACGAAGAAGGTTGAGTGCAGCAAGTTCAAACTTTCCTAGTTTGTGTAATCTAACAAGATGTTCAAGTTAGTGCATTCGCCTCATTTCTAAAGTACTTTCTTTAGAAAAGAAACATCTTCAGTTCCGAACACTGTACTGTGTGAAAAAAGTGAATTCGCTTCTAGGAATCAGTTTAAATTCTACGAAGATGGTTGAGTGCAGCAAGTTCAAACTTTCCTTGTTAATGTAATCTAAGAAGATGCACAACGTAGTAGATTGGCCTCATTTCTAAAGTAGTTTGTTTACAAAACAAACATCTTCATTACCGAACACTATACTATGTGAAATGCCCTAGCACGGTTCTAGGAATCACTTGCTTTCCTACGAAGAAGGTTGAGTGCAGCAAGTTGAAACTTTCCTCGTTTGTGTAATCTAACAAGAAGTACAAGTTAGTGGATTCGCGTCATTTAAAAAGCGGTTTCTTTAGAAAACAAACATCTTCAGTTCTGAACACTGTACTGTGTGAAATAAGTTAATTCGGTTCTAGCAATCAATTTCCTTTCTACGAAGATGGTTGAGTGCAGTAAGTTCAAACTTTACTAGTTAATGTAATCTAAAAAGATGGCCAAGTTAGCAGAGTCACCTCATTGGTAAAATAGTTTGTTGAGAAAATTAACATCTTTATTGCCGAACATTGTACTGTGTGAAATAAGCTCATTCGGTTCTAGGAATCACTTGCTTAAATACAAAGAAGGTTGAGTGCAGCAAGTTCAAACATTCCTTGTTAATGTAATCCTAAAAGATGCACAACTTAGTAGATTGGCCTCATTTCTAAAGTAGTTTCTTTAGAAAAGTAACATCTTCAGTACCGAACACTGTACAGTGTGAAATAAGTTAATTCGCTTCTAGGAATCATTTTAATTTCTACGAAGAAGGTTGAGTGCAGCAAGTTCAAACTTTCC
The DNA here is from genome assembly GCA_036365145.1 of Orientallactaga sibirica. Lineage (NCBI taxonomy): Eukaryota > Metazoa > Chordata > Mammalia > Rodentia > Dipodidae > Orientallactaga > Orientallactaga sibirica. Next base: position 391,728 of record JAEOAD010001751.1, on the reverse strand, counting down.
TTGTTAATGTAATCGTAAAAGATGCACAACTTAGTAGATTGGCCTCATTTCTAAAGTAGTTTGTATACAAAACAAACATCTTCATTAACGAACACTATACTATGTGAAATGAGCTAGTTCGGTTCTAGGAATCACTTGCTTTCCTTCGAAGAAGGTTGAGTGCAGCAAGTTCAAACATTCCTCGTTTGTGTAATCCAACAAGAAGTACAAGTTAGTGGATTTGCGTCATTTCTAAAGTGGTTTCTTTAGAAAACAAACATCTTCAGTACTCAACACTGTACTGTGTGAAATAAGTTAATTCGGTTCGAGGAATCAGTTTCCGTTGTACGAAGATGGTTGACTGCAGCAAGTTCAAACTTTCCTTGTTAATGTAATCTAAAAAGATGGCCAAGTTTGTAGATTCGCCTCATTTGTAAAGTAGTTTGTTGAGAAAACAAACATCTTCATTGCCAAACATTGTACTGTGTGAAATATGCTCATTCGGTTCTAGGAATCAGTTGCTTTCCTACAGAGAAGGTTGAGTGCAGCAAGTTCAAACTTTCGTTGTTAATGTAATCTCAAAAGTTGCATAACTTAGTAGATTGGCCTCATTTCTAAAGTGGTTTGTTTACAAAACAAACATCTTCATTACCGAACACTATACTATGTGAAATGAGCTAGTTCGGTTCTAGGAACCACTTGCTTTCCTACGAAGAAGGTTGAGTGCAGCAAGTTCAAACTTTCCTCGTTTGTGTAATCTAACAAGATTTACAAGTTAGTGGATTCGCATCGTTTCTAAAGTGGTTTCCTTATAAACCAAACATCTTCAGTACTGAACACTGTACTGTGTGAAATAAGTTAATTTGGTTCTAGGAATCAGTTTCCTTTCTACGAAGATGGTTGAGTGCAGCAAGTTCAAACTTTCCTTCTTAATGTAATCTAAAAAGATGGCCAAGTTAGAAGATTCGCCTCATTTGTAAAGTACTTTGTTGAGAAAACAAACATCTTCATTGCCGAACATTGTACTGTGTGTAAAAAGCTCTTTCGGTTCTAGAATTCAGTTGCTTTCCTACAAAGAAGGTTGAGTGCAGCCAGTTCAAACTTTCCTTTTTAATGTAATCTAAAAAGATGCACAACATAGTAGATTGGCCTCATTTCTAAAATAGTTTCTCTAGAAAAGAAACATCTTCAGTACCGAACACTGTACTGTGTGAAATAAGTTAATTCCCTTCTAGGAATAAGTTTAATTTCCACGAAGAAGGTTGAGTGCAGCAAGTTCAAACTTTCCTAGTTTGTGTAATCTAACAAGATGTACAAGTTAGTGCATTCGCCTCATTTCTAAAGTACTTTCTTTAGAAAAGAAACATCTTCAGTTCCGAACACTGTACTGTGTGAAATAAGTGAATTCGCTTCTAGGAATCAGTTTAAATTCTACGAAGATGGTTGAGTGCAGCAAGTTCAAACTTTCCTTGTTAATGTAATCTAAGAAGATGCACAACGTAGTAGATTGGCCTCATTTCTAAAGTAGTTTGTTTACAAAACAAACATCTTCATTACCGAACACTATACTATGTGATATGCCCTAGCACGGTTCTAGGAATCACTTGCTTTCCTACGAAGAAGGTTGAGTGCAGCAAGTTGAAACTTTCCTCGTTTGTGTAATCTAACAAGAAGTACAAGTTAGTGGATTCGCATCATTTAAAAAGCGGTTTTTTTAGAAAACAAACATCTTCAGTACTGAACACTGTACTGTATGAAATAAGTTAATTCGGTTCTAGCAAACAGTTTCCTTTCTACGAAGATGGTTGAGTGCAGTAAGTTCAAACTTTACTTGTTAATGTAATCTAAAAAGATGGCCAAGTTAGCAGAGTCACCTCATTGGTAAAATAGTTTGTTGAGAAAATTAACATCTTTATTGCCGAACATTGTACTGTGTGAAATAAGCTCATTCGGTTCTAGGAATCACTTGCTTAAATACAAAGAAGGTTGAGTGCAGCAAGTTCAAACATTCCTTGTTAATGTAATCCTAAAAGATGCACAACTTAGTAGATTGGCCTCATTTCTAAAGTAGTTTCTTTAGAAAAGTAACATCTTCAGTACCGAACACTGTACAGTGTGAAATAAGTCAATTCGCTTCTAGGAATCATTTTAATTTCTACGAAGAATGTTGAGTGCAGCAAGTTCAAACTTTCCTTGTTAATGTAATCCTAAAAGATGCACAACTTAGTAGATTGGCCTCATTTCTAAAGTAGTTTGTATACAAAAGAAACATCTTCATTAACAAACACTATACTATGTGAAATGAGCTAGTTCGGTTCTAGGAATCACTTGCTTTCCTTCGAAGAAGGTTGAGTGCAGCAAGTTCAAACATTCCTCGTTTGTGTAATCCAACAAGAAGTACAAGTTAGTAGATTTGCGTCATTTCTAAAGTGGTTTCTTTAGAAAACAAACATCTTCAGTACTCAACACTGTACTGTGTGAAATAAGTTCATTCGGTTCTAGGAATCAGTTTCCTTTGTAGGAAGATGGTTGACTGCAGCAAGTTCAAACTTTCCTTGTTAATGTAATCTAAAAAGAGGGCCAAGTTTGTAGATTCGCCTCATTTGTAAAGTAGTTTGTTGAGAAAACAAACATCTTCATTGCCAAACATTGTACTGTGTGAAATAAGCTCATTCGGTTCTAGGAATCAGTTGCTTTCCTACAAAGAAGGTTGAGTGCAGCAAGTTCAAACTTTCGTTGTGAATGTAATCTCAAAAGTTGCATAACTTCGTAGATTGGCCTCATTTCTAAAGTGGTTTGTTTACAAAACAAACATCTTCATTACCGAACACTATACTATGTGAAATGAGCTAGTTCGGTTCTAGGAACCACTTGCTTTCCTACGAAGAAGGTTGAGTGCAGCAAGTTCAAACTTTCCTCGTTTGTGTAATCTAAGAAGATTTACAAGTTAGTGGATTCGCATCGTTTCTAAAGTGGTTTCCTTATAAACCAAACAACTTCAGTACTGAACACTGTACTGTGTGAAATAAGTTAATTTGGTTCTAGGAATCAGTTTCCTTTCTACGAAGATGGTTGAGTGCAGCAAGTTCAAACTTTCCTTCTTAATGTAATCTAAAAAGATGGCCAAGTTAGAAGATTCGCCTCATTTGTAAAGTACTTTGTTGAGAAAACAAACATCTTCATTGCCGAACATTGTACTGTGTGAAATAAGCTCATTCGGTTCTAGGAATCAGTTGCTTTCTTACAAAGAAGGTTGAGTGCAGCAAGTTCAAGCTATCCTTGTTAATGCAATCTAAAAAGATGCACAACGTAGTAGATTGGCCTCATTTCTAAAGTAGTTTGTTTAGAAAACAAACATCTCCATTAACTGAACACTGTACTATGTGAAATAAGCTAGTTCCGTTCTAGGAATCACTTGCTTTCCTACGAAAAAGGTTGAGTGCAGCAAGTTCAAACTTTCCTCGTTTGTGTCATCTAACAAGGTGTACAAGTTAGTGGATTTGCATCGTTTCTAAAGTGGTTTCTTTAGAAAACAAACATCTTCAGTACTGAGCACTGTACTGTGTGAAATAAGTTAATTCGGTTCTAGGAATCAGTTTCCTTTCTATTAAGATGGTTTAGTTTAGCAAGTTCAAACTTTCCTTGTTAATGTGATCTAAGAAGATGGCCAAGTTAGTAGATTCGCCTCATTTCTAAAGTAGTTTCTTTAGAAAACAAACCTAAATTGAAAAACTTTGTACTGTGTGAAATAAGCTAATTCGGTTCTAGGAATCAGTTTCCTTTCTACAAAGATGGTTGAGTTTAGCAAGTTCAAACTTTCCTTGTTAATGTGCTCTAAAAAGCTGTCCAAGTTAGGAGATTTGCCACACTGGTAAAGTAGTTTGTTGAGAAAAAAAACATCTTCATTGACGAACATTGTACTGTGTGAACAAAAGCTAATTTAGTTCTAGAATTCAGAAGCTTTCCTACAAAGAAGGTTGAGTGCAGCCAGTTCAAACTTTCCTTGTTAATGTAATCTAAAAAGATGCACAACTTAGTAGATTGGCCTCATTTCTAAAGTAGTTTCTTTAGAAAAGAATCTTCTTCAGTCCCGAACAGTGTACTGTGTGAAATAAGTTAATTCTCTTCTAGGAATCAGTTTAATTTCTACGAAGATGGTTGAGTGCAGCAAGTTCAAACTTTCCTTGTTAATGTAATCTAAAAAGATGGCCAAGTTAGAAGATTCGCCTCATTTGTAAAGTACTTTGTTGAGAAAACAAACATCTTCATTGCCGGACATTGTACTGTGTGAAATAAGCTCATTCCGTTCTAGGAATCAGTTGCTTTCCTACAAAGAAGGTTGAGTGCAGCAAGTTCAAACTTTCCTTGTTAATGTAATCAGAAAAAATGCACAACTTAGGAGATTGGCCTCATTTCTAAAGTAATTTGTTTAGAAAACAAACATCTTCATTACTGAACACTGTACTATGTGAAATAAGCTAGTTCCGTTCTAGGAATCACTTGCTTTCCTACGAAGAAGGTTGAGTGCAGCAAGTTCAAACTTTCCTAGTTAGTGTAATCTAACAAGATGTACAAGTTAGTGGATTGGTGTCGTATATTAAGTGGTTTCCTTATAAAACAAACATCTTCAGTAGTGAACACTGTAGTGTGTGAAATAAGTCAATTCAGTTCTAGTAATCAGTTTAATTTCTACGAACATGGTTGAGTGCAGCAAGTTCAAACTTTCCTTTTTAATGTAATCTAAAAAGATGGCCAAGTTAGCAGAGTCACCTCCTTTGTAAAATATTTTGTTGAGAAAATTAACATCTTTATTGCCGAACATTGTACTGTGTGAAATAAGCCCATTCGGTTCTCGGAATCAGTTGCTTTCCTACAAAGAAGGCTGAGTGCAGCAAGTTCAATCATTCCTTGTTAATGTAACCTAAAAAGATGCAAAACTTAGTAGATTGGCCTCATTTCTAAAGTAGTTTGTTTACAAAACAAACATCTTCAGTACCGAACACTGTACTGTGTGAAATGAGTTAATTCAGTTCTAGGAATCAGTGTAATTTCTACGAAGAAGGTTGAGTGCAGCAAGTTCAAACTTTCCTAGTTTGTGTAATCTAACAAGATATAGAAGTTAGTGGATTCGCGTCACTTCTAAATTAGTTTCTTTAGAAAACAAGCATCTTCAGTACCGAACACTGTACTGTGTGAAATAAGTTAATTCGGTTCTAGAAATCAGTTTCATTTCTGCGAAGATGGTTGAGTTTAGCAAGTTCAAACTTTCCTTGTTAATGTAATCTAAAAAGATGTCCAAGTTAGTAGATTTGCCTCATTTCTAAAGTAGTTTCTTTAGAAAACAAACCTAAATTGCCAAACTTTGTACTGTGTGAAATGAGCTAATTCGATTCTAGGAATCAGTTTACTTTCTACGAAGATGGTTGAGTTTAGCAAGTTCAAATTTTCCTTGTTAATGTGCTCTAAAAAGATGTCCAAGTTAGTAGATTTGCCTGATTGGTAAAGTAGTTTGTTGAGAAAACAAACATCTTCATTGCTGAACATTGTACTGTGTGAAAAAAGCTAATTTAGTTCTACAATTCAGTTGCTTTCCTACAAAGAAGGTTGAGTGCAGCCAGTTCAAACTTTCCTTGTTAATGTAATCTAAAAAGATGCACAACGTAGTAGATTGGCCTCATTTCTAATGTAGTTTCTTTAGAAAAGAAACATCTTCAGTACCGAACACTGTACTGTGTGAAATAAGGTAATTCGGTTCTAGAAATCAGTTTAATTTCTACGAAGATAGTTGAGTGCAGCAGGTTCAAACTTTCCTTGTTAATGTAATGTAAAAAGATGGCCAAGTTAGTAGATTCGCCTCATTTGTAAAGTACTTTGTTGAGAAACAAACATCTTCATTGCCAAACACTGTACTGTGTGAAATAAGCTCATTCGGTTCTAGGAATCAGTTGCTTTCCTACAAAGAAGGTTCTGTGCAGAAAGTTCAAACTTTCCTTGTTAATGTAATCTAAAAAGATGCACAACTTATTAGACTGGCCTCATTTCTAAAGTAGTTTGTTTACAAAACAAACATCTTCATTACAGAACACTATACTATGTGAAATGAGCTAGTTCGGTTCTAGGAATCACTTGCTTTCCTACGAAGAAGGTTGAGTGCAGAAAGTTCAAACTTTCCTTGTTAATGTAATCTAAAAAGATGGCCAAGTTAGCAGAGTCACCTCATTTGTAAAATAGTTTGTTGAGAAAATTAACATCTTTATTGCCGAACATTGTACTGTTTGAAATAAGCTCATTCGGTTCTATGAATCGCGTGCTTTCCTACAAAGAAGGTTGAGTGCAGCAAGTTCAAACTTTCCTTGTTAATGTAATCTAAAAAGATGCACAACTTAGTAGATTGGCCTCATTTCTAAAATAGTTTCTTTAGAAAAGAAGCATCTTCAGTACCGAACACTGTACAGTGTGAAATAAGTTAATTCGCTTCTGGCAATCAGTTTAATTTCTACGAAGAAGGTTGAATACACCAAGTTCAAACTTAACTTGTTAATGTAATCTGAAAAGATGGCCAAGTTACAAGATTCGCCTCATTTGTAAAGTACTTTCTTGAGAAAACAAACATCTTCATTGTCGAACATTGTACTGTGTGTAATAAGCTCATTCTGTTGTAGGACTCAGTTGCTTTACTACAAAGAAGGGTGAGTGCAGAAAGTTCAAACTTTCCTTGTTAATGTAATCTAAAAACATGCACAACTTAGTAGATTGGCCTCATTTCTAAAGTAGTTTGTATAGAAAACAAACATCTTCATTACCGAACACTGTGCTATGTGAAATAAGCTAGTTCCGTTCTAGGAATCACTTGCTATCCTAGGAAGAAGGTTGAGTGCAGCAAGTTCAAACTTTCCCAGTTTGTGTAATCTAACAATATGTACAAGTTAGTAGATTAGTCTCATTTCTAAAGTAGTTTATTTAGAAAAGAAATATCTTCAGTACCGAACACTGTACTGTGTGAAATAAGTGAATTCGCTTCTAGGAATCAGTTTAATTTCTACGAAGATGCTTGATTGCAGCAAGTTCAAACATTCCTTGTTAATGTAATCTAAAAAGGTGGCCAAGTTAGTACATTCACCTCATTTGTAAAGTAGTTTGTTGAAAAAACAAACATCTTCATTGCCAAACATTGTACTGTGTGAAATAAGCGCATTCGGTTCTAGGAATCAGTTGCTTTCCTACAAAGAAGGTTGAGTGCAGCAAGTTCAAACTTTCCTTGTTAATGTAATCTGAAAAGATGTACAACTTAGTAGATTTACCTCATTTCTAAAGTAGTTTGTTTACAAAACAAACATCCTCATTACCGAACACTATACTATGTGAAATGAGCTAGTTCGGTTCCAGGAATCACTTGCTTTCCTACGAAGAAGGATGAGTGCAGCAAGTTCAAACTTTCCTCGTTTGTGTAATCTAACAAGATGTACAAGTTAGTGGATTCGCGTCGTTTCTAACGTGGTTTCTTTACAAAACAAACATCTTCAGTACTGAACACTGTACTGTGTGAAATAAGTTAATTCGGTTCTAGGAATCAGTTTCCTTTCCATGAATATGGTTGAGTGCAGCAAGATCAAACTTTCCTTGTTAATGTAATGTAAAAAGATGGCCAAGTTAGCAGAGTCACCTCATTTGTAAAATAGTTTCTTGAGAAAATTAACATCTTTATAGCCCAACATTGTACTGTGTGAAATAAGCTCATTCGGTTCTAGGAATCACTTGCTTTCCTACAAAGAAGGTTGAGTGCAGCAAGTTCAAACTTTCCTTATTAATGTAATCTTAAAAGATGCACAAACGTAGTAGATTGGCCTCATTTCTAAAGTAGTTTGATTAGAAAAGAAACATATTCAGTACCGAACACTGTACTGTGTGAAATAAGTGAATTCGCTTCTAGGAATCAGTTTAATTTCTACGAAGATGGTTGAGTGCAGCTAGTTCAAACTTTCCTTGTTAATGTAATCTAAAAAGATGGCCAAGTTAGTAGATTCGCCTCATTTGTAAAGTACTTTGTGAGAAAACAAACATCTTCATTGCCGAACATTGTACTGTGTGAAATAAGCTCATTCGGTTCTAGGAATCAGTTGCTTTCCTACAAAGAATTTTGAGTGCAGCAAGTTCAAACTTTCCTTGTTAATGGAATCTAAAAAGATGCACAACTTAGTAGATTGGCCTCCATTCTAAAGTAGTTTGTTTAGAAAACAAACATCATCATTACCGAACACTGTACTATGTGAAATGAGCTAGTTCCGTTCTAGGAATCACTTGCTTTCCTACGAAGAAGGTTGAGTGTAGCAAGTTCAAACTTTCCTAGTTTGTGTAATCTAAGAAGATGTACAAGTTAGTGGTTTCGAGTCCTTTCTAAAGTGGTTTCTTTAGAAAACAAACATCTTCAATACTGAGCACTGTACTGTGTGAAATAAGTTAATTCGATTCTAGGAATCAGTTTCCTTTCTACGAAGATGGTTGAGTGCAGCAAGTTCAAACTTTCCTTGTTAATGTATTCTAAAAAGATAGCCAAGTTAGCAGATTCACCTCATTTGTAAGGTAGTTTGTTGAGAAAATTAACATCTTTATTGCCGAACATTGTACTGTGTGAAATAAGCTCATTCGTTCTAGGAATCAGTTGCTTTCCTACAAAGAAGGTTGAGTGCAGAAAGTTCAAACTTTCCTTGTTAATGGAATCTAAAAAGATGCACAACTTAGTAGATTGGCCTCATTTCTAAAGTAGTTTCTTTAGAAAAGAAACATCTTCAGTACCGAACACTGTACTGTGTGAAATGAGTTAATTCGCTTTTAGGAATCAGTTTCCTTTCTACGAAGATGATTGAGTTTACCAAGTTCAAACTTTCCTTGGTAATGTAATCTAAAAAGATGTCCAAGTTAGAAGATTCGCCTCATTTCTAAAGTAGTTTCTTTAGAAAACAAACCTAAATTGCCAAACTTTGTACTGTGTGAAATGAGCTAATTCGGTTCTAGGAATCAGTTTACTTTCTACGAAGATGGTTGAGTTTAGCAAGTTCAAACTTTCCTTGTTAATGTGCTCTAAAAAGATGTCCAAGTTAGTAGATTTGCCTCATTGGCAAACTAGTTTGTTGAGAAAACAAACATCTTCATTGCCGAACATTGTACTGTGTGTAAAAAGCTCTTTCGGTTCTAGAATTCAGTTGCTTTCCTACAAAGAAGGTTGAGTGCAGCCAGTTCAAACTTTCCTTTTTAATGTAATCTAAAAAGATGCACAACATAGTAGATTGGCCTCATTTCTAAAATAGTTTCTCTAGAAAAGAAACATCTTCAGTACCGAACACTGTACTGTGTGAAATAAGTTAATTCCCTTCTAGGAATAAGTTTAATTTCCACGAAGAAGGTTGAGTGCAGCAAGTTCAAACTTTCCTAGTTTGTGTAATCTAATAAGATGTACAAGTTAGTGCATTCGCCTCATTTCTAAAGTAGTTTCTTTAGAAAAGAAACATCTTCAGTACTGAACACTGTACTGTGTGAAATAAGGTAAATTGGTTCTAGGAATCAGTTTAATTTCTAATAAGATGGTTGAGTGCAGCAAGTTCAAACTTTCCTTGTTAATGTAATCTAAATAGATGCACAACTTAGTAGACTGGCCTCGTTTCTAAAGTAGTTTGTTTACAAAACCAACATCTTCATTACCGAAGACTATACTATGTGAAATGAGCTAGGTCGGTTCTAGGAATCACTTGCTTTCCTACGAAGAAGGATGAGTGCAGCAAATTCAAACTTTCCTCATTTGTGTAATCTAACAAGATGCACAAGTTAGTGGATTCGCCTCATTTCTAAAGTAGTTTCTTTAGAAAAGAAACATCTTCAGTACCGAACACTGTACTGTGTGAAATAAGTGAATTTGCTTCTAGGAATCAGTTTCCTTTCTACCAAGATGGTTGAGTGCAGCAAGTTCAAACTTTCCTTGTTAATGTAATCTAAGAAAATGGCCAAGTTAGTAGATTCGCCTCATTTGTAAAATAGTTTGTTGAGAAAATTAACATCTTTATTGCCGAACATTGTACTGAGTGAAATAAGCTCATTTGGTTCTATGAATCAGTTGCTTTCCTACAAAGAAGGTTGAGTGCAGCAAGTTCAAACTTTCCTTGTTAATGGAATCTAAAAACATGCACAACTTAGTAGATTGGCCCCATTTCTAATGTAGTTTCTTTAGAAAAGAAACATCTTCAGTACCGAACACTGTACTGTGTGAAATGAGTTAATTCGCTTCTAGGAATCAGTTTAATTTCTATGAAGATGGTTGAGTGCAGCATGTTCATACTTTCCTAGTTTGTGTAATCTAACAAGATGTACAAGTTACTTGATTGGCGTCATTTCTAAATTAGTTTCTTTAGAAAACAAACATCTTCAGTACCGAACACTGTACTGTGTGAAATAAGTTAATTCGGTTCTAGGAATCAGTTTCCTTTCTACGAAGATGGTTGAGTTTAGCAAGTTCAAACTTTCCTTGTTAAGGTAATCTAAAAAGATGTCCAAGTTAGTAGATTGGCCTCATTTCTAAAGTAGTTTCTTTAGAAAACAAACCTAAATTGCCAAACTTTGTACTGTGTGAAATGAGCTAACTCGGTTCTAGGAATCAGGTTACTTTCTCCGAAGATGGTTGAGTTTAGCAAGTTCAAACTTTCCTTGTTAATGTGCTCTAAAAAGATGTCGAAGTTAGTAGATTTGCATCATTGGTAAAGTAGTTTGTTGAGACAACAAACATCTTCATTGCCGAATATTGTACTGTGTGAAAAAAGCTAATTTAGTTCTAGAATTCAGTTGCTTTCCTATGAAGAAGGTTGAGTGCAGCCAGTTCAAACTTTCCTTGTTAATGTAATCTAAAAAGATGCACAACGTAGTAGATTGCTCATTTCTAAAGTAGTTTCTTTAGAAAAGAAACATCTTCAGTACCGAACACTGTACTGTGTGAAATAAGTTAATTCGCTTCTAGGAATCAGTTTAATTTATACGAAGATGGTTGAGTGCAGCAAGTTCAAACTTTCCTAGTTTGTGTAATCTAACAAGATGTACAAGTCAGTGCATTCGCCTCATTTCTAAAGTAGTTTCTTTAGAAAAGAAACATTTTCAGTACCGAACACTGTTCTGTGTGAAATAAGGTAATTCGGTTCTAGGAATCAGTTGCTTTCCTACAAAGAAGATTGAGAGCAGCAAGTTCAAACTTTCCTTGTTAATGTAATCTAATAAGATGCACAACGTAGTAGATTGGCCTCATTTCTAAAGTAGTTTGTTTAGAAAACAAACATCTTCATTACCGAACACTGTACTATGTGAAATAAGCTAATTCCGTTCTAGGAATCACTTTTTTCCTACGAAGAAGGTTCAGTGCAGCATGGTCAAACTTTCCTAGTTTGTGTAATCTAACAAGATGTACAAGTTAGTGGATTCGCCTCATTCCTAAAGTAGTTTCTTTAGAGAAGAAACATCTTCAGTACCAAACACTGTATTGTGTGAAATAAGCAAAATCACTTCTAGGAATCAGTTTAATTTCTACGAAGATGGTTGAGTGCAGCAAGTTCAAACTTTCCTTGTTAATGTAATCTAATAAGATGGCCAAGTTAGTAGATTCGCCTCATTTGTAAAGTAGTTTGTTGAGAAAAGAAACATCTTCATTGCGGAATATTGTACTGTATGAAATAAGCTCATTCATTTCTAGGAGTCAGTTGCTTTCCTACAAAGAAGGTTGAGTGAAGCAAGTTCAAACTTTCCTTGTTAATGTAATCTGAAAAGATGCACAACGTAGTAGATTGGCCTCATTTCTAAAGTAGTTTGTTTACAAAACAAATATCTTCATTACCGAAAACTATACTATGTGAAATGAGCTACTTCGGTTCTAGGAAACACTTGCTTTCCTATGAAGAAGGTTGAGTGCAGCAATTTCAAACTTTCCTAGTTTGTGTAATCTAACAAGATGTACAAGTTAGTGCATTCGCCTCATTTCTAAAGTAGTTTCTGTAGAAAAGAAACATCTTCAGTACTGAACACTGTACTGTGTGAAATAAGGTAAATCGGTTCTAGGAATCAATTTAATTTCTACGAAGAGGGTTGAGTGCAGCAAGTTCAAATTTCCTTGTTAATGTAATCTAAAAAGATGCACAACTTAGTAGATTGGCCTCATTTCTAAAGTAGTTTGTTTGCAAAACAAACATCTTCATTACCGAACACTATACTATGTGAAATGAGTTAGTTCGGTTCTAGGATTCACATGCTTTCCTACGAAGAAGGATGAGTGCCGCAAATTCAAACTTTCCTGGTTTGTGTAATCTAACAAGATGTACAAGGTAGTGGATTTGCGTCGTTTCTAAAGTGGTTTCTTTAGAAAACAAACATCGTCCGTACTGAACACTGTACTGTGTGAAATAAGTTAATTCGTTTCTAGGAATCAGTTGCTTTCCTACAAAGAAGGGTGAGTGCAGCAAGTAAAAACTTTCGTTGTTAATGTAATCTGAACAGTTGCACAACTTAGTAGATCGGACTCACTTCTAAAGTAGTTTGTTTACAAAACAAACATCTTCATTACCGAACACTATTCTATGTGAAATGGGCTAGTTCGGTTCTAGGAATCACTTGCTTTCCTAGGAAGAAGGTTGAGTGCAGCAAGTTCAAACTTCCCTCGTTTGAGTAATCTAACAAGATTTACAAGTTAGTGGATTCGCTTCCTTTCTAAAGTGGTTTCCTTATAAAACAAACATCTTCAGTTGTGAACACTGTACTGTGTGAAATAAGTCAATTCGGTTCTAGGAATCAGTTTCCTTTCTACGAAGATGGTTGAGTGCAGCAAGTTCAAACTTTCCTTGTTAATGTAATATAAAAAGATGGCCAAGTTAGCAGAGTCACCTCATTTGTAAAGTAGTTTGTTGAGAAAATTAACATCTTTATTGCCGAACATTGTACTGTGTGAAATAAGCTCATTCGGTTATAGGAATCACTTGCTTTCCTACAAAGAAGGTTGAGTGCAGCAAGTTCAAACTTTACTTGTTAATGTAATCTGAAAAGATGCACAACTTAGTAGATTGGCCTCATTTCTAAAGTAGTTTGTTTAGAAAAGAAACATCTTCAGTACCGAACACTGTACTGTGTGAAATGAGTTAATTCACTTCTAGGAATCAGTTTAATTTCTACGAAGATGGTTGAGTGCAGCAAGTTCAAACTTTCCTAGTTTGTGTAATCTAACAAGATGTACAAGTTAGTGGATTCGCGTCATTTCTAAATTAGTTTCTTTAGAAAACAAGCATCTTCAGTACTGAACACTGTACTGTGTGAAATAAGTTAATTCGGTTCTAGGAATCAGTTTACTTTCTACGAAGATGGTTGAGTTTAGCAAGTTCAAACTTTCTTGTTATTGTGCTCTAAAAAGATGTCCAAGTTAGTAGATTTGCGTCATTGGTAAAGTAGTTTGTTGAGAAAACAAACATCTTCATTGCCGAACATTGTACTGTGTGAAAAAAGCTAATTTAGTTCTAGAATTCAGGTGCTTTCCTACAAAGGAGGTTGAGTACAGTCAGTTCAAACTTTCCTTGTTAATGTAATCTAAAAAGGTGCACAACTTAGTAGATTGGCCTCATTTCTAAAGTAGTTTCTTTAGAAAAGAAACATCTTCAGTACCGAACACTGTACTGTGTAAAATAAGTTAATTCGCTTCTAGGAATCAGTTTAATTTCTACGAAGACGGTTGAGTGCAGCAAGTTCAAACTTTCCTTGTTCATGTAATCTAAAAAGATGGCCAAGTTCGAAGATTCACCTCATTTTAAGGTACTTTGTTGAGAAAACAAACATCTTCATTGCCGAACATTGTACTGTGTGAAATAAGCTCATTCGGTTCTAGGAATCAGTTGCTTTCCTACAAAGAAGGTTGAGTGCAGCAAGTTCAAACTATCCTTGTTAATGTAATCTAAAAAGATGCAAAACTTAGTAGATTGACCTCATTTCTAAAGTAGTTTGTTTACAAAACAAACATCGTCAATACCGAACACTATACTATGTGAAATGAGCTAGTTCGTTACTAGGAATCACTTGCTTTCCTAGGAAGAAGGTTGAGTGCAGCAAGTTCAAACTTTCCTCGTTTGTGTAATCTAACAAGAAGTACAAGTTAGTGGATTCATGTCGTTTCTAAAGTGGTTTCTTTAGAAAACAAACATCTTCAGTAATGAACACTTCACAGTGTGAAATAAGTTAATTCGGTTCTAGGAATCAGTTTCCTTTCTACGAAGATGGTTGTGTGGAGCAAGTTCAAACTTTCCTTGTTAATGTAATCTAAAAAGATGGCCAAGTTAGTAGATTCGACTCATTTGTAAAGTAGTTTGTTGAGAAATCAAACATCTTCATTGCCAAACATTGTACTGTGTGAAATAAGCTCATTCGGTTCTTGGAATCAGTTGCTTTCCTACAAAGAAGGTTGAGTGCAGCAAGTTCACACTTTCCTTGTTAATGGAATCTAAAAAGATGCACAACTTAGTACATTGACCTCATTTCTAAAGTAGTTTCTTAAGAAAAGAAACATCTTCAGTACCGAACACTGTACTGTGTGAAATGAGTTAATTCGCTTCTAGGAAAACGGTTTAATTTCTACGAAGATGGTTGAGGGCAGGAAGTTCAAACTTTCCTAGTTTGTGTAATCTAACAAGATGTACAAGTTAGTGGATTCACGTCATTTCTAACTTTGTTTCTTTAGAAAAGAAACATCTTCAGTACCGAACACTGTACTGTGTGAAATAAGTTAATTCGGTTCTAGGAATCAGTTTCCTTTCTACGAACATGGTTGAGTTTAGCAAGTTCAAACTTTCCTTGTTAATGTAATCTAAAAAGATGTCCAAGTTAGTAGATTCGCCTCATTTCTAAAGTAGTTTCTTGAGAAAACAAACCTAAATTGCCAAACTTTGTACTGTGTGAAATGAGCTAATTCGGTTGTAGGAATCAGTTTACTTTCTACGAAGATGGTTGAGTTTAGCAAGTTTAAACTATCCCTGTTAATGTGCTCTAAAAAGATGTCCAAGTTAGTAGATTTTCCTCATTGGTAAAGTAGTTTGTTGAGAAAACCAACATCTTCATGGAGAACATTGTAGTGTGTCTAAAAAGCTAATCCGGTTCTAGAATTCAGTTGCTTTCCTACAAAGAAGGTTGAGTGCAGCCAGTTCAAACTTTCCTTTTTAATGTAATCTAAAAAGATGCACAACGTAGTAGATTGGCCTCATTTCTAATGTAGTTTCTTTAGAAAAGAAACATCTTCAGTACCGAACAGTGTACTGTGTGAAATAAGTTAATTCGCTTCTAGGAATCAGTTTAATTTCTACGAAGAATGTTGAGTGCAGCAAGTTCAAACATTCCTAGTTTTTGTAATCTAACAAGATGTCCAAGTTAGTGCATTCGCCTCATTTCTAAAGTAGTTTCTTTAGAAAAGAAACATCTTCAGTTCCGAACACTGTACTGTGTGAAATAAGGTAATTCGGTTCTAGGAATCACTTTAATTTCTACGAAGATGGTTGAGTGCAGCAAGTTCAAACTTTCCTTGTTAATGTAATCTGAAAAGATGCACAACGTAGTAGATTGGCCTCATTTATAAAGTAGTTTGTTTACAAAACAAACATCTTCATTACCGTACACTATACTATGTGAAATGAGCTAGTTCGGTTCTAGCAATCACTTGCTTTCCTAAGAATAAGGTTGAGTGCAGCAAGTTCAAACTTTCCTAGTTTGTGTAATCTAACAAGATATACAAGTTAGTGCATTCGCCTCATTTCTAAAGTAGTTTCTTTAGAAAAAAAACATCTTCAGTACTGAACACTGTACTGTGTGAAATAAGGTAAATCGGTTCTAGGAATCAGTTTAATTTCAAATAAGATGGTTGAGTGCAGCAAGTTCAAACTTTCCTTGTTAATGTAATCTAAAAAGATGCACAACTTAGTAGATTGGCCTCGTTTCTAAAGTAGTTTGTTTACAAAACAAACATCTTCATTACCGAACACTATACTATTTGAAATGAGCTAGTTCGGTTCTAGGAATTACTTGCTTTCCTACGAAAAAGGTTGAGTGCAGCAAGTTCAAACTTTCATAGTTTGTGAAATCTAACAAGATGTACAAGTTAGTGCTTTCGCCTCATTTCTAAAGTAGTTTCTTTAGAAAAGAAACATCTCCAGTACTGTACACTGTACTGTGTGAAATAAGGTAAATCGTTTCTAGGAATCAGTTTAATTTCTACGAAGATGGTTGAGTGCAGCAAGTTCAAACTTTCCTTGTTACTGTAATCTCAAAAGTTGCACAACTTAGTAGATTGGCCTCATTTCTAAAGTAGTTTGTTTACAAAACAAACATCTTCATGACCGAACAGTATACTATGTGAAATGAGCTAGTTCGGTTCTAGAAATCACTTGCTTTCCTACGAAGAAGGTTGAGTGCAGCAAGTTCAAAGTTTCCTCGTTTGTGTAATCTAACAAGACGTACAATTTAGTGGATTCGCGTCATTTCTAAAGTGGTTTCTTTAGAAAACAAACATCTTCAGTACTGAACACTGTACTGTGTGAAATAAGTTAATTCTTTTCTAGGAATCAGTTTCCTTTCTACGAAGATGGTTGAGTGCCGCAAGTTCAAACTTCCTTTATTAATGTAATCTAAATAGATGGCCACGTTAGCAGATTCACCTCATTTGTAAAATAGTTTGTTGAGAAAATTAACATCTTTATTGACGAATATTGTACTGTGTGTAATAAGCTCCTTGGGTTCTAGGAATGACTTGCTTTCATACAAAGAAGGTTGAGTGCAGCAAGTTCAAACTTTCCTTGTTAATGTAATCTAAAAAGATGCACAACTTAGTAGATTGGCCTCATTTCTAAAGTAGTTTCTTTAGAAAAGAAACATCTTCAGTAACGAACACTGTACAGTGTGAAATAAGTTAATTCGCTTCTAAGAATCAGTTTAATTTCTACGAAGAAGGTTGAGTGCAGCAAGTTCAAACTTTCCTTGTTAATGTAATCTAAAAAGATGTCCAAGTTAGAAGATTCGCCTCATTTGTAAAGTACTTTGTTGAGAAAACAAACATATTCTTTGGCAAACATTGTACTATGTGAAATAAGCTCATTCGGTTCTAGTAATCAGTTGCTTTCCTACAAAGAAGGTTGAGTGCAGCAAGTTCAAACTTTCCTTGTTAATGTAATCTAAAAAGATGCACAACGTAGTAGATTGGCCTCATTTCTAAAGTTGTTTGTTTACAAAACAAACATCTTCACTACTGAACAGTGTACTATGTGAAATAGGCTAGTTACATTCTAGGAATCACTTGCTTTCATACGAAGAAGGTTGAGTACAGCAAGTTCAAACTTTCCTTGTTTGTGTAATCTAACAAGATGTACAACTTAGTGCATTTGCCTCATTTCTAAAGTAATTTCTTTAGAAAACAAACATCTTCAGTACTGAACACTGTACTGTGTGAAATAAGTTAATTCGCTTCTAGGAATCATTTTAATTTCTACGAAGAAGGTTGAGTGCAGCAAGATCAAACTTTCCTTGTTAATGTAATCTAAAAATATTGCCAAGTTAGAATATTCACCTCATTTGTTAAGTACTTTGTTGAGAACACAAACATTTTCATTGCCGAACATTGTACTGTGTGAAATAAGCTCATTCGGTTCTAGGAATCAGTTGCTTTCCTACAAAGAAGGTTGAGTGCAACAAGTTCAAACTTTCCTTGTTAATGTAATCTGAAAAGATGGACAGCTTAGTAGATTGGCCTCGTTTCTAAAGTAGTTTGTTTACAAAACAAACATCTTCATTACCGAACACTATACTATTTGAAATGATCTAGTTCGGTTCTAGGAATTACTTGCTTTCCTACGAAAAAGGTTGAGTGCAGCAAGTTCAAACTTTCATAGTTTGTGAAATCTAACAAGATGTACAAGTTAGTGCATTCGCCTCATTTCTAAAGTAGTTTCATTAGAAAAGAAACATCTTCAGTACTGAACACTGTACTGTGTGAAATAAGGTAAATCGGTTCTAGGAATCAGTTTAATTTCTACGAAGATGGTTAAGTGCAGCAAGTTCAAACTTTCCTTGTTAATGTAATCTCAAAAGTTGCACAACTTAGTAGATTGGCCTCATTTCTAAAGTAGTTTGTTTACAAAACAAACATCTTCATGACTGAACAGTATACTATGTGAAATGAGCTAGTTCGGTTCTAGGAATCACTTGCTTTCCTAAGAAGAAGGTTGAGTGCAGCAAGTTCAAAGTTTCCTCGTTTGTGTAATCTAACAAGACGTACAAGTTAGTGGATTCGCGTCGTTTCTAAAGTGGTTTCTTTAGAAAACAAACATCTTCAGTACTGAACACTGTAGTGTGTGAAATAAGTTAATTCTTTTCTAGGAATCAGTTTCCTTTCTACGAAGATGGTTGAGTGCCGCAAGTTCAAACTTTCTTTGTTAATGTAATCTAAAAAGATGGCCACGTTAGCAGATTCACCTCATTTGTAAAATAGTTTGTTGAGAAAATTAACATCTTTATTGCCGAAGATTGTACTGTGTGAAATAAGCTCATTCGGTTCTAGGAATGACTTGCTTTCCTACAAAGAAGGTTGAGTGCAGCAAGTTCAAACTTTCCTTGTTAATGTAATCTAAAAAGATGCACAACTTAGTAGATTGGCCTCATTTCTAAAGTAGTTTCTTTAGAAAAGAAACATCTTCAGTACCGAACACTGTACAGTGTGAAATAAGTTAATTCGCTTCTAAGAATCAGTTTAGTTTCTACGAAGAAGGTTGAGTGCAGCAAGTTCAAACTTTCCTTGTTAATGTAATCTAAAAAGATGGCCAAGTTAGAAGAATCGCCTCATCTGTAAAGTACTTTGTTGATAAAACAAACATCTTCATTGCCGAAGTTTATACTGTGTGAAATAAGCTCATTCGGTTCTAGGAATCAGTTGCTTTCCTACAAAGAAAGTTGAGTGCAGCAAGTTCAAACTTTCCTTGTTAATGTAATCTAAAAACATGCACGACTTAGTAGATTGGCTTCATTTCTAAAGTAGTTTGTTTATAAAACAAACATCTTCATTACTGAACACTGTACTATGTGAAATAAGCTAGTTCCGTTCTAGGAATCACTTGCTTTCCTACAAAGAAGGTTGAGTGCAGCAAGTTCAAACTTTCCTTGTTAATGTAATCTAAAAAGATGGCCAAGTTAGAAGATTCGCCTCATTTGTAACGTAGTTTCTTGAGAAAACAAACCTAAATTGCCACACTTTGTACTGTGTGAAATGAGCTAATTTGGTTCTAGGAAACAGTTTACTTTCTACGAAGATGGTTGAGTTTAGCACGTTCAACCTTTGCTTGTTAATGTGCTCTAAAAAGATGTCCAAGTTAGTAGATTTGCCTCATTGGTAAAGTAGTTTGTTGAGAAAACAAACATCTTCATTGCCAAACATTGTACTGTGTGAAAAAAGCTAATTTAGTTCTAGAATTCATTTGCTTTCCTACAAAGAAGGTTGAGTGCAGCCAGTTCAAACTTTCCTTGTTAATGTAATCTAAAAGGATGCACAAATTAGTAGATTGGCCTCATTTCTAAAGTAGTTTGTTTACAAAACAAACATCTTCATTGCCGAACACTATACTATGTGAAATGAGCTAGTTCGGTTCTAGGAATCACTTACTTTCCTAGGAAGAAGGTTGAGTGCAGCAAGTTCAAACTTTCCTCGTTTGTGTAATCTAACAAGCTGTACAAGTTAGTGGATTCGTGTCGTTTCTAAAGTGGTTTCTTTAGAAAAGAAACATCTTCAGTACTGAGCACTGTACTGTGTGAAATAAGTTAATTCGCTTCTAGGAATCAGTTTAATTTCCACGAAGATGGTTGAGTGCAGCAAGTTCAAACTTTCCTTGTTAATGTAATCTAAAAAGATGGCCAAGTTAGTAGATTCGCCTCATTTGTAAAGTAGTTTGTTGAGAAAACAAACATCTTCATTGCCGAACATTGTACTGTGTGAAATAAGCTCATTTGGTTCTAGGAATCAGTTGCTTTCCTACAAACAAGGTTGAGTGCAGCAAGTTCAAACTTTCCTAGTTTGTGTAATCTAACAAGATGTACAAGTTAGTGGAATCGCCTCATTTCTACAGTAGTTTCTTTAGAAAAGAAACATCTTCAGTACCAAACACTGTACTGTGTGAAATAAGGTAATTCGGTTCTAGGAATCAGTTAAATTTCTATGAAGACGGTTGAGTGCAGCAAGTTCAAACTTTCCTTGTTAATGTAATCTAAAAAGATGGCCAAGTTAGTAGATTCGCCTCATTTGTCAAGTAGTTTGTTGAGAAAACAAACATCTTCATTGCCAAACATTGTACTGTGTGAAATAAGCTCATTCGGTTCTAGGAGTCAGTTACTTTCCTACAAAGAAAGTTGAGTGCAGCAAGTTCAAACTTTCCTTGTTAATGTAATCTAAAAAGATGCACAACTTAGTAGATTGGTCTCATTTCTAAAGTAGTTTGTTTAGAAAACAAACATCTTCATTTCCGAACACTGTACTATGTGAAATAAGCTAGTTCCGTTCTAAGAATCACTTGCTTTCCTCCGAAGAAGGTTGAGTGCAGCAAGTTCAAACTTTCCTAGTTTGTATAATCTAACAAGATGTACAAGTTAGTGGATTCGCCTCATTTCTAAAGTAGTTTCTATACAAAAGAAACATCTTTAGTACCGAACACTGTACTGTGTGAAATAAGTGAATTCACTTCTAGCAATCAGTTTAATTACTATGAAGATGGTTGAGTGAAGCAAATACAAACTTTCCTTGTTAATGTAATCGACAAAGATGGCTAAGTTAGTAGATTCATCTCATTTGTAAAGTAGTTTGTTGAGAAAACAAACATCTTCATTTCCAACCATTGTACTGTGTGTAATAAGCTCATTCGGTTCTAGGAATCAGTTGCTTTCCTATAAAGAAGGTTGAGTGCAGCAAGTTCAAAATTTCCTTGTTAATGTAATCTGAAAAGATGCACAACTTAGTAGATTGGCCTCATTTCTAAAGTAGTTTGTTTAGCAAAGAAACATCTTCATCACCGAATACTGTACTATGTGAATTTAGCTAGTTCGAATTTAGGAATCACTTGCTTTCCTACAAAGAATGTTGAGTGCACCAAGTTCAAACTTTCCTAGTTTGTGTAATCTAACAAGATGTACTAGTTAGTGGTTTCAAGTCGTTTCTAAAGTGGTTTCTTTAGAAAACAAAAATCTTCAGTACTGAGCACTGTACTGTTTGAAATAAGTTAATTCGCTTCTAGGAATCAGTTTCGTTTCTACAAAGATGGTTGAGTGCAGCAAGTTCAAACTTTCCTTCTTAATGTAATCTAAAAAGATGGCCAAGTTAGCAGATTCACCTCATTTGTAAGGTAGTTTGTTGAGAAAATTAACATCTTTACTGCCGAACATTGTACTGTGTGAAATAAGCTCATTCGGTTCTAGGAATCAGTTGCTTTCCTACAAAGAAGGTTGAGTGCAGCAAGTTCAAACTTTCCTTGTTAATGTAATCTAAAAAGATGCACAACTTAGTAGATTGGCCTCATTTCTAAAGTAGTTTCTTTAGAAAAGAAACATCTTCTCTACTGAACACTGTACTGTGTGAAATGAGTTAATTCGCTTCTAGGAATCATTTTAATTTCTACGAAGATGGTTGAGTGCAGCAAGTTCAAACTTCCCTAGTTTGTGTAATCTAACAAGATGTACAAGTTAGTGGATTCGCCTCATTTCTAAAGTAGTTTCTTTAGAAAAGAAACATCTTCAGTACCGAACACTGTACTGTATGAAATAAGTGAATTCACTTCTAGGAATCAGTTTAATTTCTCCGAAGATGGTTGAGTGCGGCAAGTTCAAACTTTCCTTGTTAATGTAATCTAAAAAGATTGCCAAGTTAGTAGATTCGCCTGATTTGTAAAGTAGTTTGTTGAAAAAACAAACATCTTCATTGCCAAACATTGTACTGTGTGAAATAAGCTCATTCAATTCTAGGAATCAGTTGCTTTCCTATAAAGAAGGTTGAGGGCAGCAAGTTCAAACTTTCCTTGTTAATGTAATCTGAAAAGGTGCACAATTTAGTAGATTGGCCTCATTTCTAAAGTAGTTTGTTTACAAAACAAACATCTTCATTACCGAACACTATACTATGTGAAATGAGCTAGTTTGGTTCTAGGAATCACTTGCTTTCCTACGAAGAAGGTTGAGTGCAGCAAGTTCAAACTTTTCTAGTTTGTGTAATCTAACAAGATGTACAAGTTAGTGCATTCGCCTCATTTCTAACGTAGTTTCTTGAGAAAAGAAACATCTTCAGTACTGAACACTGTACTGTGTGAAAAAAGGTAAATCGGTTCTAGGAATCAGTTTAATTTCTTAGAAGATGGTTGAGTGCAGCAAGTTCAAACGTCCCTTGTTAATGTAATCTAAAAAGATGCACAAGTTAGTAGATTGGCCTCATTTCTAAAGTAGTTTGTTTAGCAAAGAAACATCTTCATCACCGAATACTGTACTATGTGAATTTAGCTAGTTCGAATTTAGGAATCACTTGCTTTCCTACAAAGAATGTTGAGTGCACCAAGTTCAAACTTTCCTAGTTTGTGTAATCTAACAAGATGTACTAGTTAGTGGTTTCAAGTCGTTTCTAAAGTGGTTTCTTTAGAAAACAAAAATCTTCAGTACTGAGCACTGTACTGTTTGAAATAAGTTAATTCGCTTCTAGGAATCAGTTTCAGTTGCTTTCCTACAAAGAAGGTTGAGTGCAGCAAGTTCAAACTTTCCTTCTTAATGTAATCTAAAAAGATGGCCAAGTTAGCAGATTCACCTCATTTGTAAGGTAGTTTGTTGAGAAAATTAACATCTTTATTGCCGAACATTGTACTGTGTGAAATAAGCTCATTCGGTTCTAGGAATCAGTTGCTTTCCTACAAAGAAGGTTGAGTGCAGCAAGTTCAAACTTTCCTTGTTAATGTAATCTAAAAAGATGCACAACTTAGTAGATTGGCCTCATTTCTAAAGTAGTTTCTTTAAAAAGAAACATCTTCAGTACCGAACAAACATCTTCAGTACTGAACACTGTACTGTGTGAAAAAGGTTTACAAACAAACATCGGTTCTAGGAATCAGTTTAATTTCTTAGAAGATGGTTGAGTGCAGCAAGTTCAAACGTCCCTTGTTAATGTAATCTAAAAAGATGCACAAGTTAGTAGATTGGCCTCATTTCTAAAGTAGTTTGTTTAGAAAACAAACATCTTCATTACCGAACACTATACTATGTGAAATGAGCTAGTTCGGTTCCAGGAATCACTTGCTTTCCTACGAAGGAAGATGAGTGCAGCAAGTACAAACTTTCCTCGTTTGTGTAATCTAACAAGATGTACAAGTTAGTGGATTCGCGTCATTTCTAATGTGGTTTCTTTAGAAAACAAACATCTTCAGTACTGAACACTGTACTGTGTGAAATAAGTTAATTCGGTTCTAGGAATCAGTTTCCTTTCTACGAAGATGGTTGAGTGCAGCAAGTTCAAACTTTCCTTGTTAATGTAATCTAAAATGATGGCCAAGTTAGCAGAGTCATCTCATTTGTAAAAGAGTTTGTTGCGAAAATTAACATCTTTATAACCGAACATTGTACTGTGTGAAATTTGCTCACTCGGTTTTAGGAATCACTTGTTTTCCTACAAAGAAGGTTGAGTGCAGCAAGTTCAAACTTACCTTGTTAATGTAATCTAAAAAGATGCACAAGTTAGTAGATTGGCCCCTTTTATAAAGTAGTTTCTTTAGAAAAGAAACATCTTCAGTACCGAACACTGTACTGTGTGAAATAACTTAATTCGCTTCTAGGAATCAGTTTAATTTCTACGAAGATGGTTGAGTGCAGCTAGTTCAAACTTTCCTAGTTTGTGTAATCTAACAAGATGTACAAGTTAGTGGATTCGCCTCATTTATAAAGTACTTTCTTTAGAAAAGAAACATCTTCAGTACCGAACACTGTACTGTGTGAAATAAGTGAATTCGCTTCTAGGAATCAGTTTAATTTCTACGAAGATGGTTGAGTGCAGCAAGTTCAAACTTTCCTTGTTAATGTAATCTAAAAAGATGCCCAATTTAGTAGATTGGCCTCATTTCTAAAGTAGTTTCTTGAGAAAAGAAACATCTTCAGTACCGAACACTGTACTGTGTGAAATGAGTTAATTCGCTTCTAGGAATCAGTTTAATTTCTACGAAGATGGTTGAGTGCAGCAAGTTCAAACTTTCCTTGTTAATGAAATCTAAAAAGATGCACAACTTAGTAGATTAGCCTCATTTCTAGAGTACTTTCTTTAGAAAAGAAACATCTTCAGTACCGAACACTGTACTGTGTGAAATAAGTTAATTCGGTTCTAGGAATCAGTTTCCTTTCTACGAAGATGGTTGAGTTTAGCAAGTTCAAACTTTCCTTGTTAATGTTGTTGGGCCCTGCCTGGTGTGAAGCCAAGTGGTTAGCCCAGCCAATCTTGGCCTACTCCCGTTAAGGCCTAGTCGAGCCTGAGTACCTGCCCTTGACTCAGCACCTAAGCTGAAACTGCCTCCACCCAGCTGCTGCTGACGTGATGAAATATTGTTGGCCCTTACACCTTTCTCTCAT
Source organism: Orientallactaga sibirica (assembly GCA_036365145.1). Taxonomy (NCBI): domain Eukaryota; kingdom Metazoa; phylum Chordata; class Mammalia; order Rodentia; family Dipodidae; genus Orientallactaga; species Orientallactaga sibirica. Next base: position 367,089 of record JAEOAD010001751.1, on the reverse strand, counting down.
CCCCTCTTCCCACCCCCTTTCTCAAAGTATATTGGCCCTTATACCTTTCTCTCGTCCCCTCTTCCCACCCCCTTCCTCAAAGCATATAAATATCTCTCCCTGACAATAAACGACGAGTTTCGCCTTAGACGTATCTCCGTGACTCAATGTGGTTTTTCTCCCCGGTGTTTTAGTGGGGGGAGGGGTTTGAGTCGCCGACACCCGCCTTCTCGCTCAGCCTCAAGAGAAACGGCTGGCCCGGCTCTCTCTCTCTTTTGCTCTACCTGCCAGTGGTGAGGGAAAAAAGCCCCGGCATTTTGGCGCCCAACGTGGGGCACAACAACCACTGCCCCATGTGAGGACGTATGAAGATTCAAAACGGACTACGGACTGCCGACGTGACGAAGGAAAAATTCAAAATTAAGCTGACGAACTAATCGGACTGCTGACGGGTGTATCCTCATAAGTTATGAGGTAATCTTCATATTTAATATTCTAACCTTTACTTCCATAATCTGTGCTTACTTCAACTTCCTTTCTCTTTCCTTCCATTTCCGGTTTGCCGCCATTTCTAAACGGGTACATTCATGGCGGACACACAACGTGGACAGACCTAGAGGAGACTTTAAATGTTTTGCGTCCTCATTTAAATAAAGACTCCGTCCCAAACTTCAACATCTCTTGTTCTTTTCTCTTTCCTCTCATTTTTGGGTTTCCAACAGACCGCTTCTGCGGTGCCGCCATTTTTGTCCTGCCCCATTTGAATGGGGGCGCCATCTTAGAAGCACCACGTGGGCAGACCTAAAAACAAAACTCACCACGTGGGTAGAGACTCACCACGTGGACAAACTTAATAAGAAACTCACCACGTGGGTAGACCTAAAAAAAAAACTCACCACGTGGACAAACCTAGAGGAGGCTCACCACATGGGCAAACCTGGAGAACTCTCAAAATGTCCTGCCCCCTCATTGGAGTGGGGGCGCCATCTTAGAAAAATTCTACAACATGATTAGCTATTTTTTGGGACTTTATGCTTATGTTGTACTCATATATATTACTATTGCCCTACTCCTCCTACAGTGTGGCTCTTGGGACAAAACTTTTGTTTTAGCCCCATGGATTAATTCAGTCCTCCTTGCCTTAATTGCCAACCTTAAAGGCTCTTCCAGGGAAAAGTTCATTTTTGCCCTTAAAAACTGTAAGAAAAAACTAAAACTAACTTTTAAAATCTCCTTTCTCCCAAGGCCGCCACCCAAGCCGCCACCCAGCAGCTATCTTTTCAGCTCTTTTCAGCCCCTAACTACTGCCTAAGGCAAATGTGCTCAAACCCCTGATGGAGGACAGCTCCTCCATGTAGCTTTCTATGAATGTAAACTGTGATCAAATACAAACCGAGGTTAACTTTCCTCGCAGGCGTAAAACACAAGTCAATGGTCCACAAAACAAAACTTGCGCGCTTTGAGCAGAGGGACAACAGCCAGGCTCCGCCGACATCCCTGAGGGAAGCGGGCCGACCGAGTGGGATGGTCCTAAGCGGCGGCTCCAGCCCGGGCCCAAGCACTGCGCCGAGCCTCACTGGCTGCGCCTTGCCCGCACCTCCAGGTGTCACTTTTGGTCACTTTTGTCAAAAAAAAAAAAAAAAGGCCAACCAAACAACAAAGAGGCAGATGGGCGGACTCCTAACTTGCTTTAAAAATATCTTAGGAACGGGCGGGCGGTCCGCCATGAGGCCATGAGGCGAGCCGCTGCCGTCTCCGCCCCTTTTGCCTCTAGACGCTCCCTCTATGCTCTTAACTAAGTGTCCCACGGGGCCCAAAGTATTTACTTTTAAAAATTAAAAAAACAGCTGGAGACATTCATATTGCCCTGCTAGAGGTAAAAAATCCTATTTTTCAAGTCTATATGGCTATATCCTACACACCATTGTCCCACCCTTCGCTGCCTTCCCATTAACATAAAGATAAAGAGATGGCTTAATTGTTAAACATTTGCCTGTAGAGCCTAAGGACCCTGATTCGAGGCTCAATTCTCCAGTACCCATATAAACAGTGGCTAGAGGCCTGGCACGCCCATTTTTTCTCTCTCTCTCTCTCTCTGCCCGCCTAACTCAATTCATAAAATATAAGACTAAGCCCAACTAACTCAATTGGTAATACAATGTTAGCCTGGGATTAAAGTTTTCCCTGACAACTCTGCCCAACTGGAGGGACAAAATTAAAAAAACCTAAAGACTATCAGTCTCTGGTTACTACAAAAATTTAATGACTAATAATGGTGGTTAAATTTAAATTGTTTTCTCTCTCCTTACTATGCCTTATACCAAGTATTATTGTTACTGTTATTATAAATCTATTAAAAGCCAGGGACAAAATGTAATAATTTAAATATATGTCCCCCAATATATTCAATATTTTATTAACTTATAGTTTACATCTACAATCACCTTACTAAAGACAATGTCACTGGGGCCAATTTTAAGGTGTAATAATGGTTTAAAATTCCATTATAAAAATATACAAAATGTGCCTAACAAAAATTCCTAAAGCTTACTGTGACTTAACTACAATAATTTTACTATATGTACTATATATCTAATTAATTTCTTTTTCTCTCTTTCATGGCTCTACAAAGACAGGCCAACGTCTGCTAGTATGGAACTTCCCTAGATCTATAAGTTTCAACATCATAAAAACTGCTAGCTGTCAGCCCTGGATTAACCTTAACAATACATGTCTCATATCTTTTCTTCCTTGATTAACCATCCTAATGTTTTATTATTATTTTAGGTCATTCCAACCCATCTGATCTCCAAGATGCCTTGCCATTTTACAGGTGTCTCCAAAAAAGATTCAAACTGCCTCTCCCTTCAAGATTTTGGGCTCCAGGTTATTCCTTAATACTGTCTCTCCTGTCAAACCCCAACTCCATATTCAAAAATTCTATACTTTGCCTCAACTCCAAAAGGTGCTGGGAGAAATTAATTGGATGAGGCCCTGGCTACCCATAACTACTGAGGAACTGTCCCCTTTATTTGACCTCTTAAAGGGTCTTACTCTTTCCTCTCAGATAACCCTGCCCCCTCGTCATGAACAAATTCTACATAAGGTACAACGGGCCATTGATGCTGCTGTCCTAAAGAGGTTTGATCCTAACTTACCTATCTCCCTCTGTATTTTCTCTGGGGAAACATTATGCACTGCGCTGTTGGCCCAGGAAGGAGAACCCATCCAATGGATTCACCTCTCCCTTGGTGGAGTCCCCAGAGTTTACTCTATAACTAACCAGATTACAGACTGCATTATAAAGGGCAGGGACACCTCTGTCCGATTGTTTGGCACGGAGCCTCATGTCATTGTCCCCCCCTCTAAGGTAACAGACTTCACTTGGCTTCAGAGAAATAACAACAGGGTTGCTATTGCCCTTGAGGGGTTTCTGGGTATAATTGATTGTCACTATGGTCCTTATAAATGGATGAGCTCCTTCTCTAGGTTGGAATGGAGACCCCCCAGACTTTTTTTTATCTAAACCCAACCCTGATTTTCTTACCGTATTCACTGATGGGGGCGCTTGGGAGCTTCCTAGTTGTTTACCCTCCCCTAAGGAGGGGAGAAAAAATCTATACCCATAAAGTCTATCTCCCATGAGGTCACAGGATCAGCACATGCTGGGAAAAAAACTAAACATACTATTAGCCATATACTTCAATGCTTTGCCACCCTTGGATTACCAGATCAAATCAAAACCGATAATGGTCCCTGCTTTGTAAACAAAACTTTTATAGATTTCCTCCAAACCTGGAAAATCTCACTTTCCACAGGCATCCCATATAACCCGCAGGGCCAGGCCATCGTGAAAAGATATCATCAAACTCTCAAATCTCAATTACAAAAACAAAAGGGGGAATCTCTACCCCCACATGACCAACTAAAAAAGGCATTATTAACCCTAAATATTTTAAATTTTTCTAAAGAAGATAGACACTAGTCCCCTTTTCAAAAACATTGGACCTCAACTGTCACCTACAGCTCCATCTGGGTCAAATGGAGGGACCCATTAACTGGGGCCTGGAGGGGACCAGACCCCCTCCTCACAGCAGGGAGAGGATTCGGATGTGTCTTTCCTCAAGAGGAAAAAAGACCTATTTGGGTACCGGCAAGAGACTTAAAATATTTACCCCAACAAGGGGATGATAATAATCAATTTTCCAGGGAGTATCACACCCCTGAGAACTATGCCTCTGTTTCTTCCCCAGGAACAACTGAAGGTGTGGATGCTACTAGACCTGAATGAAGCCAGAAAAGCTCCAGAAAGATTTACAGAAGAGGAGTGGGGACTCCTAAGACAACCTGCTGTAGACGAACTTACATGGCTTTTTATCCCACCTTCTCCCTCCCCTTGGACCCCTCCTTCTTCTTGCTCTATACCCTACCTTCTCCCTCCCTTTGAACCCCTCCTTCTTCTTATCCTCACTCTTGGGCCCTGTGTAATTAATAAGATTACACAATTCATTCACCAACAGCTTGAAGCAATTAAACTTCATCAAGCCAAGGCACCACAGGTTTATGACTCAAAGACAATGGCTTTTCCACTTACTGGCTATCCACCTAACATCCCTCCCCGGCCCTCCATCAAACCAATGACGGGTAAGTTCTCAGACAGGCTGAGACAACCTAAGACAGGGCGTGGAGTGGTCAACGGGCTAGAGGCATAGTGCCCAGAGACGGGTAAGGTTCCCAGAGGGGAACAACCTAGGACAGGGACTATGCCATCCACCGTTCTTACAAAAACAAAAGGGGGAGATGTTGGGACCTGCCTGGTGTGAAGCCAAGTGGTTAGCCCAGCCAATCTTGGCCTACTCCCGGTAAGGCCTAGTCGAGCCTGAGTACCTGCCCTTGACTCAGCAACTAAGCTGAAACTGCCTCCACCCAGCTGCTGCTGACGTGATGAAATACTGTTGGCCCTTACACCTTTCTCTCATCCCCTCTTCCCACCCCCTTCCTCAAAGTATATTGGCCCTTATACCTTTCTCTAATCCCCTCTTCCCACCCCCTTCCTCAAAGCACATAAATATCTCTCCCCTGACAATAAACGACGAGTTTCGCCTTAGACGTATCTCCGCGCCTCAATGTGGTTTTTCTCCCCGGTGTTTTAGTGGGGGGAGGGATTTGAGTCGCCGACACCCGCCTTCTCGCTCAGCCTCAAGAGAAACGGCTGGCCCGGCTCTCTCTCTCTTTTGCTCTACCTGCCGGTGGTGAGGGAAAAAACCCAGACAAATGTAAACTAAAAAGATGTCCAAGTTAGTAGATTCTCCTCATTTCTAGAGTAGTTTCTTTACAAAACAAACTAAATTGCCAAACTTTGTACTGTGTGAAATGAGCTAATTCGGTTCTCGGAATCAGTTTACTTTCTACGAAGATGGTTGAGTTTAGAAAGTTCAAACTTTCCTTGTTAATGTGCTCTAAAAAGATGTCCAAGTTAGTAGATTTGCCTCATTGGTAAAGTAGTTTGTTGAGAAAACAAACGTCTTCATTGCCGAACATTGTACTGTGTGTAAAAAGCTAATTCGGTTCTAGAATTCAGCTGCTTTCCTACAAAGAAGGTTGAGTGCAGCCAGTTCAAACTTTCCTTGTTAATGTAATCTAAAAAGATGCACAACGTAGTAGATTGGCCTCATTTCTAAAGTAGTTTCTTGAGAAAAGAAACATCTTCAGTACCGAACACTGTACTGTGTGAAATAAGTTAATTCTCTTCTAAGAATCAGTTTAATTTCTAGGAAGAAAGTTCAGTGCAGCAAGTTCAAACTTTCCTAGTTTGTGTAATCTAACAAGATGTACAAGTTAGTGCATTCGCCTCATTTCTAAAGTAGTACTTTAGAAAAGAAACATCTTCAGTACCGAACACTGTACTGTGTGAAATAAGGTAATTCGGTTCTAGGAATCAGTTTAATTTCAACGAAGATGGTTGAGTGCAGCAAGTTCAAACTTTCCTTGTTAATGTAATCTAAAAAGATGCACAACATAGAAGATTGGCCTCATTTCTAAAGTAGTTTGTTTACAAAACAAACATCTTCATTACCGAACACTATACTATGTGAAATGAGCTAGTTCAGTTCTAGGAATCACTTGCTTTCCTACGAAGAAGGTTGAGTGCAGCAAGTTCAAACTTTCCTCGTTTATGTAATCTAACAAGATGTACAAGTTAGTGGATTCGCGTCATTTCTAAAGTGGTTTCTTTAGAAAACAAACATCTTCAGTACTGAACACTGTACTGTGTGAAATAAGTTAATTCGGTTCTAGGAATCAGTTTCTTTTCTACGAAGAGGGTTGAGTGCAGCAAGTTCAAACTTTTCTTGTTAATGTAATCTAAAAAGATGGCCAAGGTTGCAGAGTCACCTCATTTGCAAAGTAGATTGTTGAGAAAATTAACATCTTTATTGCCAAACACTGTACTGTGTGAAATAAGCTTATTCGGTTCTAGGAATCACTTGCTTTCCTACAAAGAAGGTTGAGTGTAGCAAGTTCAAAATTTCTTTGTTAATGTAAACTAAAAAGATGCACATCTTATTAGACTGGCCTCATTTCTAAAGTAGTTTCTTTAGAAAAGAAACATCTTCAGTACCAAACACTGTACTTTGTGAAATAAGTGAATTCGCTTCTAGGAAGCAGTTTAATTTCTACGAAGAAGTTTGAGTGCAGCAAGTTCAAACTTTCCTTGTTAATGTAATCTCAAAAGATGGCCAAGTTAGAAGATTCGCCTCATTTGTAAAGTTCTTTGTTGAGGAAACAAACATCTTCATTGCCGAACATTGTACTGTGTGAAATAAGCTCATCCGGTTCTAGGAATGAGTTGTTTTCCTACAAAGAAGGTTGAGTGCAGCAAGTTCAAAGTTTCCTTGTTAATGTAATCTGAAAAGTTGCACAACTTAGTATATTGGCCTCATTTCTAAAGTAGTTTGTTTAGCAAACAAACATCTTCATTACCGAACACTATAGTATGTGAAATGAGCTAGTTCGGTTCTAGGAATCACGTACTGTCCTTCGAAGAAGGTTGAGTGCAGCAAGTACAAACTGTCCTCGTTTGTGTAATCTAACAAGATTTACAAGTTAGTGGATTTGCGTCGTTTCTAAAGTGGTTTCCTTATAAAACAAACATCTTCTGTAGTGAACACTGTAGTGTGTGAAATAAGTTAATTCGGTTCTAGGAATCAGGTTCATTTCTACGAAGATGGTTGAATGCAGCAAGTTCAAACTTTCCTTGTTAATGTAATCTAAAAAGATGGCCAAGATAGCAGAGTCACCTCATTTGTAAAGTAGTTTGTTGAGAAAATTAACATCTTTATTGCCAAACATTGTACTGTGTGAAATAAGCTCATTCGGTTCTAGGAATCACTTGCTTACCTACAAAGAAGGTTGAGTGCAGCAAGTTCAAACTTTCCTTATTAATATAATCTGAAAAGATGCACAACTTAGTAGATTGGCCTCATTTCTAAAGTAGTTTGTTTACAAAACAAACATCTTCATTAGTGAACACTGTACTATGTGAAATGAGCTAGTTCGAATCTAGGAATCACTTGCTTTCCTACGAAGAAGGTTGAGTGCAGCAAGTTCAAACTTTCCTTGTTAATGTAATCTAAAAAGATGCACAACTTAGTAGATTGGCCTCATTTCTAAAGTAGTTTCTTGAGAAAAGAAACATCTTCATTACCAAACACTGAACTGTGTGAAATGAGTTAATTCGCTTCTAGGAATCAGTTTAATTTCTACGAAGATGGTTGAGTGCAGCAAGTTCAAACTTTCCTTGTTAATGGAATCTAAAAAGATGCACAAATTAGTAGATTAGCCTCATTTCTTGAGTACTCTCTTTTGAAAAGAAACATCTTCAGTACCGAACACTGTACTGTGTGAAATAAGTTAATTCGGTTCTAGGAATCAGTTTCCTTTCTACGAAGATGGTTGAGTTTAGCAAGTTCAAACTTTCCTTGTTAATATAATCTAAAAAGATGTCCAAGTTAGTATATTCGCCTAATTTTTAAAGTAGTTTCTTCACAAAACAAACCTAAATTGCTAAACTTTTTACTGTGTGAAATGAGCTAATTTGGTTCTAGGAATCAGTTTAATTTCTACGAAGATGGTTGAGTTTAGCAAGTTCAAACTTTCCTTGTTAATGTGCTCTAAGAAGATGTCCAAGTTAGTAGATTTGCCTCATTGGTAAAGTAGTTTGTTGAGAAAGCAAACGTCTTCAATGCCGAACATTGTACTGTGTGTAAAAAGCTAATTGGTTTCCAGAATTCAGTTGCTTTCCTACAAAGAAGGTTTAGTGCAGCCAGTTCAAACTTTCCTTGTTAATGTAATCTAAAAAGATGCACAAAGTAGTAGATTATCCTCATTTCTAAAGTAGTTTCTTTAGAAAAGAAACATCTTCAGTACCGAACACTGTACTGTGTGAAATAAGTTAATTCGCTTCTAAGAATCAGTTTAATTTCTAGGAAGAAGGTTCCGTGCAGCAAGTTCAAACCTTCCTAATTTGTGTAATCTAACAAGATATACAAGTTAGTGCATTTGCCTCATTTCTAAAGCAGTTTCTTTAGAAAAGAAACATCTTCAGTACCGAACACTGTACTGTGTGTAATAAGTGAATTCGCTTCTAGGAATCAGTTCAATTTCTACGAAGATGGTTGAGTGTAGCAAATTCAAACTTTCCTTGTTAATGTAATCTAAAAAGATGGCCAAGTTAGAAGACTCGCCTGATTTGTAAAGTACTTTGTTGAGAAAACAAACATCTTCTTTGCCGAACATTGTAGTGTGTGAAATAAGCTCATTCGGTTCTAGGAATCAGTTGCTTTCCTACAAAGAAGGTTGAGTGAAGCAAGTTCAAACTTTCCTTGTTAATGTAATCTGAAAAGATGCACAACTTAGTATATTGGCCTCATTTCTAAAGTAGTTTGTTTACAAAACAAACACCTTCATTACGGAACACTATACTATGTGAAATGAGCTAGTTCGGTTCCAGGAATCACTTGCTTTCCTACGAAGAAGGATGAGTGCAGCAAGTTCAAACTCTCCTCGTTTGTGTAATCTAACAAGATGTACATGTTAGTGGATTCGACTCATTTTCTAAAGTAGTTTCTTTAGAAAACAAACATCTTCAGTACCGAACACTGTACTGTGTGAAATAAGTTAATTCGGTTCTAGGAATCACTTTCCTTTCTCCGAAGATGGTTGAGTGCAGCAAGTTCAAACTTTCCTTGTTAATGTAATCTAAAAAGATGGCCAAGTTAGTAGATTCACCTCATTTATAAAATAGTTTTTGAGAAAACAAACATCTTCATTGCCAAACATTGTACTGTGTAAAATAAGCTCATTCGGTTCTAGGAATCACTTGTTTTCCTACAAAGAAGGTTGAGTGCAGCAAGTTCAAACTTTCCTTGTTAATGTAATCTGAAAAGATGCACAACTTAGTAGATTGGCCTCATTTCTAAAGTAGTTTGTTTACAAAACAAACATCTTCATTACCGAACACTATACTATGTGAAATGAGCCAGTTCGTTTCTAGGAATCACTTGCTTTCCTACGAAGAAGGATGAGTGCAGCAAGTTCAAACTTTCCTCGTTTGTGTAATCTAAGAAAATGTACAAGTTAGTGGATTCAAAGTGGTTTCTTTAGAAAACAAACATCTTAAGTACTGAACACTGTACTGTGTGAAATAAGTGAATTCGGTTCTAGGAATCAGTTTCCTTTCTACGAAGATGGTTGAGTGCAGCAAGTTCAAACTTTCCTTGTTAATGTAATCTGAAAAGATGGCCAATTTAGCAGAGTCACCTCATTTGTAAAATAGTTTGTTGAGAAAATTAACATCTTTATTACTGAACACTGTACTGTGTGAAATAAGCTCATTCGGTTCTAGGAATCACTTGCTTTCCTACAAAGAAGGTTGAGTGCAGCAAGTTCAAACTTTCCTTGTTAATGTAATCTAACAAGATGCACAAGTTAGTAGATTGGCCTCATTTGTAAAGTAGTTTGTTGAGAAAACAAACATCTTCATTACCGAACACTGCACTGTGTGAAATAAGCTCATTCGGTTCTAGGAATCAGTTATTTTCCTACAAAGAAGGTTGAGTGCAGAAAGTTCAAACTTTCCTTGTTAATGTAATCTGAAAAGATGCACAACTTAGTAGATTGGCCTCATTTCTAAAGTAGTTTGTTTAGAAAAAAAATCTTCATTACCGAACACTGTACAGTGTGAAATAAGTTAATTCTCTTCTAGGAATCAGTTTAATTTCTACGAAGAAGGTTGAGTGCAACAAGTTCAAACTTTAATTGTTAATGTAATCTAAAAAGATGGCCAAGATAGCAGAGTCACCTCATTTGTAAAGTAGTTTGTTGAGAAAATTAACATCTTTATTGCCAAACATTGTACTGTGTGAAATTTGCTCACTCGGTTTTAGGAATCACTTGTTTTCCTACAAAGAAGGTTGAGTGCAGCAAGTTCAAACTTTCTTATTAATATAATCTGAAAAGATGCACAACTTAGTAGATTGGCCTCATTTCTAAAGTAGTTTGTTTACAAAACAAACATCTTCATTAGTGAACACTGTACTATGTGAAATGAGCTAGTTCGAATCTAGGAATCACTTGCTTTCCTAGGAAGAAGGTTGAGTGCAGCAAGTTCAAACTTTCCTTGTTAATGTAATCTAAAAAGATGCACAACTTAGTAGATTGGCCTCATTTCTAAAGTAGTTTCTTGAGAAAAGAAACATCTTCAGTACCGAACACTGAACTGTGTGAAATGAGTTAATTCGCTTCTAGGAATCAGTTTAATTTCTACGAAGATGGTTGAGTGCAGCAAGTTCAAACTTTCCTTGTTAATGGAATCTAAAAAGATGCACAAATTAGTAGATTAGCCTCATTTCTTGAGTACTTTCTTTAGAAAAGAAATCTTCAGTACCTAACACTGTACTGTGTGAAATAAGTTAATTCGGTTCTAGGAATCAGTTTCCTTTCTACAAAGATGGTTGAGTTTAGCAAGTTCAAACTTTCCTTGTTAATATAATCTAAAAAGATGTCCAAGTTAGTATATTCGCCTCATTTTTAAAGTAGTTTCTTTACAAAACAAACATCTAAATTGCCAAACACTGTACTGTGTGAAATGAGCTAATTTGGTTCTAGGAATCAGTTTAATTTCTACGAAGATGGTTGAGTTTAGCAAGTTCAAACTTTCCTTGTTAATGTAATCTAAAAAGATGTCCAAGTTAGTAGATTTGCCTCATTTGTAAAGTAGTTTGTTGAGAAAGCAAACGTCTTCATTGCCGAACATTGTACTGTGTGTAAAAAGCTAATTGGTTTCCAGAATTCAGTTGCTTTCCTACAAAGAAGGTTTAGTGCAGCCAGTTCAAACTTTCCTTGTTAATGTAATCTAAAAAGATGCACAACGTAGTAGATTATCCTCATTTCTAAAGTAGTTTCTTGAGAAAAAAAACATCTTCAGTACCGAACACTGTACTGTGTGAAATAAGTTAATTCGCTTCTAAGAATCAGTTTAATTTCTAGGAAGAAGGTTCCGTGCAGCAAGTTCAAACCTTCCTAGTTTGTGTAATCTAACAAGATATACAAGTTAGTGCATTTGCCTCATTTCTAAAGTAGTTTCTTTAGAAAAGAAACATCTTCAGTACCCAACACTGTACTGTGTGAAATAAGTTAATTCGGTTCTAGGAATCACTTTCCTTTCTACGAAGATGGTTGAGTGCAGCAAGTTCAAACTTTCCTTGTTAATGTAATCTAAAAAGATGGCCAAGTTAGCAGAGTCACCTCATTTATAGAATAGTTTGTTGAGAAAACAAACATCTTCATTGCCGAACATTTTACTGTGTAAAATAAGCTCATTCGGTTCTAGGAATCACTTGTTTTCCTACAAAGAAGGTTGAGTGCAGCAAGTTCAAACTTTCCTTGTTAATGTAATCTGAAAAGATGCACAACTTAGTAGATTGGCCTCATTTCTAAAGTAGTTTGTTTACAAAACAAACACCTTCATTACCGAACACTATACTATGTGAAATGAGCTAGTTCGGTTCCAGGAATCACTTGCTTTCCTACGAAGAAGGATGAGTGCAGCAAGTTCAAACTCTCCTCGTTTGTGTAATCTAACAAGATGTACATGTTAGTGCATTCGACTCGTTTCTAAAGGGTTTCTTTAGAAAACAAACATCTTCAGTACCGAACACTGTACTGTGTGAAATAAGTTAATTCGGTTCTAGGAATCACTTTCCTTTCTACGAAGATGGTTGAGTGCAGCAAGTTCAAACTTTCCTTGTTAATGTAATCTAAAAAGATGGCCAAGTTAGCAGAGTCACCTCATTTATAGAATAGTTTGTTGAGAAAACAAACATCTTCATTGCCGAACATTGTACTGTGTAAAATAAGCTCATTCGGTTCTAGGAATCACTTGTTTTCCTACAAAGAAGGTTGAGTGCAGCAAGTTCAAACTTTCCTTGTTAATGTAATCTGAAAAGATGCACAACTTAGTAGATTGGCCTCATTTCTAAAGTAGTTTGTTTACAAAACAAACATCTTCATTACCGAACACTATACTATGTGAAATGAGCCAGTTCGGTTCTAGGAATCACTTGCTTTCCTACGAAGAAGGATGAGTGCAGCAAGTTCAAACTTTCCTCGTTTGTGTAATCTAAGAAAATGTACAAGTTAGTGGATTCGCGTCGTTTCTAAAGTGGTTTCTTTAGAAAACAAACATCTTAAGTACTGAACACTGTACTGTGTGAAATAAGTTAATTCGGTTCTAGGAATCAGTTTCCTTTCTACGAAGATGGTTGAGTGCAGCAAGTTCAAACTTTCCTTGTTAATGTAATCTGAAAAGATGGCCAATTTAGCAGAGTCACCTCATTTGTAAAATAGTTTGTTGAGAAAATTAACATCTTTATAGCCGAACTTTGTACTGTGTGAAATAAGCTCATTCGGTTCTAGGAATCACTTGCTTTCCTACAAAGAAGGTTGAGTGCAGCAATTTCAAACTTTCCTTGTTAATGTAATCTACAAAGATGGCCAAGTTAGTAGATTCGCCTCATTTGTAAAGTAGTTTGTTGAGAAAACAAACATCTTCATTGCCGAACATTGCACTGTGTGAAATAAGCTCATTCGGTTCTAGGAATCAGTTATTTTCCTACAAAGAAGGTTCAGTGCAGAAAGTTCAAACTTTCCTTGTTAATGTAATCTGAAAAGATGCACAACTTAGTAGATTGGCCTCATTTCTAAAGTAGTTTGTTTAGAAAAAAAATCTTCATTACCGAACACTGTACAGTGTGAAATAAGTTAATTCTCTTCTAGGAATCAGTTTAATTTCTACGAAGAAGGTTGAGTGCAACAAGTTCAAGCTTTAATTGTTACGGTAATCTAAAAAGATGGCCAAGATAGCAGAGTCACCTCATTTGTAAAGTAGTTTGTTGAGAAAATTAACATCTTTATTGCCAAACATTGTACTGTGTGAAATAAGCTCATTCGGTTCTAGGAATCACTTGCTTACCTACAAAGAAGGTTGAGTGCAGCAAGTTCAAACTTTCCTTATTAATATAATCTGAAAAGATGCACAACTTAGTAGATTGGCCTCATTTCTAAAGTAGTTTGTTTACAAAACAAACATCTTCATTAGTGAACACTGTACTATGTGAAATGAGCTAGTTCGAATCTAGGAATCACTTGCTTTCCTACGAAGAAGGTTGAGTGCAGCAAGTTCAAACTTTCCTTGTTAATGTAAGCTAAAAAGATGCACAACTTAGTAGATTGGCCTCATTTCTAAAGTAGTTTCTTGAGAAAAGAAACATCTTCAGTACCGAACACTGAACTGTGTGAAATAAGTTAATTCTCTTCTAGGAATCACTTGCTTTCCTACAAAGAAGGTTGAGTGCAGCAATTTCAAACTTTCCTTGTGAATGTAATCTACAAAGATGGCCAAGTTAGTAGATTCGCCTCATTTGTAAAGTACGTTGTTGAGAAAACAAACATCTTCATTGCCGAACACTGTACTGTGTGAAATAAGCTCATTCGGTTCTAGGAATCAGTTGCTTTCCTACAAAGACGGTTGAGTGCTGCAAGTTCAAACTTTCCTTGTTTATGTAATCTGAGAAGATGCACAACTTAGTAGATTGGCCTCATTTCTAAAGTAGTTTCTTTAGAAAAACAAACATCTTCAGTACCGAACACTGTACTGTGTGAAATAAGTTAATTCTCTTCTAGGAATCAGTTTAATTTCTACGAAGAAGGTTGAGTGCAGCAAGTTCAAACTTTCCTTGTTAATATAATCTAAAAAGATGGCCAAGTTAGAAGATTCGCCTCATTTGTAAAGTACTTTGTTGAGGAAACAAACATCTTCATTGCCGAACATTGTACTCTGTGAAATAAGCTCATTCGGTTCTTGGAATCAGTTGCTTTCCTACAAAGAAGGTTGAGGGCAGCAAGTTCAAACTTTCCTTGTTAATGTAATCTAAAAAGATGGCCAAGTTAGTAGATTCGCCTCATTTGTAAAGTAGTTTGATGAGAAAAAAAACATCTTCATTGCCGAACATTGTACTGTGTGAAATAAGCTCATTCGGTTCTACGAATCAGTTGCTTTCCCACAAAGAAGGTTGAGTGCAGCAAGTTCAAACATTCCTTGTTAATGTAATCTGAAAAGATGCACAACTTAGTAGATTGGCCTCATTTCTAAAGTAGTTTGTTTAGAAAACAAACATCTTCATTACCAACACTGTACTATGTGAAATGAGCTAGTTCGAATCTAGGAATCACTTGCTTTCCTAAGAAGAAGGTTGAGTGCAGCAAGTTCAAACTTTCCTAGTTTGTGTAATCTAACAAGATGTACCATTTAGTGGATTCGCCTCATTTCTAAAGTAGTTTCTTTAGAAAAGAAACATCTTCAGTACCCAACACTGTACTGTGTGAAATAAGTTAATTCGCTTCTAGGAATCAGTTTAATTTCTACGAAGATGGTTGAGTGCAGCAAGTTCAAACTTTCCTTGTTAATGTAATCTAAAAAGATGGCCAAGTTAGTAGATTCGCCTCATTTGTAAAGTAGTTTGTTGAGAAAACAGACATCTTCATTGCCGAACATTGCACTGTGTGAAATAAGCTCATTCGGTTCTAGGAATCAGTTCCTTTGCTACAAAGAAGGTTGAGTGCAGCAAGTTCAAACTTTCCTTGTTAATGTAATCTGATAAGATGCACAACTTAGTAGATTGGCCTCATTTCTAAAGTAGTTTGTTTACAAAACAAACATCTTCATTACCGAACACTGTACTATGTGAAATGAGCTAGTTCGAATCTAGGAATCACTTGCTTTCCTAAGAAGAAGGTTGAGTGCAGAAAGTTCAAACTTTCCTAGTTTGTGTAATCTAACAAGATGTACAAGTTAGTGTATTCGACTCATTTCTAAAGTACTTTCTTTAGAAAAGAAACATCTTCAGTACCAACACTGTACTGTGTGAAATAAGTGCATTTGCTTCTAGGAATCAGTTTAATTTCTACGAAGATGGTTGAGTGCAGCAATTTCAAACTTTCCTTGTTAATGTAATCTAAAAAGATGGCCAAGTTAATAGATTCGCCTCATTTGTAAAGTAGTTTGTTGAGAAAATTAACATCTTTATTGCCGAACATTGTACTGTGTGAAATAAGCTCATGGGGTTCTAGGAATCACTTGCTTTCCTACAAAGAAGGTTGAGTGCAGCAAGTTCAAACTTTCCTTGTTAATGGAATCTAAAAGATGCACAACTTAGTAGATTGGCCTCATTTCTAAAGTAGTTTCTTTAGAAAAGAAACATCTTCAGTACCAAACACTGTACTGTGTGAAATGAGTTAATTCGGTTCTAGGAATCAGTTTAATTTCCTACGAAGATGGTTGAGTGTAGCAAGTTCAAACTGTCTAAGTTTGTGTAATCTAACAAGATGTACAAGTTACTGGATTCACGTCATTTCTAAATTAGCTTCTTTAGAAAACAAACATCTTCAGTACCAACACTGTACTGTTTGAAATAAGTTAATTCGGTTCTAGGAATCAGTTTCCTTTCTACGAACATGGTTGAGTTTAGCAAGTTCAAATTTTCCTTGTTAATGTAATCTAAAAAGATGTCCAAGTTAGTAGATTCGCCTCATTTCTAAAGTAGTTTCTTTACAAAACAAACATCTTCATTGCCAAACTTTGTACTGTGTGAAATGAGCTAATTCGGTTCTAGGTATCAGTTTACTTTCTACAAAGATGGTTGAGTTTAGCAAGTTCAAACGTTGCTTGTTAATGTGCTCTGAAAACATGTCCAAGTTAGTAGATTTGCCTCATTGGTAAACTAGTTTGTTGAGAAAACAAACGTCTTCCTTACCGAACATTGTACTGTGTGCAAAAAGCTAATTCGGTTCTAGAATTCAGTTGCTTTTCTACAAAGAAGGTTGAGTGCAGCCAGTTCAAACTTTCCTTGTTAATGTAATCTAAAAGATGCACAACATTATAGTAGATTGGCCTCATTTCTAAAGTAGTTTCATTAGAAAAGAAACATCTTCAGTACCAACACTGTACTGTGTGAAATAAGTGAATTCGCTTCTAAGAATCAGTTTAAATTCTAGGAAGAAGGTTCAGTGCAGCAAGTTCAAACTTTCCTTGTTTGTGTAATCTAACAAGATGTACAAGTTAGTGCATTCACCTCATTTCAAAAGGAGTTTCTTTAGGAAAGGAACATCTTTAGTACCGAACACTGTACTGTGTGAAATAAGGTAATTCGGTTCTAGGAATCAGTTTAATTTCAACGAAGATGGTTGACTGCAGCAAGTTCAAACTTTCCTTGTTAATGTAATCTAAAAAGATGGCCAAGTTAGAAGGTTCACCTCATTTGTAATGTACTTTGTTGAGAAAACAAACATCTTCATTGCCGAACATTGTACTGTGTGAAATAAGCTCATTCGGTTCTAGGAAATAGTTGCTTTCCTACAAAGAAGGTTGAGTGCAGCAAGTTCAAACTTTCCTTGTTAATGTAATCTGAAAAGATACACAACTTAGTAGATTGGCCTCATTTCTAAAGTAGTTTGTTTAGAAAACAAACATCTTCATTATCTTGTACTGTGTGAAATGAGCTAGTTCGGTTCTAGGAATCACTTGCTTTCCTACGAAGAAGGTTGAGTGCAGCAAGTTCAAACTTTCCTCCTTTGTGTAATCTAACAAGATTTACAAGTTAGTGGATTCGAGTCGTTTCTAAAGTGGTTTCCTTATAAAACAAACATCTTCAGTACTGAACACCGTACTGTGTGAAATAAGTTAATTCGGTTCTAGGAATCAGTTTCCTTTCTACGAAGATGGTTGAGTGCAGCAAGTTCAAACTTTCCTTGTTAATGTAATCTAAAGAGATGGCCAAGTTAGCAGAGTCACCTCATTTGTAAAGTAGTTTGTTGAGAAAATTAACATCTTTATTGCCGAACATTGTACTGTGTGAAATAAGCTCATTCGGTTTTAGGAATCACTTGCTTTCCTACAAAGAAGGATGAGTGCAGCAAGTTCAAACTTTCCTTGTTAATGTAATCTAAAAAGATGCACAACTTAGTAGATTGGCCTCATTTCTAAAGCTGTTTCTTTACAAAAGAAACATCTTCATTACCAACACTGTACTGTGTGAAATAAGGTAATTCGTTTCTAGGAATCAGTTTAATTTCTACGAAGAAGGTTGAGTGCAGCAAGTTCAAACTTTCCTTGTTAATGTAATCTAAAAATATGACCAAGTTAGAAGATTCACGTGATTTGTAAAGTACTTTGTTAAGAAAACAAACATCTTCATTGCCAAACATTGTACTGTGTGAAATAAGCTCATTCGGTTTTAGGAATCAGTTGCTTTCCTATAAAGAAGGTTGAGTGCAGCAAGTTCAAACTTTCCTTGTTAATGTAATCTAAAAAGATGCACAACTTAGTAGATTGGCCTCATTTCTAAAGTAGTTTCTTTAGAAAAGAAACATCTTCAATGTTACCTAACATTGTACTGTGTGAAATAAGTTAATTGAGAAAACAAACATTCTAAGAATCAGTTTTTTCTACAAAGAAGGTTGAGTGCAGCAAGTTCAAACTTTCCTTGTTAATGTAATCTAAAAAGATGGCCAAGTTAGAAGATTCACCTCATTTGTAAAGTAGTTTGTTGAGAAAACAAACATCTTCATTATCGAACATTGTACTGTGTGAAATAAGCTCATTCGGTTCTAGGAATCAATTGCTTTCCTACAAAGAAGGTTGAGTGCAGCAAGTTCAAACTTTCCTTGTTAATGTAATCTAAAGAGATGCACAACTTAGTAGATTGGCCCCATTTCTAAAGTAGTTTGTTTAGAAAACAAACATCTTCATTACTGAACACTGTACTATGTGAAATAAGCTAGTTCCGTTCTAGGAATCACTTGCTTTTCTACAAAGAAGGTTGAGTGCAGCAAGTTCAAACTTTCCTTGTTTGTGTAATCTAACAAGATGTACAAGTTAGTGGATTCACCTCATTTCTAAAGTAGTTTCTTTAGAAAAAAACAAACATCTTCAGTACCGAACACTGTACTGTGTGAAATAAGTGAATTCGGTTCTAGGAATCAGTTTAATTTCTACGAAGATGGTTGAGTGCAGCAAGTTCAAACTTTCCTTTTTAATGTAATCTAAAACGATGGCCAAGTTAGTAGATTCGCCTCATTTGTAAAGTAGTTTGTTGAGAAAACAAACATCTTCATTTCCAAACATTGTACTGTGTGAAATAAGCTCATTCGGTTCTAGGAATCAGTTGCTTTCCTATAAAGAAGGTTGAGTGCAGCAAGTTCAAACTTTCCTTGTTAATGTAATCTGAAAAGATTCACAACTTAGTAGATTGGCCTCATTTCTAAAGTAGTTTGTTTACAAAACAAACATCTTCATTACCAAACACTGTACTATGTGAAATAAGCTAGTTCGGTTCTAGGAATCACTTGCTTTCCTACGAAGAAGGTTGAGTGCAGCAAGTTCAAACTTTCCTTGTTTGTGTAATCTAAAAGATGTCCAAGTTAGTGCATTCGCCTCATTTCTAAAGTAGTTTCTTTAGAAAAGAAACATCTTCAGTACTGAACACTGTACTGTGTGAAATAAGGTAAATCGGTTCTAGGAATCAGTTTAATTTCTATGAATATGGTTGAGTGCAGCAAGTTCAAACTTTCCTTGTTAATGTAATCTAAAAGATGCACAACTTAGTAGATTGGCCTCATTTCTAAAGTAGTTTGTTACAAAACAAACATCTTCATTACCAAACATTGTACTATGTGAAATAAGCTACTTCGGTTCTAGGAATCACTTGCTTTCCTACAAAGAAGGATGAGTGCAGCAAGTTCAAACTTTCCTTGTTAATGTAATCTAAAAGATGCACAACTTAGTGGATTGGCCTCATTTCTAAAGTAGTTTCTTTAGAAAACAAACATCTTCAGTACTGAACACTGTACTGTGTGAAATAAGTTAGTTCGGTTCTAGGAATCAGTTTAATTTCTACGAAGATGGTTGAGTGCAGCAAGTTCAAACTTTCCTTGTTAATGTAATCTAAAAAGATGGCCAAGTTAGTAGAGTCACCTCATTTGTAAAATAGTTTGTTGAGAAAATTAACATCTTTTTTACCGAACATTGTACTGTGTGAAATAAGCTAGTTCTGTTCTAGGAATCACTTGCTTTCCTACAAAGAAGGTTGAGTGCAGCAAGTTCAAACTTTCCTTGTTAATGTAATCTAAAGAGATGTACAACTTAGTGTATTTGCCTCATTTCTAAAGTAGTTTCTTTAGAAAACAAACATCTTCAGTACCGAACACTGTACTGTGTGAAATAAGTGAATTCACTTCTAGGAATCAGTTTAATTTCTACGAAGAAGGTTGAGTGCAGCAAGTTCAAACTTTCCTTGTTAATGTAATCTAAAAAGATGGCCAAGTTAGTAGATTCACCTCATTTGTAAAGTAGTTTGTTGAGAAAACAAACATCTTCATTGCCAAACATTGTACTGTGTGAAATAAGCTCATTCGGTTCTAGGAATCAGTTGCTTTCTGTCTCGGTTGAGTGCAGAAGTTCAAACTTTCCTTGTTAATGTAATCTAAAAGATTCAACAGTAGAACTCTTTTTGAAAAGTAGTTTGTTTAGAAAACTTGAACAATCTTCATTCTGAACACTGACTGTGACTGACTGACTGACTGAATCACTTACTTTCACTCAAGACTTGAGTGCAGCACTTCATCCACTCACTCACCCACTCACTGACTGCCTCACTTGTAAAAAGACTCACTCACTGACTGAAACATCTTCATTCAACTCACCACTCAATCACTGACTTCTAGACTCACTTTCACTCACTTCACTCACTGAGTGCCCAACTCACTCCCCACTCACTCACTCACTCACTGAAAGCCCGACTCCCGAGAACTCCCCCCGGTAGATTGGCCTCAATTTCTAAAGTAGTTTGACAAACCCATGCTTTTCTTAAGAAGCTTTTGAGTGCCAACCCTGTTAAGCCACGTGGTGAATGCAGATAGGTCCACAACATGATGTACAAGCCTAGTGGATTGGCCCAAGCCAAAAAGGACTTTGTTTATCCAACAAACATCTTCATACTGAACACTGTAGGCAGAAAATAAGTGCCATCTTTAAGGCTAGGAACCTCAGCTTGCTTTCCTACAAAGAAGGTTGAGTGCAGCAAGTTCAAACTTTCCTTGTTAATGTAATCTGAAAAGATTGCACAACTTAGTAGATTGGCCTCATTTCTAAAGTAGTTTGTTTACAAAAGAAACATCTTCATTACCAAACACTATACTATGTGAAATGAGCTACTTCGGTTCTAGGAATCACTTGCTTTCCTACGAAGAAGGTTGAGTGCAGCAAGTTCAAACTTTTCTAGTTTGTGTAATCTAACAAGATGTACAAGTTAGTGGATTCGCCTCATTTCTAAAGTAGTTTCTTTAGAAAAGAAACATCTTCAGTACCAAACACTGTACTGTGTGAAATAAGTGAATTCACTTCTAGGAATCAGTTTAATTTCTATAAATGGTTGAGTGCAGCAAGTTCAAACTTTCCTTGTTAATGTAATCTAAAAAGATGGCCAAGTTAGTAGATTCGCCTCATTTGTAAAGTAGTTTGTTGAGAAAACAAACATCTTCATTACCGAACACTGTACTGTGTGAAATAAGCTCATTCGGTTCTAGGAATCAGTTGCTTTCTGTCGAAGGAAGGATGACCAGCAAGGAAGACTTCAAACTCTTCTTGAAGCAGTTTATTCAGGTACCTTGAACAATCTTCTTCTGACTGACTGACTGACTGACTGACTGACTGACTGTCTCACTTACTCACTCACTCACTGGTTCATCACCACTCACTCACCCACTCACTGACTGCCTCACTCACTGACTCACTCACTGACTGACTGCCCGACTCACTCCCTTCACTCACTCAAACTGACTGCCCAACTCACTCCCTCACTCACTCACTCACTCACTGAGTGTCCGACTCACTCCCCACTCACTCACTCACTCACTGACTGCCCGACTCACTCCCCCAGGACAAGTTCAAAGCTTTGAACAGCCAACCCTGGTAATATAACAAGAATGCAGAGTTAGGTCCACATATGCTCAAGCAAGCCTAAAATCACGGCCCAAGCCAAAAAGGAACATCTTTATCCAGGAACACTGTACTGTGTGAAATAAGCTAGTTTAAAGTTCTAGGAGTCAGTTTCTAAGGAATGCAGCAAGTTCAAACTTTCCTTGTTAATGTAATATAAAAGATGGCCAAGAGTAGAGTCAACTCATTTGTAAAATAGTTTGTTGAGAAAATTAACATCTTTTAGCCGAACACTTTCCTAGGAATCACTTGCTTTCCTCTAAGAAGGTTGAGAGCAAGTTCAAACTTTTAGTTTGTGTAATCTAACAAGATGTACAAGTTAGTGTATTTGCCTCATTTCTGAAGTAGTTTCTTTAGAAAAGAAACATCTTCAGTACCGAACACTGTACTGTGTGAAATAAGTGAATTCACTTCTAGGAATCAGTTTAATTTCTACGGTTGGTTGAGTGCAGCAAGTTCAAACTTTCCTTGTTAATGTAATCTAAAAAGATGGCCAAGCAAGTAGATTCACCTCATTTGTAAAGTAGTTTGTTGAGAAAACAAACATCTTCATTGCCGAACATTGTACTGTGTGAAATAAGCTCATTCGGTTCTAGGAATCAGTTCCTTTCTGTCGCATCCGCCTCGACCAGCAAGGAAGACGCAACGCTCACAGGAACTCTTCTTGAAGCAGTTTATTCAGGAACCTTGAACAATCTTCTTCTGACTGACTGACTGACTGACTGACTGACTCACTTACTGACTCACTCACTCACTCACTCACTCACTCACTCACCACCACTCACCCACCACTCACTGACTGCCTCACTCACTGACTCACTCACTGACTGACTGCCCGATTCACTCCCTCACTCACTCACTCAATCACTGACTGCCCGACTCACTCCCTCACTCACTCACTCACTCACTGAGTGCCCGACTCACTCCCCCACTCACTCACTCACTCACTGACTGCCCGACTCACTCCCCCCGGGACAAGCCCGCCCAAAGCTTAAGAAGCTTTTGAACAGCCAACCCTGGTAAGCCACGTGGTGAATGCAGATAGGTCCACATATGCGGAAGCAAGCCTAGATCACGGCCCAAGCCAAATAAGGACTTGTTTATCCAGGAGAGCACTCGCCATCGGGAAGGCGGAAGGCAGAAGCCAGTGCCATCTTTAAGGCGTGGCACCTCGCAGCTCTCTACAGCTTTCCTACAAAGAAGGTTGAGTGCAGCAAGTTCAAACTTTCCTTGTTAATGTAATCTGAAAAGTTGCACAACTTAGTAGATTGGCCTCATTTCTAAAGTAGTTTGTTTACAAAAGAAACATCTTCATTACCGAACACTATACTATGTGAAATGAGCTACTTCGGTTCTAGGAATCACTTGCTTTCCTACGAAGAAGGTTGAGTGCAGCAAGTTCAAACTTTTCTAGTTTGTGTAATCTAACAAGATATACAAGTTAGTGGATTCGCGTTGTTTCTAAAGTGGTTTCTTTAGAAAAGAAACATCTTCAGTACCGAACACTGTACTGTGTGAAATAAGTGAATTCACTTCTAGGAATCAGTTTAATTTCTACGAAGTTGGTTGAGTGCAGCAAGTTCAAACTTTCCTTGTTAATGTAATCTAAAAAGATGGCCAAGTATGTAGATTCGCCTCATTTGTAAAGTAGTTTGTTGAGAAAACAAACATCTTCATTGCCGAATGTTGTGCTGTGTGAAATAAGCTCATTCGGTTCTCGGAATCAGTTGCTTTCTGTCGCGTCCGCCTCGACCCGCAAGGAAGACGCAACGCTCACAGGAACTCTTCTTGAAGCAGTTTATTCAGGTACCTTGAACAATCTTCTTCTGACTGACTGACTGACTGACTGACTGACTGACTGTCTCACTTACTGACTCACTCACTGACTCACTCACTCACTCACTCACTCACCCACTCACTGATTGCCTCACTCACTGACTCACTCACTGACTGACTGCCCGACTCACTCCCTCACTCACTCACTCACTGACTGCCCGACTCACTCCCTCACTCACTCACTCACTCACTGAGTGCCCGACTCACTCCCCCACTCACTCACTCACTCACTGACTGCCCGACTCCTCCCCGGGACAATCCCGCCCAAAGCTTAAGAAGCCTTTGAACAGCCAACCCTGGTAAGCCACGTGGTGAATGCAGATAGGTCCACATATGCGGAAGCAAGCCTAGATCACGGCCCAAGCCAAATGAGGACTTGTTTATCCAGGAGAGCACTCGCCATCGGAAGGAGGAAGGCAGAAGCCAGCGCCATCTTTAAGGCGCGGCACCTCGCAGCTCTCTACAGTTCCCCCTTTTATGTTTTTAAACAAGCCACAGGTAAGAGTAAGTTCAAACTTTCCTTGTTAATGTAACCTAAAAATCCAAGTTAGATGATTCACGTATTTTGCAACCCTGATGCCTTTTCCTCAGAAAACAAATCTTCATTGCCAACCATTGTATGCAATCAAACATGCTCTTCTCTGGAGTTCTAGGGCTTTCCCAGAGTGCAGTGCAGCAAGTTCAAACTGAGCAGGAAGAAGATTAACTTTAAAGATAGCCAGCCAGACTTAGCCTCACTGTGCAGCCTCTTTGGCAAAGAAAAGGCTTGAATGATCATAACATTGTCCCGTGTGAAATGACCCTGATTTTACACAGACACCAGTTTAATTTCCAGAGACCAGTAAGAGACCAGTAAGCAAGTTCAAACCTTCCTTGTTAATGTAGTCTAAAAAGATGACCTTCAGATGATTCATAGCATTTGTAAAGCCAAGATGACATGAGAAAACAAACATCTTAACTACAACAGTCTACAGTTCTTTTAAGCTCTTCAAATTCTAGGAATCAATTGCTTTCCCGAGAAAACTAGGTTGAAATGCTGGATAAACTTTCAGCCCTGTATAATGTAATCTAAAGAGATTAACTTAGTAGACTGGCCCCATTTCTAAAGTAGTTTGTTTAGTCAAAAACATCTGGCAAGGGAAACTGTAATATGTGAAATAAGCCCGCCCCCAAGGAATCACTCTTTTCTACAGGAGGTGGTTAATTACAGCTGCCTCAAGGAGGTTGTTAATGTAATCTAAATTGCCAACAGCTAGATTGGAACCTAGCATTTCAGAACAGTTTGTTTAGTTTAAAAAAACATCTTCAAACCAACACTGTCTGTGTAGCCAAGCTAAACTGATAACTATATCACTTGCTGTTCTAAAATGAAGGTTGAGTCATGCAAATTTAAACTTCCCCATAGTTTTTATAATCTAACAAGATGATGTTAGTGGATTCACCTCATAATCTAAAAAAGTTTTTTTTAAAATTCACATCTTCAAAACATGAGATGGCATTGGGCAAAGGAATCAGTTTAATATATATATTTATTTTTAAATTTTTTAAGTGACAGCAAGTTCAAACTCTGCCTTTGGAACTCATGTAATCTAAAACGATGGCCTTCCTCGAGTAGATTCCTCCTCATTTGTGCTGGGATGTTGAGCCAACAAACATCTTCTTTTTTCCAAATTCATTGTACTGTGTGAAATTTTCCCATTTTTTTCTAAGAATTTGATCTTTCCTATTTGTTTTATGAGTGCAGCAAGTCTTCAAACTTTCCTTGTTAATGTAATCTTCTAAGATTCACAACTTTGGATTGGCCACATTTCTAAAAATCTTTGTTTTTGCAAACATCTTCACTTACAACACTTACCTGTTCTTTTAATGAGCTTCCTCGGTTCTAAAAAATTCCTGCTTCCTCCACTAAGAAGGTTGAGTGCAAAGTTCAAACTTTCCTAGTTTGTGTAATCTAAGAAGATGTCCAAGTTAGTGCATTCGCCTCATTGATTGTAAGACTTTTCTTTAGAAAAGAAACATCTTCAGTACTGAACACTGTACTGTGTGAAGGGTACTCCCTTCTAGAATCATTTTAATTTCTTGAACAATAGGTTGATTCAGAAGTTCAAAAATTGTTAATGTAATCTATAAAGATGCACAACTTAGTAGATTGGCCTCATTTCTAAAACTTTTTGTTTAGCTCAAACAAACATCTTCATTACTACAACACAATACTAAATGAAATGAACTACTTTTCTAGGAATCACTTGCTTTCCTACAAAGAAGGATGAAATGCAGCAAGTTCAAACTTTCCTCGTTTGTCTAATCTAACAAGATGTACAAGTTAGTGGATTCCTGTCATTTCTAAAGTGGTTTCTTTAGAAAACAAACATCTTCAGTACTGAACCCTGACTGTGTGAAATTTCTTAGTCCCACTTCTAGGAGTCAGTTTAATTTTATTCAGGTTGAGTGCAGCAAGTTCAAACTTTCCTTGTTAAGGTAATATAAAAAGATGGCCAAGTTAGCAGAGTCAACTCATTTTAAAATAGTTTGTTGAGAAAATTAACATCTTTTTATGTAATACTGAACATTGTACTGTGTGAAATAAGCTACCACTCTGTTCTAGGAATCACTTGCTTTCCTACACTCAAGGCTGAGTGCAGCAAGTTCAAACAAATTGATACATTGTGTAATCTAACTAGATGTACAAGTTAGTGTATTTGCCTCATTTCTAAAGTAGTTTCTTTAGAAAAGAAACATCTTCAGTACCAACACACCACTGTGTGAAATAAGTGAATTCACTGTATTCAGTTTAATTTCTGCGGTTGGTTGAGTGCAGCAAGTTCAAACTTTCCTTGTTAATGTAATCTAAAAAGATGGCCAAGTAAGTAGATTCACCTCATTTGTAAAGTAGTTTGTTGAGAAAACAAACATCTTCATTGCTGACATTGTACTGTGTGAAATAAGCTCATTCGGTTCTAGGAATCAGTTCCTTTCTGTCGCGTCCGACTCACCAGCAAGGAAGACAATGCTCACAGGAACTCTTCTTGAAGCAGTTTATTCAGGAACCTTGAACAATCTTCTTCTGACTGACTGACTGACTGACTGACTGACTCACTCACTTACTGACTCACTCACTGACTCACTCACTCACCACACCCACTCCACTCACCCACACTCACTGACTGCCTCACTCACTGACTCACTCACTGACTGACTGCCCGACTCACTCCCTCACTCACTCACTCACTCACTGACTGCCCGACTCACTCCCTCACTCACTCACTCACTCACTGAGTGCCAGACTCACTCCACCACTCACTCACTCACTCACTGACTGCCCGACTCACTCCCCCCGGGACAAGCCCGCCCAAAGCTTAAGAAGCTTTTGAACAGCCAACCCTGGTAAGCCACGTGGTGAATGCAGATAGGTCCACATATGCGGAAGCAAGCCTAGATCACGGCCCAAGCCAAATAAGGACTTGTTTATCCAGGAGAGCACTCGCCATCGGGAAGGCGGAAGGCAGAAGCCAGCGCCATGTTTAAGGCGCGGCACCTCGCAGCTACCTACAGCTTTCCTACAAAGAAGGTTGAGTGCAGCAAGTTCAAACTTTCCTTGTTAATGTAATCTGAAAAGTTGCACAACTTAGTAGATTGGCCTCATTTCTAAAGTAGTTTGTTTAGAAAAGAAACATCTTCAGTACCGAACACTATACTATGTGAAATGAGCTACTTCAGTTCTAGGAATCACTTGCTTTCCTACGAAGAAGGTTGAGTGCAGCAAGTTCAAACTTTTCTAGTTTGTGTAATCTAACAAGATTTACAAGTTAGTGGATTCACGTTGTTTCTAAAGAGGTTTCTTTAGAAAACAAACATCTTCAGTACTGAACACTGTACTGTGTGAAATAAGTTAATTCAGTTCTAGGAATCAGTTGCCTTTCTACGAAGATGGTTGAGTGCAGCAAGTTCAAACTTTCCTTGTTAATGTAATCTAAAAAGATGGCCAAGTTAGCAGAGTCACCTCATTTGTAAAATAGTATGTTGAGAAAATTAACATCTTTAATGCCGGACATTTTACTGTGTGAAATATGCTCATTCAGTTCTAGGAATCACTTGCTTTCCTACAAAAAAGGGTGAGTGCAGCAAGTTGAAACTTTCCTTGTTAATGTAATCTAAAAAGAGGCACAACTTCCTAGATTGGCCTAATTTCTAAAGTAGTTTCTTTAGAAAAGAAACATCTTCAGTACCGAACACTGTAATATGTGAACTAAGCTAGTTCCGTTCGAGGAATCACTTGCTTTCCTACGAAGAAGTTGAGTGCAGCAAGTTCAAACTTTCCTAGTTTGTGTAATCTAAAATGATGTACAAGTTAGTGGATTCGCCTCATTTCTAAAGTAGTTTCTTTAGAAAAGAAACATCTTCAGTACCGAATTCTGTACTGTGTGAAATAAGTGAATTCGCTTCTAGGACTCAGTTTAAATCTACGAAGATGGTTGAGTGCAGCAAGTTCAAACTTTCCTTGTTGATGTAATCTAAAAAGAGGGCCAAGTTAGTAGATTTGCCTCATTTGTAAAGTAGTTTGTTGAGAAAACAAACATCTTCATTGCCAAACATTGTACTGTATGAAATAAGCTCATTCGGTTCTAGGAATCAGTTGCTTTCCTACAAAGAAGGTTGAGTGCAGCAAGTTCAAACTTTCCTTATTAATGTAATCTGAAAAGTTGCACAACTTAGTAGATTGGCCTCATTTCTAAAGTAGTTTGTTTAGAAAACAAACATCTTCATTACCGAACACTATACTATGTGAAATGAGCTAGTTTGGTTCTAGGAATCACTTGCTTTCCTCCAAAGAAGGTTGAGTGCAGCAAGTTCAAACTTTCCTCGTTTGTGTAATCTAACAAGATTTACAAGTTAGTGGAATCGCGTCTTTTCTAAAGTGGTTTCCTTATAAAAAAACATCTTCAGTAGTGAACACTGTACTTTGTGAAATAAGTTAATTCGGTTCTAGGAATCAGTTTAATTTCTACGAAGAAGGTTGAGTGCAGCAAGTTCAAACTTTCCTTGTTAATGTGATCTAAAAAGATGTCCAAGTTAGTAGATTTGCCTTATTGGTAAAGTAGTTTGTTGAGAAAACAAACATCTTCATTGCCGAACATTGTACTGTGTGAAAAAAGCTAATTTAGTTCTCGAATTCAGTTGCTTTCCTACAAAGAAGGTTGAGTGCAGCAAGTTCAAACTTTCCTTGTTAATGTAATCTAAAAAGATGCACAAGGTAGTAGATTGGCCTCATTTCTAAAGTAGTTTCTTTTGAAAAGAAACATCTTCAGTACCGAACACTGTACTGTACTCAAATAAGTTAAATTCCAGGAATCAGTTTAAATTCTACGAAGAAGGTTGAGTGCAGCAAGTTCAAAATTTTCTAGGTTGTGTAATCTAGCAAGATGTACAAGTTAGTGCATTCGCCTCATTTCTTAAACTTTCTTGTAAAAGAAACATCTTCAGTACCAAACACTGTACTATGTGAAATGAGCTAGTTCGGTTCTAGGAATCACTTGCTTTCCGACGAAGAAGGTTGAGTGCAGCAAGTTCAAACTTTCCTAGTTTGTGTAATCTAACAAGATGTACAAGTTAGTGGTTTCTCGTAGTTTCTAAAGTGGTTTCTTTGGAAAACAAACATCTTCAGTACTGAGCACTGTACTGTGTGAAATAAGTTAATGCGGTTCTAGGAATCAGTTTCCTTTCTATGAAAATGTTTGAGTGCAGCAAGCGCTAACTTTTTTGTTAATGTAATCTAAAAAGATGGCCAAGTTAGTAGATTCACCTCATTTGTAAGGTCTTTTGTTGAGAAAATTAACATCTTTATTGCCGAACATTGTACTGTGTGAAATAAGCTCATTCGGTTTTAGGAATCAGTTGCTTTCCTACAAAGAAGGTTGAGTGCAGAAAGTTCAAACTTTCCTTGTTAATGTAATCTAAAAAGATGGACAACTTAGTAGATTGGCCTCATTTCTAAAGTAGTTTCTTTAGAAAAGAAACATCTTCAGTACCAAACACTGTACTGTGTGTAATAAGTTAATTCGGTTCTAGGAATCAGTTTTCTTTCTACGAAGATGGTTGAGTTTAGCAAGTTCAAACTTTCCTTGTTAATGTAATCTAAAAAGATGTCCAAGTTAGTAGATTCGCCTCATTTCTAAAGTAGTTTCTTTAGTAAACAAACCTTCATTGCCAAACTTTGTACTGTGTGTAATAAGCTAATTCGGTTCTAGGAATCAGTTTACTTTCTACGAAGATGGTTGAGTTTAGCAAGTTCAAACTTTCCTTGTTAATGTGATCTATAAAGATATCCAAGTTAGTATATTTGCCTCATTTGTAAAGTAGTTTGTTGAGAAAACAAACATCTTCATTGCCAAACATTGTACTGTGTGAAAAAAGCTAATTTAGGTTAGCATTCAGTTGCTTTCCTACAAAGAAGGTTGAGTGCAGCCAGTTCAAGCTTTCCTTGTTAATGTAATCTAACAAGATACACAACATAGTAGATTGGCCTCATTTCTAAAGTAGTTTCTTTAGAAAAGAAACATCTTCAGTACTGAACACTGTACTGTGTGAAATAAGTTAATTCGCTTCTAGGAATCATTTTAATTTCTACGAAGAAGGTTGAGTGCACCAAGTTCAAACTTTCCTTGTTAATGTAATCTGAAAAGATGCACAACTTAGTAGATTGGCCTCATTTCTAAAGTAGTTTGTTTAGAAAACAAACATCTTCATTACCGAACACTGTACTATGTGAAATGAGCCAGTTCGGTTCTAGGAATCACTTGCTTTCCTACGAAGAAGGTTGAGTGCAGCAAGTTCAAACTTTCCTAGTTTGTGTAATCTAACAAGATGTACAAGGTAGTGGTTTCGCGTCGTTTCTAAAGTGGTTTCTTTAGAAAACAAACATCTTCAGTACTTTGCACTGTACTGTGTGAAATAAGTTAATTCGGTTCTAGGAATCAGTTTCCTTTCTGCAGGGAGCTGTAAGCAGTCGCCATTACAAGATGGCGCTGGCTCCTCCATATTAAGCAGTGCCTTGGCGCCAACCGTATCTAAGGTATGCGCATGCCCTTGACGCAACCTGTCCCAAGCCTATCCCGTGGCGCCTGGTGATGGCAAGCTGGTCGCAACCAATCAGTAAACACCTCATAGCAGTGCACCCTATAAAAGCAGATGCAGATTTGCGCCCCGCCCCTTCGCCATCAGTTTTCCTGTTAACCAAGAGCTCTCCAATAAAGTGTGATACAAGAAGAATCCTCGTTTGTGGTCGTTCCTTTCCTGCTGGTCGGGAGGTTCGCCGCAAAGTGGTGCCGAAAACCCGGGACGCCGGGTGTCTTGCGGTCGCCAGGCGGGGGGCCGAAGAGGATCCAGAACTTGACACACGGAGAGGAAGGCGCCGGTAAGTCATCCCCGGGCTTGTTTTACAAGTGGGGAATCACATAATAGGCCTAAAAAGAAACAGTTAGAAAAAATAGAACAAAAGAGACAAAAAAAGGAAAAAAGTCTAAAGGAAGAATTTGAGGAGATAGGCGAGGCTCATTCATGCCCGCCCCCTCGGAAGGGGCAGAGAGGCCCCGGAGGATCGTATCCTCCATTAGAGGAGTTTGCAAGTTTACATGTGCTGGAGGCAGATGATGAGAGTAGTTCAGAATCTGAATCACAACAGGAGGAGGAGATATTTAAAAAAGAGGAAGAGGAAGTTCAACCAGAGGTGATCCGCAGGGGCGGGGCCGGCAGGCACATTTGTTGTCGCCGCGGCGCACTCTGCTGGGGATGAGTAAAGTTCTGTATACATAGATCACAAAGAAGGTCAAGAATGAGGTGTGGTGGCACACACCTTTAATCTTAGCCCTCAGGAGGCAGAGGTGGGAGGATCATTGTTCAAGGTCAGGCTGAGACTACTTTTCTGCCCTCCCCTCATGTGGGTGTTAATCCCCGAGGCCTCCGTCCTGGTGATCTTTGGCAAATGGATGTAACTCATCTCCTGAGTTTGGAAAGTTGAAATATTTACATGTCTCAGTGGATACTTGCTCGGGAGTTATTTTCGCCTCCTCGCCGTTGGCGGGTGAGAAGGCTTCTCATGTAAAACCCACTGCCTGGAAGCCTGGGCAGCGTGGGGAAAGCCGCGCCGTCTAAAAACTGATAATGGCCCGGCATATACATCTACTGGTTTTCGGGCCTTTTGTGCGCAGATGCAAGTTGCCCACACCACTGGCCTGCCTTATAACCCACAAGGCCAAGGCATTGTGGAGAGAGCCAATAAGAGTATTAAAGCCATCTTATTTAAACAAAAAAGGGGGATAGCAGAAGATGCAACCCCTAGGGAGAGGGTTTCCTTAGCCCTCTTCACCCTTAACTTTCTAATTTTGGACAATAATGATAAGTCTGCAGCTGACAGGCACAGTCAAGATGTGGCCCAGGCACCCAGAGAAGTAGTGATGTGGAAAGATGTCCTAGATAACAAATGGAAAGGACCGGATCTTGTTATAATAAGATCCAGGGGAGCTGTTTGTGTTTTTCCACAGGACCAGGAGTCGCTCCACTGGGTTCCAAGCCAGTTGGTGAGAACAGTCCATCCTTCCTCAGGAGAAAGTTTGGAGATTCATAATGATTCGTGGAAACCGGATGGTCATCCAGATCTTGACACTCAGTAAAGCAGAGCAACGTTGGGGAATTTTGTCAGCCTTCCCGAAGCGATGCCAGTTCCTCATCAAGCGCCTGTGTTTCCAATGCTTCTTCACCACGAATAAGGAACTAGGCCTCCCTTCCCTTCAGGAGGACCAACAGGTGGTCCCCATGGGGACTCGGGCCCTTTGATGAAAAAGGAACTCTTTGTTTTACTTTGCAGTAGAATCAGACTGATGACTCTTGTATAAGACTTCGTCAGCAGAGTTTTGCCTGGTTTGAAGGGGAACTCTGGCCATGGTCAGAGTGCCAGAGCACTTTGGTCGCCTGGGCTGATGCAAATCATCTCTTCACCATATCACCATCTATGAGGGGTCCCCCGCCTAGGTCAGGGGCATGGTCGGAGGGACTCTTTCTTCAGGATTCCAGAATGAATCCTTTTTCAAAATGGATGGTGTGTGGGGTCAATGGTTCCTGTACGGATGTGTCTCCACTGGTTTTGCTGTTGGGGGGACAAATTGCTTGCAACAATGTGTCAGGGCATGAGACCTCAACGTCAAAAAAGAAGGAGGAAGCGGAGGGGGATTTCTCAGCAGACTGGAGCCTCCTGAATATCTCGGGGGGAGTTTTCACTCTGGGTCATCCTTGTGAACATTATGCTCGTAATCAGACATTCCCCCCTGCCCCGGTTTGTGTGCACCCCCCTTTTCTGCTTATTGCTATTAATTCCACGAGAGTGGATCTTAGTCTTGCACAGGGCCTTACTTCCTGGATCTCCTCTGCTTTTAATTTTTTTAAGGAATGGGTTGGAGTGGGACTGTTTGCTGCCTGCTGTATAGGAGGATGTCTGCTCTGCCTATGGTTGACTTGCAAAATGCGAGCCCAAGCTAGGAGGGACAAGGTATCTCTCAGGCACTTGCTGCTTTGGAGTGTGGGTCCTCCCCCCAGATTTGGCTGTCGGCCCTAAAGAGCACCTAGTTTCCCCTGGCCCTTGCACCCTTAGGGCTTGAAGTGCCCATTGCACAAGGATGGGCAGAGGATTGGTGTTGGGAGCACGGCACTCATCACGCTCAGGATGCGAGACAAAGTACTGCACGTGGGGCGAGCTCTTAGCAGCTTGATGGAGGGCATGTCTGATTGCATATGGGTTGGTACTGTAATCCCATCTCTGAGGAAAGGTACTGGACGGGTGTAACACCAGCCTGGCTGGCCACTAGGTCTGGGGTCATCACAATGTCCTCTCGAGCATCAGAGATCAGACCTCTACCCTTGCCTGTTGCATTTAAACAAGAAGGGGGAACTGCAGGGAGCTGTAAGCAGTCGCCATTACAAGATGGCGCTGGCTCCTCCATATTAAGCAGTGCCTTGGCGCCAACCATATCTAAGGTATACGCATGCGCTTGACGCAACCTGTCCCAAGCCTATCCCGTGGCGCCTGGTGATGGCAAGCTGGTCGCAACCAATCAGGAAACACCTCGTAGCAGTGCACCCTATAAAAGCAGCTGCAGATTTGCGCCCCGCCCCTTCACCATCAGTATTCCTGTTAACCAAGAGCTCTCCAATAAAGTGTGATACAAGAAGAATCCTCGTTTGTGGTCGGTCCTTTCCTGCTGGTCGGGAGGTTTGCCGCACCTTTCTACGAAGATGGTTGAGTGCAGCAAGTTCAAACTTTCCTTCTTAATGTAATTCAAAAAGATGGCCAAGTTAGCAGACTCACCTCATTTGTAAGGTAGGTTGTTGATAAAATTAACATCTTTATTGCCGAACATTGTACTGTGTGAAATAAGCTCATTCGGTTCTAGGAATCACTTGCTTTCCTACAAAGAAGGTGGAGTGCAGCAAGTTCAAACTTTCCTTGTTAATGTAATATAAAAAGATGCACAACTTAGGAGATTGACCTCATTTCTAAAGTAGTTTCTTTAGAAAAGAAACATCTTCAGTACCGAACACTGCACTGTGTGAAATAAGTTAATTCACTTCTAGGAATCACTTTAATTTCAACGAAGAATGTTGAGTGCAGCAAGTTCAAACTTTCCTTGTTAATGTAATCTCAAAAGATGGCCAATTAGAAGATTCGCCTCATTTGTAAAGTACTTTGTTGAGAAAACAAACATCTTCATTGCCAAACATTGTACTGTGTGAAATAAGCTCATTCGGTTCTAGGAATCACTTGCTTTCCTACAAAGAAGGTGGAGTGCAGCAAGTTCAAACTTTCCTTGTTAATGTAATATAAAAAGATGCACAACTTAGTAGATTGACCTCATTTCTAAAGTAGTTTCTTTAGAAAAGAAACATCTTCAGTACCGAACACTGCACTGTGTGAAATAAGTTAATTCGCTTCTAGGAATCACTTTAATTTCAATGAAGAATGTTGAGTGCAGCAAGTTCAAACTTTCCTTGTTAATGTAATCTCAAAAGATGGCCAATTAGAAGATTCGCCTCATTTGTAAAGTACTTTGTTGAGAAAACAAACATCTTCATTGCCAAACATTGTACTGTGTGAAATAAGCTCATTCGGTTCTAGGAATCAGTTGCTTTCCTACAAAGAAGGTTGAGTGCAGCAAGTTCAAACTTTCCTAGTTGGTGTAATCTAACAAGGTGTACAAGTTATTGTATTCACGTCATTTCTAAATTAGTTTCTTTAGAAAACAAACATCTTCAGGACCGAACACTGTACTGTGTGAAATAAGTTAATTCGGTTCTAGGAATCTGTTTCCTTTCTACGAAGATGGTTGAGTTTAGCAAGTTCAAACTTTCCTTGTTAATGTAATCTAAAAAGATGTCCAAGTTAGTATATTCTCCTCATTTCTGCAGTAGTTTCTTTAGAAAAGAAACCTTCATTGCCAAACATTGTACTGTGTGAAATGAGCTAATTTGGTTCTTGGAATCAGTTTACTTTCTACGAAGATGGTTGAGTTTAGCAAGTTCAAACTTTCCTTGTTAATGTAATCTAAAAAGATGTCCATGTTAGTAGATTTACCTCATGGGTAAAGTAGTTTGTTGAGAAAACAAACATGTTCATTGCCGAACATTGTACTGTGTGAAAAAGCTAATTTAGTTCTAGAATTCAGTTGCTTTCCTACAAAGACGGTTGAGCGCAGCAAGTTCAAACTTTCCTTGTTAATGTAATGTAAAAAGATGCACAACGTAGTAGATTGGCCTCATTTCTAAAGTAGTTTCTTTAGTAAAGAAACATCTTCAGTACTAAACACTGTATTGTGTGAAATAAGTTTATTCGCTTCTAGGAATCAGTTTAATTTCTACGAAGAAGATTTAGTGCAGCAAGTTCGAATTTTCCTAGTTTGTGTAATCTAACAAGATGTACAAGTTAGTGGATTCGCCTCATTTCTAACGTAGTTCCCTTAGGAAAGAAACATCTTCAGTACCAAACACTGTACTGTTCTAAATAAGTTAATTCGCTTTCTAGGAATCAGTTTAATTTCTACGAAGATAGTTGAGTTTAGCAAGTTCAAACTTTCCTTGTTAATGTAATCTAAAAAGATGTCCAAGTTAGTAGATTCACCTCATTTCTACAGTAGTTTCTTTAGAAAACAAACCTTCATTGCCAAACATTGTACTGTGTGAAATGAGCTAATTCGGTTCTAGCAATCAGTTTACTTTCTACGAAGATGGTTGAGTGCAGCAAGTTCAAACTTTCCTTGTTAATGTAATCTAAAAAGATGGCCACGTTAGTACGTTCACCTCATTTGTAAAGTAGTTTGTTGAGAAAACAAACATCTTCATTGCCGTAAATTGTGGTGTGTGAAAAAAGCTAATTCGGATGTAGAATTCAGTTGCTTTCCTACTAAGACTGTTGAGTGCAGCAAGTTCAAACATTCCTTGTTAATGTATTCTAAAAAGATGCACAACTTAGTGGATTCACCTCATTTCTAAAGTAATTTCTTTAAAAAAGAAACAACTTCATTACCGAACACTGTACTGTGGGAATGTTAATTCGCTTCTAGGAATCAGTTTAATTTCTACGAAGATGGTTGAGTGCAGCAAGTTCAAACTTTCCTTGTTAATGTAATTGAAAAAGATGGCCAAGTTAGGAGATTCCCCTCATTTGTAAAGTACTTTGTTGAAAAAACAAACATCTTCATTGCCGAACATTGTACTGTGTGAAATAAGCTCATTCGGTTCTAGGAGTCACT
The DNA here is from genome assembly GCA_036365145.1 of Orientallactaga sibirica. Classification (NCBI taxonomy): domain Eukaryota; kingdom Metazoa; phylum Chordata; class Mammalia; order Rodentia; family Dipodidae; genus Orientallactaga; species Orientallactaga sibirica. Next base: position 330,873 of record JAEOAD010001751.1, on the reverse strand, counting down.
GGCTTTCCTATAAAGAAGGTTGAGTGCAGCAAGTTCAAACTTTCCTTGTTCATGTAATCTGAAAAGTGGCACATCTTAGTAGATTGGCCTCATTTCTAAAGTAGTTTCTTTAGAAAAGAAACGTCTTTAGTACCGAACAATGCACTGTGTGAAATAAGTTAATTCGCTTCTAGGAATCTGTTTAATTTCTACGAAGAAGGTTGAGTGCAGCAAGTTCAAACTTTTCTAGTTTGTGTAATCTACCAAGATGTACGAGTTAGTGGATTCGCCTCATTTCTAAAGTAGTTTCTTTAGAAAAGAAATATCTTCAGTACCGAACACTGTACTGTGTGAAATAAGTTAATTAAGCTTCTAGGAATCAGTTTAATTTCTACGAAGACGGTTAAGTGCAGCAAGTTCAAACTTTCCTTGGTAATGTAATTTAAAAAGGTGGCCAAGTTAGTAGATTCGCCTCATTTGTAAAGTAGTTTGTTGAGAAAACAAACATCTTCATTGCCGAACATTGTACTGTGTGAAATAGGCTCATTCGGTTCTAGGAATCAGTTGCTTTCCTACAAAGAAGGTTGAGCACATCAGTTCAAACTTTCCTTGATAATGTAATATGAAAAGATGCACAACTTAGTAGATTGGCCTCATTTCTAAAGTATTTTGATTAGAAAACAAACATCTTCATTACTGAATACTGTACTATGTTAAATAAGCTAGTTCGGTTCTAGGAATCACTTGCTTTCCTACGAAGAAGGTTGCGTGCAGCAAGTTGAAACTTTCCTAGTTTGTGTAATCTAACAAGACGTACGAGTTAGTGGATTGGCGTCATTTCTAAAGTGCTTCCTTTAGAAAACAAACATCTTCAGTACTGAACACTGTACTGTGTGAAATAAGTTAATTCGGTTCTAGGAATCAGTTTCCTTTACACTAAAAGGTTGAATACAGCAAGTTCAAACTTTCCTTGTTAATGTAATCTAAAAAGACGGCCAAGTTAGCAGATTCACCTCATTTTTAAAGTAGTTTGTTGAGAAAACAAACATCTTCATTACCAACATTGCACTGTGTGAAAAAAGCTAAATCGGATCTAGAATTCAGTTGCTTTCCTACAAAGACGGTTGAGTGCAGCAAGTTCAAACATTCCTTGTTAATGTATTCTAAATAGATGCACAACTTAGTGCATTCGCCTCATTTCTAAAGTAATTTCTTTAGAAAAGAAACATCCTCAGTACCGAACACTGTACTGTGTGAAATAAGTTAATTAAATTTCTAGAAATCAGTTTAATTTCTACGAAGATGGTTGAGTGCAGCAAGTTCAAACTTTCCTTGTTAATTTAAACTAAAAAATGGCCACGTTAGGAGATTCACCTCATTTGTAAAGTACTTGGTTGAGAAAACAAATATCTTCAATTCCGAACATTGTACTGTGTGAAATAAGCTCATTGGGTTCTAGGAATCAGTTCACTTTCTACGAAGATGGTTGAGTTTAGCAAGTTCAAAGAATCCTTGTTAATGTAATCTTAAAAGATGCACAACTTAGTAGATTGGCCTCATTTGTAAAGTAGTTTGTTTAGAAAATGAACATCTTCATTACCAAACACTGCACTATGTGAAATGAGCTAGTTCGGTTCTAGGAATCACTTGCTTTCCTGCGAAGAAGGTTGAGTGCAGCAAGTTCAAACTTTCCTAGTTTGTGTAATGTAAAAAGATGCAGAACTTAGTAGATTGGCCTCATTTCTAAAGTAGTTTGTTTACAAAAGAAACATCTTCAGTACCGAACACTGTACTGTGTGAAATGTTAATTCGCTTCTAGGAATCAGTTTAATTTCTACGAAGATGGTTGAGTGCAGCAAGTTCAAACATTCCTTGTTAATGTAATCTAAAAAGATGGCCAAGTTAGGAGAATCACCTCATGTGTAAAGTACTTTGTTGAGAAAATGAACATCTTCATTGCCGAACATTGTACTGTGTGAAATAAGCTCATTCGGTTCTAGGAATCAGTTGCTTTCCTACAAAGAAGGTTGAGTGCAGCAACTTCAAACTTTCCTTGTTAATGTAATCTGAAAAGATGCACAACTTAGTAGATTGGCCTCATTTCTAAAGTAGTTTCTTTAGAAAAGAAACACCTTCCTTCACTACCGAACAATGTACTGTGTGAAATAAGTTAATTCGCTTCTAGGAATCAGTTTAATTTCTACAAAGAAGGTTTAGTGCAGCAAGTTCAAACTTTTCTAGTTTGTGTAGTCTAACAAGATGTGCAAGTTAGTGGATTCGCCTCATTTCTAAAGTAGTTTCTTTAGAAAAGAAACATCTTCAGTACCGAACACTGTACAGCATGAAATAAGATGATTCGGTAGGAATTAGTTTCCTTTCCACGAAGATGGTTGAGTTTAGCAAGTTCAAACTTTCCTTGTTAATATAATCTAAAACGATGTCCAAGTTAGTAGATTTGCCTCATTTCTAAAATAGGGTCTTTAGAAAACAAACCTTCATTGCCAAACATTGTACTGTGTGAAATGAGATAATTCGGTTCTAGGAATCAGTTTACTTTCTACGAAGATGGTTGAGTTTAGCAAGTTCAAACTTTCCTTGTTAATGTGCTCTAAAAAGATGTCCAAGTTCGTAGATTTGCCTCATTGGTAAAGTAGTTTGTTGAGAAAACAAACATCTTCATTGCCGAACATTGTACTGTGTGAAAAAAGCTCATTCGGATCTAGAATTCAGTTGCTTTCCTACAAAGAAGGTTGAGTGCAGCAAGTTCAAACTTTCCTTGTTAATGTAATCTAAAAAGTTGCACATCTTAATGGATTCACCTCATTTCTAAAGTAATTTCTTTAGAAAAGAAACATCCTCAGTACCGAACACTGTACTGTGTGAAATAAGTTAATTAAGCTTCTAGGAATCAGTTTAATTTCTACGAAGATGGTTGAGTGCAGCAAGATCAAACGTTCCTTGTTAATGTAATCTACAAAGATGGCCAAGTTAGAAGATTCGCCTCATTTGTAAAGTACTTTGTTGAGAAAACAAATATCTTCATTGCCGAACATTGTACTGTGTGAAATAAGCTCATTCGGTTCTAGGAATCAGTTGCTTTCCTACAAAGAAGGTTGAGTACAGCAAGTTCAAACTTTCCTTGTTAATGTAATCCAAAAAGATGCACAACTTAGTAGATTGGCCTCATTTCCAAAGTAGTTTGTTTAGAAAACAAACATCTTCATTACCGAACACTGTACTATGTTAAATGAGCTACTTCGGTTCTAGGAATCACTTGCTTTCCTACGAAGAAGGTTGAGAGGAGCAAGTTCAAATTTGCCTAGTTTGTGTAATCTAACAAGATGTACAAGTTAGTGGATTCGCGTCATTTCTAAAGTAGTTTCTTTAGAAAACAAACATCTTCAGTACCGAACACTGTCCTGCGTGAAATAAGATAATTCGGTAGGAATTAGTTTCCTTTCCACGAAGATGGTTGAATTTAGCAAGTTTAAACTTTCCTTGTTAATGTAATCTAAAAAGATGTCCAAATTAGTAGAGTCGCCTCATTTCTAACGTAGTGTCTTTAGAAAACAAACATTAATTGCCAAACATTGTACTGTGTGAAATGAGCTAATTCGGTTCTAGGAATCAGTTTACTTTCTACGAACATGGTTGAGTTTAGCAAGTTCAAACTTTCCTTTTTAATATAATCTGAAAAGATGCACAACTTAGTAGATTGGCCTCATTTCTAAAGTAGTTTGTTTAGAAAACAAACGTCTTCATTACCGATCACTGTACTATGTGTAATGAGCTAGTTCGGTTCTAGGAATTACTTGCATTCCTACAAAGAAGGTTGAGTGCAGCAAGTTCAAACTTTCCTAGATTGTGTAATCTAACAAGATCTACAAGTTAGTGGATTCGCGTAATTTCTAAATTATTTTCTTTAGAAAACAAACATCTTCAGTACTGAAAACTGTACTGTGTGAAATAAGTTCATTCGGTTCTAGGAATCAGTTTCCTTTCTACGAAGATGGTTGAGTTTAGCAAGTTCAAACTTTCCTTGTTAATGTAATCTAAAAAGATGTCCAAGTTAGTAGATTCACCTCATTTCTAAAGTAGTTTCTTTAGAAAACAAACCTTCATTGCCAAACATTGTACTGTGTGAAAAGAGGTAATTCGGTTCTAGGAATCAGTTTACTTTCTACGAAGATGGTTGAGTTTAGCAAGTTCAAACGTTCCTTGTTAATGTGCTCTAAAAGGTGTCCAAGTTAGTAGATTTGCCTCATTGGTAAAGTAGTTTGTTGCGAAAACAAACATCTTCATTTCCGAACATTGTAATGTGTGAAAAAAGCTAATTTAGTTCTAGAATTCAGTTGCTTTCCTACAAAGAAGGTTGAGTGCAGCAAGTTCAAACTTTCCTTGTTAATGTAACCTAAAAAGATGCACAACATAGTAGATTGGCCTCATTTCTAAAGTAGTGTGTTTAGAAAACAAACATCTTCATTAACGAACACTGTCCTATGTGAAATAAGCTAGTTCTTTTCTAGGAATCACTTGCTTTACTACTAAGAAGGTTGAGTGCAGCAAGTTCAAACTTTCCTAGTTTGTGTAATCTAACAAGATGTACAAATTAGTGGATTTGCGTCATGTCTAAATTAGTTTCTTTAGAAAACAAACATCTTCAGTACCGAACACTGTACTCTGTGAAATAAGTGAATTCGCTTTTAGGGATCAGTTTAATTTCTACGAAGAAGGTTCAGTGCAGCAAGTTCATATTTTCTCAGTTTGTGTAATGTAACAAGATGTATAAGTTAGTGGATTCCCCTCATTTCTAACGTAGTTCCTTTAGAAAAGAAACATCTTCAGTACCAAACACTGTACTGTGTGAAATAAGTTAATTCGCTTCTAGGAATCAGTTTAATTTCTACGACGAAGGTTGAGTGCAGCAAGTTCATATTTTCCTAGTTTGTGTAATCTAACAAGATGTATAAGTTAGTGGATTCCCCTCATTTCTAACGTAGTTCCTTTAGAAAAGAAACATCTTCAGTACCAAACAGTGTAATGTGTGAAATAAGTTAATTCGCTTTCTAGGAATCCGTTTAATTTCTAAGAAGATGGTTGAGTTTATCAAGTTCAAACTTTCCTTGTTAATATATTCTAAAAAGATGTCCAAGTTGGTAGATTTGCCTCATTGGTAAAGTAGTTCGTTGAGAAAGCAAACATCTTCATTGCCGAACATCGTACTGTGTGAAAAAAGCTCATTCGGTTCTAGAATTCAGTTGCTATCCTACAAAGACTGTTGAGTGCAGCAAGTTCAAACTTTCCTTGTTAATGTAATCTAAAAAGATGCACAACTTAGTAGATTGGCCTCATTTCTAAAGTAGTTTCTTCAGAAAAGAAACATCTTCAGTACTGAACACTGTATTGTGTGAATAAGTTAATTCGGTTCTAGGAATCAGTTTCCTTTCTACGAAGATGGTTGAGTTTAGCAAGTTCAAACTTTCCCTGTTAATGTAATCTAAAAAGATGTCCAAGTTAGTAGATTTGACTCATTTGTAAAGTAGTTTATTGAGCAGAGAAACATCTTCATTGCCGAACATTGTACTGTGTGAAAAAAGCTAATTTAGTTCAAGAATTCAGATGCTTTCCTACAAAGACGGTTGAGTGAAGAAAGTTCAAACTTTCCTTGTTAATGTAATGTAAAAAGAAGCACAACGTAGTAGATTGGCCTCATTTCTAAAGTAGTTTCTTTAGAAAAGAAACATCTTCAGTACCGAACACTGTACTGTGTGAAATGTTAATTTTCTTCTAGGAATTAGTTTAATTTCTACGAAGATGGTTGAGTGGAGCAAGTTGAAACTTTCCTTGTTAATGTAATCTGAAAAGATGCACAACTTAGTAGATTGGCCTCATTTGTAAAGCACTTTGTTGAGAAAACAAACATCTTCATTGCCGAACATTGTACTGTGTGAAATAAGCTCATTCGGTTCTGGGAATCAGTTGCTTTCCTACAAAGAAGGTTGAGTGCAGCAAGTTCAAACTTTCCTTGTTAATGTAATCTGAAAAGTTGCACAACTTAGTAGATTGGCCTCATTTGTAAAGTAGTTTGTTTACAAAACAAACATCTTCATTACCGAACACTATACTATGTGAAATGAGCTAGTTCGGTTCTAGGAATCACTTGCTTTCCTACGAAGAAGGTTGAGTGCAGCAAGTTCAAACTTTCCTTCTTAATGTAATCTGAAAGGATGCACAACTTAGTAGATTGGTCTCATTTCTAAATTAGTTTCTTTAGAAAAGAAACATCTTCAGTACCGAACACTGTACTGTGTGAAATAAGTTAATTCGCTTCTAGGAATCAGTTTAATTTCTACGAAGAAGGTTGACTGCAGCAAGTTCAAACTTTCCTTGTTTAATGTAATCTAAAAAGATGGCCAAGTTAGAAGATTCGCCTCATTTGTAAAGTACTTTGTTGAGAAAACAAACATCTTCATTGCTGAAGATTGTACTGTGTGAAATACGCACATTCGATTCTAGGAATCAGTTGCTTTCCAATAAAGAAGGTTGAGTACAGCAAGTTCAAACTTTCCTTGTTAATGTAATCTAAAAAGATGGCCAAGTTAGAAGATTTGCCTCATTTGTAAAGTACTTTGTTGAGAAAACAAACATCTTCATTACTGAACATTGTACTGTGTGAAATAAGCTCATTTGGTTCTAGGAATCAGTTGCTTTCCTAGAAAGAAGGTTGAGTGCAGCAAGTTCAAACTTTCCTTGTTAATGTAATCTAAAAAGATGCACAACTTGGTAGATTGGCCTCATTTCTAAAGTAGTTTGTTTAGAAAACAAACATCTTCATTACCGAACACTGTACTATGTGAAATAAGCTAGTTCCGTTCTAGGAATCACTTGCTTTCCTACGAAGAAGGATGAGTGCAGCAAGTTCAAACTTTCCTAGTTTGTGTAATCTAACAAGATGTACAAGTTAGTGGATTCGCGTCATTTCTAAATTAGTTTCTTTAGAAAACATACATCTTCAGTACCGAACACTGTACTGTGTAAAATAAGTTAATTCGGTTCTAGGAATCAGTTTCCTTTCTACGAAGATTGTTGAGTTTAGCAAGTTCAAACTTTCCTTGTTAATGTAATCTGAAAAGATGCACAACTTAGTAGATTGGCCTCATTTCTAAAGTAGTTTGTTTAGAAAACAAACATCTTCATTACCGAACACTGTACTATGTGAAATGAGCTAGTTCGATTCTAGGAATCACTTGCTTTCCTACCAAGAAGGTTGAGTGCAGCAAGTTCAAACTTTCCTAGTTTGTGGAATCTAACAAGATGTCCAAGTTAGTGGTTTCACGTCGTTTCTAAAGTGGTTTCTTTAGAAAACAAACATCTTCAGTACTGAGCACTGTACTGTGTGAAATAAGTTAATTCGGTTCTAGGAATCAGTTTCCTTTCTACGAAGATGGTTGAGTGCAGCAAGATCAAACTTTCCTTGTTAATGTAATCTAAAAAGATGGCCAAGTTAGCAGACTCACCTCATTTGTAAGGTAGTTTGTTGAGAAAATTAACATCTTTATTGCCGAACATTGTCCTGTGTGAAAAAAGCTCATTCGGTTCTAGGAATCACTTGCTTTCCTAAAAAAAAAAAAAAAAAAGGTTGAGTGCAGCAAGTTCAAACTTTCCTTGTTAATGTAATCTAAAAAGATGCACAACTTAGTAGATTGGCCTCATTTCTAAAGTAGTTTCTTTACAAAAGAAACATCTTCAGTACCGAACACTATACTGTGTGAAATAAGTTAATTCGCTTCTAGGAATCAGTTTAATTTCTACGAAGAAGGTTGAGTGCAGCAAGTTGAAACTTTCCTAGTTTGTGTAATCTTACAAGATGTACAAGTTAGTCCATTCGCCTCATTTCTAAAGTAGTTTCTTTAGAAAAGAAACATCTTCAGTACCGAACAGTGAACTGTTTGAAATAAGTTAATTCGCTTCTAGGATTCAGTTTAATTTCTACGAAGAAGGTTGAGTGCAGCTAGTTTAAACTTTCCTTTTAATGTAATCTAAAAAGATGGCCAAGTGAGAAGATTCGCCTCATTTGTAAAGTACTTTGTTTAGAAAAAAAACATCTTCATTACCGTACACTGTACTGTGTGAAATGAGCTAGTTCCGTTCTAGGAATCACTTGCTTTCCTACAAAGAAGGTTGAGTGCAGCAAGTTCAAACTGTCCTAGTTTGTGTAATCTAACAAGATATACTAGTTAGTGTATTCGCCTCATTTCTAAAGCAGTTTCTTTAGAAAAGAAACATCTTCAGTACCGAACCCTGTACTGTGTGAAATAAGTTAATTCGGTTCTAGGAATCATTTTCCTTTCTACAAAGATGGTTGAGTGCAGCAAGTTCAAACTTTCCTAGTTTGTGTAATCTAACAAGATCTACAAGTTAGTGGATTCGTGTAATTTCTAAATTAGTTTCTTTGGAAAACAACCATCTTCAGTACCAAACACTGTACTGTGTGAAATAAGTTCATTCGGTTCTAGGAATCAGTTTCCTTTCTACTAAGATGGTTGAGTTTAGCAAGTTCAAACTTTCCTAGTTAATGTAATTTAAAAGATGTCCAAGTTCGTAGATTCGCCTCATTTCTAAATTAGTTTCTTTAGAAAACAAACCTTCATACCCAAACATTGTACTGTGTGAAATAAGCTCATTCGGTTCTAGGAATCACTTGCTTTCCTACAAAGAAGGTTGAGTGCAGCAAGTTCAAACTTTCCTTGTTAATGTAATCTAAAAAGATGCACAACTTAGTAGATTGGGCTCATTTCTAAAGCAGTTTGTTTAGAAAACAAACATCTTCATTACTGAACATATACTATGTGACATGAGCTAGTTCGGTTCTAGGAATCACTTGCTTTCCTACAAAGAAGGTTGAGTGCAGCAAGTTCAAACTTTCCCAGTTTGTGTAATCTAACAAGATGTACAAGTTAGTGGATTCGCGTCATTTCTATATTAGTTTCTTTAGAAAACAAACATCTTTAGTACCGAACACTGTACTGTGTGAAATAAGTTAATTCGCTTCTAGGAATCACTTTCTTTTCTACGAAGATGGTTGAGTTTTGCAAGTTCAAACTTTCCTTGTTAATGTAATCTAAAAAGATGTCCAAGATAGTAGATTTGCATCATTGGTAAAGTAGTTTGTTGAGAAAACAAACATCTTTATTTCCGAACATTGTACTGTGTGAAAAAAGCTAATTTAGTTCTAGAATTCAGTTGCTTTCCTACAAAGACGGTTGAGTACAGCAAGTTCAAACTTTCCTTGTTAATGTAATATAAAAAGATGCACAATGTAGTAGATTGGCCTCATTTCTAAAGTAGTTTCTTTAGTAAAGAAACATCCTCAGTTCCGAACACTGTACTGTGTGAAATAAGTTAATTCGCTTCTAGGAATCAGTTTAATTTCTACGAAGAAAGTTGAGTGCAGCAAGTTCAAATTCTCCTAGTTTGCATAATCTAACAAGATGTACAAGTTAGTGGATTCGCCTCATTTCTAACGTAGTTCCCTTAGGAAAGAAACGTCTTCAGTACCAAACACTGTACTGTGTGAAATAAGTTAATTCGCTTTCTAGGAATCAGTTTAATTTCTACGAATATGGTTGAGTTTAGCAAGTTCAAACGTTCCTTGTTAATGTAATCAAAAAGAAGTCTAAGTCAGTAGATTCGCCTCATTTCTAAAGTAGTGTCTTTAGAAAACAAACCTTCATAGCCGAACATTGTACTGTGTGAAATGAGCTAATTCGGTTCTAGGAATCAGTTTACTTTCTACAAAGATGTTTGAGTGCAGCAAGTACAAACTTTCCTTGTTAATGTAATCTGAAAAGTTGCACAACTTAGTAGATTGGCCTCATTTCTAAAGTAGTTTCTTTAGAAAAGAAACATCTTCATTACCGAACACTGTACTGTGTGAAATAAGTTAATTCGCTTCTAGGAATCAGTTTAATTTCTACGAAGAAGGTTGAGTGCAGCAAGTTCAAACTTTCCTTGTTAATGTAATCTAAAAAGATGGCCAAGTTAGTCGATTCGCCTCATTTGTAAAGTAGTTTGTTGAGAAAACAAACATCTTCATTGCCGAACATTGTACTGTGTGAAATAAGCTCATTCGGTTCTAGGAATCAGTTGCTTTCCTACAAAGAAGGTTGAGTGCAGCAAGTTCAAACTTTCCTTGTTAATGTAATCTGAAAAGATGCACAACTTAGTAGATTGGCCTCATTTCTAAAGTAGTTTGTTTAGAAAACAAACATCTTCATTACCGAACACTGTACTATGTGAAATGAGCTAGTTCGATTCTAGGAATCACTTTCTTTCCTACGAAGATGGTTGAGTGCAGCAAGTTCAAACTTTCCTAGTTTGTGTAATCTAACAAGATGTACAAGTTAGTGGATTCGCCTCATTTCTAAAGTATTTTCTTTAGAAAAGAAACATCTTCAGTACCGAACACTGTACTGTGTGAAATAAGTGAATTCGCTTCTAAGAATCAGTTTAATTTCTACGAAGATGGTTGAGTGCAGCAAGTTCAAACTTTCCTTGTTAATGTAATCTAAAAAGATGGCCAAGTTAGTAGATTCGCCTCATTTGTAAAGTAGTTTGTTGAGAAAATTAACATCTTTATTGCCGAACATTGTACTGTTTGAAATAAGCTCATTCGGTTCTAGGAATCACTTGCTTTCCTACAAAGAAGGTTGAGTGCAGCAAGTTCAAACTTTCCTTGTTAATGGAATCTAAAAAGATGCACAACTTAGTCGATTGCTCTCATTTCTAAAGTAGTTTCTTTAGAAAATTAAAATCTTCAATACCGAACCATGTACTGTGTGAAATGAGTTAATTCGCTTCTAGGAATCAGTTTAATTTCTATGAAGATGGTTGAGTGCAGCAAGTTCAAACTTTCCTAGTTTGTGTAATCTAACAAGATGTACAAGTTACTGGATTCACGTCATTTCTAAATTAGTTTCTTTAGAAAACAAACATCTTCAGTACCAAACACTGTACTGTGTGAAATAAGTAAATTCGGTTCTAGGAATCAGTTTCCTTTCTACGAAGATGGTTGAGTTTAGCAAGTTCAAACTTTCCTTGTTAATGTAATCTAAAAAGATGTCCAAGTTGGTAGATTCACCTCATTTCTAAAGTAGTTTCTTTAGAAAACAAACCTAAATTGCCAATCTTTGTACTGTGTGAAATGAGCTAATTCGGTTCTAGGAATCAGTTTACTTTCTACGAAGATGGTTGAGTGCAGCAAGTTCAAACTTTCCTTGTTAATGTGCTCTAAAAAGATGTCCAAGTTAGTAGATTTGCCTCATTGGTAAAGTAGTTTGTTGAGAAAACAAACATCTTCATTGCCGAACATTGTACTGTGTGCAAAAAGCTAATTCGGTTCTAGAATTCAGTTGCTTTCCTCCAAAGAAGGTTGAGTGCAGCCAATTCAAACTTTCCTTGTTAATGTAATGTAAAAAGATGCACAACGTAGTAGATTGGCCTCATTTCTAAAGTAGTTTCTTTAGAAAAGAAACATCTTCAGTACCGAACACTGTACCGTGTGAAATAAGTGAATTCGCTTCTAGGAATCAGTTTAATTTCTACTAAGAAGGTTGAGTGCAGCAAGTTCAAACTTTCCTAGTTTGTGTAATCTAACAAGATGTACAAGTTAGTGCATTTGCCTCATTTCTAAAGTATTTTATTTAGAAAAGAAACATCTTCAGTACCGAACACTGAACTGTGTGAAATAAGGTAATTTGTTTCTAGGAATCAGTTTAATTTCTACGAAGATGGTTGAGTGCAGCAAGTTCAAACTTTCCTTGTTATTGTAATCTAAAAAGATGCACAACTTAGTAGATTGGACTCATTTCTAACGTAGTTTGTTTACGAAACAAACATCTTCATTACCGAACACTATACTATGTGAAATGAGCTAGTTCGGTTCCAGGAATCACTTGCTTTCCTACGAAGAAGGTTGATTGCAGCAACTTCAAACTTTCCTAGTTTGTGTAATCTAACAAGATGTGTGGGGTCCACCCTCCCTCCCGGGGGGTCTGCTGCCCTGCTTGACTGACATGACCAAGGATTGTTTGCCTAAGAACATCCTGTTCCACTCCCATTTCCTGGCCTGAACACAAGTTCCATTTGCCGCAGGTGGCTCTTGCTTAACTGTTAACAACAGGATAGGAGGATGTAAACAACAGGATAGGAGGATGTAAACAACAGGATATGAGAACATAACCTTCTAACCCTGGTACATTTCCACAGTGCTGTAAGACTATATATATCACCCTCTGCATTCAATAAATGGCATTCTTGAAGCACGAATGACCCAGTGAACGTCTCTTCAATCCTCGGCACCTCGCCCAGCTCATTTCTTGGTGGTAGCGCGGGCGCTACAAATGGAGGTTCCACCGAGATTGGGAAAGAAGGAAAACTGCTGAAGGATCGCTCCTGAAGGCTGGCCAGCCGTAGAAAAGGTAAGAGAGGAGCGTATTGAAAATGGGTACCACTAGCTCTTATTCATTGCTAGTAGATCAGTTAGTTGAATTGCTAAGGAAACAAGAAATTGCTAAAGAAACAAGGAACGGACATTAAACATATTACAGCAAGACAATTTATTAAGACTTTGCATCTTGATTAATGTTTTGGATTGGGAACAAGTAAAACTTGATTTCGCTATGCACTCCTGATCCAGAGAAAAAGCCAATTTATTAAGATTTTACAAAAGGCAAGCCCTTGGTTTTTGTTTGGGGGGCCTTAATGTTTTGGATTGGGAACAAGTAATCCAGAAAAAGCCAATTTATTAAGATTTTACAAAAGGCAAGCCCTTGGTTTTTGATTTCGGGGGGCCTTAATGTTTTGGATTAGGAACAAGTAATCCAGAGAAAGCCAATTTATTAAGATTTTGCAAAAGGCAAGCCCTTGATTTTTGATTTCAGGGGGCCTTAATGTTTTGGATTGGGAACAAATAATCCAGAGAAAGCCAATTTATTAAGATTTTGCAAAAGGCAAGCCCTTGGTTTTTGATTTCGGGGGGGCCTTAATGTTTTGGATTGGGAACAAGTAATCCAGAGAAAGCCAATTTATTAAGATTTTGCAAAAGGCAAGCCCATGATTTTTGATTTTGGGGGGCCTTAATGTTTTGGATTGTGAACAAATGAAACTTGATTTCGCTCTGCATCTTGATCTAGAGAAAGCCAATTTAACTCTTATCTATTCCCGTAAGAATTTCATGTGCTTTGTTCTCAAAACTTAACTATTCTCAACTTAACTCTTCCAATTCCTTTGATGATTCCACTGGATGCCTTATCCTAAGCCCATGGTCAATTGCAGACTTTTCACCTAATTCCACCAACTGTTCTGTACATGCTTTACAGCATATCTGGGACTAATGAAACTCCCTCGGGAGATATCCTCAATTGTTCTTCACAGGACTGCTACCTGCCACTGACGCCACAGAAGCAGCTGATTCTCACCCAGCAGTGAAGACTTGACAGACACAGCTGATTCTCACCTGGCAGTGAAGACTTGACAGACACAGCTGATTCTCACCTGGCAGTGAAGACTTGACAGACACAGCTGACTCTCACCCAGCAGAAAAGAGACTTGGTGTATCTGCAGCTATCGTTGCTGCAATTGCCGTCGCAGTTACTGTTGCTGGCATCTGTTACAGCGAGCACTGTGGACTTGCTCTCAGGGGAAGTAGCTTCTACACTCAACACTCAAAATCATTTAAATTCTCTCATACAATTGGGTATACTAAATTCAAATCAACAGATAGCTCTACTGTAAGGACAAATAGATTTACTTTAAAGGGTTGCAATTTGCAGACCGTCTCTTGTAGGAATGGAGTGGGTCTATGGCCCTAGGGTTAATCACCCTGGGTGGTGTGGCTTTGTCCTTGGTCTGTCTCTGCTGTATGGCAAAAACTCAAGCCCAGTGCCAATTTCAGACCAAACAGGTCTTGATGTCTCTGGCAGCAGATAACCCCACTGCTCAAGTATGGTGAGCTTACAAGATAAATGAGTAATCAATGACGGGTAAGACCTGGGGGATGTCTATCAACCTAAGACAGAGAGTCTGCGGGGCCTGGGCAGGCTTCTCCATGACGGGTAAGATGGATGTCAACATCCGAGGCAACCTAAGACAGATGCTCATTTATATTTAAGGAAGGGGGACCTGTGGGGTCCACCCTCCCCCCATCTGATGCCCTGCTTGACTGACATGACCAAGGATTGTTTGCCTAAGAACATCCTGTTCCACTCCCATTTCCTGGCCTGAACACAAGTTCCATTTGCCGCAGGTGGCTCTTGCTTAACTGTTAACAACAGGATAGGAGGATGTAAACAACAGGATAGGAGGATGTAAACAACAGGATATGAGAACATAACCTTCTAACCCTGGTACATTTCCACAGTGCTGTAAGACTATATATATCACCCTCTGCATTCAATAAATGGCATTCTTGAAGCACGAATGACCCAGTGAACGTCTCTTCAATCCTCGGCACCTCGCCCAGCTCAAACTTTGGTGGTGTTAATGTAACCTACAAAGATGTACAAGTTAGTGGATTCGCGTCGTTTCTAAAGTGGTTTCTTTAGAAAACAAACGTCTTCAGTACCGAATGTAGAGAGCTGCGAGGTGCCACACCTTGAATATGGCGCTGGCTTCTGCCTTCCGCCTTCCCGATGGCGAGTGCTCTCCTGGATAAACAAGTCCTTATTTGGAGGGGGAATCCCGGGAAAACACCCGTTCATGTTGGCACATGCCTTTCATCCCAGCACATGGGAGGCAGAGCAGGACTGCCACAAGTTCAAAGCCAGCCTGGTCTACATAGTGAGTTCCAGGGCAGCCAGGACTACACAGTGAGAAGACCTTGGATTATGGGGACTTATGAACATCATTGTAATTGATAAAAACTATGGGGACCTTTAAATTTGCATGAATGCATTACATTTTACATCATATATGGTTATCAGTTTACAGGGGCCAGGGACAAAATGTGGTGGTTTGATTCAGGTGTCCCCCATAAACTTCAAGTGTTCTAAATGCTAGGTTCCCAGCTGATGGCAATTTGGGAATTAACACCTCCTGGAGGCAGAGTATGTTCCCAGCTGATGGCAATTTGGGAATTCACACCTCCTGGAGGCAGTATTGTTGGGGGCGGGCTTATCGGTATTATAACCAGCTTCTCCTTGCCAGTGTTTTGACCAATGCTAGCCTCGCAGCCGCCGTGGCTCAGTTAACTCAAAATATATAAATTATACTAGGGCTGCAAATTTATCCAGATTTTTGTCTAGTTTTCTATTACAGAATTGGTCACTTGAATTTGAAGATACCTTAAAAGAACTGAGACTGGCAGTAGTTAATGTGAATTCTGCCTGCATGGACCTCTCCTTTGCCTCTGGATTGTCATCTTGGCTGATCTCCGCTATGAATCATCTGAAGGAATGGGCGGGTTTGGGTGCTCTTTAGCATGCCTTCTGTTACTGGTCTCTCTGGTTTGCTTGTGGTGTCTGTGTAAAATCAGGGTCACGCAATGACGGGATGCAGCTATGATCATTCAAGCCTTTACTGCCATAGAGGCTGCACAGTCCCCCTAAGTCTGGCTGGCTAAAACTAAAAGTTAATCTTCTTTCTGCTCAGGTTGCGAGGCTAAGCACTGAACTCTGGGTTAGCCCTAAAACACCAGAGAAGAGCATGTTTGATTGCATGCGAGTTGATGCCCCAGATCCCACCTCTGAGAAAAAGGCATCAGGGTTGCAAAAATACGCATCATCAGAGATCAGACCTCTACTCTTACCTGTGGCTTGTTTTAAAACATAAAAGGGGGAACTGTAGAGAGCTGCGAGGTGCCGTGCCTTAAAGATGGCACTGGCTTCCACCTTCCGCCTTCCCGATGACGAGTGCTGTCCTAGATAAACAAGTCCTTATTTGGCTTGGGCCGTGATCTAGGCTTGCTTCCACATATGTGGACCTATCTGCATTCACCACGTGGCTTACCAGGGTAGGCTGTTCAAAGGCTTCTTAAGCTTTGGGAGGGCTTGTCCCGGGGTCAGTCAGTCAGTGAGTCAGTGAGTGAGTGAGTGAGTGAGGGAGTCAGTAAGTGAGTGAGTGAGTCACTGAGTGAGTCAGTGAGTGAGTCAGTGAATCAGTCAGTGAGTGAGTGAGTCAGTCAGTCAGTGAGAAAGTGAGTGAGTGAGTGAGTCAGTGAGTGAGTGAGTGAGTCAGTCAGTGAGTGAGTGAGTCAGTGAGTGAGTGAGTCAGTGAGTCAGTGAGTCAGTGAGTGAGTGAGTGAGTGCGTGAGTGAGTGAGTGAGTCAGTCAGTCAGTCAGTCAGTCAGAAAATTGTTCAAGGTTCCTGAATAAACTGCTTCAAGAAGAGTCCGAGTGTTGCGTCTTCCTTGCTGGTCGAGGCGGACGCGACAACTGAACAGAATACTGTGTGAAATAAGTTAATTCGGTTCTAGGAATCAGTTTCCTTTCTACGAAGATGGTTGAGTGCAGCAAGTTCAAACTTTCCTTGTTAATGTAATCTAAAAAGATGGCCAAGTTAGCAGAGTCACCTCATTTGTAAAGTAGTTTGTTGAGAAAATTAATATCTTTATTGCCGAACATTGTACTGTGTGAAATAAGCTCATTCGGTTCTAGGAATCACTTGCTTTCCTACAAAGAAGGTTGTGTGCAGCAAGTTCAAACATTCCTTGTAATGTAATCTAAAAAGATGCACAACTTATTAGATTGGCCTCATTTCTAAAGTAGTTTCTTTAGAAAAGAAACATCTTCATTACCGAACACTGTACTGTGTGAAATAAGTTAATTCGCTTCTAGGAATCAGTTTAATTTCTACGAAGAAGGTTGAGTGCAGCAAGTTCAAACTTTCCTTGTTAATGTAACCTAAAAAGATGGCCAAGTTAGAAGATTCGCCTCATTTGTAAAGTACTTTGTTGAGAAAACAAACATCTTCATTGCCAAACATTGTACTGAGTGAAATAAGCTCATTCGGTTCTAGGAATCAGTTGCTTTCCTACAAAGAAGGTTGAATGCAGCACGTTCAAACTTTCCTTGTTAATGTAATCTTAAAGATGCACAACTTAGTAGATTGGCCTCATTTCTAAAGTAATTTCTTTAGAAAAGAAACATCTTCAGTACCGAACACTGTACTGTGTGAAATAAGTTAATTCGCTTCTAGGAATCAGTTTCCTTTCTACGAAGATGGTTGACTGCAGCAAGTTCAAACTTTCCTTGTTAATGTAATCTAAAAAGATGGCCAAGTTAGAAGATTCACCTCATTTGTAAAGTACTTTGTTGAGAAAACAAACATCTTCATTGCCGAACATTGTACTGTGTGAAATAAGCTCATTCGGTTCTAGGAAATAGTTGCTTTCCTACAAACAAGGTTGAGTGCAGCAAGTTCAAACTTTCCTTGTTAATGTAATCTGAAAAGATACACAACTTAGTAGATTGGCCTCATTTCTAAAGTAGTTTGTTTAGAAAACAAACATCTTCATTATCGAACACTGTACTATGTGAAATGAGCTAGTTCGGTTCTAGGAATCACTTGCTTTCCTACGAAGAAGGTTGAGTGCAGCAAGTTCAAACTTTCCTCCATTGTGTAATCTAACAAGATTTACAAGTTAGTGGATTCGAGTCGTTTCTAAAGTGGTTTCCTTATAAAACAAACATCTTCATTACCGAACACTGTACTGTTTGAAATAAGTTAATTCGGTTCTAAGAATCAGTTTCCTTTCTACGAACATGGTTGAGTTTAGCAAGTTCAAATTTTCCTTGTTAATGTAATCTAAAAAGATGTCCAAGTTAGTAGATTCGCCTCATTTCTACAGTAGTTTCTTTACAAATCAAACCTAAATTGCCAAACTTTGTACTGTGTGAAATGAGCTAATTCGGTTCTAGGTATCAGTTTATTTTCTACGAAGATGGTTGAGTTTAGCAAGTTCAAACGTTGCTTGTTAATGTGCTCTGAAAACATGTCCAAGTTAGTAGATTTGCCTCATTGGTAAATTAGTTTGTTGAGAAAACAAACGTCTTCCTTGCCGAACATTGTACTGTGGGCAAAAAGCTAATTCGGTTCTAGAATTCAGTTGCTTTCCTACAAAGAAGGTTGAGTGCAGCCAGTTCAAACTTTCCTTGTTAATGTAATCTAAAAAGATGCACAACATAGTAGATTGGCCTCATTTCTAAAGTAGTTTCATTAGAAAAGAAACATCGTCAGTACCGAACACTGTACTGTGTGAAATAAGTGAATTCGCTTCTAAGAATCAGTTTAAATTCTAGGAAGAAGGTTCAGTGCAGCAAGTGCAAACTTTCCTAGTTTGTGTAATCGAACAAGATGTACAAGTTAGTGCATTCCCCTCATTTCAAAGGAGTTTCTTTAGGAAAGGAACATCTTCAGTACCGAACACTGTACTGTGTGAAATAAGGTAATTCGGTTCTAGGAATCAGTTTAATTTCAACGAAGATGGTTGAGTGCAGCAAGTTCAAACTTTCCTTGTTAATGTAATCTAAAAAGATGCACAACTTAGAAGATGGGCATCATTTCTAAAGTAGTTTGTTTACAAAACAAACGTCTTCATTACCGAACACTATACTATGTGAAATGAGCTAGTTCGGTTCTAGGAATCACTTGCTTTCCTACGAAGAAGGTTGAGTGCAGCAAGTTCAAACTTTCCTCGTTTGTGTAATCTAACAAGATGTACAAGTTAGTGGATTCACGTCGTTTCTAAAGTGGTTTCTTTAGAAAACAAACATCTTCAGTACTGAACACTGTACTGTGTGAAATAAGTTAATTCGGTTCTAGGAATCAGTTTCCTTTCTACGAAGATGGTTGAGTGCAGCAAGTTCAAACTTTCCTTGTTAATGTAATCTAAAAAGATGGCCAAGTTAGCAGAGTCACCTCATTTGTAAAGTAGTTTGTTGAGAAAATTAATATCTTTATTGCCGAACATTGTACTGTGTGAAATAAGCTCATTCGGTTCTAGGAATCACTTGCTTTCCTACAAAGAAGGTTGTGTGCAGCAAGTTCAAACTTTCCTTGTTAATGTAATCTAAAAAGATGCACAACTTATTAGAGGCCTCATTTCTAAAGTAGTTTCTTTAGAAAAGAAACATTTCATTACCGAAGTAGTTTGTTGAGAAAAATTAATTGATCTTTAATGTGATGGCCAACATTGTACTGTGTGAAATAAGCTCATTCGGTTCTAGGAATCAGTTGCTTTCCTACAAAGAAGGTTGTATGCAGCAAGTTCAAACATTCCTTGTAATGTAATCTAAAAGATGCACAACTTAGTAGATTGGCCTCATTTCTAAAGTAGTTTCTTTAGAAAAGAAACATCTTCATTACCAACACTGTACTGTGTGAAATAAGTTAATTAAGCTTCTAGGAATCAGTTTAATTTCTACGAAGAAGGTTGAGTGCAGCAAGTTCAAACTTTCCTTGTTAATGTAATCTAAAAGATGGCCAAGTTAGAAGATTCACCTCATTTGTAAAGTACTTTGTTGAGAAAACAAACATCTTCATTGCCAAACATTGTACTGAGTGAAATAAGCTCATTCGGTTCTAGGAATCAGTTGCTTTCCTACAAAGAAGGTTGAATGCAGCACGTTCAAACTTTCCTTGTTAATGTAATCTTAAAGATGCACAACTTAGTAGATTGGCCTCATTTCTAAAGTAATTTCTTTAGAAAAGAAACATCTTCAGTACCGAACACTGTACTGTGTGAAATAAGTTAATTCGCTTCTAGGAATCAGTTTCTTTCTACGAAGATGGTTGACTGCAGCAAGTTCAAACTTTCCTTGTTAATGTAATCTAAAAAGATGGCCAAGTTAGAAGATTCACCTCATTTGTAAAGTACTTTGTTGAGAAAACAAACATCTTCATTGCCGAACATTGTACTGTGTGAAATAAGCTCATTCGGTTCTAGGAAATAGTTGCTTTCCTAAGAAGAAGGTTGAGTGCAGCAAGTTCAAACTTTTCTTGTTAATGTAATCTGAAAAGATACACAACTTAGTAGATTGGCCTCATTTCTAAAGTAGTTTGTTTAGAAAACAAACATCTTCATTATCGAACACTGTACTATGTGAAATGAGCTAGTTCGGTTCTAGGAATCACTTGCTTTCCTACGAAGAAGGTTGAGTGCAGCAAGTTCAAACTTTCCTCCTTTGTGTAATCTAACAAGATTTACAAGTTAGTGGATTGGCCTCGTTTCTAAAGTGGTTTCCTTATAAAACAAACATCTTCAGTACTGAACACTGTACTGTGTGAAATAAGTTAATTCGGTTCGAGGAATCAGTTTCCTTTCTAAGAAGATGGTTGAGTGCAGCAAGTTCAAACTTTCCTTGTTAATGTAATCTAAAGAGATGGCCAAGTTAGCAGAGTCACCTCATTTGTAAAGTAGTTTGTTGAGAAAATTAACATCTTTATTGCCGAACATTGTACTGTGTGAAATAAGCTCATTCGGTTTTAGGAATCACTTGCTTTCCTACAAAGAAGGATGAGTGCAGCAAGTTCAAACTTTCCTTGTTAATGTAATCTAAAAAGATGCACAACTTAGTAGATTGGCCTCATTTCTAAAGCTGTTTCTTTACAAAAGAAACATCTTCAGTACCGAACACTGTACTGTGTGAAATAAGGTAATTCGTTTCTAGGAATCAGTTTAATTTCTACGAAGAAGGTTGAGTGCAGCAAGTTCAAACTTTCCTTGTTAATGTAACCTAAAAATATGGCCAAGTTAGAAGATTCACGTGATTTGTAAAGTACTTTGTTAAGAAAACAAACATCTTCATTGCCAAACATTGTACTGTGTGAAATAAGCTCATTCGGTTCTAGGAATCAGTTGCTTTCCTATAAAGAAGGTTGAGTGCAGCAAGTTCAAACTTTCCTTGTTGATGTAATCTAAAAAGATGCACAACTTAGTAGATTGGCCTCATTTCTAAAGTAGTTTCTTTAGAAAAGAAACATCTTCAGTACCGAACATTGTACTGTGTGAAATAAGTTAATTCGCTTCTAAGAATCAGTTTAATTTCTACGAAGAAGGTTGAGTGCAGCAAGTTCAAACTTTCCTTGTTAATGTAGTCTAAAAAGATGGCCAAGTTAGAAGATTCGCCTCATTTGTAAAGTAGTTTGTTGAGAAAACAAACATCTTCATTGTCGAACATTGTACTGTGTGAAATAAGCTCATTCGGTTCTGGGAATCAATTGCTTTCCTACAAAGAAGGTTGAGTGCAGCAAGTTCAAACTTTCCTTGTTAATGTAATCTAAAGAGATGCACAACTTAGTAGACTGGCCCCATTTCTAAAGTAGTTTGTTTAGAAAACAAACATCTTCATTTCCGAACACTGTAATATGTGAAATAAGCTAGTTCCGTTCAAGGAATCACTTGCTTTTCTACGAAGAAGGTTGAGTGCAGCAAGTTCAAACTTTCCTTGTTAATGTAATCTAAAGAGATGCACAACTTAGTAGATTGGCCCCATTTCTAAAGTAGTTTGTTTAGAAAACAAACATCTTCATTACCGAACACTGTAATATGTGAAATAAGCTAGTTCCGTTCTAGGAATCACTTGCTTTTCTACGAAGAAGGTTGAGTGCAGCAAGTTCAAACTTTCCTAGTTTGTCTAATCTAACAAGATGTACAAGTTAGTGGATTCACCTCATTTCTAAAGTAGTTTCTTTAGAAAAGAAACATCTTCAGTACCGAACACTATACTGTGGGAAATAAGTGAATTCGCTTCTAGGAATCAGTTTAATTTCTACGAAGATGGTTGAGTGCAGCAAGTTCAAACTCTCCTTTTTAATGTAATCTAAAACGATGGCCAAGTTAGTAGATTCGCCTCATTTGTAAAGTAGTTTGTTGAGAAAACAAACATCTTCATTTCCAAACATTGTACTGTGTGAAATAAGCTCATTCGGTTCTAGGAATCAGTTGCTTTCCTATAAAGAAGGTTGAGTGCAGCAAGTTCAAACGTTCCTTGTTAATGTAATATGAAAAGATTCACAACTTAGTAGATTGGCCACATTTCTAAAGTAGTTTGTTTACAAAACAAACATCTTCATTACCGAACACTATACTATGTGAAATGAGCTAGTTCTGTTCTAGGAATCACTTGCTTTCCTACGAAGAAGGTTGAGTGCCGCAAGTTCAAACTTTCCTAGTTTGTGTAATCTACCAAGATGTCCAAGTTAGTGCATTCGCCTCATTGCTAAAGTAGTTTCTTTAGAAAAGAAACATCTTCAGTACTGAACACTGTACTGTGTGAAATAAGGTAAATCGGTTCTAGGAATCATTTTAATTTCTATGAATATGGTTGAGTGCAGCAAGTTCAAACTTTCCTTGTTAATGTAATCTATAAAGATGCACAACTTAGTAGATTGGCCTCATTTCTAAAGTAGTTTGTTTACAAAACAAACATCTTCATTACCGAACACTATACTATGTGAAATGAGCTACTTCGGTTCTAGGAATCACTTGCTTTCCTACGAAGAAGGATGAGTGCAGCAAGTTCAAACTTTCCTCGTTTGTGTAATCTAACAAGATGTACAAGTTAGTGGATTCGTGTCGTTTCTAAAGTGGTTTCTTTAGAAAACAAACATCTTCAGTACTGAACCCTGTACTGTGTGAAATAAGTTAGTTCGGTTCTAGGAGTCAGTTTAATTTCTACGAAGATGGTTGAGTGCAGCAAGTTCAAACTTTCCTTGTTAAGGTAATATAAAAAGATGGCCAAGTTAGCAGAGTCAACTCATTTGTAAAATAGTTTGTTGAGAAAATTAACATCTTTTAGCCTAACATTGTACTGTGTGAAATAAGCTAGTTCTGTTCTAGGAATCACTTGCTTTCCTACGAAGAAGGTTGAGTGCAGCAAGTTCAAACTTTCCTAGTTTGTGTAATCTAACTAGATGTACAAGTTAGTGTATTTGCCTCATTTCTAAAGTAGTTTCTTTAGAAAAGAAACATCTTCAGTACCGAACACGGTACTGTGTGAAATAAGTGAATTCACTTCTAGGAATCAGTTTAATTTCTACGAAGTTGGTTGAGTGCAGCAAGTTCAAACTTTCCTTGTTAATGTAATCTAAAAAGATGGCCAAGTAAGTAGATTCACCTCATTTGTAAAGTAGTTTGTTGAGAAAACAAACATCTTCATTGCCGAACATTGTACTGTGTGAAATAAGCTCATTCGGTTCTAGGAATCAGTTCCTTTCTGTCGCGTCCGCCTCGACCAGCAAGGAAGACGCAATGCTCACAGGAACTCTTCTTGAAGCAGTTTATTCAGGAACCTTGAACAATCTTCTTCTGACTGACTGACTGACTGACTGACTGACTGACTGACTCACTTACTGACTCACTCACTGACTCACTCACTCACTCACTCATCCACTCACTCACCCACTCACTGACTGCCTCACTCACTGACTCACTCACTGACTGACTGCCCGATTCACTCCCTCACTCACTCACTCAATCACTGACTGCCCGACTCACTCCCTCACTCACTCACTCACTCACTGAGTGCCCGACTCACTCCCCCACTCACTCACTCACTCACTGACTGCCCGACTCACTCCCCCCGGGACAAGCCCGCCCAAAGCTTAAGAAGCTTTTGAACAGCCAACCCTGGTAAGCCACGTGGTGAATGCAGATAGGTCCACATATGCGGAAGCAAGCCTAGATCACGGCCCAAGCCAAATAAGGACTTGTTTATCCAGGAGAGCACTCGCCATCGGGAAGGAGGAAGGCAGAAGCCAGCGCCATCTTTAAGGCGCGGCACCTCGCAGCTATCTACAGCTTTCCTACAAAGAAGGTTGAGTGCAGCAAGTTCAAACTTTCCTTGTTAATGTAATCTGAAAAGTTGCACAACTTAGTAGATTGGCCTCATTTCTAAAGTAGTTTGTTTACAAAAGAAACATCTTCATTACCGAACACTATACTATGTGAAATGAGCTAGTTCGATTCTAGGAATCACTTGCTTTCCTACGAAGAAGGTTGAGTGCAGCAAGTTCAAACTTTTCTAGTTTGTGTAATCTAACAAGATATACAAGTTAGTGGATTTGCGTTGTTTCTAAAGTGGTTTCTTTAGAAAAGAAACATCTTCAGTACCGAACACTGTACTGTGTGAAATAAGTGAATTCACTTCTAGGAATCAGTTTAATTTCTACGAAGTTGGTTGAGTGCAGCAAGTTCAAACTTTCCTTGTTAATGTAATCTAAAAAGATGGCCAAGTATGTAGATTCGCCTCATTTGTAAAGTAGTTTGTTGAGAAAACAAACATCTTCATTTCCGAACGTTGTACTGTGTGAAATAAGCTCATTCGGTTCTAGGAATCAGTTGCTTTCTGTCGCGTCCGCCTCGACCCGCAAGGAAGACGCAACGCTCACAGGAACTCTTCTTGAAGCAGTTTATTCAGGTACCTTGAACAATCTTCTTCTGACTGACTGACTGACTGACTGACTGTCTCACTTACTGACTCACTCACTGACTCACTCACTCACTCACTCACCCACTCACTGACTGCCTCACTCACTGACTCACTCACTGACTGACTGCCCGACTCACTCCCTCACTCACTCACTCACTGACTGCCCGACTCACTCCCTCACTCACTCACTCACTCACTGACTGCCCGATTCACTCCCCCACTCACTCACTCACTCACTGACTGCCCGACTCACTCCCCCCGGGACAAGCCCGCCCAAAGCTTAAGAAGCCTTTGAACAGCCAACCCTGGTAAGCCACGTGGTGAATGCAGATAGGTCCACATATGCGGAAGCAAGCCTAGATCACGGCCCAAGCCAAATAAGGACTTGTTTATCCAGGAGAGCACTCGCCATCGAAGGCGGAAGGCGGAAGCCAGCGCCATCTTTAAGCGCGGCGGCACCTCGCAGCTCTCTACAGTTCCCCCTTTTATGTTTTAAAACAAGCCACAGGTAAGAGTAGAGGTCTGATCTCTGATGATGCGTATTTTTGCAACCCTGATGCCTTTTCCTCAGAGGCGGGATCTGGGGCATCAACCCGCATGCAATCAAACATGCTCTTCTCTGGAGTTCTAGGGCTAACCCAGAGTGCAGTGCTTAGCCTCGCAACCTGAGCAGGAAGAAGATTAACTTTTAATTGTAGCCAGCCAGACTTAGGGGGACTGTGCAGCCTCTATGGCAGTAAAGGCTTGAATGATCATAGCCGCATCCCGTCGTTGCGTGACCCTGATTTTACACAGACACCACAAGCAAACCAGAGAGACCAGTAACAGAAGGCCTGCTAAAGAGCACCCAAACCCGCCCATTCCTTCAGATGATTCATAGCGGAGATCAGCCAAGATGACATGCAGGTTGAATTCACATTAACTACAGCCAGTCTCAGTTCTTTTAAGGTATCTTCAAATTCAAGCGACCAATTCTGTAATAGAAAACTAGACAAAAATCTGGATAAATTTGCAGCCCTAGTATAATTTATATATTTTGAGTTAACTAAGCCACAGCGGCTGCGAGGCTAGCATTGGTCAAAACATTGGCAAGGGGAAAATGGTTATTATACACATAAGCCCGCCCCCAACAATACTCTGCCTCCAGGAGGTGTTAATTACTCTGCCTCTAGGAGGTGTTAATTCCCAAATTGCCATCAGCTGGGAACCTAGCATTCAGAACACTTGAAGTTTATGGGGGACACCTGAATCAAACCACCACATTCTGTCCCTAGCCACCGTAAACTGATAACCGTATATGATGTAAAATGTAATGCATTCATGCAAATTTAAAGGTCCCCATAGTTTTTATCAATTCCAATGATGTTCATACGTCCCCATAATCCAAGGTCTTTTAACAACATTCACACTGCAAAGGATGGAGGATGGCATTGGGCAAAGCAAAGAAATATATATATATATTTTTAAAAAAATTTTTTTAAGTGACAGGGTCTCACTGTGTAGTCCTGGCTGCCCTGGAACTCACTATGTAGACCAGGCTGGCTTTGAACTTGTGGCAGTCCTGCTCTGCCTCCCATGTGCTGGGATGGCCTGAGCCACCACACCCAGCTTTTTTCCCGGGATTCCCCTCTCTCTTTTTTTTTCCTTTTTTTTTAAATTTTGATCTTTTCATTTGTTTTATGAGAGCCTGCAGCCCTTCTTTAGAATCCGTAGACTCTGAATCTTCTAGCTCAAGTGTTGGATATAACTTGTTCTTTGTTTTTGCCTCTTTTTCACTGTTTGCCTGTTCCAACCTTTCTTCCTCGAGGCAGTTCCTCACTAACCTCCAGATCGATCTTACCCCGCCCTTAAGCGTGCCTTGGTCTGCTGCAAAATCAAGATCTTCGCCCAAATTTTCCCATGAAGGGATTGTAAGACTTCCAGAGCACGCAAACCAAGGGGCTATGGCATCACATTCCTCCAGGAACCTCTCCAGGGTACTCCCCTTTATCTTTAAGTTTTTTGAACGAAGCAGCTCATTCAGAGCCAAAAAAAATTGGGTGCGAGTGAGAAGCGCCCATGGCTACACTTGCAAAAGATTCTTTTAAAACTTTTACTGCAGCTCATTCAGAGCCAAAAAAATTGGGTGAGAAGTGCCCATGGCTAAATTTGCAAAAATTCTTTTCCTGCTCCGTCTTTTTCTACCGAGAGGAGCAAAATCCCCACTTTTGTCGCGGATTCCTTCCTGCTCCCTCTTTTTCTACTGAGAGGAGCAAAATCCCCGCTTTTGTCGTGGATTCCCACCTTACCTGGGAACTTACCAGTGCACTGCCCTGACTGCAGAGAGTTCTGAGTCCCTCTTCGGACTCTTCTTTCAACAGTTTATTCAGGAACCTTACCTTTTCTTTTAGATGTTTTACTCGAGCGCTCTTCTCTCACCTCCTCTAAAATTTTTTTTTAACTGCTTCTGAATCATTCTCGTTTGCCCTATGTAATATGACTAGACACACTACAACACAAATACACCACATGAGGTTAACCAACTTTTATACACTAATAAGACGCACGAACAAATATACATTAATTGGCCGGCTATCATTCTTAAGAAATCTTCTCACTGCGTTTCCTCTAAGGAAACATTATTGTGGCGCGTTTTAACCCTAATACTGGAAGATGTATTGCCCATTTTGCTATGGGACCTTATTGTCTCTCCACTGGAGAACTTGCCTTTACCCTTTTTGTCCACTTATCTGGAACTTACCAGCTAGCTGCCCTGCAAGTTCTGAGTTCCCCGTATGGGCCACCACTTGTCGTCGCCCAGTCCGACCAGCAGAATAAGGCAACGACCACAGGAACTCTTCTTGAAGCAGTTTATTCAGGAACCTTGAACAATCTTCTTCTGACTGACTGACTGACTCACTCACTCACTCACTCACTGACTCACTCACTGACTCACTCACTCACCCACTCACTCATCCACTCACTGACTGCCTCACTCACTGACTCACTCACTGACTGACTGCCCGACTCACTCCCTCACTCACTCACTCACTCACTGACTGCCCGACTCACTCCCTCACTCACTCACTCACTCACTGAGTGCCAGACTCACTCCACCACTCACTCACTCACTCACTGACTGCCCGACTCACTCCCCCCGGGACAAGCCCGCCCAAAGCTTAAGAAGCTTTTGAACAGCCAACCCTGGTAAGCCACGTGGTGAATGCAGATAGGTCCACATATGCGGAAGCAAGCCTAGATCACGGCCCAAGCCAAATAAGGACTTGTTTATCCAGGAGAGCACTCACCATCGGGAAGGAGGAAGGCAGAAGCCAGCGCCATCTTTAAGGCGCGGCACCTCGCAGCTATCTACAGCTTTCCTACAAAGAAGGTTGAGTGCAGCAAGTTCAAACTTTCCTTGTTAATGTAATCTGAAAAGTTGCACAACTTAGTAGATTGGCCTCATTTCTAAAGTAGTTTGTTTACAAAAGAAACATCTTCATTACCGAACACTATACTATGTGAAATGAGCTACTTCGGTTCTAGGAATCACTTGCTTTCCTACGAAGAAGGTTGAGTGCAGCAAGTTCAAACTGTCCTCGTTTGTGTAATCTAACAAGATTTACATGTTAGTGGATTCACGTTGTTTCTAAAGAGGTTTCTTTAGAAAAAAAACATCTTCAGTACTGAACACTGTACTGTGTGAAATAAGTTAATTCAGTTCTAGGAATCAGTTGCCTTTCTACGAAGATGGTTGAGTGCAGCAAGTTCAAACTTTCCTTGTTAATGTAATCTAAAAAGATGGACAAGTTAGCAGAGTCACCTCATTTGTAAAATAGTTTGTTGAGAAAATTAACATCTTTAATGCCGGACATTTTACTGTGTGAAATATGCTCATTCAGTTCTAGGAATCACTTGCTTTCCTACAAAAAAGGGTGAGTGCAGCAAGTTGAAACTTTCCTTGTTAATGTAATCTAAAAAGAGGAACAACTTCCTAGATTGGCCTAATTTCTAAACTAGTTTCTTTAGAAAAGAAACATCTTCAGTACCGAACACTGTACAGTGTGAAATAAGTTAATTCGTTTCTAGGAATCAGTTTAATTTCTACGAAGAAGGTTGAGTGCAGCAAGTTCAAACTTTCCTTGTTAATGTAATCTAAAAAGATGGCCAAGTTAGAAGATTCGCCTCATTTGTAAAGTACTTTGTTGAGAAAACAAACATCTTCATTGCTGAACATTGTACTGTGTGAAATAAGCTCATTCGGTTCTAGAAATCAGTTGCTTTTCTACAAGGAAGGTTCAGTGCAGTAAGTTCAAACTTTCCTTGTTAATGTAATCTAAAAAGATGCACAACTTAGTAGATTGGCCACATTTCTAACGTAGTTTGTTTAGAAAACAAACATCTTCAACACCGAACACTGTAATATGTGAACTAAGCTAGTTCCGTTCGAGGAATCACTTGCTTTCCTAAAAGAAGTTGAGTGCAGCAAGTTCAAACTTTCCTAGTTTGTGTAATCTAAACTGATGTACAAGTTAGTGGATTCACCTCATTTCTAAAGTAGTTTCTTTAGGAAAGAAACATCTTCAGTACCGAATTCTGTACTGTGTGAAATAAGTGAATTCGCTTCTAGGACTCAGTTTAAATCTACGAAGATGGTTGAGTGCAGCAAGTTCAAACTTTCCTTGTTGATGTAATCTAAAAAGAGGGCCAAGTTAGTAGATTTGCCTCATTTGTAAAGTAGTTTGTTGAGAAAACAAACATCTTCATTGCCAAACATTGTACTGTATGAAATAAGCTCATTCGGTTCTAGGAATCAGTTGCTTTCCTACAAAGAAGGTTGAGTGCAGCAAGTTCAAACTTTCCTTATTAATGTAATCTGAAAAGTTGCACAACTTAGTAGATTGGCCTCATTTCTAAAGTAGTTTGTTTAGAAAACAAACATCTTCATTACCAACACTATACTATGTGAAATGAGCTAGTTTGGTTCTAGGAATCACTTGCTTTCCTCCAAAGAAGGTTGAGTGCAGCAAGTTCAAACTTTCCTCGTTTGTGTAATCTAACAAGATTTACAAGTTAGTGGAATCGCGTCATTTCTAAAGTGGTTTCCTTATAAAAAAACATCTTCAGTAGTGAATACTGTACTGTGTGAAATAAGTTAATTCGGTTCTAGGAATCAGTTTAATTTCTACGAAGAAGGTTGAGTGCAGCAAGTTCAAACTTTCCTTGTTAATGTGATCTAAAAAGATGTCCAAGTTAGTAGATTTGCCTTATTGGTAAAGTAGTTTGTTGAGAAAACAAACATCTTCATTGCCGAACATTGTACTGTGTGAAAAAAAAGCTAATTTAGTTCTCGAATTCAGTTGCTTTCCTATAAAGAAGGTTGAGTGCAGCAAGTTCAAACTTTCCTTGTTAATGTAATCTAAAAGATGCACAAGGTAGTAGATTGGCCTCATTTCTAAAGTAGTTTCTTTAGAAAAGAAACATCTTCAGTACTGAACACTGTACTGTGTCAAATAAGTTAATTCGCTTCTAGGAATCAGTTTAAATTCTACGAAGAAGGTTGAGTGCAGCAAGTTCAAAATTTCCTAGGTTGTGTAATCTAAAAGATGTACAAGTTAGTGCATTCGCCTCATTTCTTAAATAGTTTCTTGTAAAAAACAAACATCTTCAGTACCAACACTGTACTATGTGAAATGAGCTAGTTCGGTTCTAGGAATCACTTGCTTTCCTACGAAGAAGGTTGAGTGCAGCAAGTTCAAACTTTCCTAGTTTGTGTAATCTAACAAGATGTACAAGTTAGTGGTTTCTCCTAGTTTCTAAAGTGGTTTCTTTGGAAAACAAACATCTTCAGTACTGAGCACTGTACTGTGTGAAATAAGTTAATGCGGTTCTAGGAATCAGTTTCCTTTCTACTACAAAAATGTTTGAGTGCAGCAAGTTCAAACTTTTTTGTTAATGTAATCTAAAAAGATGGCCAAGTTAGTAGATTCACCTCATTTGTAAAGTCTTTTGTTGAGAAAATTAACATCTTTATTGCCAACATTGTACTGTGTGAAATAAGCTCATTCGGTTTTAGGAATCAGTTGCTTTCCTACAAAGAAGGTTGAGTGCAGAAAGTTCAAACTTTCCTTGTTAATGTAATCTAAAAAGATGGACAACTTAGTAGATTGGCCTCATTTCTAAAGTAGTTTCTTTAGAAAAGAAACATCTTCAGTACCAAACACTGTACTGTGTGTAATAAGTTAATTCGGTTCTAGGAATCAGTTTTCTTTCTACAAAGATGGTTGAGTTTAGCAAGTTCAAACTTTCCTTGTTAATGTAATCTAAAAAGATGTCCAAGTTAGTAGATTCGCCTCATTTCTAAAGTAGTTTCTTTAGTAAACAAATCTTCATTGCCAAACTTTGTACTGTGTGTAATAAGCTAATTCGGTTCTAGGAATCAGTTTACTTTCTACAAAGATGGTTGAGTTTAGCAAGTTCAAACTTTCCTTGTTAATGTGATCTATAAAGATATCCAAGTTAGTATATTTGCCTCATTTGTAAAGGAGTTTGTTGAGAAAACAAACATCTTCATTGCCAAACATTGTACTGTGTGAAAAAAGCTAATTTAGGTTAGCATTCAGTTGCTTTCCTACAAAGAAGGTTGAGTGCAGCCAGTTCAAGCTTTCCTTGTTAATGTAATCTAACAAGATACACAACATAGTAGATTGGCCTCATTTCTAAAGTAGTTTCTTTAGAAAAGAAACATCTTCAGTACTGAACACTGTACTGTGTGAAATAAGTTAATTCGCTTCTAGGAATCATTTTAATTTCCACGAAGAAGGTTGAGTGCACCAAGTTCAAACTTTCCTTGTTAATGTAATCTGAAAAGATGCACAACTTAGTAGATTGGCCTCATTTCTAAAGTAGTTTGTTTAGAAAACAAACATCTTCATTACCGAACACTGTACTATGTGAAATGAGCCAGTTCGGTTCTAGGAATCACTTGCTTTCCTACGAAGAAGGTTGAGTGCAGCAAGTTCAAACTTGCCTCGTTTGTGTAATCTAACAAGATGTACAAGTTAGTGCATTCGCGTCATTTATAAAATGGTTTCTTTAGAAAACAAACATCTTCAGTACTGAACACCGTACTGTGTGAAATAAGAAACATCTTCAATACCGCACACTGTACTGTGTAAAATAACTTAATTCGCTTCTGGGAATCTGTTTAATTTCTACGAAGAAGGCTGAGTGCAGCAAGTTAAAACTTTCCTTGTTAATGTAATCTAAAAGGATGGCCAAGTTAGTAGATTCGCCTCAATTGTAAAGTACTTTGTTGAGGAAACAAAGATCTTCATTGGCGAACATTGTACTGTGTGAAATAAGCTCATTCGGTTCTGGGAATCACTTGCTTTCCTACAAAGAAGGTTGAGTGCAGCAAGTTCAAACTTACCTTTTTAATGTTATCTAAAAAGATGCACAACTTAGTAGATTGGCCTCATTTCTAAAGTAGTTTCTTTAGAAAAGAAACATCTTCAATACCACACACTGTACTGTGTAAAATAACTTAATTCGCTTCTGGGAATCTGTTTAATTTCTACGAAGAAGGCTGAGTGCAGCAAGTTCAAACTTTCCTTATTGATGTAGTCTGATAAGATGCACAACTTAGTAGATTGGCCTCATTTCTAAAGTAGTTTCTTTAGAAAACAAACATCTTCATTACTGAACACTGTACTATGTGAAATAAGCTAGTTCCATTCTAGGAATCACTTGCTTTCCTACGAAGAAGGTTGAGTGCAGCAAGTTCAAACTTTCCTAGTTTGTGTAATTTAACAAAATGTACCATTTAGTGGATTCACCGCATTTCTAAAGTAGTTTCTTTAGAAAAGAAACGTCTTCAGTACCGAACACTGTACTGTGTGAAATAAGTGAATTCGGTTCTAGGAATCAGTATTATTTCTACGAAGATGGTTGAGTGCAGCAAGTTCAAACTTTGTTTGTTAATGTAATCTAACAAGATGGCCAAGTTAGTAGATTCGCCTCATTTGTAAAGCAGTTTGTTGAGAAAACAAACATCTTCATTGCCAAACATTGTACTGTGTGAAAAAAGCTCATTCGGTTCTTGGAATCAGTTCCTTTCCTACAAAGAAGGTTGAGTGCAGCAAGTTCAAACTTTCCTTGTTAATGTAATCTAAAAAGATGCACAACTTAGTAGATTGGCCTCATTTCTAAAGTAGTTTCTTTAGAAAACAAACATCTTCATTACTGAATACTGTACTATGTGAAATAAGCTAGTTCCTTTCTAGGAATCAGTTGCTTTCTTATAAAGAAGGTTGAGTGCAGCAAGTTCAAACTTTCCTTGTTAATGTAATCTAAAAAGATGCACAACTTAGAAGGTTGGCCTCATTTCTAAAGTAGTTTTTTTACAAAACAAACATCTTCATTACCGAACACTATACTATGTGAAATGAGCTAGTTCGGTTCTAGGAATCACTTGCTTTCCTACGAAGAAGGTTGAGTGCAGCAAGTTCAAACTTTCCTAGTTTGTGTAATCTACCAAGATGTACAAGTTAGTGCATTCACCTCATTTCTAAAGTAGTTTCTTTAGAAAAGAAAAATCTTCAGTTCTGAACACTGTACTGTGTGAAATAAGGTATATCGGTTCAAGGAATCAGTTTAATTTCTAAGAAGATGGTTGAGTGCAGCAAGTTCAAACTTTCCTTGTTAATGTAATCCAATAAGATGGCCAACTTAGAAGATTCGCCTCATTTGTAAAGTACTTTGTTGAGGAAACAAACATCTTCATTGCCGAACATTGTACTGTGTGAAATAAGCTCATTCGGTTCTAGGAATCAGTTGCTAAACGACAAAGAAGGTTGAGTGCAGCAAGTTCAAACTTTCTTTGTTAATGTAATCTAGAAACATGCACAACTTAGTAGATTGGCCTCATTTACAAAGTACTTTGTTAAGAAAACAAACATCTTCATTACCGAATACTGTACTATGTGAAATAAGCTAGTTCCGTTCTAGGAATCGCTTGCTTTCCTACGAGGAAGGTTGAGTGCAGCAAGTTCAAACTTTCCTAGTTTGTGTAATCTAACAAGATGTACAAGTTAGTGGATTCGCCTCATTTCTAAAGTAGTTTCTTTAGAAAAGAAATATCTTCAGTACCGAACAATGTAATGTGTGAAATAAGTGAATTCGCTTCTAGAAATCACTTTCTTTCCTACAAAGAAGGTTGAGTGCAGCAAGTTCAAACTTTCCTAGTTTGTGTAATCTAACAAGATATACAACTTAGTGGATTCGCCTCATTTCTAAAGTAGTTTCTTTAGAAAAGAAACATCTTCAGTACCGAACACTGTACTGTGTGAAATAAGTGAATTCGCTTCTAGGAATCAGTTTAATTTCTACGAAGATGGTTGAGTGCAGCAAGTTCAAACATTCCTTGTTAATGTAATCTAAAAAGATGGCCAAGTTAGTAGATTCACCTCATTTGTAAAGTAGTTTGTTGAGAAAACAAACATCTTCATTGCCAAACATTGTACTGTGTTAAAAAAGCTCATTCGGTTCTAGGAAACAGTTGCTTTCCTAGAAAGAAGGTTGAGTGCAGCAAGTTCAAACTTTCCTTGTTAATGTAATCTGAAAAGTTGCACAACTTAGTAGATTGGCCTCATTTCTAAAGTAGTTTGTTTACAAAACAAACATCTTCATTACCGAACACTATACTATGTGAAATGAGCTAGTTCGGTTCTAGGAATCACTTGCTTTCCTACGAAGAAGGATGAGTGCAGCTAGTTGAAACTTTCCTCGTTTCTGTAATCTAACAAGATGTACAAGTTAGTGGATTCGCATCATTTCTAAAGTGGTTTCTTTAGAAAACAAACATCTTCAGTACTGAACTCTGTACTGTGTGAAATAAATTAATTCGGTTCTAGGAATCAGTTTCCTTTCTACTAAGATGGTTGAGTGCAGCAAGTTCAAACTTTCCTTGTGAATGTAATCTGAAAAGATGGCCAAGTTAGAAGATTCGCCTCATTTGTAAAGTACTTTTTTGAGGAAACAACCATCTTCATTGCCGAACATTGTACTGTGTGAAATAAGCCCATTCCGTTCTAGGAATCATTTTCCAAACTACAAAGAAGTTTGAGTGCAGCAAGTTCAAACTTTCCTTGTTAATGTAATCTAAAAAGATGCACAACTTAGTAGATTGGCCTCATTTCTAAAGTAGTTTGTTTAGAAAGCAACCATCTTCATTAACGAACACTGTACTATGTGAAATAAGCTAGTTCCGTTCTAGAAATCACTTGCTTTCCTACGAAGAATGTTGAGTGCAGGAAGTTCAAACTTTCCTAGTTTGTGCAATCTAACAAGACTTAGAAGTTAGTGCATTCGCCTCATTTCTAAAGTAGTTTCTTTACAAAAGAAACATTTTCAGTACCGAACACTGTACTATGAGAAATAAGTGAATTCGCTTCTAGGAATCAGTTTAATTTCTAGGAAGATGGTTGAGTGCAGCCAGTTCAAACTTTCCTTGTTAATGTAATCTAAAAAGATGGCCAAGTTAGTAGATTCGCCTCATTTGTAAGGTAGTTTGTTGAGAAAACAAACATCTTTATTGCCAAACATTGTACTGTGTGATATAAGCTCATTCGGTTCTAGGAATCAGTTGCTTTCCTATAAAGAAGGTTGAGGGCAGGAAGTTCAAACTTTCCTTGTTAATGTAATCTAAAAAGATGCACAACTTAGTAGATTGGCCTCATTTCCAAAGTCGTTGATTTACAAAACAAACATCTTCATTACCGAACACAATACTATGTGAAAGGAGCTAGTTCGGTTCTAGGAATCACTTGCTTTCCTACGAAGAAGGTTGAGTGCAGCAAGTTCAAAATTTCCTAGTTTGTGTAATCTGACAAGATGTACAAGTTAGTGCATTCGACTCATTTCTAAAGTAGTTTCTTTAGAAAAGAAACATCTTCAGTACCGAACACTGTAATGTGTGAAAAAAGTGAATTCGCTTCTAGGAATCAGTTTAATTTCTACGAAGATGGTTGAGTGCAGCAAGTTCAAACTTTCCTTGTTAATGTAATCTAAAAAGATGGCCAAGTTAGTAGATTCTCCTCATTTGTAAAGTAGTTTGTTGAGAAAACTAACATCTTTATTGCCGAACATTGTACTGTGTGAAATAAGCTCATTCGGTTCTAGGAATCAGTTGCTTTCCTACAAAGAAGGTTGAGTGCAGCAAGTTCAAACTTTCCTTGTTAATGTAATCTGAAAAGTTGCACAACTTAGTAGATTGCCCTCATTTATAAAGTAGTTTGTTTACAAAACAAACATCTTTATTCCCGAACACTGTACTGTGTGAAATAAGCTCATTCGGTTCTGGGAATCACTTGCTTTCCTACAAAGAAGGTTGAGTGCAGCAAGTTCAAACTTTCCTTTTTAATGTAATCTAAAAAGATGTACAACTTAGGAGATTGGCCATATTTCTAAAGTAGTTTCTTTAGAAAAGAAATATCTTCAGTACCGAACACTGTACTGTGCGAAATAAGTTAATTCGCTTCTCGGAATCAGTTTGATTTCTACGAAGAAGGTTGAGTGCAGCAAGTTCAAACTTTCCTTGTTAATGTAATCTAAAAAGATGGCCAAATTAGAAGACTCGCCTGATTTGTAAAGTACTTTGTTGAGAAAACAATCATCTTCATTGCCAAACATTGTACTGTGTGAAATAAGCTCATTCGGTTCTAGGAATCATTGCTTTCCTACAAAGAAGGTTGAGTGCAGCAAGTTCAAACTTTCCTTGTTAATGTAACCTAAAAAGATGCACAACTTAGTAGATTGGCCTCATTTCTAAAGTAGTTTCTTTAGAAAAGAAACATCTTCAGTACCGAACACTGTACAGTGTGAAATAAGTTAATTGGCTTCTAGGAACCAGTTTAATTTCTACGAAGAAGGTTGAGTGCAGCAAGTACAAATTTTCCTTGTTAATGTAATCTAAAAAGATGGCCAAGTTAGAAGATTCGCCTCATTTGTAAAGTACTTTCTTGAGAAAACAAACATCTTCATTGCCGAACATTGTACTGTGTGAAATAAGCTCATTCGGTTCTAGGAATCAGATGCTTTCCTACAAAGAAGGTTGAGTGCAGCAATTTCAAACTTTCCATGTTAATGTAACTGAAAATATGCACTACTTAGTAGATTGGTCTCATTTCTAAAGTAGTTTGTTTAGAAAACAAACATCTTCATTAAAAAACACTGTACTATGTGAAATAACCTAGTTATGTTCTAGGAATCACTTGCTTTCCTAAGAAGAAGGTTCAGTGCAGCAAGTTCAAACTGTCCTAGTTTGTGTAATCTAACAAGATGTACAAGTTAGTGCATTCGCCTCATTACTAAAGTAGTTTCTTTAGAAAAGAAACATCATCAGTACTGAGCACTGTACTGTGTGAAATAAGGTAGTTCGGTTCTAGGAATCAGTTTAATTTCTACGAAGAAGGTTGAGTGCAGCAAGTTCAAACTGTCCTAGTTTGTGTAATCTAACAAGATGTACAAGTTAGTGCATTCGCCTCATTACTAAAGTAGTTTCTTTAGAAAAGAAACATCATCAGTACTGAGCAGTGTACTGTGTGAAATAAGGTAGTTCGGTTCTAGGAATCAGTTTAATTTGTACGAAGAAGGTTGAGTGCAGCAAGTTCAAACTGTCCTAGTTTGTGTAATTTACCAAGATGTACAAGTTAGTGCATTTGCCTCATTTCTAAAGTAGTTTCTTTAGAAAAGAAACATCATCAGTACCGAGCACTGTACTGTGTGAAATAAGTTAATTCGTTTCTAGGAATCAGTTTCCTTTCTACGAAGATGGTTGAGTGCAGCAAGTTCAAACTTTCTTTGTTAATGTAATCTAAAAAGATGGCCACGTTAGCAGAGTCACCTCATTTGTAAAATAGTTTTTTGAGAAAATTAACATCTTTATTGCCGAACATTGTACTGTGTGAAATAAGCTCATTCGGTTCTAGGAATCAGTTGCTTTCCCACAAAAGAAGGTTGAGTGCAGCAAGTTCAAACTTTCCTTGTTAATGTAATCTAAAAAGATGGCCAAGTTAGTAGATTCCCCTCATTTGTAAAGTACTTTCTTGAGAAAACAAAAATCTTCATGTTCCGAACACTGTACTGTGTGAAATAAGTTAATTCGGTTCTAGGAATCAGTTTAATTTCTCCGAAGAAGGTTGAGTGCAGCAAGTTCAAACTTTCCTTGTTTGTGTAATCTAAAAAGATGGCCAAGTTAGTGCATTCACCTCATTTGTAAAATAGTTTTTTAGAAAATTAACATCATCAGTACTGAGCACTGTACTGTGTGAAATAAGCTCATTCGGTTCTAGGAATCAGTTTAATTTCTACAAAGAAGGTTGAGTGCAGCAAGTTCAAACTGTCCTAGTTAATGTAATCTAAAAAGATGTACAAGTTAGTAGATTCGCCTCATTTCTAAAGTAGTTTCTTTAGAAAAGAAACATCTTCAGTACTGAACACTGTAATGTGTGAAATAAGGTAGTTCAGTTCTAGGAATCAGTTTAATTTCTACGAAGAAGGTTGAGTGCAGCAAGTTCAAACTGTCCTAGTTTGTGTAATCTAAAAAGATGTACAAGTTAGTGCATTCGCCTCATTTCTAAAGTAGTTTCTTTAGAAAAGAAACATCATCAGTACCGAGCACTGTACTGTGTGAAATAAGTTAATTTCGTTCTAGGAATCAGTTTCCTTTCTACAAAGATGGTTGAGTGCAGCAAGTTCAAACTTTCTTTGTTAATGTAATCTAAAAAGATGGCCACGTTAGCAGAGTCACCTCATTTGTAAAATAGTTTTTTGAGAAAATTAACATCTTTATTGCCAAACATTGTACTGTGTGAAATAAGCTCATTCGGTTCTAGGAATCAGTTGCTTTCCTACAAAGAAGGTTGAGTGCAGCAAGTTCAAACTTTCCTTGTTAATGTAACCTAAAAAGATGCACAACTTAGTAGTTGGCCTCATTTCCTCATTTCTTTAAAAAGAAACATTTCTTTACAGTGAAATAAGTTAAAACATCTTTTCAGTTGACCAAACAAATTTTACTTGTTAATGAAATAAGATTAAAGATTCGGTTCTAAAAAAACATCTTCATTGCCGAACATTGTACTTGAAATAAGCTCATTCGGTTCTAGGAATCAGATTTTCTACAAAGAAGGTTGAGTGCAGCAAGTTCAAACTTTCCATGTTAATGTAATCTAAAAAGATGCACAACTTAGTAGATTGGTCTCATTTCTAAAGTAGTTTGTTTAGAAAACAAACATCTTCATTAAAAACACTGTACTATGTGAAATAACCTAGTTATATTCTAGGAATCACTTGCTTTCCTAAGAAGGTTGAGTGCAGCAAGTTCAAACTTTCCTAGTTTGTGTAATCTAACAAGATGTACAAGTAAGTGGAATGAAAAGAAACATCTTCAGTACCAAACACTGTACTGTGTGAAATAAGTTTTAAAGTAAACAGTTTTCCTTTCTAGAAGATGGTTGAGTGCAGCAAGTTCAAACTTTCCTTGTTAATGTAATCTAAAAAGATGCACAACTTTGTAGATTGGCCATATTTCTAAAGTAGTTTCTTTAGAAAAGAAACGTTTCAAACTGTACTGTGTTAAATAAGTGAATTTGCTTAAACAAGAAGGTTGAGTGCAGCAATTTCAAACTTTCCTTGTTAATGTAATCTAAAAAGATGGCCAAGTTAGAAGATTTGCCTCATTTGTAAAGTACTTTGTTGAGATAACAAACATCTTCATTGCCACATTGTACTGTGTGAAATAAGCTCATTCGGTTTTAGGAATCACTTGCTTTCCTACAAAGAAGGTTGAGTGCAGCAAGTTCAAACTTTCCTTGTTAATGTAATCTAAAAAGATGCACAACTTTGTAAATTGGCCTCATTTCTAAAGTAGTTTCTTTAGAAAAGAAACATCTTCAGTATTGTACTGTGTGAAATGTTAATTCGGATCTAGGAATCAGTTTAATTCCTACAAGATGGTTGAGTG
The DNA here is from genome assembly GCA_036365145.1 of Orientallactaga sibirica. Taxonomy (NCBI): domain Eukaryota; kingdom Metazoa; phylum Chordata; class Mammalia; order Rodentia; family Dipodidae; genus Orientallactaga; species Orientallactaga sibirica. The sequence goes on along the minus strand of JAEOAD010001751.1, from coordinate 291,465 downwards.
CAGCAAGTTCAAACTTTCCTTGTTAATGTAATCTATGTTAGTAGATTCACCTCATTTGTAAAGTAGTTTGTTGAGAAAACAAACATCTTCATTGCTTGTACTGTGTGAAATAAGCTAATATCTAGAATTCAGTTGCTTTCCTACAAAGACGGTTGAGTGCAGCAAGTTCAAACATTCCTTGTTAATGTATTCTAAAAAGATGCACAACTTAGGGATTCGCCTCATTTCTAAAGTAATTCTTTAGAAAAGAAACATCTTCAGTTTCACTGTACTGTCTGAAATAAGAATTGGGATCTAGGAATCAGTTTCCTTTCTAGAAGATGGTTGAGTGTAGCAAGTTCAAACTTTCCTTTTAATGTAATCTAAAAAGATGTCCAAGTTAGTAGATTGCCCTCATTTCTAAAGTAGTTTCTTTAGATAACAAACCTTCATTGACAAACATTGTACTGTGTGAAATGAGCTAATTTGGTTCTCGGAATCAGTTTACTTTCTACGAAGATGGTTGAGTTTAGCAAGTTCAAACTTTCCTTGTTAATGTAATCTAAAAAGATGTCCAAGTTAGTAGATTGCCCTCATTTCTAAAGTAGTTTCTTTAGAAAACAAACGTTCATTGCCAATCATTGTACTGTGTGAAATAAGCTAATTCGGTTGTAGGAATTAGTTTACTTTCTACGAAGATGGTTGAGTTTAGCAAGTTGAAACTTTCCTTGTTAATGTAATCTAAAAAGATGTCCAAGTTAGTAGATTTGCCTCATTGGTAAAGTAGTCTGTTGAGAAAACAAATATCTTCACTGCCAAACATTGTACTGTGTGTAAAAAGCTAATTTATTTCTAGAAATCACTTGCTTTCCTACAATGACGGTTTAGTGCAGCAAGTTCAAACTTTCCTTGTTAATATAATCTAAAAACATGCACAACGTATTAGATTGGCCTCATTTCTAAAGTAGTTTCTTTAGAAAAGAAACATCTTCAGTACCGAACACTGTACTGTGTGAAATAAGTTAATTCGCTTCTAGGAATCAGTTTAATTTCTACGAAGAAGGTTGATTGCAGCAAGTTCAAATTTCCCTAGTTTGTGTAATCTAACAAGATATACAAGTTAGTGGATTCGCCTCATTTCTAATGTAGTTCCTTTAGAAAAGAAACATCTTCAGTACCAAACACTGTAGTGTGTGAAATAAGTTAATTCGCTTCTAGGAATCAGTTTAATTTCTATGAAGAAGGTTGAGTGCAGCAAGTTCAAACTTTCCTTGTTAATGTAATCTAAAAAGATGGCCAAGTTAGAAGATTCGCCTCATTTGTAAAGTACTTTGTTGAGAAAACAAACATCTTCATTGCCGAACATTGTACTGTGTGAAATAAGCTCATTCGGTTCTAGGAATCAGTTGCTTTCCTACAAAGAAGGTTGAGTGCAGCAAGTTTAAACTTTCCTTGTTAATGTAATCTGAACAGTTGCACAACTTAGTAGATTGTCCTCATTTCTAAAGTAGTTTGTTTACAAAACAAACATCTTCATTACCAACAGTATACTATGTGAAATGAGCTAGTTATGTTCTAGGAATCACTTGCTTTCCTACGAAGAAAGTTGATTGCAGCAAGTTCAAACTTTCCTCGTTTGTGTAATCTAACAAGATTTACAAGGTAGTGGATTCGCGTCGTTTCTAAAGTGGTTTCCTTATAGAACAAACATCTTCAGTACTGAACACTGTACTGTGTGAAATAAGTTAATTCGGTTCTAGGAATTAGTTTCCTTTCTACGAAGATGGTTTAGTGCAGCAAGTTCAAACTTTCCTTATTAATGTAATCTAAAAATATGGCCAAGTTAGCAGAGTCACCTCATTTGTAAAGTACTTTTTTGAGAAAATTAACATCTTTATTGCCAAACATTGTACTGTGTGAAATAAGCTCATTCGGTTCTAGGAATCATTTACTTTCCTACAAAGAAGGTTGAGTGCAGCAAGTTCTAACTTACCTTTTTAATGTAATCTAAAAAGATGCACAACTTAGTATATTGGCCTCATTTCTAAAGTGGTTTCTTTAGAAAAGAAACATCTTCAGTACAGAACACTGTACTGTGTGAAATAAGTTAATTCGCTTCTAGGAATCAGTTTAATTTCTACGAAGAAGGTTGAGTGCAGCAAGTTCAAACTTTCCTTGTTAATGTAATCTAAAAAGATGGCCAAGTTAGAAGATTCGCCTCATTTGTAAAGTACTTTGTTGAGAAAACAAACATCTTCATTGCCGAACATTGTACTGTATGAAATAAGCTCATTCAGTTCTAGGAATCAGTTGCTTTCCTACAAAGAAGGTTGAGTGCAGCAATTTCAAACTTTCCTTGTTAATGTAATCTAAAAAGATGGCCAAGTTAGTAGATTCGCCTCATTTGTAAAGTATTTTGTTGAGAAAACAAAAATCTTCACGTTCGAACACTGTACTGTGTGAAATAAGCTCATTCGGTTCTAGGAATCAGTTCCTTTCCTACAAAGAAGGTTGAGTGCAGCAAGTTCAAACTTTCCTTGTTAATGTAATCTAAAAAGATGCACAACTTAGTAGATTGGCCTCATTTCTAAAGTAGTTTCTTTAGAAAACAAACATCTTCAGTACCGAACACTGTACTGGGTGAAATACGTTAATTCGCTTCTAGGAATCAGTTTAATTACTACGAAGAAGGTTGAGTGCAGCCAGTTCAAAGTGTACTAGTTTGTGTAATCTAACAAGATGTACAAGTTAGTGGATTCGCCTCATTTCTAAAGTAGTTTCTTTAGAAAAGATACATCTTCATTACCGAACACTGTACTGTATGATATAAGTTCAAGCTCATTCAGTTCTAGAATTCAGGTGCTTTCCTACAAAGACTGTTGAATGCAGCAAGTTCAAATTTTCCTTGTTAATGTAATCTAAAAAGATATCCAAGTTAGTAGATTCGCCTCATTTCTAAAGTAGTTTCTTTAGAAAACTAACCTTCATTGCCAAACATTGTACTGTGTGAAATGAGCTAATTCTATTCTAGGAATCAGATTACTTTCTACGAAGATGGTTGAGTTTAGCAAGTTCAAACTTTCCTTGTTAATGTAACTGCAAAGATGGCCAAGTTAGTAGACTCACCTCATTTGTAAAGTAGTTTGTTGAGAAAACAAACATCTTCATTTCCGAACATTGTACTGTGTGAAAAAAGCTAATTCGATTCTAGAATTCAGTTGCTATCCTACAAAGACGGTTGAGTGCAGCAAGTTCAAACATTCCTTGTTAATGTATTCTAAAAAGATGCACAACTTAGTGGATTCGCCTCATTTCTAAAGTAATTGCTTTGGAAAAGAAACATCTTCAGTACGGAACACTGTACTGTGTGAAATGTTAATTCGCTTCTAGGAATAATTTTAATTTCTACGAAGATGGTTGAGTCCAGCAAGTTTAACCTTTCCTTGTTAATGTAATCTATAAAGATGGCCAAGTTAGAAGATTCACCTCATTTGTAAAGTACGTTGTTGAGAAAACAAACATCTTCATTGCCGAACATTGTACTGTGTGAAATAAGCTCATTCGGTTCTAGGAATCAGTTGCTTTCCTACAAAGAAGGTTGAGTGCAGCAAGTTCAAACTTTCCTTGTTAATGTAACCTAAAAAGATGCACAACATAGTAGATTGGCCTCATTTCTAAAGTAGTGTGTTTAGAAAACAAACATCTTCATTAACGAACACTGTACTATGTGAAATAAGCTAGTTCTTTTCTAGGAATCACTTGCTTTCCTACTAAGAAGGTTGAGTGCAGCAAGTTCAAACTTTCCTAGTTTGTGTAATCTAACAAGATGTACAAATTAGTGGGTTTGCGTCATGTCTAAATTAGTTTCTTTAGAAAACAAACATCTTCAGTACCGAACACTGTACTCTGTGAAATAAGTGAATTCGCTTCTAGGGATCAGTTTAATTTCTACAAAGAAGGTTGAGTGCAGCAAGTTCAAATTTTCCTAGTTTTTGTAATCTAACAAGATGTACAAGTTAGTTGATTCGCCTCATTTCTAACGTAGTTCGTTTAGAAAAGAAAAATCTTGACCACCAAAAACTGTACTGTGTTAAATAAGTTAATTCGCTTCTAGGATTCAGTTTAATTTCTACAAAGATGGTTGAGTTTAGCAAGTTCAAACTCTCCTTGTTAATGTAATCTAAAAAGATGGCCAAGTTTGTAGATTTGCCTCATTTCTAAAGCAGTGTCTTTAGAAAACAAACCTTCATTGCCAAACATTATACTGTGTGAAATGAGCTAATTCGGTTCTAGGAATGAGTTTACTTTCTACGACGATGGCTGAGTTTAGCAAGTTCAAACTTTCTTTGTTAATGTAATCTAAAAAGATGCACAAATTAGTGGATTCGCCTCATTTGCAAAATAATTTCTTTAGAAAAGAAACATCTTCAGTACCGAACACTGTACTGTGTGAAATGAATGAATTCGCTTCTAGGAATCAGTTTAATTTCTACGAAGATGGTTGAGTGCAGCAAGTTCAAACTTTCCTTGTTAATGTGATTTGCAAAGATGGCCAAGTTAGTAGATTCACCTCATTTGTAAAGTAGCTTGTTGAGAAAACAAACATCTTCATTGACGAACATTGTACTGTGTGAAAAAAGCTAATTCGGATCTAGAATTCCGTTGCTTTCCTACAAAGACGGTTGTGTGCAGCAAGTTCAAATATTCCTTGTTAATGTATTCTAAAAAGATGCACAACTTAGTGGATTCGCCTCATTTCTAAAGTAATTTCTTTAGAAAAGAAACATCTTCAGTACCGAACACTGTACTTTGTGAAATACGTTAATTCGTTTCTAGGAATCAGTTTAATTTCTACGAAGATGGTTGAGGGCAGCAAGTTCAAACTTTCCTTGTTAATGTAATCTGCAAAGATGGCCAAGTTAGTAGATTCACCTCATTTGTAAAGTAGTTTGTTGAGAAAACAAACATCTTCATTGCCGAACATTGTACTGTGTGAAAAAAGCTAATTCGGATCTAGAATTCAGTTGCTTTCCTACAAAGACGGTTGAGTGCAGCAAGTTCAAACATTCCTTGTTAATGTATTCTAAAAAGATGCACAACTTAGGGGATTCGCCTCATTTCTAAAGTAATTCTTTAGAAAAGAAACATCTTCAGTACCGAACACTGTACTGTCTGAAATAAGTTAATTGGGATCTAGGAATCAGTTTCCTTTCTACGAAGATGGTTGAGTGTAGCAAGTTCAAACTTTCCTTGTTAATGTAATCTAAAAAGATGTCCAAGTTAGTAGATTGCCCTCATTTCTAAAGTAGTTTCTTTAGATAACAAACCTTCATTGACAAACATTGTACTGTGTGAAATGAGCTAATTCGGTTCTAGGAATCAGTTTACTTTCTACGAAGATTGTTGAGTTTAGCAAGTTCAAACTTTCCTTGTTAATGTAATCTAAAAAGATGTCCAAGTTAGTAGATTGCCCTCATTTCTAAAGTAGTTTCTTTAGAAAACAAACGTTCATTGCCAATCATTGTACTGTGTGAAATAAGCTAATTCGGTTGTAGGAATTAGTTTACTTTCTACGAAGATGGTTGAGTTTAGCAAGTTGAAACTTTCCTTGTTAATGTAATCTAAAAAGATGTCCAAGTTAGTAGATTTGCCTCATTGGTAAAGTAGTCTGTTGAGAAAACAAATATCTTCACTGCCAAACATTGTACTGTGTGTAAAAAAGCTAATTTATTTCTAGAAATCACTTGCTTTCCTACAATGACGGTTTAGTGCAGCAAGTTCAAACTTTCCTTGTTAATATAATCTAAAAACATGCACAACGTATTAGATTGGCCTCATTTCTAAAGTAGTTTCTTTAGAAAAGAAACATCTTCAGTACCGAACACTGTACTGTGTGAAATAAGTTAATTCGCTTCTCGGAATCAGTTTAATTTCTACGAAGAAGGTTGATTGCAGCAAGTTCAAATTTCCCTAGTTTGTGTAATCTAACAAGATATACAAGTTAGTGGATTCGCCTCATTTCTAATGTAGTTCCTTTAGAAAAGAAACATCTTCAGTACCAAACACTGTAGTGTGTGAAATAAGTTAATTAAGCTTCTAGGAATCAGTTTAATTTCTATGAAGAAGGTTGAGTGCAGCAAGTTCAAACTTTCCTTGTTAATGTAATCTAAAAAGATGGCCAAGTTAGAAGATTCGCCTCATTTGTAAAGTACTTTGTTGAGAAAACAAACATCTTCATTGCCGAACATTGTACTGTGTGAAATAAGCTCATTCGTTTCTAGGAATCAGTTGCTTTCCTACAAAGAATGTTGAGTGCAGCAAGTTCAAACTTTCCTTGTTAATGTAATCTAAAAAGATGTCCAAGTTAGTAGATTTGCCTCATTTGTAAAGTAGTTTGTTGAGAAAACAAACATCTTCATTGCCGAACATTGTACTGTGTGAAAAAAGCTAATTCGGATCTAGAATTCAGTTGCTTTCTTATAAAGACGGTTGAGTGCAGCAAGTTCAAACATTCCTTGTTAATGTAATCTCAAAAGATGCACAACTTAGTGAATTCGCCTCATTTCTAAAGTAATTTCTTTAGAAAAGAAACATCTTCAGTACCGAACACTGTACTGTGTGAAATAAGTTAAATCCCTTCTAGGAATCAGTTTAATTTCTACGAAGATGGTTGAGTGCACCCAGTTCAAACTTTCCTTGTTATTGTAATCTGCAAAGATGGCCAAGTTAGTAGATTCACCTCATTTGTAAAGTAGTTTGTTGAGAAAACAAACATCTTCATTGCCGAACATTGTACAGTGTGAAAAAAGGTAATTCGGATCTCGAATTGAGTTGCTTTCCTACATAGACGGTTGAGTGCAGCAAGTTCAAACATTCCTTTTTAATGTATTCCAAAAAGATGCACAACTTAATGCATTCGCCTCATTTCTAAAGTAATTTCTTTAGAAAAGAAACATCTTCAGTACGGAACACTGTACTGTGTGTAATGTTAATTCGCTTCTAGGAATCAGTTTAATTTCTACGAAGATCGTTGAGTGCAGCAAGTTCAAACTTTCCTTGTTAATGTAATCTAAAAAGATGGCCAAATTTCTAGATTAGCCTCATTTGTAAAGTACTTTGTTGAGAAAACAAACATCTTCATTGCCGAACATTGTACTGTGTGAATTAAGCTCATTCGGTTCAAGGAATCACTTGCTTTCCTACAAAGAAGGTGTAGTGCAGCAAGTTCAAACATTCCTTGTTAATGTAACATAAAAACATGCACAACTTAGTAGATTGGCCTCATTTCTAAAGTAGTTTGTTTAGAAAACAAACATCTTCGTTACCGAACACTCTACTATGTGAAATGAGCTAGTTCGGTTCTAGGAATCACTTGCTTTCCTACGAAGAAGGTTGAGTGCAGCAAGTTCAAACTTTCCTAGTTTTGGTAATCTAACAAGATGTACAAGTTAGTTGATTGGCGTCATATCTAAAGTAGTTTCTTTAGAAAACAAACCTTCATTGCCAAACATTGTGCTGGGTGAATTGAGCTAATTCGGTTCTAGGAATCAGTTTACTTTCTATGAAGATGGTGGAGTGCAGCAAGTTCAAACTTTCCTTGTTAATGTAATCTAAAAAGATGTCCAAGTTAGTAGATTTGACTCATTTGTAAGGTACTTTGTTCAGAAAACAAACATCTTCATTGTGGAATATTGTACTGTGTGAAAAAAGTTAATTCGAATCTAGAAATCATTCGCTTTACTACAAAGACGGTTGAGTGCAGCAATTTCAAACATTCCTTGTTAATATAATCTAAAAAGATGCACAACTTAGTGGATTCGCCTCATTTCTAATGTAATTTCTTTAGAAAAGAAACATCTTCAGTACCGAACACTGTACTGTGTGAAATAAGGTAATTCGGTTCTAGGAAATCAGTTTAATTTCTACGAAGATGGTTGAGTGCAGCAAGTTCAAACTTTCCTTGTTAATGTAATCTAAAAAGATGGCCAAGTTAGTAGATTCGCCTCATTTGTAAAGTAGTTTGTTGAGAAAACAAACATCTTCATTGCCAAACATTGTACTGTGTGAAATAATCTCATTCGGTTCTAGGAATCAGTTGCTTTCCTACAAAGAAGGTTGAGTGCAGCAAGTTCAAACTTTCCTTGTTAATGTAATCTGAAAAGTTGCACAACTCAGTAGATGGGCCTCATTTCTAAAGTAGTTTGTTTAGAAAACAAACATCTTCATTACCGAACACTATACTATGTGAAATGAGCTAGTTCGGTTCTAGGAATCACTTGATTTCCTACGAAGAAGGTTGAGTGCAGCAAGTTCAAACTTTCCTCGTTTGTGTAATCTAACTAGATTTACAAGTTAGTGGATTCGTGTCATTTCTAACGTGGTTTCCTTATAAAAGAAACATCTTCAGTAGTGAACACTGTACTGTGTGAAATAAGTTAATTCGGTTCTAGGAATCAGTTTCCTTTCTGCGAAGATGGTTGAGTGCAGCAAGTTCAAACTTTCCTTGTTAATGTAATCTAAAAAGATGGCCAAGTTAGCAGAGTCAGCTCATTTGTAAAGTAGTTTGTTGAGAAAATTAACATCTTTATAGCCGAACATTGTACTGTGTGAAATAAGCTCATTTGGTTCTAGGAATCACTTGCTTTCCTACAAAGAAGGTTGAGTGCAGCAAGTTCAAACTTTCCTTGTCAATGTAATGTAAAAAGATGCACAACTTAGTACATTGGCCTCATTTCTAAAGTAGTTTCTTTAGAAAAGAAACATCTTCAGTACCGAACACTGTACTGTGTGAAGTAAGTTATTTCGCTTCTAGCAATCACTTTAATTTCTACAAATTAGGTTGAGTGCAGCAAGTTCAAACTTTCCTTGTTAATGTAATCTAAAAAGATGGCCAAGTGAGAAGATTCGCCTGATTTGTAAAGTACTTTGTTGAGAAAACAAACATCTTCATTGCCGAACATTGTACTGTATGAAATAAGCTCATTCGGTTCTAGGAATCACTTGCTTTCCTACAAAGAAGGTTGAGTGCAGCACGTTCAAACTTTCCTTGTTAATGTAATCTAAAAAGATTCGCAACTTAGTAGATTGGCCTCATTTCTAAAGTAGATTCTTTGGAAAAGAAACATCTTCACTACCGAACACTGTACTGTGTGAAATAAGTTAATTAAACTTCTAAGAATCAGTTTATTTTCTACGAAGAAGGTTGAGTGCAGCTGGTTCAAACGTTCCTTGTTAATGTAAACTAAAAGATGCACAACTTAGTAGATTGGCCTCAATTGTAAAGTACTTTGTTGAGAAAACAAACATCTTCATTGCCGAACATTGTACTGTGTGAAATAAGCTCATTTGGTTCTGGGAATCAGTTGCTTTCCTACAAAGAAGGTTGAGTGCAGCAAGTTCAAACTTTCCTTGTTAATGTAATCTAAAGAGATGCACAACTTAGTAGATTGGCCCCATTTCTAAAGTAGTTTGTTTAGAAAACAAACATCTTCATTACCAAACACTGTACTATGTGAAATAAGCTAGTTCCGTTCTAGGAATCACTTGTTTTCCTACGAAGAAGGTTGAGTGCAGCAAGTTCAAACTTTCCTAGTTTGTGTAATTTAACAAGATGTACAAGTTAGTGCATTCGCCTCATTTCTAAAGTAGTTTCTTTAGAAAAGAAACATCGTCAGTACCAAACACTGTACTGTGTGAAATAAGGTAATTCGGTTCTAGGAATCAGTTTAATTTCTACGAAAATGGTTGAGTGCAGCAAGTTCAAACTTTCCTTGTTAATGTAATCTGAAAAGATGCACAACTTAGTAGATTGGCCTCATTTCTGAAGTAGTTTCTTTAGAAAACAAACATCTTCATTACCGAATTCTGTACTATGTGAAATGAACTAGTTCGATTCTAGGAATCACTTGCTTTCCTACGAAGAAGGTTGAGTGCAGGAAGTTCAAACTTTCCTAGTTTGTGTAATCTAACAAGATGTACAAGATAGTGGTTTCGAGTCGTTTCTAAAGTGGTTTCTTTAGAAAACAAACATCTTCAGTACTGAGCACTGGACTGTGTGAAATAAGTTAATTCGGTTATAGGAATCAGTTTCCTTTTTACGAAGATGGCTGATTGCAGCAAGTTCAAACTTTCCTTGTTAATGTAATCCAGAAAGATGGCCAAGTTAGCAGATTCACCTCATTTGTAAGGTAGTTTGTTGAGAAAATTAACATCTTTATTGCCGAACATTGTACTTTGTGAAATAAGCTCATTAGGTTCTAGGAATCAGTTGCTTTCCTACAAAGAAGGTTCAGTGCAGCAAGTTCAAACTTTCCTTGTTAATGTAATCTAAAAAGATTCATAACTTAGTAGATTGGCCTCATTTCTAAAGTAGTTTCTTTAGAAAAGAAACATCTTCAGTACCGAACACTGTACAGTGTGAAATAAGTTAATTCGCTTCTAGGAATGAGTTTAATTTCTACGAAGAAGGTTGAGTGCAGCAAGTTCAAACTTTCCTTGTTAATGTAATCTAAAAAGATGGCCAAGTTAGAAGATTCGCCTCATTTGTAAAGTACTTTTTTGAGAAAACAAGCATCTTTATTACCGAACATTGTACTGTGTGAAATAAGCTCATTCGGTTCTAGGAATGTGTTGCTTTCCTACAAAGAAGGTTGAGTTTACCAAGTTCAAACTTTCCTTGTTAATGTAATCTAAAAAGTTGCCCAAGTTAGTAGATTCACCTCCTTTCTAAAGTAGTTTCTTTAGAAAACAAACCTAAATTGCCAAACTTTGTACTGTGTGAAATGAGCTAATTCGGTTCTAGGAATCAGTTTACTTTCTACGAAGATAGTTGAGTTCAGCAAGTTCAAACTTTCCTTGTTAATGTAACCTCAAAAGATGTCCAAGTTAGTAGATTTGACTCATTTGTAAAGTTGTTTGTTTAGAAAACAAACATCTTCATTGCCGAACATTGTACTGTGTGAAAAAAGCTAATTCGGATCTAGAATTCAGTTGCTTTCTTACAAAGACGGTTGAGTGCGGCAAGTTCAAACATTCCTTGTTAATGTAATCTAAAAAGATGCACAACTTAGTGGATTTGCCTCATTTCTAAAGTAATTTCTTTAGAAAAGAAACATCTTCAGTACCGAACACTGTACCGTGTGAAATAAGTTAATTCGCTTCTAGGAATCAGTTTAATTTCAACGAAGATGGTTGAGGACAGCAAGTTCAAACTTTCCTTGTTAATGTAATCTAAAAAGATGGCCAAGTTAGTAGATTCACCTCGTTTGTAAAGTAGTTTGTTGAGAAAACAAACATCTTCTTTGCCAAACATTGTATCGTGTGAAAAAACGTAATTCGGATCTTGAATTCAGTTGGTTTCCTAAAAAGACGGTTGAGTGCAGCAAGTTCAAACATTCCTTGTTAATGTATTCTAAAAAGATGCACAATTTAGTAGATTGGCCTCATTTCAAAAGTAGTTTGTTTAGAAAACAAACATCTTCATTACCGAACACTGTACTATGTGAAATAAGCTAGTTCCGTTCTAGGAATCACTTGCTTTCCTACGAAGAAGGTTGAGTGCAGCAAGTTCAAACTTTCCTAGTTTGTGTAATCTAACAAGATGTACAAGTTACTGGATTCTCGTCATTTCTAAATTAGTTTCTTTAGAAAACAAACATCTTCAGTTCCGAACAGTGTACTGTGTGAAATAAGTTAATTCGGTTCTAGGAATCAGTTTCCTTTCTACGAAGATGGTTGAGTTTAGTAAGTTCAAACTTTCCTTGTTAATGTAATCTAAAAAGATGTCCAAGTTAGTACATTAGCCTCATTTCTAAAGTAGTTTCTTTAGAAAACAAACCTTCATTGCCAAACTTTGTACTGTGTGAAATGAGCTAATTCGGTTCTAGAAATCAGTTTACTTTCTACGAAGATGGTTGAGTGCAGCAAGTTCAAACTTTCCTTGTTAATGTAATCTAAAAAGATGGCCAAATTAGCAGATTCACCTCATTTGTAAGGTAGTTTGTTGAGTAAATTAACATCTTTATTGCCGAATATTTGTACTGTGTGAAATAAGCTCATTCGGTTCTAGGAATCAATTGCTTTCCTACAAAGAAGTTTGAGTGCAGCAAGTTCAAACTTTCCTTGTTAATGTAATCTAAAAAGATGCACAACTTAGTAGATTCGCCTCATTTCTAAAGTAGTTTCTTTAGAAAAGAAATATCATGTTCTCTCCAGGTTTCTGTGGTTCGAGTATTCCCTCCGTAGGCCTGCTGAAGGATCACTGTTTTAGCCTGTTGTTCAGAGTAAAGGGTTTTGTATTATTTTTCCCTTCTGGGTCCCAATTTGTATCCCCCCCTTGTCTTCCCTCCCACCTTCTGATTCCCTCCCACCATTACCCTCCCTCCATCCCACCCTCCTTCTTGTCTCGTCCTCAGAGTGTTTATTAGGTTTGGCCACATGTCACGTGGAATCCGGTTAGGGGCGATAGATCCACTCAGTGGAGTGGAACTCATTGCTGGAACTGGGAAATAAGTCAAAGCCATGTACAAAAACGAGCTCAGTCTCCAAGATCTCGTGGCCACCAAATGTGGGCTAGAAGAGAGCCAATGAATATAAATTTCCCTCTAAAACATATATGGTTATCCCTTCTATCTAGTACTAACTTCTCTCTCCGTTGGAGAATTTGCTTATCTCTTTTCCAGGTGGACAATGAACCTGAAGGGAGGATCAGCTAAGCACACCTCACCAGCTGAAACCAAAGAAAAACGCAGGGGAAGGGCAAGAATACAGCACTCAAGGCGATCACAACACCAGAAAAAGGCTGAAGGAGATAAATACAGAGAACATCCAACTCCAGTCATTAGCCAGATATCCAGAGACACAGAGGCTCCCAAAACCTCATCAAGGAAGCAGAAGTAAAATGACCCCAATGTGGCTCAGGGAAACTCGCGGAAGAGGGGGCGGAAAGATTGTTAGAGTCACAAGTTGGGGCATTATGCACAGAGACTGGGGCCTATCCACCAGAACTCTTGAGCAAACTCACAATGCATGATAAACATTCCCCATTGATGAGGGCCCCTTTGAAAGTGGGAGGAAGGGGAGGAGGACAATGGAACCAATACTATGAATGTAAAATCAGAATAGTATAAATAAAAAATATATATTGATAAAAAAAAGGAGACAAAGAAGAATTATAAAACTGAAAGTTTAAAATTTTTAAAGAAAAAAAAAAAGAAATATCTTCAGTACCGAATACTGTACTGTGTGAAATAAGTGAATTCGCTTCTAGGAATCAGTTTAATTTCTACGAAGAAAGTTGAGTGCAGCAAGATCAAACTTTCCTTGTTTGTGTAATCTAACAAGATATACAAGGTAGTGGATTCGCTTCATTTCTAAAGTAGTTTCTTTAAAAAACAAACCTTCATTGCCAAACATTGTACTGTGTGAAATAGCTAATTCGGTTCTAGGAATCAGTTTACTTTCTACGAAGATGGTTGAGTTTAGCAAGTTCAAACATTCCTTTTAATGTAATCTAAAAAGATGTCCAAGTTAGTAGATTCGCCTCATTTCTAAAGTAGTTTCTTTAGAAAACAAACCTTCATTACAAACATTGTATTGTGTGAAAAGAGATAATTCGGTTCTAGGAATCTGTTTACTTTCTATGAAGATGGTTGAGTTTAGCAAGTTCAAACGTTCCTTGTTAATGTAATCTAAAAAGATGGCCAGGTTAGTAGATTCGCCTCATTTGTAAAGTAGTTTGTTGAGAAAACAAACATCTTCATTGCCAAACATTGTACTGTGTGAAATAAGCTAATACGGTTCTAGGAATCAGTTGCTTTCCCACAAAGAAGGTTGAGTGCAGCAAGTTCAAACTTTCCTTGTTAATGTAATCTAAAAAGATGGCCAAGTTAGAAGATTCGACTCATTTGTAAAGTACTTTGTTGAGAAAACAAACATCTTCATTGCCGAACATTGTACTGTGTGAAATAAGCTCATTCGGTTCTAGGAATCAGTTGCTTTCCTACAAAGAAGATTGAGTGCAGCAAGTTCAAACTTTCCTTGTTAATGTAATCTAAAAAGATGCACAACTTAGTAGATTGGCCTCATTTCTAAAGTAGTTTCTTTAGAAAAGAAACATCTTCAGTACCGAACACTGTACTGTGTGAAATGAGTTAATTCGCTTTTAGGAATCAGTTTAATTTCTACGAAGATGGTTGAGTGCAGCAAGTTCAAACTTTCCTTGTTAATGTAATCTAAAAAGATGGCCAAGTTAGAAGATTCGCCTCATTTGTAACGTACTTTGTTGAGAAAACAAACATCTTCATTGCCAAACATTGTACTGTGTGAAATAAGCTCATTCGGTTCTAGGAATCAGTTGCTTTCCTACAAAGAAGGGTGAGTGCAGCAAGTTCAAACTTTCCTTGTTAATGTAATCTGAAAAGATGCACAACTTAGGAGATTGGCCTCATTTCTAAAGTAGTTTGTTTAGAAAACAAAGATGTTCATTACCGAACACTGTACTATGTGAAATGAGCTAGTTCGGTTCTAGGAATCACTTGCTTTCCTACGAAGTAGGTTGAGTGCAGCAAGTTCAAACTTTAGTAGATTGTGTAATCTAAGGAGATGTACAAGTTAAAGGTTTTGAGTCGTTTCTAAAGTGGTTTTTTAGAAAACAAACATCTTCAGTACAGAGCACTGTACTGTGTGAAATAAGTTAATTCGATTCTAGGAATCAGTTTCCTTTATACGAAGATGGTTGAGTGCAGCAACGTCAAACTTTCCTTGTTAATGTAATCTAAAAAGATGGCCAAATTAGCAGATTCACCTCATTTGTAAGGTAGTTTGATGAGAAAATTAACATCTTTATTTCCGAACATTGTACTGTGTGAAATAAGCTCATTCGGTTCTGGGAATCACTTGCTTTCGTACAAAGAAGGTTGAGTGCAGCAAGTTCAAACTTTCCCTGTTAATGTAATCTAAAAAGATGCACAACTTCGTAGATTGGCCTCATTTCTAAAGTAGTTTCTTTAGAAAAGAAACATCTTCAGTACCGAACACTGTACTGTGTGAAATGAGTTAATTAAACTCTAGGAATCAGTTTAATTTCTATGAAGATGGTTGAGTGCAGCAAGTTCAAACTTTCCTAGTTTGTGTAATCTAACAAGATGTACAAGTTAGTGGATTCGCCTTATTTCTAACGAGTTCCTTCAGAAAAGAAACATCTTCAGCACCGAACACTGTACTGTGTGAAATAAGTTAATTCGGTTCTAGGAATCCGTTTCCTTTCTACGAAGATGGTTCAGTTTAGCAAATTCAAACTTTCCTTGGTAATGTAATCTAAAAAGATGTCCAAGTTAGTAGATTCGCCTCATTTCTAAGGTAGTTTCTTCAGAAAACAAACCTAAATTGCCAAACTGTGTACTGTGTGAAATGAGCTAATTCGGTTCTAGGAATCAGTTTACGTTCTACGAAGATGGTTGAGTTTAGCAAGTTTAAACTTTCCTTGTTAATGTGCTCTAAAGAGATGTCCAAGTTAGTAGATTTGCCTCATTGGTAAAGTAGTTTGTTGAGAAAACAAACATCTTCATTGCCAAACATTGTACTGTGTGAAAAAAGCTAATTTAGTTCCAGAATTCGGTTGCTTTCCTATAAAGAAGGTTGAGTGCAGCCAGTTCAAACTTTCCTTGTTAATGTAATCTAAAAAGATTCACAATGTAGTAGATTGGCCTCATTTCTAAAGTATTTTCTTTAGAAAATAAACATCTTCAGTACCGAACACTGTACTGTGTGAAATAAGTTAATTCGCTTCTAGGAATCAGTTTAATTTCTACGAAGAAGGTTGAGTGCAGCAAGTTCAAACTTTCCTTGTTAATGTAATCTAAAAAGATGCACAACATAGTAGATTGGCCTCATTTCTAAAGTAGTTTGTTTAGAAAACAAACATCCTTATTACCGAACACTGTACTATGTGAAATAAGCTAGTTCCGTTCTAGGAATCACTTGGTTTCCTACGAAGAAGGTTGAGTGCAGCAAGTTCAAATTTTCCTAGTTTGTGTAATCTAACAAGATATACAAGGTAGTGCATTCGCCTCATTTCTAAAGTAGTTTCTTTAGAAAAGAAACATCTTCAGTACCGAACACTGTTCTGTGTGAAATAAAGTAATTCGGTTCTAGGAATCAGTTTAATTTCTACGAAGATGGTTGAGTGCAGCAAGTTCAAACTTTCCTTGTTAATGTAATCTAAAAAGATGGCTAAGTTAGCAGAGTCACCTCATTTGTAAAGTATTTTCTTGAGAAAATTAACATCTTTATTGCCGAACATTGTACTGTGTGAAATAAGCTCATTCGGTTCCAGGAATCTCTTGATTTCCTACAAAGAAGGTTGAGTGCAGCAAGTTCAAACTTTCCTTGTTAAGGTAATCTAAAAAGATGCACAACTTAGTAGATTGGCCTCATTTCTAAAGTAGTTTGTTTAGAAAAGAAACATCTTCAGTACCGAACACTGTACAGTGTGAAATAAGTTAATTCGCTTCAAGGAAACAATTTAATTTCTACGAAGAAGGTTGAGTACAGCAAGGTCAAACTTTCCATGTTAATGTTATCTAAAAAGATGGCCAAGTTAGAATATTCGCCTCATGTGTAAAGTACTTTGTGAGAAAACAAACATCTTCATTGCCGAACATTGTACTGTGTGAAATAAGCTCATTCGGTTCTAGGAATCAGTTGCTTTCCTACAAAGAATTTTGAGTGCAGCAAGTTCAAACTTTCCTTGTTAATGTAATCTAAAAAGATGCACAACTTAGTAGATTGGCCTCCTTTCTAAAGTAGTTTGTTTAGAAAACAAACATCATCATTACCGAACACTGTACTATGTGAAATGAGCAAGTTCCGTTCTAGGAATCACTTGCTTTCCTACGAAGAAGGTTGAGTGGAGCAAGTTCAAACTTTCCTAGTTTGTGTAATCTAAGAAGATGTACAAGTTAGTGGTTTCGAGTCGTTTCTATAGTGGTTTCTTTAGAAAACAAACATCTTCAGTACTGAACACTGTACTGTGTGAAATAAGCTCATTCGGTTCTAGGAATCAGTTGCTTTCCTACAAAGATGATTGAGTTTAGCAAGTTCAAACTTTCCTTGTTAATGTAATCTAAAAAGATCTCCAAGTTAGTAGATTTGCCTCATTTCTAAAGTAGTTTCTTTAGAAAAGAAACATCTTCAGTACCGAACACTGTTCTGTGTGAAATAAGGTAATTCGGTTCTCGGAATCAGTTGCTTTCCTACAAAGAAGGTTGAGTGCAGCAAGTTCAAACTTTCCTTGTTAAAGTAATCTAAAAAGATGCACAACTTAGTAGATTGGCCTCATTTCTAACGTAGTTTGTTTATAAAACAAACATCTTCATTACCGAACACTGTACTATGTGAAATAAGCTAGTTCCGTTCTAGGAATCACTTGGTTTCCTACGAAGAAGGTTGAGTGCAGCAAGTTCAAACTTTCCTAGTTTGTGTAATCTAACAAGATGTACAAGTTAGTGCATTCGCCTCATTTCTAAAGTAGTTTCTTTAGAAAAGAACCATCTTCAGTACCGAAACTGTTCTGTGTGAAATAAGGTAATTCGGTTCTAGGAATCAGTTTAATTTCTACGAAGATGGTTGAGTGCAGCAAGTTCAAACTTTCCTTGTTAATGTAATCTAAAAAGATGCACAACTTAGTAGATTGGCCTCATTTCTAAAGTAGTTTGTTTACAAAACAAACATCTTAATTACCGAACACTATACTATGTGACATGAGCTAGTTCGGTTCTAGGAATCACTTGCGTTCCTACGAAGAAGGTTGAGTGCAGCAGGTTCAAACTTTCCTCGTTTGTTTAATCTAACAAGATGTACCAGTTAGTAGATTTGCCTCATTTGTAAAGTGGTTTGTTGAGCAAACAAACATCTTCATTCATGAATATTGTACTGTGTGAAAAAGTTAATTCGAATCTGGAATTCAGTCGCTTTCCTACAAAGACGGTTGAGTGCAGCAATTTCAAACATTCCTTGTTAATGTAATCTAAAAGATGCACAACTTAGTGGACTCGCCCCATTTCTAAAGTAATTTCTTTAGGAAAGAAACATCTTCAGTACTGAACACTGTACTGTGTTAAATAAGTTAATTCGCTTCCAGGAATCAGTTTAATTTCTATGAAGATGGTTGAGTGCAGCAAGTTCATACTTTCCTTGTTAATGTAATCAGCAAAGATGGCCAAGTTAGTAGATTCACCTCATTTGTAAAGTAGTTTGTTAAGAAAACAAACATCTTCATTGCGGAACAAATGTACTGTGTGAAAAAAGCTAATTCGGATCTAAAATTTTGTTGCTTTCCTACAAAGACGGTGGAGTGCAGCAAGTTCAAACATTCCTTGTTAATGTATTCTAAAAAGGTGCACAACGTAGGGGATTAGCCTCATTTCTAAAGTAATTTCTTTAGAAAAGAAACATCTTCAGTACCGAACACTGTACTGTGTGAAATAAGGTAATTCGGTTCTAGGAATCAGTTTAATTTCTACGAAGATGGTTGAGTGCAGCAAGATCAAACTTTCCTTGTTAATGTAATCTAAAAAGATGGCCAAGTTAGCAGAGTCACCTCATTTGTAAAGTATTTTGTTGAGAAAATTAACATCTTCATTCCCAAACATTGTATTGCGTGAAATAAGCTCATTCGGTTTCAGGAATCTCTTGCTTTCCTACAAAGAAGGTTGAGCGCAGCAAGTTCAAAATTTCCTTGTTAATGTAATCTAAAAAGATGCACAACTTAGTAGATTGGCCTCATTTCTAAAGTAGTTTGTTTAGAAAAGAAACATCTTCTGTACCGAACACTGTACAGTGTGAAATAAGTTAATTCGCTTCAAGGAATCAGTTTAATTTCTACGAAGAAGGTTGAGTACAGCAAGTTCAAACTTTCCTTGTTAATGTAATCTAAAAAGATGGCCAAGTTAGCAGATTCGCCTCATTTGTAAAGTAGTTTGTTGAGAAAACAAACATCTTCATTGCTGAACATTGTACTGTGTGAAATAAGCTCATTCGGTTCTAGGAATCAGTTGCTTTCCTACAAGGAAGGTTGAGTGCAGCAAGTTCAAACTTTCCTTGTTAATGTAATCTAAAAAGATGCACAGCTTAGTAGATTGGCCTCATTTCTAAAGTAGTTTGTTTAGAAAACAAACATCATCATTACCGAACACTGTACTATGTGAAATGAGCTAGTTCCATCCTATTAATCAGTTGCTTTCCTACGAAGAAGGTTGAGTGCATCAAGTTCAAACTTTCCTAGTTTGTGTAATCTGAGAAGATGTACAAGTTAATGGTTTCGAGTCGTTTCTAAAGTGGTTTGTTTAGAAAACAAACATCTTCAGTACTGAGCACTGTACTGTGTGAAATAAGTTAATTCGATTCTAGGAATCAGTTTCCTTTCTACGAAGATGGTTGAGTGCAGCAAGTTCAAACTTTCCTTGTTAACGTAATCTAAAAAGATGGCCAAGTTAGCAGATTCACCTCATTTGTAAGGTAGTTTGTTGAGAAAATTAACATCTTTATTGCCGAACATTGTACTGTGTGAAATAAGCTCATTCGGTTCTAGGAATCAGTTGCTTTCCTACAAAGAAGGTTGAGTGCAGCAAGTTCAAACTTTCCTTGTTAATGTAATCTAAAAAGATGCACACCTTAGTAGATTGGTCTCATATCTAAAGTAGTTCCTTTAGAAAAGAAACATCTTCAGTACCGAACACTGTACTGTGTGAAATAAGTGAATTCGCTTCAAGGAAAGAGTTTAATTTCTACGAAGAAGGTTGAGTGCAGCAAGTTCAAACTTTCCTAATTTGTGTAATCTAACAAGATATACAAGTTACTTTATTCGTGTCATTTCTAAATTAGTTTCTTTAGAAAAAAACATCTTCAGTACCGAACACTGTAATGTGTGAAATAAGTTAATTCGGTTCTAGGAATCAGTTTCCTTTCTACGAAGATTGTTGAGTTTAGCAAGTTCAAACTTTCCTTGTTAATGTAATCTAAAAAGATGTCCAAGTTAGTAGATTCACCTCATTTCTAACGTAGTTTCTTTGCAAAACAAACCTAAATTGCCAAACTTTGTACTGTGTGAAATGAGCTAATTCGGTTCTAGGAATCAGTTTACTTTCTACGAAGATGGTTGAGTTTAGCAAGTTCAAACTTTCCTTGTTAATGTGCTCTAAAAAGATGTCCAAGTTAGTAGATTTGCCTCATTGTTAAAGTAGTATATTGAGAAAACAAACATCTTCATTGCTGAACATTGTACTGTGTGTAAAAAGCTAATTCGGTTCTAGAATTCAGTTGCTTTCCTACAAAGAAGGTTGAGTGCAGCCAGTTCAAACTTTCCTTGCTAATGTAATCTAAAAAGATGCACAACGTAGTATATTGGCCTCATTTCTAAAGTAGTTTCCTTAGAAAAGAAACATCTTCAGTACCGAACACTGTACTGTGTGAAATAAGTTAATTCGCTTCGAGGAATCATTTAACTTCTACGAAGAAGGTTGAGTGCAGCAAGTTCAAACTTTCCTACTTTGTGTAATCGAACAAGATGTACAAGTTAGTGCATTCGCCTCATTTCAATAGTAGTTTCTTTAGAAAAGAAACATATTCAGTACCGAACACTGTACTGTGTGAAATAAGGTAATTCGGTTCTAAGAATCAGTTTAATTTCTACGAAGATGGTTGAGTGCAGCAAGTTCAAACTTTCCTTGTTAATATAATCTAAAAAGATGCACAACTTAGTAGATTGGCCTCATTTCTAAAGTAGTTTGTTTACAAAACAAACATCTTCATTACCAAACACTATACTATGTGAAATGAGCTAGTTCGGTTCTAGGAATCACTTGCTTTCCTACGAAGAAGGTTGAGTGCAACAAGTTCATACTTTCCTAGTTTGTGTAATCTAACAAGATGTACAAGTTAGTGGATTCGCCTCATTTCTAAAGTAGTTTCTTTAGAAAAGAAACATCTTCAGTACCGAACACTGTACTGTGTGAAATAAGTGAATTCGCTTCTAGGAATCAGTTTATTTTCTACGAAGATGGTTGAGTGCAGCAACTTCTAACTTTCCTTGTTAATGTAATCTAAAAAGATGGCCAAGTTTGTAGATTCGCCTCATTTGTAAAGTATTTTGTTGAGAAAACAAACATCTTCATTGCCAAACATTGTACGGTGTGAAATAAGCTCATTCGGTTCTAGGAATCAGTTGCTTTCCTACAAAGAAGGTTGAGTGCAGCAAGTTCAAACTTTCCTTGTTAATGTAATCTGAAAAGTTGCACAACTTAGTAGATAGGCCTAATTTCTAAAGTAGTTTGTTTACAAAACAAACATCTTCATTACCGAACACTATACTATGTGAAATGAGCTAGTTCATTTCTAGGAATCACTTCCTTTCCTACGAAGAAGGATGAGTGCAGCAAGTTCAAACTTTCCTCGTTTGTGTAATCTAACAAGATGTACAAGTTAGTGGATTTGCGTCTTTTCTAAAGTGGTTTCTTTAGAAAACAAACATCTTCAGTCCTGAACACTGTACTGCGTGAAATAAGTTAATTCGGTTCTAGGAATCAGTTTCCTTTCTACGAAGATGGTTGAGTGCAGCAAGTTCAAACTTTACTTGTTAATGTAATCTAAAAAGATGGCCAAGTTAGCAGAGTCACCTCATTTGTAAAATAGTTTGTTGAGAAAATTAACATCTTTATAGCTGAACATTGTACTGTGTGAAATAAGCTCATTCGGTTCTAGGAATCACTTGCTTTCCTACAAAGAAGGTTGAGTGCAGCAAGTTCAAACTTTCCTTGTTAATGTAATCTAAAAAAATGGCCAAATTAGTAGATTCTCCTCATTTGTAAAGTAGTTTGTTGAGAAAACAAACATCTTCATTACCGAACACTGGACTATGTGAAATGAGCTAGTTCGATTCTAGGAATCACTTGCTTTCCTACGAAGAAGGTTGAGTGCCTCAAGTTCAAACTTTCCTAGTTTGTGTAATCTAACAAGATGTACAAGTTAGTGGATTCGCCTCATTTCTAAAGTAGTTGTTTTAGAAAAGAAACACCTTCAGTACCGAATACTGTACTGTGTGAAATAAGTGAATTCGCTTCTAGGAATCAGCTTAATTTCTACGAAGATTGTTGAGTGCAGCAAGTTCAAACTTTCCTTGTTAATGTAATCTAAAAAGATGGCCAAGTTAGTAGATTCGCCTCATTTGTAAAGTAGTTTGTTGAGAAAATTAACATCTTTATTGCCGAACATTGTCCTGTGTGAAATAAGCTCATTCGGTTCTAGGAATCACTTGCATTCCTACAAAGAAGGTTGAGTGCAGCAAGTTCAAACTTTCCTTGTTAATGGAATCTAAAAAGATGCACAACTTAGTAGATTGGCCTCATTTCTAAAGTAGTTTCTTTAGAAAAGAAACATCTTCAGTACCGAACACTGTAATGTGTGAAATGAGTTAATTCGCATCTAGGAATCAGTTTAATTTCTACGAAGATGGTTGAGTGTAGCTAGTTCAAACTTTCCTAGTTTGTGTAATCTAACAAGATGTACAAGTTACTTTATTCGTGTCATTTCTAAATTAGTTTCTTTAGAAAACAAACATCTTCAGTACCGAACATTGTACTGTGTGAAATAAGTTAATTCGGTTCTAGGAATCAGTTTCCTTTCTACGAAGATGGTTGAGTTTAACAAGTTCAAACTTTCCTTGTTAATCTAATCTAAAAAGATGTCCAAGTTAGTAGATTCGCCTCATTTCTAAAGTAGTTTCTTTAGAAAACAAACCTAAATTGCCAAACTTTGTACTGTGTGAAATGAGCTAATTCTGTTCTAGGAATCAGTTTTCTTTCTACGAAGATGGTTGAGTTTAGCAAGTTCAAACTTTCCTTGTTAATGTGCTCTAAAGAGATGTCCAAGGTAGTAGCTTTGCCTCATTGGTAAAGTACTTTGTTGAGAAAACAAACATCTTCATTGCCGAACATTGTATTCTGTGTAAAAAGCTAATTCAGTTCTAGAATTCAGTTGCTTTCCTACAAAGAAGGTTGAGTGCAGCCAGTTCAAACTTTCCTTGTTAATGTAATCTAAAAAGATGCACAACGTAGGAGATTGGCCTCATTTCTAAAGTAGTTTCTTTAGAAAAGAAACATCTTCAGTAACGAACATAGTACTGTGCGAAATAAGTTAATTCGCTTGTAGGAATCAGTATAATTTCTACAAAGAAGGTTGAGTGCAGTAAGTTCAAACTCTCCTAGTTTGTGTGATCTAACAAGATGTATAAGTTACTGCATTCGCCTCATTTCTAAAGCAGTTTCTTTAGAAAAGAAACATCTTCAGTAACGAACTCTGTACTGTGTGAAATAAGTGAATTTGCTTCTAGGAATCAGTTTAATTTCTACGAAGTTGGCAGAGTGCTGCAAGTTCAAACTTTCCTTGTTAATGCTATCTAAAAAGATGCACAACTTAGTAGATTGGCCTCATTTCTAAAGTATTTTGTTTAAAAAAAAATCTTCATTACCAAACACTATAGTATGTGAAATGAGGTAGTTCGGTTCTAGGAATCAATTGCTTTCCTACGAAGAAGGATGAGTGCAGCAAGTTCAAACTTTCCTAGTTTGTGTGACTAACAAGATGTACAAGTTAGTGCATTCCCCTCATTTGTAAAGTAGTTTCTTTAGAAAACAAATCTAAATTGCCAAACTTTGTACTGTGTGAAATGAGCTAATTCGGTTCTAGGAATCAGTTAACGTTCTACGAAGATGGTTGAGTTTAGCAAGTTCAAACTTTCCTTGTTAATGTAATCTAAAAAGATGGCCAAATTAGAAGATTCGCCTCCTTTGTAAAGTACTTTGTTGAGAAAACAAACATCTTCATTGCTGAACATTGTACTGTGTGAAATAAGCTCATTCGGTTCTAGGAATCAGTAGCTTTCCTACGAAGAAGGTTGATTGCCGCAAGTTCAATCTTGCCTAGTTTGTGTAATCAAAGAAGATGTACAAGTTAGTGGATTCGCTTCGTTTCTAAAGTGGTTTCTTTAGAAAAGAAACGTCTTCAGTACCAAACACTGTACTGTGTGAAATAAGGTAATTTGGTTCTAAGAATCAGTTTAATTTATACGAAGATGGTTGAGTGCAGCAAGTTGAAACTTTCCTTGTTAATGTAATCTAAAAAGATGCACAACTTAGTAGATTGGCCTCATTTCTAAAGTAGTTTGTTTACAAAACAAACATCTTCATTACCAAACACTATAGTATGTGAAATGAGCTAGTTCAGTTCTAGGTACTGTGTGAAATAAGCTCATTCCGTTCAACGAAGCACTTGTTTTCCTACAAAGAATGTTGAGGGCAGCAAGTTCAAACTTTCCTTCTTAATGTAATCTGAAAAGTTGCACAACTTAGTAGATTGGCCTCATTTCTAGAGTAGTTTCTTTAGAAAAGAAACATCTTCAGTACCGTACCCTGTACTGTTTGAAATGAGTTAATTCGCTTCTTGGAATCAGTTTAATTTCTACGAAGATGGTTGAGTGCTGCAAGTTCAAACTTTCCTTGTTAATGTAATCTAAAAAGATGACCAAGTCAGAAAATTCGCCTCATTTGTAAAGTAGTTTGCTGAAAAAACAAACATCTTCATTGCCGAACATTGTACTGTGTGAAATAAGCTCATTTGATTCTAGGAATAAGTGGCTTTCCTACAAAGAAGGTTGAGTGCAGCAAGTTCAAACTTTCCTTGTCAATTTAATCTGAAAAGATGCACAACTTGATAGATTGGCCTCATTTCTAAAGTAGTTTGTTTACAAAACAAACAACTTCATTACCGAATACTGTACTATGCGAAATAAGCTAGTTCCGTTCTAGGAATCACTTGCTTTCCTACGAAGAAGGTTGAGTGCAGCAAGTTCAAACTTTCCTAGTTTGTGTAATCTAACAAGATGTACAAGTTAGTGGATTCGCCTCATTTCTAAAGTAGTTTCTTTAGAAAAGAAACATCTTCAGTACCGAACACTGTACTGTGTGAAATAAGTGAATTCGCTTCTAGGAATCAGTTTAATTTCTACAAAGATGGTTGAGTGCAGCAAGTTCAATTTTTCCTTATTAATGTAATCTAAAAAGATGGCCAAGTTAGTAGATTCGCCTCATTTGTAAAGTATTTTGTTGAGAAAACAAACATCTTCATTGCCAAACATTGTACTGTGTGAAATAAGCTCATTCAGTTCTAGGAATCACTTGCTTTCCTATAAAGAAGGTTGAGTGCAGCAAGGTCAAACTTTTCTTGATAATGTAATCTGAAAAGATGCACAACTTAGTAGATTGCTCTCATTTCTAAAGTAGTTTGTTTCCAAAACAAACATCTTCATTACCGAACACTATACTATGTGAAATTCGCTAGTTCTTTTCTAGGAATCACTTGCTTTCCTAAGAAGAAGGTTGAGTGCAGCAAGTTCAAACTTTCCTAGTTTGTGTAATCTCACAAGATGTACAAGTTAGTGCATTCGCCTCATTTCTAAAGTATTTTCTTTAGAAAAGAAACATCTTCAGTACCGAACACTGTACTGTGTGAAATAAGTGAATTTGCTTCTAGGAATCAGTTTAATTTCTACGAAGAAGGTTGAGTGCAGCAAGTTCAAACTTTCCTTGTTAATGTAATCTAAAAAGATGGCCAAGTTAGAAGATTCGCCTCATTTGTAAAGTACTTTGTTGAGGAAACAAACATCTTCATTGCCGAATATTGTATTGTGTGAAATAAGCTCATTCTTGCTTTCCTACAAAGAAGGTTAAGTGCAGCAAGTTCAAACTTTCCTTGTTAATGTAATCTAAAAAGATGGCCAAGTTAGTAGATTCGCCTCACTTGTAAAGTAGTTTGTTGAGAAAACAAACATCTTCATTGCCGAACATTGTACTGTGTGAAATAAGCTCATTCGGTTCTAGGAATCAGTTGCTTTCCTACAAAGATGGTTGAGTGCAGCAAGTTCAAACGTTCCTTGTTAATGTAATCTGAAAAGAAGCACAACGTAGTAGATTGGCCTCATTTCTAAAGTAGTTTGTTTACCAAACAAACATCTTCATTACCGAAGACTATACTATGTGAAATGAGCTAGTTCGGTTGTAGGTATCACTTGCTTTCCTGCGAAGAAGGATGAGTGCAGCAAATTCAAACTTTTCTCGTTTGTGTAATCTAACAAGATGTACAAGTTAGTGGATTCGGGTCGTTTCTGAAGTGGTTTCTTTAGAAAAAAAACATCTTCAGTACTGTACACTGTACTGTGTGAAATAATTTAATTCTGTTCTAGGAATCAGTTTCCTTTCTACGAAGATGGTTGAGTGCAACAAGTTCAAACTTTCCTTGTTATTGTAATCTAAAAAGATGGCCAAGTTAGTAGATTCGCCTCATTTGTAAAATAGTTTGTTGAGAAAACAAACATCTTCATTGCCAAACATTGTACTGTGTGAAATAAGCTCATTCGGTTCAAGGAATAAGTTGCTTTCCTACAAAGAAGGTTAAGTGCAGCAAGTTCAAACTTTCCTTGTTAATATAATCTGAAAAGATGCACAACTTCGTAGATTGGCCTCATTTCTAAAGTAGTTTGTTTAGAAAACAAACATCTTCATTACCGAACACTGTAGTATGTGAAATGAGCTACTTCGATTCTAGGAATCACTTGCTTTCCTACGAAGGATGTTGAGTGAAGCAAGTTCAAACTTTCCTAGTTTGTGTAATCTAACAAGATGTACAAGTTACTGGATTCGTGTCATTTCTAAATTAGTTTCTTTAGAAAACAAACATCTTCAGTACCGAACACTGTACTGTTTGAAATAAGTTAATTCGGTTCTAGGAATCAGTTTCCATTCTACGAAGATGGTTGAGTTTAGCAAGTTCAATCTTTCCTTGTTAATGTAATCTAAAAAGATGTCCAAGTTAGTAGATTCGCCTCATTTCTAAAGTAGTTTCTTTAGAAAACAAACCTAAATTGCCAAACTTTCTACTGTGTGAAATGAGCTAATTCGGTTCTAGAAATCAGTTTACTTTCTACGAAGATGGTTGAGTTTAGCAAGTTCAAACTTTCCTTGTTAATGTGCTGTAAAAAGATGTCCAAGTTAATAGATTTGCCTCATTGGTAAAGTAGTTTGTTGAGAAAACAAACATCTTCATTGCTGAACATTGTACTGTGTGTAAAAAGCTAATTCGGTTCTAGAATTCAGTTGCTTTCCTACAAAGAAGGTTGAGTGCAGCCAATTCAAACTTTCCTTGTTAATGTAATCTAAAAAGATGCACAACGTAGCAGATTGGCCTCATTTCTAAAGAAGTTTCTTTAGAAAAGAAACATCTTCAGTACCGAACACTGAACTGTGTGAAATAAGTGAATTCGCTTCTAGGAATCACTTGCTTTCCTACGAAGAAGGTTGATTGAAGCAAATTCAAACTTTCCTAGTTTGTGTAATCTAAGAAGAGGTACAAGTCAGTGGATTCACGTCGTTTCTAAAGTGGTTTCTTTAGAAAACAAACGTCTTCAGTACCGAACACTGTACTGTGTGAAATAAGTTAATTCGGTTCTAGGAATCAGTGTCCTTTCTACGAAGATGGTTGAGTGCAGCAAGTTCAAACTTTCCTTGTTAATGTAATCTAAAAAGATGCACAACTTTGTAGATTGGCCTCATTTCTAAAGTAGTTTCTTTAGAAAAGAAATATCTTCAGTACCGAACACTGTACAGTGTGAAATAAGTGAATTCGCTTCTAGGAAACAGTTTAATTTCTACGAAGAAGGTTGAGTGCAGCAAGTTCAAACTTTCCTTGTTAATGTAATCTAAAAAGATGGTCAAATTAGAAGATTCGCCTATTTGTAAAGTACTTTGTTGAGAAAACAAACATCTTCATTGCCGAATATTGTACTGTGTGAAATAAGCTCATTCGGTTCTAGGAATCAGTTCCTTTCCTACAAAGAAGGTTGAGTGCAGCCAGTTCAAACTTTCCTTGTTAATGTAATCTAAAAAGATGCACAACGTAGTAGATTGGCCTCATTTCTAAAGTAGTTTCTTTAGAAAAGAAACATCTTCTGTACTGAACACTGTACTGTGTGAAATAAGTTAATTCGCTTCTAGGAATCAGTTTAATTTCTACGAAGAAGGTTGAGTGCAGCAAGTTCAAACTTTCCTAGTTTGTGTAATCTAACAAGATGTACAAGTTAGTGCATTCGCCTCATTTCTAATGTAGTTTCTTTAGAAAAGAAACATCTTCAGTACCGAACACTGTACTGTGTGAAATAAGGTAATTCGGTTCTAGGAATCAGTTTAATTTCTACGAAGATGGTTGTGTGCACCAAGTTCAAACTTTCCTTGTTAATGTAATCTAAAAAGATGCACAACTTAGTAGATTGGCCTCATTTCTAATGTTGTTTCTTTACAAAACAAACATCTTCATTACCGAACACTATACTATGTGAAATGAGCTAGTTCGGTTCTAGGAATCACTTGCTTTCCTACAAAGAAGGTTGAGTGCAGCAAGTTCAAACTTTCCTCGTTTGTGTAATCTAACAAGATTTACAAGTTAGTGGAATCGCGTCATTTCTAAAGTGGTTTCCTTATAAAAAAAACATCTTCAGTAGTTAACACTGTACTGTGTAATAAGTTAATTTGGTTCTAGGAATCAGTTTAATTTCTACGAAGAAGGTTGAGTGCAGCAAGTTCAAACTTGCCTTGTTAATGTGATCTAAAAAGATGTCCAAGTTAGTAGATTTGCCTTATTGGTAAAGTAGTTTGTTGAGAAAACAAACATCTTCATTGCCGAACATTGTACTGTGTGAAAAAAGCTAATTTAGGTTAGCATTCAGTTGCTTTCCTACAAAGAAGGTTGAGTGCAGCAAGTTCAAACTTTCCTTGTTAATGTAATCTAAAAAGATGCACAAGGTAGTAGATTGGCCTCATTTCTAAAGTAGTTTCTTTAGAAAAGAAACATCTTCAGTACCGAACACTGTACTGTGTAAAATAAGTTAATTCGCTTCCAGGAATCAGTTTAAATTCTACGAAGAAGGTTGAGTGCAGCAAGTTCAAAATTTCCTAGGTTGTGTAATCTAACAAGATGTACAAGTTAGTGCATTCGCCTCATTTCTTACGTAGTTTCTTGTAAAAGAAACATCTTCAGTACCGAACACTGTACTATGTGAAATGTGCTAGTTCGGTTCTCGGAATCACTTGCTTTCCTACGAAGAAGGTTGAGTGCAGCAAGTTCAAACTTTCCTCGTTTGTGTAATCTAACAAGATGTACAAGTTAGTGGATTCGTGTCGTTTCTAAAGTGGTTTCTTTACAAAACAAACATCTTCAGTTCTGAACACTGTACTGTGTGAAATAAGTTAATTCGCTTCTAGGAATCAGTTTCCTTTCTACGAAGATGGTTGAGTGCAGCAAGTTCAAACTTTCCTTGTTAATGTAATCTAAAAAGATGGCCAAGTTGGCAGAGTCACCACATTTGTAAAGTAGTTTGTTGAGAAAATTAACATCTTCAGTGCCGAACATTTTACTGTGTGAAATAAGCCCTTTCGGTTCTAGGAATCACTTGCTTTCCTACAAAGAAGGTTGAGTGGAGCAAGTTCAAGCTTTCCTTGTTAATGTAATCTAAAAAGATGCACAACTTAGTAGATTGGCCTCATTTCTAAAGTAGTTTTTTAGAAAAGAAACATCTTCAGTACCGAACACGGTACTGTGTGAAATGTTAATTCGCTTCTAGGAATCAGTTTAATTTCTACGAAGATGGTTGAGTGCAGCAAGTTCAAACTGTCCGTGTTAATGTAATCTAAAAAGATGGCCAAGTTAGGAGATTCACCTAATTTCTAAAGTGGTGTCTTTAGAAAACAAACCTTCATTGCAAGTTAGTGGATTCGTGTCATTTCTGAAGTAGTTTCTTTAGAAAACAAACATCTTCAGTACCGAACACTGTACAGCATGAAATAAGATGATTCGGTAGGAATTAGTTTCCTTTCCACGAAGATGGTTGAGTTTAGCAAGTTCAAACTTTCCTTGTTAATATAATCTAAAACGATGACCAAGTTAGTAGATTTGCCACATTTCTAAAATAGGGTCTTTAGAAAACAAACCTTCATTGCCAAACTTTGTACTGTGTGAAATGAGATAATTCGGTTCTAGGAATCAGTTTACTTTCTACGAAGATGGTTGAGTTTAGCAAGTTCAAACTTTCCTTGTTAATGTGCTCTAAAAAGATGTCCAAGTTCGTAGATTTGCCTCATTGGTAAAGTAGTTTGTTGAGAAAACAAACATCTTCATTGCCGAACATTGTACGGTGTGAAAAAAGCTCATTCGGATCTAGAATTCAGTTGCTTTCCTACAAAGAAGGTTGAGTGCAGCAAGTTCAAACTTTCCTTATTAATGTAATCTAAAAAGATGCACATCTTAGTGAATTCACCTCATTTCTAAAGTAATTTCTTTAGAAAAGAAACATCCTCAGTACCGAACACTGTACTGTGTGAAACAAGTTAATTTGCTTCTAGGAATCAGTTTAATTTCTACGAACGTGGTTGAGTGCAGCAAGATCAAACGTTCCTTGTTAATGTAATCTACAAAGATGGCCAAGTTAGAAGATTCGCCTCATTTGTAAAGTACTTTGTTGAGAAAACAAATATCTTCATTGACGAACATTGTACTGTGTGAAATAAGCTCTTTCGGTTCTAGGAATCAGTTGCTTTCCTACAAAGAAGGTTGAGTACAGCAAGTTCAAACTTTCCTTGTTAATGTAATCCAAAAAGATGCACAACTTAGTAGATTGGCTTCATTTCCAAAGTAGTTTGTTTAGAAAACAAACATCTTCATTACCGAACACTGTACTATGTGAAATGAGCTAGTTCGGTTCTAGGAATCACTTGCTTTCCTACGAAGAAGGTTGAGTGGAGCAAGTTCAAACTTGCCTAGTTTGTGTAATCTAACAAGATGTACAAGTTAGTGGATTCGCGTCATTTCTAAAGTAGTTTCTTTAGGAAACAAACATCTTCATTTCCGAACACTGTCCTGCGTGAAATAAGATAATTCGTTAGGAATTAGTTTCCTTTCCACGAAGATGGTTGAATTTAGCAAGTTCAAACTTTCCTTGTTAATGTAATCTAAAAAGATGTCCACGTTAGTAGAGTCACCTCATTTCTAAATTAGTGTCTTTAGAAAACAAACTTTCATTGCCAAACATTGTACTGTGTGAAATGAGCTAATTCGGTTCTAGGAATCAGTTTACTTTCTACGAAGATGGTTGAGTTTAGCAAGTTCAAACTTTCCTTGTTAATGTAATCTGAAAAGATGCACAAGTTAGTAGATTGGCCTCATTTCTAAATTAGTTTGTTTAGAAAACAAACATCTTCATTACCGATCACTGTACTATGTGAAAGGAGCTAGTTCGGTTCTAGGAATTACTTGCATTCCTATGAAGAAGGTTGAGTGCAGCAAGTTCAAACTTTCCTAGTTTGTGTAATCTAACAAGATCTACAAGTTAGTGGATTCGCGTAATTCCTAAATTATTTTCTTTAGAAAACAAACATCTTCAGTACTGAAAACTGTACTGTGTGAAATAAGTTCATTGAGTTCTAGGAATCACTTTCCTTTCTACGAAGATGGTTGAGTTTAGCAAGTTCAAACATCCCTTGTTAATGTAATCTAAAAAGATGTCCAAGTTAGTAGATTCACCTCATTTCTAAAGTAGTTTCTTTAGAAAACAAACCTTCATTGCCAAACATTGTACTGTGTGAAATGATGTAATTCGGTTCTAGGAATCAGTTTAATTTCTACGAAGAAGGTTGAGTGCAGCAAGTTCATATTTTCCTAGTTTGTGTAATCTAACAAGATGTATAAGTTAGTGGATTCGCCTCATTTCTAACTTTCCTCATTTAACTCATTTCAAACTTTCCTAGATTGTGTAATCTAACAAGATCTACAAGTTAGTGGATTCGCGTAATTCCTAAATTATTTTCTTTAGAAAACAAACATCTTCAGTACTGAAAACTGTACTGTGTGAAATAAGTTCATTCAGTTCTAGGAATCACTTTCCTTTCTACGAAGATGGTTGAGTTTAGCAAATTCAAACTTTCCTTGTTTATGTGCTCTAAAAGGTGTCCATGTTAGTAGCATTGCCTCATTGGTAAAGTAGTTTGTTGCGAAAACAAACATCTTCATTTCCGAACATTGTAATGTGTGAAAAAAGCTAATTTAGTTCTAGAATTCAGTTGCTTTCCTACAAAGAAGTTTGAGTGCAGCAAGTTCAAACTTTCCTTGTTAATGTAATCTAAAAAGATGCACAACATAGTAGATTGGCCTCATTTCTAAAGTAATTTCTTTAGAAAAGAAACATCTTCAATACCAAACACTGTACTGTGTGAAATAAGTTAATTCGCTTCTAGGAATCAGTTTAATTTCTGTGAAGAAGGTTGAGTGCAGCAAGTTCATATTTTCCTAGTTTGTGTAATGTAACAAGATGTATAAGTTAGTGGATTCCCCTCATTTCTAACGTAGTTCCTTTAGAAAAGAAACATCTTCAGTACCAAACACTGTAGTGTGTGAAATAAATAAATCAGTTAATTTCTAAGAAGATGGTTGAGTTTAGCAAGTTCAAACTTTCCTTGTTAATATATTCTAAAAATCAGTTTAATTTCTCATTGGAGAAGGTTGAGTGCAGCAAGTTCATATTTTCCTAGTTTGTGTAATGTAACAAGATGTATAAAACATTAGTGGATTCGATGCACTCATTTCTTTCTAACGTAGTTCCTTTAGAAAAGAAACATCTTCAGTACCAAACAGTGTAATGTGTGAAATAAGTTAATTCGGTTTCTAGGAATCAGTTTAATTTCTAAGAAGATGGTTGAGTTTAGCAAGTTCAAACTTTCCTTGTTAATATATTCTAAAAAGATGTCCAAGTTGGTAGATTTGCCTCATTGGTAAAGTAGTTTATTGAGAAAAACAAACATCTTCATTGCCGAACATTGTAATGTGTGAAAAAGCTCATTTAGTTCTAGAATTCAGTTGCTATCCTGCAAAGACTGTTGAGTGCAGCAAGTTCAAACATTCCTTGTTAATGTAATCTAAAAAGATGCACAACTTAGTAGATTGGCCTCATTTCTAAAGTAGTTTGTTGAGAAAACAAACATCTTCATTGCCAAACATTGTACTGTGTGAAATAAGCTCATTCGGTTCTAGGAATCAGTTTCCTTTCTACGAAGATGGTTGAGTTTAGCAAGATCAAACTTTCCTGTTAATGTAATCTAAAAAGATGTCCAAGTTAGTAGATTTGACTCATTTGTAAAGTAGTTTATTGAGAAAACAAACATCTTCATTGCCGAACATTGTACTGTGTGAAAAAAGCTAATTTAGTTCAAGAAATCATTTGCTTTCCTACAAAGACGGTTGAGTGCAGAAAGTTCAAACTTTCCTTGTTAATGTAATGTAAAAAGAAGCACAACGTAGTAGATTGGCCTCATTTCTAAAGTAGTTTCTTTAGAAAAAAACATCTTCAGTACCGAACACTGTACTGTGTGAAATGTTAATTTTCTTCTAGGAATCAGTTTAATTTCTACGAAGATGGTTGAGTGGAGCAAGTTGAAACTTTCCTTGTTAATGTAATCTAAAAAGATGGCCAAGTTAGGAGGTTCGCCTCATTTGTAAAGTACTTTGTTGAGAAAAGAAACATCTTCATTGCCAAACATTGTACTGTGTGAAATAAGCTCATTCGGTTCTAGGAATCAGTTGCTTTCCTATAAAGAAGGTTGAGTGCAGCAAGTTCAAATATCCTTGTTAATGTAATCTAAAAAGATGCACAACTTAGTAGATTGGCCTCATTGCTAAAGTAGTTTGTTTAGAGAAAAAAATCTTCATTACCGAACACTATACTATGTGAAATAAGCTAGTTCCGTTCTAGGAATCACTTGCTTTCTTACGAATAAGGTTGAGTGCAGCAAGTTCAAACTTTCCTTGTTAATGCAATCTAAAAAGATGGCCAAGTTAGGAGATTCGCCTCATTTGTAAAGTACTTTGTTGAGAAAACAAACATCTTCATTGCCGAACATTGTACTGTGTGAAATAAGCTCATTCGGTTCTAGGAATCAGTTGCTTTCCTACAAAGAAGGTTGAGGGCAGCAAGTTCAACTTTCCTAGTTTGTGTAATCTAACAAGATGTACAAGTTAGTGCATTCGTCTCTTTTCTAAAGTAGTTTATTTAGAAAAGAAACATCTTCAGTACCGAACACTGTACTGTGTGAAATAAGTGAATTCGCTTCTAGGATTCAGTTTAATTTCTACGAAGAAGGTTGAGTGCAGCTAGTTTAAACTTTCCTTGTTAATGTAATCTAAAAAGATGGCCAAGTTAGAAGATTCACCTCATTTGTAAAGTAGTTTGTTCAGAAAACAAACATCTTCATTGCCGAACATTCTACTGTGTGAAAAAAGCTCATTCGGTTCTAGAATTCAGTTGCTATCCTACAAAGATGGTTGAGTGCAGCAAGTTCAAACTTTCCTTGTTAATGTTTTCTAAAAAGATGCACAACTTAGTAGATTGGCCTCATTTCTAAAGTAGTTTCTTTAGAAAAGAAACATCTTCAGTACCGAACATTGTACTATGTGAAATGAGCTAGTTCCGTTCTAGGAATCATTTGCTTTCCTACGAAGAAGGTTGAGTGCAGCAAGTTCAAACTTTCCTAGTTTGTGTAATCTAACAAGATATACTAGTTAGTGTATTCGCCTCATTTCTAAAGCACTCTCTTTAGAAAAGAAACATCTTCAGTACCGAACCCTGTACCATGTGAAATAAGTAAATTCGGTTCTAGGAATCATTTTCCTTTCTACGAAGATGGTTGAGTGCAGCAAGTTCAAACTTTCCTAGTTTGTGTAACCTAACAAGATCTACAAGTTAGTGGATTCGTGTAATTTCTAAATTAGTTTCTTTGTAAAACAAACATCTTCAGTACCGAACACTATACTGTGTGAAATAAGTTCATTCGGATCTAGGAATCAGTTTCCTTTCTACGAAGATGGTTGAGTTTAGCAAGTTCAAACTTTCCTTGTTAATGTAATTTAAAAGATGTCCAAGTTCGTAGATTCGCCTCATTTCTAAATTAGTTTCTTTAGAAAACAAACCTTCATACCCAAACATTGTACTGTGTGAAATAAGCTCATTCGGTTCTAGGAATCACTTGCTTTCCTACAAAGAAGGTTGAGTGCAGCAAGTTCAAACTTTCCTTGTTAATGTAATCTAAAAAGATGCACAACTTAGTAGATTGGGCTCATTTCTAAAGTAGTTTGTTTATAAAACAAAGATCTTCATTACCGAACACTGTACTATGTGAAATAAACTAGTTCCGTTCTCGGAATCACTTGCTTTCCTACGAAGAAGGTTGAGTGCAGCAAGTTCAAACTTTCCTAGTTTGTGTAATCTAACAAGATATACAAGGTAGTGGATTCGCCTCATTTCTAAAGTAGTTTCTTTAGAAAAGAAACATCTTCAGTACCGAACACTGTACAGTGTGAAATAAGTGAATTCGCTTCTAGGAATCAGTTTAATTTCTATGAAGATGGTTGAGTGCAGCAAGTTCAAACTTTCCTTGTTAATGTAATCTAAAATGTTGGCAAAGTTAGTAGATTCGCCTCAGTTTTAAAGTAGTTTGTTGAGATAAACAAACATCTTCATTGCCAAACATTGTACTGTGTGAAATAAGCTCATTCGGTTCTAGGAATCAGTTGCTTTCCTACAAAGAAGGTTGAGTGCAGCAAGTTCAAACTTTCCTTGTTAATGTAATCTGAAAAGATGCACAACTTAGTAGATTGGAATCATTGCTAAAGTAGTTTGTTTACAAACAAACATCTTCGTTACCGAACACTATACTATGTGAAATGAGCTAGTTCGGTTCTAGGATTCACTTGCTTTCCTACGAAGAAGGTTGAGTGCAGCAAGTTCAAACTTTCCTTCTTAATGCAATCTGAAAAGATGCACAACTTAGTAGATTGGCCTCATTTCTAAAGTAGGTTGTTTAGAAAACAAACATCTTAATTACCGAATACTGTACTATGTGAAATTAGCTAGTTCGGTTCTAGGAATCACTTGCTTTCCTACAAAGAAGGTTGAGTGCAGCAAGTTCAAACTTTCCTAGTTTGTGTAATGTAACAAGATGTACAAGTTAGTGCTTTTGAGTCGTTTCTAAAGTGGTTTCTTTAGAAAACAAACATCTTCAGTACTGAGCACTGTACTGTGTGAATTAAGTTAATTCGGTTCTAGGAATCAGTTTCCTTTCTCCGAAGATCGTTGAGTTTAGCAAGTTCAAACTTTCCTTGTTAATGTAATCTAAAAAGATGTCCAAGTTAGTAGATTCGCCTCATTTCTAAAGTAGTTTCTTTAGAAAACAAAAATTCATTGCCAAACTTTGTACTGTGTAAAATGAGTTAATTCGGTTCTAGGAATCAGTTTACTTTCTACGAAGATGGTTGAGTTTAGCAAGTGTAAACTTTCCTTGTTAATGTGATCTAAAAAGATGTCCAAGTTAGTAGATTTGCTTCATTGGTAAAGTTGTTTGTTGAGAAAACAAACATCTTCATTACGGAACACTGTACTATGTGAAATGAGCTAGTATGGTTCTAGGAATCACTTGCTTTCCTACGATGAAGGTTGAGTGCAGCAAGTTCAAACATTCCTAGTTTGTGTATGTAACAAGATGTACAAGTTAGTGGTTTCGCGTCGTTTCTAAAGTGGTTTCTTTAGAAAACAAACATCTTCAGTACTGAACACTGTACTGTGTAAATAAGTGAATTCGCTTCTAGGAATCAGTTTCCTTTCTACGAAGATGGTTGAGTGCAGTAAGTTCAAACTTTCCTAGTTTGTGTAATCTAACAAGATGCACAAGTTAGTCATTTCGCGTCGTTTCTAAAGTGGTTTCTTTAGAAAACAAACATCTTCAGTACTGAACACTGTACTGTGTGAAATAAGTTAATTCGGTTCTAGCAATCAGTTTCCTTTCTATGAAGATGGTTGAGTGCAGCAAGTTCAAACTTTCCTTCTTAATGCAAAAAGATGGCCAAGTTAGTTTCCTTTCTATGAAGATGGTTGAAATAAGGGCAGGAATCAGTTGTTTCCTATTTTCAAACTTTCCTTAATGTAATCTAAAAAGATGGCACAACTTAGTAGATTGGCCTCATTTGTAAAGTAGTTTGTTGAGAAAACAAACATATTCATTACCAACACTGTACTATGTGAAATAAGCTAGTTCAGTTCAAGGAATCACTTGTTTTCCTACAAAGAAGGTTGAGTGCAGCAAGTTCAAACTTTCCTTCTTAATGTAATCTAAAAAGATGCACAACTTAGTAGATTGGCCTCATTTCTAAAGTAGTTTGTTTAGAAAACAAACATCTTCATTACCGAACACTGTACTATGTGAAATAGCTAGTTCGGTTCTAGGAATCACTTGCTTTCCTACAAAGAGGGTTGAGTGCAGCAAGTTCAAACTTTCCTTCTTTGTGTAATCTAACAAGATGTACAAGTTAGTGGTTTGGCCTCATTTCTAAAGTGGTTTGTTTAGAAAACAAACATCTTCAGTACTGAGCACTGTACTGTGTGAAATAAGCTAATTCGGTTCTAGGAATCAGTTTCCTTTCTATCAAGATCGTTGAGTTTAGCAAGTTCAAACTTTCCTTGTTAATGTAATCTAAAAAGATGTCCAAGTTAGTAGATTCGCCTCATTTCTAAAGTAGTTTCTTTAGAAAACAAAAATTCATTGCCAACCTTTGTACTGTTTGAAATGAGCTAATTCAGTTCTAGGAATCAGTTTACTTTCTATCAAGATGGTTGAGTTTAGCAAGTTCAAACTTTCCTTGTTAATGTAATCTAAAAGATGTCCAAGTTATTAAATTTGCTTCATTGGTAAAGTTGTTTGTTTAGAAAACAAACATCTTCATTGCCAACACTGTACTCTGTGAAATGAGCTAGTTCGGTTCTAGGAATCACTTGCTTTCCTATGAAGAAGGTTGAGTGCAGCAAGTTCAAACATTCCTAGTTTGTGTATCTAACATGATGTACAAGTTAGTAAATTTGCTTCATTTCTAAAGTGGTTTCTTTAGAAAACAAACATCTTCAGTACTGAACACTGTACTATGTGAAATAAGTGAATTCGGTTCTAGGAATCAGTTTCTTTTCTATGAACATGGTTGAGTGCAGCAAGTTCAAACTTTCCTTGTTAATGTAATCTAAAAAGATGGCCAAGTTAGAAGATTCGCCTCACTTGTAAAGTACTTTGTTGAGAAAACAAACATCTTCATTGTACTGAACATTGTACTGTGTGAAATAAGCTCATTCGGTTCTAGGAATCAGTTGCTTTCTATAAAGAAGGTTGAGTGCAGCAAGTTCAAACTTTCCTTGTTAATGTAATCTAAAAGATGGCCAAGTTAGAAGATTTGCCTCATTGTAAAGTACTTTGTTGAGAAAACAAACATCTTCATTGCCGAACATTGTACTGTGTGAAATAAGCTCATTCAGTTCTAGGAATCAGTTGCTTTCCTACAAAGAAGGTTGAGTGCAGCAAGTTCAAACTTTCCTTGTTAATGGAATCTAAAAAGATGCACAAGTTAGTAGATTGGCCTCATTTCTAAAGTAGTTTGTTTAGAAAACAAACATCTTCATTGCCAACATTGTACTGTGTGAAATAAGCTCATTCGGTTCTAGGAATCAGTTGCTTCCCTATAAAGAAGGTTGAGTGCAGCAAGTTCAAACTTTCCTTGTTAATGTAATCTAAAAAGATGGCCAAGTTTGTAGATTTGCCTCATTTCTAAAAGTAGTTTGTTGAGAAAACAAACATCTTCATTGCCAAACATTGTAATGTGTGAAATAAGCTATGGTTCTGGGAATCAGTTGCTTTCCTACAAAGAAGGTTGAGTGCAGCAAGTTCAAACTTTCCTTGTTAATGTAATCTGAAAAGATGCACAACTTAGTAGATTGGCCTCATTTCTAAAGTAGTTTCTTTTAGAAAACAAACATCTTCATTACCGAACACTGTACTATGTGAAATAAGCTAGTTCCGTTCTAGGAATCGCTTGCTTTCCTAGTTGGGTGCAGCAAGTTCAAACTTTCCTAGTTTGTGTAATCTAACAAGATCTACAAGTTAGTGGATTCGCGTAGTTTCTAAATTAGTTTCTTTAGAAAACAAACATCTTCAGTACCGAAAACTGTACTGTGTGAAATAAGTGAATTCGCTTCTAGGAATCAGTTTAATTTCTACGAAGATGTTTGAGTGCAGCAAGTTCAAACTTTCCTTGTTAATGTAATCTAAAAAGATGGCCAAGTTAGTAGATTCGCTTCAGTTGTAAATTAGTTTGTTGAGAAAACAAACATCTTAATTGCCAAACATTGTACTGTGTGAAATGAGCTCATTCGGTTCTAGGAATCAGTTGCTTTCCTACAAAGAAGGTTGAGTTCAGCAAGTTCAAACTTTCCTTGTTAATGTAATCTGAAATGTTGCACAACTTAGTAGATTAGCCTCATTTCTAAAGTAGTTTGTTTACAAAACAAACATCTTCATTACCGAACACTATACTATGTGAAATGAGCTAGTTCGGTTCTAGGAATCACTTGCTTTCCTACGAAGAAGGTTGAGTGCAGCAAGTTCAAACTTTCCTTCTTAATGTAATCTGAAAAGATGCACAACTTAGTAGATTGGCCTCATTTGTAAAGTAGTTTGTTTAGAAAACAAACATCTTCATTAACGAACACTATACTATGTGAAATGAGCTAGTTCGATTCTAGGAATCACTTGCTTTCCTACGAAGAAGGTTGAGTGCAGCAAGATCAAACTTTCCTAGTTTGTGTAATGTAACAAGATATACAAGTTAGTGGATTCCCGTCATTTCTAAATTAGTTTCTTTAGAAAACAAACATCTTCAGTACCGAACACTGTACTGGGTGAAATAAGTTAATTCGGTTCTAGGAATCAGTTTCCTTTCTACGAAGATGGTTGAGTTTAGCAAGTTCAAACTTTCCTTGTTAATGTAATCTAAAAAGATGTCCAAGTTAGTAGATTCGCCTCATTTCTAAAGTAGTTTCTTCAGAAAACAAACCTAAATTGCCAAACTTTGTACTGTGTGAAATGAGCTAATTCGGTTCTAGGAATCAGTTTACTTTCTATGAAGATGGTTGAGTTTAGCAAGTTGAAACTTTCCTTGTTAATGTGCTCTAAAACGATGTCCAAGTTAGTAGATTTGCCTCATTGGTAAAGTAGTTTGTTGAGAAAACAAACATCTTCATTGCTGAACATTGTACTGTGTGAAAAAAGCTAATTTAGTTCTAGAATTCTGTTGCTTTCCTACAAAGAAGGTTGAGCGCAGCCAGTTCAAACTTTCCTTGTTAATGTAATCAAAAAAGATGCACAACTTAGTAGATTGGCCTCATTTCTAAAGTAGTTTCTTTAGAAAAGAAACATCTTCAGTACCAACACTGTTCTGTGTGTAATAAGGTAATTCTGTTCTAGGAATCAGTTTAATTTCTACGAAGATGGTTGAGTGCAGCAAGTTCAAACTTTCCTTGTTAATGTAATCTAAAAAGATGCACAACTTAGTAGATTGGCCTCATTTCTAACTTAGTTTGTTTACAAAACAAACATCTTCATTACGAACACTATACTATGTGACATGAGCTAGTTCATTTCTAGGAATCACTTGCTTTCCTACGAAGAAGGTTGAGTGCAGCAGGTTCAAACTTTCCTCGTTTGTGTAATCTAACAAGATGTACAAGTTAGTAGATTTGACTCATTTGTAAAGTAGTTTGTTGAGAAAAAGATATCTTCATTGGAATATTGTACTGTGTGAAAAAGTTAATTCGAATCTGGAATTCAATCGCTTTCCTACAAAGACGGTTGAGTGCAGCAATTTCAAACATTCCTTGTTAATGTAATCTAAAAAGATGCACAACTTAGTAGATTGGCCTCATTTCTAAAGTAGTTTCTTTAGAAAAGAAACATCTTCAGTACCGAACACTGTACTGTGTGAAATGAGTTAATTCGCTTTTAGGAATCAGTTTAATTTCTACGAAGATGGTTGACTGCAGGAAGTTCATACTTTCCTTCTTAATGTAATCTGCAAAGATGGCCAAGTTAGTAGATTCACCTCATTTGTAAAGTAGTTTGTTGAGAAAACAAACATCTTCATTGCGGAACACTGTACTGTGTGAAAAAAGCTAATTCGGATCTAGAATTTAGTTGCTTTCCTACAAAGACGGTTGAGTGTAGCAAGGTCAAACATTCCTTGTTAATGTATTCTAAAAAGGTGCACAACTTAGGGGATTCGCCTCATTTTAAAGTAATTTCTTTAGAAAAGAAACATCTTCAGTACAGAACACTGTACTGTGTGAAATAAGATAATTCGGTTGTAGGAAAACAGTTTAATTTCTACGAAGATGGTTGAGTGCAGCAAGTTCAAACTTTCCTTGGTAATGTAATCTAAAAAGGTGGCCAAGTTAGTAGATTCGCCTCATTTGTAAAGTAGTTTGTTGAGAAAACAAACATCTTCATTGCCAAACATTGTACTGGGTGAAATAGGCTCATTCGGTTCTAGTAATCAGTTGCTATCCTACAAAGAAGGTTGAGTGCAGCAAATTCAAACTTTCCTTTTTAATGTAATCTGAAAAGTTGCACACCTTAGTAGATTGGCCTCATGTCTAAAGTAGTTTGTTTAGAAAACAAACATCTTCATTACGGAACACTATACTATGTGAAATGAGCTAGTTCGGTTCTAGGAATCACTTGCTTTCCTACAAAGAAGGTTGAGTGCAGCAAGTTCAAACTTTCCTCGTTTGTGTAATCTAAAAAGATTTACAAGTTAGTGGATTCGCGTCATTTCTAAAGTGGTTTCCTTATAAAACTAACATCTTCAGTAGTGAACACTGTACTGTGTGAAATAAGTTAATTCGGTTCTAGGAATCAGTTTCCTTTCTACGAAGATGGTTGAGTGCTGCAAGTTCAAACTTTCCTTTTTAATGTAATCTGAAAAGTTGCACAACTTAGTAGATTGGCCTCATGTCTAAAGTAGTTCGTTTAGAAAACAAACATCTTCATTACCGAACACTATACTATGTGAAATGAGCTAGTTCGGTTCTAGGAATCAGTTGCTTTCCTACAAAGAAGGTTGAGTGCTGCAAGTTCAAACTTTCCTTGTTAATGGAATCTAAAAAGATGCACAACTTAGTAGATTGGCCTCATTTCTAAAGTAGTTTCTTTAGAAAAGAAACATATTCAGTACCGAACACTGTACTGTGTGAAATAAGTTAATTCGCTTCTAGGAATCAGTTTCCTTTCTACGAAGATGGTTTAGTTTAGCAAGTTCAAACTTTCCTTTTAATGTAATCTAAAAAGATGTCCAAGTTAGTAGATTCGCCTCATTTCTAAAGTAGTTTCTTTAGAAAAAAAACCTTCATTGCCAAACATTATACTGTATGAAATAAGCTTATTCGGGTCTAGGAATCAGTTTACTTTCTACGAAGATGGTTGAGCTTAGCAAGTTCAAACTTTCCTTGTTAATGTAATCAAAAAAGATGTCCAAGTTAGTAGATTTGCCTCATTGATAAAGTAGTTTGTTGAGAAAACAATCATCTTCATTGTGGAACATTGTACTGTGTGTAACAAGCTAATTCGGTTCTAGAATTCAGTTGCTTTCCTACAAAGACGGTTGAGTGCAGAAAGTTAAAACTTTACGTGTTAATGTAATCTAAAAAGATGCACCACTTAGTAGATTGGCCTCATTTCTAAAGTAGTTTCTGTAGTAAAGATACATCTTCAGTACCGAACACTGTACTGTGTGAAATAAGTTAATTCTCTTCTAGGAATCAGTTTAATTTCTACGAAGAAGGTTGAGTGCAACAAGTTCAAACTTTCCTTGTTAATGTAATCTAAAAAGATGCACAACTTAGTAGATTGGCCTCGTTTCTAAAGTAGTTTGTTTAGAAAACAAACATCTTCCTTACCGAACAGTGTACAATTTGAAATGAGCTAGTTCGGTTCTAGGAATCACTTGCTTTCGTACGAAGAAGGTTGATTGCAGCACGTTCAAACTTTACTAGTTTCTGTAATCTAACAAGATGTACAAGTTAGTGGATTCGCGTCATTTCTAAAGTAGTTTCTTTAGAAAACAAACAA
This sequence comes from Orientallactaga sibirica, assembly GCA_036365145.1. Taxonomy (NCBI): domain Eukaryota; kingdom Metazoa; phylum Chordata; class Mammalia; order Rodentia; family Dipodidae; genus Orientallactaga; species Orientallactaga sibirica. The sequence goes on along the minus strand of JAEOAD010001751.1, from coordinate 248,353 downwards.
CATCAGTACTGAACAGTGTCCTGTGTGAAATAAGTTAATTCTGTTCTAGGAATCAGTTTCCTGTCTACGAAGATGGTTGAGTGCAGCAAGTTCAAACTTTCCTTGTTAATGTAATCTAAAAAGATGGCCAAGTTACCAGATTCACCTCATTTGTAAAGTAGTTTGTTGAGAAAATTAACATCTTTATTGCCGAACCTTGTACTGTGTGAAGTAAGCTCATTCGGTTCTAGGAATCACTTGCTTTCCTACAAAGAATGTTGAGTGCAGCAAGTTCAAACTTTCCGGGTTAATGTAATCTAAAAAGATGCACAACTTAGTAGATTGGCCTCATTTCTAAAGTAGTTTCTTTCGAAAAGAAACATCTTCACTATCGACCACTGTACTGTGTGAAATAAGTGAATTCGCTTCTAGGAATCAGTTTAATTTCTAGGAAGATTGTTGAGTGCAGCAAGTTCAAACTTTCCTTTTTAATGTAATCTCAAAAGATGGCCAAGTTAGAAGATTCGCCTCATTTGTAAAGTAGTTTGTTGAGAAAACAAACATCTTCATTGCCGAACATTGTACTGTGTGAAAAAAGCTAATTCAGTTCTAGAATTCAGTTGCTTTCCTAAAAAGACAGTTGAGTGCAGCAAGTTCAAACTTTCTTTGTTAATGTAATCTAAAAAGATGCAAAACTTAGTAGATTGGCCTCATTTCTAAAGTTGTTTCTTTAGAAAAGAAACATCTTCAGTACCGAACACTGTACTGTGTTAAATAAGTTAATTAAACTTGTAGGAATCAGTGTAATTTCTACGAAGAAGGTTGAGTGCAGCAAGTTCAAACTTTCCTAGTATTGGTAATCTAACAAGATGTACAAGTTAGTTGATTCGCGTCATTTCTAAAGTAGTTTCTTTAGAAAACAAACCTTCATTGCCAAACCTTGTACTATGTGAATTGAGCTAATTCTGTTCTAGGAATCAGTTTACATTCTACAAAGATGGTTGAGTGCAGCAAGTTCAAACTTTCCTTGTTAATGTAATCTAAAAATATGTCCAAGTTAGTAGATTTCACTCATTTGTAAGGTAGTTTGTTGAGAAAACAAACATCTTCATTGCGGAATATTGTACTGTGTGAAAAAAGTTAATTCGAATCTAGAATTCAGTCACTTTCCTACAAAGACGGTTGAGTGCAGCAATTTCAAACATTCCTTGTTAATGTAATCTAAAAAGATGCACAACTTAGTGGATTCGCCTCATTTCTAAAGTAATTTCTTTAGAAAAGAAACATCTTCAGTCCCGAACACTGTACTGTGTGAAATAAGTTAATTCGCTTCCAGGAATCAGTTTAATTTCTACGAAGATGGTTGAGTGCAGCAATATCATACTTTCCTTATTAATGTAATATAAAAAGATGGCCAAGTTAGTAGATTCACCTCATTTGTAAAGTAGTTTGTTGAGAAAACAAACATCTTCATTGCCAACATTGTACTGTGTGAAAAAAGGTCATTCGGTTCTAGGAATCAGTTGCTTTCCTACAAACAAGGTTGAGTGCAGCCAGTTCAAACTTTCCTTGTTAATGTAATCTAAAAAGATGTCCAAGTTAGTAGATTAACCTCATTGCTAAAGTAGTTTCTTTAGAAAACAAACCTTCATTGCCAAAATTTGTACTGTGTGAAATGAGGTAATTCGGTTCTAGGAATCAGTTTACTTTCTACGAAGATGGTTGAGTTTAGCAAGTTCATACTTTCCTTGTTAATGTAATCTAAAAAGATGTCCACGTTAGTAGATTTGACTCATTTGTAAAGTAGTTTGTTGAGAAACAAACATCTTCATTGCGGAACATTGTACTGTGTGAAAAAAGCTAATTCGGATCTAGAATTTAGTTGCTTCCCTGCAAAGACGGTTGAGTGCAGCAAGTTCAAACATTCCTTGTTAATGTATTCTAAAGAGGTGCACAACGTAGGGGATTCGCCTCATTTCTAACGTAATTTCTTTAGAAAAGAAACATCTTCAGTACCGAAAACTGTACTGTGTGAAATAAGGTAATCCGGTTCTAGGAAATCAGTTCAATTTCTACAAAGATGGTTGAGTGCAGCAAGTTCAAACGTTCCTTGTTAATGTGCTCTAAAACGATGTCCAAGTTAGTAGATTTGCCTCATTGGTAAGGTAGTTTGTTGAGAAAACAAACATCTTCATTGCTGAACACTGTACTGTGTGAAAAAAGCTAATTTAGTTCTAGAATTCAGTTGCTTTCCTACAAAAAAGGTTGAGTGCAGCCAGTTCAAACTTTCCTTGTTAATGTAATCTAAAAAGATGCACAACGTAGTAGATTGGCCTCATTTCTAAAGTATTTTCTTTGGAAAAGAAACATCTTCAGTACCAAACACTGTACTGTGTGAAATAAGTGAATTAATTTCTAGGAATCAGTTTAATTTCTACGAAGAAGGTTGAGTGCAGCAAGTTCAAACTTTCCTAGTTTGTATAATGTAACAAGATGTACAAGTTAGTGCATTCGTCTCATTTCTAAGGTATTTTCTTTAGAAAAGAAACATCTTCAGTACCAACACTCTTCTGTGTGAAATAAGGTAATTCTGTTCTAGGAATCAGTTTAATTTCTTGAAGATGGTTGAGTGTAGCAAGTTCAAACTTTCCTTTTAATGTAATCTAAAAAAGATGCATAACTTAGTAGATTGGCCTCATTTCTAACGTAGTTTGTTTACAAAACAAACATCTTCATTACCAACACTATACTATGTGAAATGAGATAGTTCGGTTCTAGGAATCACTTTCTTTCCTACGAAGAAGGTTGAGTGCAGCAGGTTCAAACTTTCCTCGTTTGTGTAATCTAACAAGATGTACAAGTTAGTAGATTTGACTCATTTGTAAAGTAGTTTGTTGAGAAAACAGACATCTTCATTGCGGAATATTGTACTGTGTGAAAAAGTTAATTTGAATCTAGAATTCAGTCGCTTTCCTAAAAGACGGTTGAGTGCAGCAATTTCAACCATTCCTTGTTAATGTAATCTAAAAGATGCACAACTTAGTGGATTCGCCTCATTTCTAAAGTAATTTCTTTAGAAACAAACATCTTCAATACCGAACACTGTACTGTGTGAAATAAGTTAATTGGCTTCTAGGAATCAGTTTAATTTCTACGAAGATGGTTGAGTGCAGGAAGTTCATACTTTCCTTCTTAATGTAATCTGCAAAAGATGGCCAAGTTAGTAGATTCACCTCATTTGTAAAGTAGTTTGTTGAGAAAACAAACATCTTCATTGCCAAACATTGTACTGTGTGAAATAGGCTCATTCGGTTCTAGGAATCAGTTGCTTTCCTACAAAGAAGGTTGAGTGCAGCAAATTCAAACTTTCCTTCTTAATGTAATCTAAAAAGATGCACAACTTAGTAGATTGGCCTCATTTCTAAAGTAGTTTGTTTACAAAACAAACATCTTCATTACCGAACACTAATACTGTGTGAAATGAGCTAGTTCGGTTCTAGGAATCACTTGCTTACCTATGCAGAAGATGAAAGTGCAGCAAGTTCAAACTTTCCTCGTTTGTGTAATCTAAAAGATTTACAAGTTAGTAGATTAGCCTCATTTCTAAAGTAGTTTCTTTAGAAAACTAACATCTTCAGTAGTGCACACACTGTACTGTGTGAAATAAGATAATTCGGTTCTAGGAATCAGTTTACATTCTACAAAGATGGTTGAGTGCAGCAAGTTCAAACTTTCCTTGTTAATGTAATCTAAAAAGATGTACAAGTTAGAAGATTCGCCTCATTTCTAAAGTACTTTGTTGAGAAAACAAACATCTTCATTCCCGAACATTGTACTGTGTGAAATAAGCTAATTCGGTTCTAGGAATCAGTTGCTTTCCTACAAAGAAGGTTGAGTGCAGCAAGTTCAAACTTTCCTTAATAATGTAATCTAAAAAGATGTACAAGTTAGTAGATTGGCCTCATTTCTAAAGTAGTTTCTTTAGAAAACAAACATCTTCAGTACCAAACACTGTACTGTGTGAAATAAGTTAATTCGGTTCTAGGAATCAGTTTAATTTCTACGAAGAAGGTTGAGTGCAGCAAGTTCAAACTTTCCTTGTTAATGTAATCTAAAAGATGGCCAAGTTAGAAGATTCTCCTCATTTGTAAAGTACTTTGTTGAGAAAACAAACATCTTCATTGCCGAACATTGTACTGTGTGAAATAAGCTCATTCAGTTCTAGGAATCAGTTGCTTTCCTACAAAGAAGGTTGAGTGCAGCAAGTTCAAACTTTCCTTGTTAATGTAATCTAAAAAGATGTACAAGTTAGTAGATTTGCCTCATTTCTAAAGTACTTTCTTTAGAAAACAAACATCTTCATTGCTGAACATTGTACTGTGTGAAATAAGCTCATTCAGTTCTGGGAATCAGTTGCTTTCCTACAAAGAAGGTTGAGTGCAGCAAGTTCAAACTTTCCTTGTTAATGGAATCTAAAAAGATGCACAACTTAGTAGATTGGCCTCATTTCTAAAGTAGTTTGTTTAGAAAACAAACATCTTCATTGCCGAACATTGTACTGTGTGAAATAAGCTCATTCGGTTCTAGGAATCAGTTGCTTCCCTATAAAGAAGGTTGAGTGCAGCTAGTTCAAACTTTCCTTGTTAATGTAATCTAAAAAGATGGCCAAGTTTGAAGATTTGCCTCATTCGTAAAGTACTTTGTTGAGAAAACAAATATCTTCATTGCCGAACATTGTAATGTGTGAAATAAGCTCATTCGGTTCTGGGAATCAGTTGCTTTCCTACAAAGAAGGTTGAGTGCAGCAAGTTCAAACTTTCCTTGTTAATGTAATCTAAAAAGATGCACAACTTAGTAGATTGGCCTCATTTCTAAAGTAGTTTGTTTAGAAAACAAACATCTTCATTACCGAACACTGTACTATGTGAAATAAGCTAGTTCCGTTCTAGGAATCGCTTGCTTTCCTACGAAGAATGTTGGGTGCAGCAAGTTCAAACTTTCCTAGTTTGTGTAATCTAACAAGATCTACAAGTTAGTGGATTCGCGTAGTTTCTAAATTAGTTTCTTTAGAAAACAAACATCTTCAGTACCGAAAACTGTACTGTGTGAAATAAGTGAATTCGCTTCTAGGAATCAGTTTAATTTCTACGAAGATGTTTGAGTGCAGCAAGTTCAAACTTTCCTTGTTAATGTAATCTAAAAAGATGGCCAAGTTAGTAGATTCGCTTCAGTTGTAAATTAGTTTGTTGAGAAAACAAACATCTTAATTGCCAAACATTGTACTGTGTGAAATGAGCTCATTCGGTTCTAGGAATCAGTTGCTTTCCTACAAAGAAGGTTGAGTTCAGCAAGTTCAAACTTTCCTTGTTAATGTAATCTGAAATGTTGCACAACTTAGTAGATTAGCCTCATTTCTAAAGTAGTTTGTTTACAAAACAAACATCTTCATTACCGAACACTATACTATGTGAAATGAGCTAGTTCGGTTCTAGGAATCACTTGCTTTCCTACGAAGAAGGTTGAGTGCAGCAAGTTCAAACTTTCCTTCTTAATGTAATCTGAAAAGATGCACAACTTAGTAGATTGGCCTCATTTGTAAAGTAGTTTGTTTAGAAAACAAACATCTTCATTAACGAACACTATACTATGTGAAATGAGCTAGTTCGATTCTAGGAATCACTTGCTTTCCTACGAAGAAGGTTGAGTGCAGCAAGATCAAACTTTCCTAGTTTGTGTAATGTAACAAGATATACAAGTTAGTGGATTCCCGTCATTTCTAAATTAGTTTCTTTAGAAAACAAACATCTTCAGTACCGAACACTGTACTGGGTGAAATAAGTTAATTCGGTTCTAGGAATCAGTTTCCTTTCTCTAAGATGGTTGAGTTTAGCAAGTTCAAACTTTCCTTGTTAATGTAATCTAAAAAGATGTCCAAGTTAGTAGATTCGCCTCATTTCTAAAGTAGTTTCTTCAGAAAACAAACCTAAATTGCCAAACTTTGTACTGTGTGAAATGAGCTAATTCGGTTCTAGGAATCAGTTTACTTTCTATGAAGATGGTTGAGTTTAGCAAGTTGAAACTTTCCTTGTTAATGTGCTCTAAAACGATGTCCAAGTTAGTAGATTTGCCTCATTGGTAAAGTAGTTTGTTGAGAAAACAAACATCTTCATTGCTGAACATTGTACTGTGTGAAAAAAGCTAATTTAGTTCTAGAATTCTGTTGCTTTCCTACAAAGAAGGTTGAGCGCAGCCAGTTCAAACTTTCCTTGTTAATGTAATCAAAAAAGATGCACAACTTAGTAGATTGGCCTCATTTCTAAAGTAGTTTCTTTAGAAAAGAAACATCTTCAGTACCGAACACTGTTCTGTGTGTAATAAGGTAATTCTGTTCTAGGAATCAGTTTAATTTCTACGAAGATGGTTGAGTGCAGCAAGTTCAAACTTTCCTTGTTAATGTAATCTAAAAAGATGCACAACTTAGTAGATTGGCCTCATTTCTAACTTAGTTTGTTTACAAAACAAACATCTTCATTACCGAACACTATACTATGTGACATGAGCTAGTTCATTTCTAGGAATCACTTGCTTTCCTACGAAGAAGGTTGAGTGCAGCAGGTTCAAACTTTCCTCGTTTGTGTAATCTAACAAGATGTACAAGTTAGTAGATTTGACTCATTTGTAAAGTAGTTTGTTGAGAAAAAAGATATCTTCATTGCGGAATATTGTACTGTGTGAAAAAAGTTAATTCGAATCTGGAATTCAATCGCTTTCCTACAAAGACGGTTGAGTGCAGCAATTTCAAACATTCCTTGTTAATGTAATCTAAAAAGATGCACAACTTAGTAGATTGGCCTCATTTCTAAAGTAGTTTCTTTAGAAAAGAAACATCTTCAGTACCGAACACTGTACTGTGTGAAATAAGTTAATTGGCTTCTAGGAATCAGTTTAATTTCTACGAAGATGGTTGACTGCAGGAAGTTCATACTTTCCTTCTTAATGTAATCTGCAAAGATGGCCAAGTTAGTAGATTCACCTCATTTGTAAAGTAGTTTGTTGAGAAAACAAACATCTTCATTATGAACACTGTACTGTGTGAAAAAAGCTAATTCGGATCTAGAATTTAGTTGCTTTCCTACAAAGACGGTTGAGTGTAGCAAGGTCAAACATTCCTTGTTAATGTATTCTAAAAAGGTGCACAACTTAGGGGATTCGCCTCATTTTAAAGTAATTTCTTTAGAAAAGAAACATCTTCAGTACAGAACACTGTACTGTGTGAAATAAGATAATTCGGTTGTAGGAAAACAGTTTAATTTCTACGAAGATGGTTGAGTGCAGCAAGTTCAAACTTTCCTTGGTAATGTAATCTAAAAAGGTGGCCAAGTTAGTAGATTCGCCTCATTTGTAAAGTAGTTTGTTGAGAAAACAAACATCTTCATTGCCAAACATTGTACTGGGTGAAATAGGCTCATTCGGTTCTAGTAATCAGTTGCTATCCTACAAAGAAGGTTGAGTGCAGCAAATTCAAACTTTCCTTTTTAATGTAATCTGAAAAGTTGCACACCTTAGTAGATTGGCCTCATGTCTAAAGTAGTTTGTTTAGAAAACAAACATCTTCATTACCGAACACTATACTATGTGAAATGAGCTAGTTCGGTTCTAGGAATCAGTTGCTTTCCTACAAAGAAGGTTGAGTGCTGCAAGTTCAAACTTTCCTTGTTAATGGAATCTAAAAAGATGCACAACTTAGTAGATTGGCCTCATTTCTAAAGTAGTTTCTTTAGAAAAGAAACATATTCAGTACCGAACACTGTACTGTGTGAAATAAGTTAATTCGCTTCTAGGAATCAGTTTCCTTTCTACGAAGATGGTTTAGTTTAGCAAGTTCAAACTTTCCTTTTAATGTAATCTAAAAAGATGTCCAAGTTAGTAGATTCGCCTCATTTCTAAAGTAGTTTCTTTAGAAAAAAAACCTTCATTGCCAAACATTATACTGTATGAAATAAGCTTATTCGGGTCTAGGAATCAGTTTACTTTCTACGAAGATGGTTGAGCTTAGCAAGTTCAAATTTCCTTGTTAATGTAATCAAAAAAGATGTCCAAGTTAGTAGATTTGCCTCATTGATAAAGTAGTTTGTTGAGAAAACAATCATCTTCATTGTGGAACATTGTACTGTGTGTAACAAGCTAATTCGGTTCTAGAATTCAGTTGCTTTCCTACAAAGACGGTTGAGTGCAGAAAGTTAAAACTTTACGTGTTAATGTAATCTAAAAAGATGCACCACTTAGTAGATTGGCCTCATTTCTAAAGTAGTTTCTGTAGTAAAGATACATCTTCAGTACCGAACACTGTACTGTGTGAAATAAGTTAATTCTCTTCTAGGAATCAGTTTAATTTCTACGAAGAAGGTTGAGTGCAACAAGTTCAAACTTTCCTTGTTAATGTAATCTAAAAAGATGCACAACTTAGTAGATTGGCCTCGTTTCTAAAGTAGTTTGTTTAGAAAACAAACATCTTCCCTTACAACAGTTACAATTTGAAATGAGCCTCGTTTCTAAAGTAGTGTTTAGAAAACAAACATCTTCATTGCGAACAGTGTACAATTTGAAATGAGCTAGTTCGGTTCTAGGAATCACTTGCTTTCGTACGAAGAAGGTTGATTGCAGCACGTTCAAACTTTACTAGTTTCTGTAATCTAACAAGATGTACAAGTTAGTGGATTCGCGTCATTTCTAAAGTAGTTTCTTTAGAAAACAAACAACATCAGTACTGAACAGTGTCCTGTGTGAAATAAGTTAATTCTGTTCTAGGAATCAGTTTCCTGTCTACGAAGATGGTTGAGTGCAGCAAGTTCAAACTTTCCTTGTTAATGTAATCTAAAAAGATGGCCAAGTTACCAGATTCACCTCATTTGTAAAGTAGTTTGTTGAGAAAATTAACATCTTTATTGCGAACCTTGTACTGTGTGAAGTAAGCTCATTCGGTTCTAGGAATCACTTGCTTTCCTACAAAGAATGTTGAGTGCAGCAAGTTCAAACTTTCCGGTTAATGTAATCTAAAAAGATGCACAACTTAGTAGATTGGCCTCATTTCTAAAGTAGTTTCTTTCGAAAAGAAACATCTTCACTATCGACCACTGTACTGTGTGAAATAAGTGAATTCGCTTCTAGGAATCAGTTTAATTTCTAGGAAGATTGTTGAGTGCAGCAAGTTCAAACTTTCCTTTTTAATGTAATCTCAAAAGATGGCCAAGTTAGAAGATTCGCCTCATTTGTAAAGTAGTTTGTTGAGAAAACAAACATCTTCATTGCCGAACATTGTACTGTGTGAAAAAAGCTAATTCAGTTCTAGAATTCAGTTGCTTTCCTAAAAAGACAGTTGAGTGCAGCAAGTTCAAACTTTCTTTGTTAATGTAATCTAAAAAGATGCAAAACTTAGTAGATTGGCCTCATTTCTAAAGTTGTTTCTTTAGAAAAGAAACATCTTCAGTACCGAACACTGTACTGTGTTAAATAAGTTAATTCGCTTGTAGGAATCAGTGTAATTTCTACGAAGAAGGTTGAGTGCAGCAAGTTCAAACTTTCCTAGTATTGGTAATCTAACAAGATGTACAAGTTAGTTGATTCGCGTCATTTCTAAAGTAGTTTCTTTAGAAAACAAACCTTCATTGCCAAACCTTGTACTATGTGAATTGAGCTAATTCTGTTCTAGGAATCAGTTTACATTCTACAAAGATGGTTGAGTGCAGCAAGTTCAAACTTTCCTTGTTAATGTAATCTAAAAATATGTCCAAGTTAGTAGATTTCACTCATTTGTAAGGTAGTTTGTTGAGAAAACAAACATCTTCATTGCGGAATATTGTACTGTGTGAAAAAAGTTAATTCGAATCTAGAATTCAGTCACTTTCCTACAAAGACGGTTGAGTGCAGCAATTTCAAACATTCCTTGTTAATGTAATCTAAAAAGATGCACAACTTAGTGGATTCGCCTCATTTCTAAAGTAATTTCTTTAGAAAAGAAACATCTTCAGTCCCGAACACTGTACTGTGTGAAATAAGTTAATTCGCTTCCAGGAATCAGTTTAATTTCTACGAAGATGGTTGAGTGCAGCAATATCATACTTTCCTTATTAATGTAATATAAAAAGATGGCCAAGTTAGTAGATTCACCTCATTTGTAAAGTAGTTTGTTGAGAAAACAAACATCTTCATTGCCAACATTGTACTGTGTGAAAAAGGTCATTCGGTTCTAGGAATCAGTTGCTTTCCTACAAACAAGGTTGAGTGCAGCCAGTTCAAACTTTCCTTGTTAATGTAATCTAAAAGATGTCCAAGTTAGTAGATTAACCTCATTGCTAAAGTAGTTTCTTTAGAAAACAAACCTTCATTGCCAAAATTTGTACTGTGTGAAATGAGGTAATTCGGTTCTAGGAATCAGTTTACTTTCTACGAAGATGGTTGAGTTTAGCAAGTTCATACTTTCCTTGTTAATGTAATCTAAAAAGATGTCCACGTTAGTAGATTTGACTCATTTGTAAAGTAGTTTGTTGAGAAACAAACATCTTCATTCTGCGGAACATTGTACTGTGTGAAAAAGCTAATTCGGATCTAGAATTTAGTTGCTTCCCTGCAAAGACGGTTGAGTGCAGCAAGTTTAAACATTCCTTGTTAATGTATTCTAAAGAGGTGCATAACGTAGGGGATTCGCCTCATTTCTAACGTAATTTCTTTAGAAAAGAAACATCTTCAGTACCGAAAACTGTACTGTGTGAAATAAGGTAATCCGGTTCTAGGAAATCAGTTCAATTTCTACAAAGATGGTTGAGTGCAGCAAGTTCAAACGTTCCTTGTTAATGTGCTCTAAAACGATGTCCAAGTTAGTAGATTTGCCTCATTGGTAAGGTAGTTTGTTGAGAAAACAAACATCTTCATTGCTGAACACTGTACTGTGTGAAAAAAGCTAATTTAGTTCTAGAATTCAGTTGCTTTCCTACAAAAAAGGTTGAGTGCAGCCAGTTCAAACTTTCCTTGTTAATGTAATCTAAAAAGATGCACAACGTAGTAGATTGGCCTCATTTCTAAAGTATTTTCTTTGGAAAAGAAACATCTTCAGTACCAAACACTGTACTGTGTGAAATAAGTGAATTCGCTTCTAGGAATCAGTTTAATTTCTACGAAGAAGGTTGAGTGCAGCAAGTTCAAACTTTCCTAGTTTGTATAATGTAACAAGATGTACAAGTTAGTGCATTCGTCTCATTTCTAAGGTATTTTCTTTAGAAAAGAAACATCTTCAGTACCGAACACTCTTCTGTGTGAAATAAGGTAATTCTGTTCTAGGAATCAGTTTAATTTCTTCGAAGATGGTTGAGTGTAGCAAGTTCAAACTTTCCTTTTTAATGTAATCTAAAAAGATGCATAACTTAGTAGATTGGCCTCATTTCTAACGTAGTTTGTTTACAAAACAAACATCTTCATTACCGAACACTATACTATGTGAAATGAGATAGTTCGGTTCTAGGAATCACTTGCTTTCCTACGAAGAAGGTTGAGTGCAGCAGGTTCAAACTTTCCTCGTTTGTGTAATCTAACAAGATGTACAAGTTAGTAGATTTGACTCATTTGTAAAGTAGTTTGTTGAGAAAACAGACATCTTCATTGCGGAATATTGTACTGTGTGAAAAAAGTTAATTTGAATCTAGAATTCAGTCGCTTTCCTAAAAAGACGGTTGAGTGCAGCAATTTCAACCATTCCTTGTTAATGTAATCTAAAAAGATGCACAACTTAGTGGATTCGCCTCATTTCTAAAGTAATTTCTTTAGAAACGAAACATCTTCAATACCGAACACTGTACTGTGTGAAATAAGTTAATTGGCTTCCAGGAATCAGTTTAATTTCTACGAAGATGGTTGAGTGCAGGAAGTTCATACTTTCCTTCTTAATGTAATCTGCAAAGATGGCCAAGTTAGTAGATTCACCTCATTTGTAAAGTAGTTTGTTGAGAAAACAAACATCTTCATTGCCAAACTTCGTACTGTGTGAAATAGGCTCATTCGGTTCTAGGAATCAGTTGCTTTCCTACAAAGAAGGTTGAGTGCAGCAAATTCAAACTTTCCTTCTTAATGTAATCTAAAAGTTGCACAACTTAGTAGATTGGCCTCATGTCTAAAGTAGTTTGTTTACAAAACAAACATCTTCATTACCGAACACTATACTATGTGAAATGAGCTAGTTCGGTTCTAGGAATCACTTGCTTACCTATGCAGAAGATGAAAGTGCAGCAAGTTCAAACTTTCCTCGTTTGTGTAATCTAAAAAGATTTACAAGTTAGTGGATTCGCGTCATTTCTAAAGTGGTTTCCTTATAAAACTAACATCTTCAGTAGTGCACACTGTACTGTGTGATATAAGATAATTCGGTTCTAGGAATCAGTTTACATTCTACCAAGATGGTTAAGTGCAGCAAGTTCAAACTTTCCTTGTTAATGTAATCTAAAAAGATGGCCAAGTTAGAAGATTCGCCTGATTTCTAAAGTACTTTGTTGAGAAAACAAACATCTTCATTCCCGAACATTGTACTGTGTGAAATAAGCTCATTCGGTTCTAGGAATCAGTTGCTTTCCTACAAAGAAGGTTGAGTGCAGCAAGTTCAAACTTTCCTTAATAATGGAATCTAAAAAGATGCACATCTTAGTAGATTGGCCTCATTTCTAAAGTAGTTTCTTTAGAAAAGAAACATCTTCAGTACCGAACACTGTACTGTGTGAAATGAGTTAATTCGCTTCTAGGAATCAGTTTAATTTCTACGAAGAAGGTTGAGTGCAGCAAGTTCAAACTTTCCTTGTTAATGTAATCTAAAAAGAGGGCCAAGTTAGAAGATTCTCCTCATTTGTAAAGTACTTTGTTGAGAAAACAAACACCTTCATTGCCGAACATGGTATTGTGTGAAACAAGCTCAGTCAGTTCTAGGAATCAGTTGCTTTCCTACAAAGAAGGTTGAGTGCAGCAAGTTCAAACTTTCCTTGTTAATGTAATCTAAAAAGATGCACAAAGTAGTAGATTGGCCTCATTTCTAAAGTATTTTCTTTAGAAAAGAAACATCTTCTGTAACGAACACTGTACTGTGTGAAATAAGTTAATTCGCTTCTAGGAATCAGTTTAATTTCTGCGAAGAAGGTTGAGTGCAGCAAGTTCAAACTTTCCTTTTGAATGTAATCTAAAAAGATGCACAACTTAGTAGATTGGCCTCATTTCTAAAGTAGTTTGTTTAGAAAACAAACATCTTCATTACCGAACAATGTACTATGTGAAATGAACTAGTTCCGTTCTAGGAATCACTTGCTTTCCTACGAAGAAAGTTGAGTGCAGCAAGTTCAAACGTCCCTAGTTTGTGTAATCTAACAAGATGTACAAGTTAGTGCATTCGCCTCAATTCTAAACAAGTTTCTTTAGAAAAGAAACATCTTCAGTAGCGAACACTGTTCTGTGTGAAATAAGGTAATTCGGTTCTAGGAATCTGTTTAATTTCTACGAAGATGGTTGAGTGCAGCAAGTTCAAACTTTCCTAGTTTGTGTAATCTAACAAGATGTACAAGTTAGTGCATACGCCTCATTTCTAAAGTAGTTTCTTTAGAAAAGAAACATCTTCAGTACCGAACACCTTACTGTGTGAAATAAGTTAATTCGCTTCTAGGAAGCAGTTTAATCTCTACGAAGAAGGTTGAGTGCAGCAAGTTCAAACTTTCCTTGTTAATGTAATCTAAAAAGATGGCCAAGTTAGAAGTTTCGCCTCATTTGTAAAGTACTTTCTTGAGAAAACAAACATCTTCATTGCTGAACATTGTACTGTGTGAAATAAGCTCATTCGGATCTAGGAATCAGTTGCTTTCCTACAAAGAAGGTTGAGTGCAGCAAGTTCAAACTTTCCTTGTAAAAGTAATCCAAAAAGATGCACAACTTAGTAGATTGGCCTCATTTCTAAAGTAGTTTGTTTACAAAACAAACATCTTCATTACCGAACACTATACTATGTGAAATGAGCTAGTTCGGTTCTAGGAATCACTTGCTTTCCTACGAAGAAGGTTGAGTGCAGCAAGTTCAAACTTTCCTAGTTTGTGTAATCTAACAAGATGTACAAGTTAGTGCATTTGCCTCATTTCTAAAGTAGTTTCTTTAGAAAAGAAATATCTTCAGTACTGAACACTGTACTGTGTGAAATAAGGTAAATCGGTTCTAGGAATCAGTTTAATTTCTACAAATAGGGTTGAGTGCAGCAAGTTCAAACTTTCCTTGTTAATGTAATCTAAAAAGATGCACAACTTAGTAGATTGGCCTCATTTCTAAAGTAGTTTGTTTACAAAACAAACATCTTCATTACCGAAGACTATACTATGTGAAATGAGCTAGCTCAGTTGTAGGAATCAGTTGCTTTCCTACGAAGAAGGATGAGTGCAGGAAATTCAAACTTTCCTCGTTTGTGTAATCTAACAAGATGTACAAGTTAGTGGATTCACGTCGTTTCTAAAATGGTTTCTTAAGAAAACAAACATCTTCAGTTCTGTACACTGTACTGTGTGAAATAAGTTAATTCGGTTCTAGGAATCAGTTTCCTTTCTGTGAAGATGGTTGAGTGCCGCAAGTTCAAATTTTCCTTGTTAATGTAATATAAAAAGATGGCCAAGTTAGCAGAGTCACCTCATTGGTAAAATAGTTTGTTGAGAAAATTAACATCTTTATAGCCGAACATTGTACTGTGTGAAATAAGCTCATTCGGTTCTAGCAATCACTTGCTTTCCTAAAAAGAAGGTTGAGTGCAGCAAGTTCAACTTACCTTGTTAATGCAATCTAAAAAGATGCACAACTTAGTAGATTGGCCTCATTTCTAAAGTAGTTTCTTTAGAAAAGAAACATCTTCAGTACCGAACACTGTACTGTGTGAAATAAGTGAATTCGCTTCTAGGAATCAGTTTAATTTCTACGAAGAAGGTTGAGTGCAGAAAGTTCAAACTTTCCTTGTTAATGTAATCTAAAAAGATGGCCAAGTTAGAAGATTCGCCTCATTTATAAAGTACTTTGTGGAGGAAACAAACATCTTCATTGCCGAACATTGTACTGTGTGAAATAAGCTCATTCGGTTCTAGGAATTAGTTGCTTTCCTACAAAGAAGGTTGAGTGTAGCAAGTTCAAACTTTCCTTGTTAATGTAATCTAACAAGATGTACAAGTTATTAGATTCGCCTCATTTCTAAAGTAGTTTCTTTAGAAAAGAAACATCTTCAGTACCGAACACTGTACTGTGTGAAATAAGTGAATTCGCTTCTAGGAATCAGTTTAATTTCTACGAAGATGGTTGAGTGCAGCAAGTTCAAACTTTCCTTGTTAATGTAATCTAAAAAGATGGCCAAGTTAGTAGTTTCGCCTCATTGGTTAAGTAGTTTGTTGAGAAAATTAACATCTTTATTGCAGAAAATTGTACTGTGTGAAATAAGCTCATTCGGTAATAGTAATCACTTGCTTTCCTACAAAGAAGGTTGAGTGGAGCAAGTTCAAACTTTCCTTGTTAATGGAATATAAAAACATGCACAACTTAGTAGATTGGCCTCATTTCTAAAGCAGTTTGTTTTGAAAACAAACATCTTCAATACCGAACACTGTACTATGTGAAATAAGCTAGTTCGTTTCTAGGAATCACTTCCTTTCCTACAAAGAAGGTTGAGTGCAGCAAGTTCAAACTTTCCTTGTTAATGTAATCTTAAAAGATGCACAAATTAATAGATGGGCCTCATTTCTAAAATAGTTTGTTTAGAAAACAAATATCTTCATTACCGAACACTGTACACTGTGAAATAAGTTAATTCACTTCCAGGAATCAGTTTAATTTCTACGAAGAAGGTTGAGTGCAGCAAGTTCAAACTTTCCTTGTTAATGTAATCTAAACAGATCGCCAAGTTATAAGATTCGCCTCATTTGTAAAGTACTTTGTTGAGAAAACAAACATCTTCATTGCCGAACATTGTACTGTGTGAAATAAGCTCGTTCGGTTCTAGGAATCAGTTGCTTCCCTACAAAGAAGGTTGAGTGCAGCAAGTTCAAACTTTCCTTGTTAATGTAATCTAAAAAGATGCACAACTTAGTAGATTGACCTCATTTCTAAAGTACTTTGTTTAGAAAACAAACATCTTCATTAACGAACACTGTACTATGGGAAATAAGCTAGTTCCGTTCTAGGAATCCCTTGCTTTCCTACGAAGAAGTTTGAGTGCAGCAAGTTCAAACTTTCCTAGTTTGTGTAATCTAACAAGATGTACAAGTTAGTGGATTGGACTCATTTCTAAAGTAGTTTCTTTAGAAAAGAAACATCTTCAGTGCCGAACACTGTACTGTGTGAAATAAGTGAATTTGCTTCTAGGAATCAGTTTAATTTCTACGAAGATGGTTGAGTGCAGCAAGTTCAAACTTTCCTTGTTAATGGAATCTAAAAAGATGGCCAAGTTAGTAGATTCGCCTCATTTGTAAAGTAGTTTGTTGCGAAAACAAACATCTTTATTGCCGAACATTGTAGTGTGTGAAATAAGCACATTCGGTTATAGGAATCAGTTGCTTTCCTATAAAGAAGGTTGAGTGCAGCAAGTTCAAACTTTCCTTGTTAATGGAATCTAAAAAGATGCACTACTTAGTAGATTGGCCTCATTTCTAAAGTAGTTTCTTTAGAAAAGAAACATCTTCAGTACCGAACACTATACTGTGTGAAATCAGTTAATTCGCTTCTAGGAATCAGTTTAATTTCTACGATGATGGTTGAGTGCAGCAAGTTCAAACTTTCCTAGTTTGTGTAATCTAAAATGATGTACAAGTTTGTGGATTCGCGTCATTTTTAAATTAGTTTCTTGAGAAAACAAACATCTTCAGTACGGAACACTGTACTGTGTGAAATAAGTTAATTCGGTTCTAGGAATCAGTTTCCTTTCTACGAAGATGGTTGAGTTTAGCAAGTTCAAACTTTCCTTGATAATGTAATCTAAAAAGATGTCCAAGTTAGTAGATTCGCCTCAGTTCTAAAGTAGTTTCTTTAGAAAACAAACCGAAATTGCCAAACTTTGTACTGTGTGAAATGAGCTAATTCGGTTCTAGGAATCAGTTTACATTCTACGAAGATGGTTGAGTTTAGCAAGTTCAAACTTTCCTTGTTAATGTGCTCTGAAAAGATGTCAAAGTTAGTAGATTTGCCTCATTGGTAAAGTAGTTTGTTGAGAAAACAAACATCTTCATTGCCGAACATTGTACTGTGTGTAAAAATCTAATTCAGTTCTAGAATTCAGATGCTTTCCTTCAAAGAAGGTTCAGTGCAGCCATTTCAAACTTTCCTTGTTAATGTAATCTAAAAAGATGCACAATGAGGTAGATTGGCCTCATTTCTAAAGTAGTTTCTTTAGAAACATCTTCAGTACCGAACACTTTACTGTGTGAAATACTGTAAGTCGCTTCTAGGAGTCACCCCATTTGTAAAATAGTTTGTTGAGAAAATTAACATCTTTATTGCCGAACATTGTACTGTGTGAAATAAGCTCATTCGGTTCTAGGAATCACTTGCTTCCCTACAAAGAATGTTGAGTGCAGAAAGTTCAAACTTTCCTAGTTTGTGTAATTAAACAAGATGTACAAATTAGTGGATTCGCCTCCTTCTAAAGTAGTTTCTTTAGAAAAGAAACATCTTCAGTTTATTCGCTTCTAGGAATCAGTTTAATTTCTACGAAGATGGTTGAGTGCAGCAAGTTCAAACTTTCCTTGTTAATGTAATCTAAAAAGATGGCCAAGTTAGTAGATTCGCCTCATTTGTAAAGTAGTTTGTTGAGAAAACAAACATCTTCATTACTGAACACTATACTATGTGACATGAGCTAGTTCGGTTCTAGGAATCACTTGCTTTCCTACAAAGAAGGATGAGTGCAGCAATTTCAAACTTTCCTCGTTTGTGTAATCTAACAAGATGTACAAGTTAGTGGATTCGCATTGTTTCTAAAGTGGTTTCTTTAGAAAACAAACAACTTCAGTACTGAACACTGTACTGTGTGAAATAAGTTAATTCAGTTCTAGGAATCAGTTTCCTTTCTACGAGGATGGTTGAGTGCAGCAAGTTCAAACTTTCCTTGTCAATGTAATCTAAAAAGATGGCCAAGTTAGCAGATTCACCTCAGTGGTAAGGTAGGTTGTTGAGAAAATTAACATCTTTACTGCCGAACATTGTACTGTGTGAAATAAGCTCATTCAGTTCTAGGAATCAGTTGCTTTACTACAAAGAAGGTTGAGGGCAGCAAGTTCAAACTTTCCTTGTTAATGTAATCTAAAAAGATGCACAACTTAGTAGATTGGCCTCATTTCTAAAGTAGTTTCTTTAGAAAAAAAACATCTTCAGTACCGAACACTGTACTGTGTCAAATGAGTTAATTCGCTTCTAGGAATCGGTTTACTTTCTACGAAGAAGGTTGAGTGCAGCAAGTTCCAATTTTCCTAGTTTGTGTAACCTAACAAGATGTACAAGTTAGTGGATTCGCCTCATTTCTAACGTAGGTCCTTCAGAAAAGAAACATCTTCAGTTCCAAACATTGAACTGTGTGAAATAAGTTAATTCACTTCTAGGAATCAGTTTAATTTCTACGAAGACGGTTGAGTGCAGCAAGTTCACACTTTCCTTGTTAATGTAATCTAAAAAGATGGCCAAGTTAGTAGATTCGCCTCATTTGTAAAGTAGTTTTTTGAGAAAACAAACATCTTCATTGCCAAACATTGTACTGTGTGAAATAAGTTCATTCGGTTCTAGGAATCATTAGCTTTCCTACAAAGAAGGTTGAGTGCAGCAAGTTCAAACTTTCATTGTTAATGTAATCTGAGAATATGCAAAACTTAGTAGATTGGCCTCATTTCTAAAGTAGTTTGTTTACAAAACAAACATCTTCATTACCGAACACTATACTATGTGAAATGAGCTAGTTCGGTTCTAGGAATCACTTGCTTTCGTACGAAGAAGGTTGAGTGCAGCAAGTTCAAACTTTCCTCGTTTGTGTAATCTAACAAGATGTACCAGTTAGTGTATTCGCGTCATTTCTAAAGTGGTTTCTTTAGAAAAGAAACATCTTCAGTACCAAACACTGTACTGTGTGAAATAAGTTAATTCGCTTCTAGGAATCAGTTTAATTTCTACGAAGATGGTTGAGTTTAGCAAGTTCAAACTTTCCTTGTTAATGTAATCTAAAAAGATGTCCAAGTTAGTAGATTTGCCTCACTGGTAAAGTAGTTCATTGAGAAAACAAACATCTTCATTGCCGAACATTGTACTGTGTGAAAAAAGCTCAATCGGTTCTCGAATTCATTTGCTTTCCTACAAAGACGGTTGAGTGCTGCAAGTTCAAACTTTCCTTGTTAATGTAATCGAAAAAGATGCACAACTTAGTCGATTGGCCTCATTTCTAAGGTAGTTTCTTTAGAAAAGAAACATCTTCAGTACCGAACACTGTACTGTGTGAAATAAGTTAATTCGCTTCTAGGAATCAGTTTAATTTCTACGAAGAAGGTTGAGTGCAGCAAGTTCAAACTTTCCATGTTAATGTAATCTAAAAAGATGCACAACTTAGTAGATTGGCCTCATTTCTAAAGTAGTTTGTTTACAAAACAAACATCTTCATTACCGAACACTATACAATGTGAAATGAGCCAGTTCGGTTCTAGGAATCACTTGCTTTCCTACGCAGAAGGATGAGTGCAGCAAGTTCAAACTTACCTCGTTTGTGTAATCTAACAAGTTTTACAAGTTAGTGGATTCGCGTCGTTTCTAAAGTGGTTTCTTTAGAAAACAAACATCTTCAGTACTGAACACTGCACTGTGTGAAATATGTTAATTCGCTTGTAGGAATCAGTTTCCTTTCTATGAAGATGGTTGAGTGCAGCAAGTTCAAACTTTCCTTGTTAATGTAATCTAAAACGATGGCCAAGTTAGAAGATTCGCCTCATTTGTAAAGTACTTTGTTGAGAAAACAAACATCTTCATTGCCGAACATTGTACTGGGTGAAGTAAGCTCATTCGGTTATAGGAATCACTTGCTTTCCTACAAGGAAGGTTGAGTACAGCAAGTTCAAACTTTCCATGTTAATGTAATCTAAAAAGATGCACAACTTAGTAGATTGGCCTCATTTCAAAAGTAGTTTGTTTAGAAAACAAACATCTTTAGAACCGAACACTGTACTGTGTGAAATAAGTGAATTCGCTTCTAGGAATCAGTTTAATTTCTACGAAAATGGTTGAGTGCAGCAAGTTCAAACTTTCCTTGTTAATGTAATCTAAAAAGATGTCCAAGTTAGTAGATTCGCCTCATTTCTAAAGTAGTTTCTTTAGAATACAAACCTTCATTGCCAAACATTGTACTGTGTGAAATGAGCTAATTCGGTTCTAGGAATCTGTTTACTTTCTACGAAGATGGTTGAGTTTAGCAAGTTCAAACTTTCCTTGTTAATGTAATCTAAAAAGATGTCCAAGTTAGTAGATTCGCCTCATTTCTAAAGTAGTTTCTTTAGAAAACAAACCTTCATTACCAAATATTGTACTGTGTGAAATGAGCTAATTCGGTTCTAGGAATCTGTTTACTTTCTATGAAGATGGTTGAGTTTAGCAAGTTCAAACGTTCCTTGTTAACGTAATCTAAAAAGATGGCCAAGTTAGTAGATTCCCCTCATTTGTAAAGTAGTTTGTTGAGAAAACAAACATCTTCATTGCCTAACATTGTACTGTGTGAAATAAGCTCATTCGGTTCTAGAAATCAGTTGCTTTCCCACAAAGAAGGGTGAGTGCAGCAAGTTCAAACTTTCCTTGTTAATGGAATCTAAAAAGATGCACAACATAGTAGATTGGCCTCATTTCTAAAGTAGTTTGTTGAGAAAACAAACATCTTAATTACCGAACATTGTACTATGTGAAATGAGCTAGTTCGGTTATAGCAATCACTTGCTTTCCTACCAAGAAGGTTGAGTGTAGCAATTTCAAACTGTCCTAGTTTGTGTTATCTAACAAGATGTACAAGTTAGTGGATTCGCGTCGTTTCTAAAGTGGTTTCTTTAGAAAACAAACATCTTCAGTACTGAACACTGTACTGTGTAAAATAAGTTAATTCGGTTCGAGGAATCAGTTTCCTTTCAACGAAGATGGTTGAGTGCAGCAAGATCAAACTTTCCTTGTTAATGTAATCTAAAAATATGGACAAGGTAGCAGAATCACCTCCTTTGTAAAGTAGTTTGTTGAGAAAATTAACACCTTTATTGCCCAACATTTTACTGTGTGAAATAAGCTCATTCGGTTCTAGGAATCACTTGCTTTCCTACAAAGAAGGTTGAGTGCAGCAAGTTCAAACTTTCCATGTTAATGTAATCTAAAAAGATGCACAACTTAGTAGATTGCCCTCATTTCTAACGTAGTTTCTTTAGAAAAGAAACATCTTCAGTACCGAACACTGTAGTGTGTGAAATAAGTTAATTGGCTTCTAGGAATCAGTTTAATTTCTACGAAGTTGGTTGAGTGAAGCAAGTTCAAACTTTCCTAGTTTGTGTCATCTAACAAGATGTACTAGTTAGTGGATTCGTTTCGTTTCTAAAGTAGTTTCTTTAGAAGAAAACATCTTCAGTACCAAACACTGTACTGTGTGAAATAAGTTAATTCGGTTCTAGGAATCAGTTTCCTTGCTACGAAGATGGTTGAGTGCAGCAAGTTCAAACTTTCCTTGTTAATGTAATCAAAAAGATACCCATGTTAGTAGATTTGACTCTTTGGTAAAGTAGTTTGTTGAGAAAACAAACATGTTCATTGCGGAACATTGTACTGTGTGTACAAAGCTAATTCGGTTCTAGAATTCAGTTGCTTTCCTACAAAGACGGTTGAGTGCAGAAAGTTCAAACTTCCTTGTTAATGTAATCTAAAAAGATGCACAACTTAGTAGATTGGCCTCATTTCTAAAGTAGTTCCTTTAGAAAACAACCATCTTCAGTACCGAACACTGTACTGAGTGAAATAAGTTAATTCGCTTCTAGGAATCAGTTTAATTTCTACGAAGAAGGTTGAGTGCAGCAAGTTCAAACATTCCTAGTTTGTGTAATCTCACAAGATGTACAAGTTAGTGGATTCGCCTCATTTCTAAAGTAGTTTCTTTAGAAAAGAAACATCTTCATTACCGAACACTGTACTGTATGATATAAGTTCAAGCTCATTCAGTTCTAGAATTCAGGTGCTTTCCTACAAAGACTGTTGAATGCAGCAAGTTCAAACTTTCCTTGTTAATGTAATCTAAAAAGATATCCAAGTTAGTAGATTTGCCTCATTTCTAAAGTAGTTTCTTTAGAAAACTAACCTTCATTGCCAAACATTGTACTGTGTGAAATGAGCTAATTCTATTCTAGGAATCAGATTACTTTCTACGAAGATGGTTGAGTTTAGCAATTTCAAACTTTCCTTGTTAATGTAATCTGCAAAGATTGCCAAGTTAGTAGACTCACCTCATTTGTAAAGTAGTTTGTTGAGAAAACAAACATCTTCATTTCCGAACATTGTACTGTGTGAAAAAAGCTAATTCGGATCTAGAATTCAGTTGCTATCCTACAAAGACGGTTGAGTGCAGCAAGTTCAAACATTCCTTGTTAATGTATTCTAAAAAGTTGCACAACTTAGTGGATTCGCCTCATTTTTAAACTAATTTCTTTCGAAAAGAAACATCTTCAGTACGGGACACTGTACTGTGTGAAATGTTAATTTGCTTCTAGGAATCAGTTTAATTTCTACGAAGAAGGTTGAGTCCAGCAAGTTCAAACTTTCCTTGTTAATGTAATCTATAAAGATGGCCAAGTTAGAAGATTCACCTCATTTGTAAAGTACGTTGTTGAGAAAACAAACATCTTCATTTCCGAACAATGTACTGTGTGAAATAAGCTCATTCGGTTCTAGGAATCAGTTGCTTTCCTACAAAGAAGGTTGAGTGCAGCAAGTTCAAACTTTCCTTGTTAATGTAACCTAAAAACATGCACAACTTAGTAGATTGGCCTCATTTCTAAAGTACTTTGTTTACAAAACAAACATCTTCATTACCGAAAACTATACTATGTGAAATGCCCTAGTACGGTTCTAGGAATCACTTGCTTTCCTACGAAGAAGGTTGAGTGCAGCATGTTCAAACTTTCCTAGTTTGTGTAATCTAACAAGATGTACAAGTTAGTGGATTCGCCTCATTTCTAAAGTAGTTTCTTTAGAAAAGAAACATCTTCAGTACCGAACACTGTACCTTGTGAAATAAGGTAATTAGCTTCTAGGAATCAGTTTAATTTCTACGAAGAAGGTTGAGTGCAGCAAGTTCAAACTTTCCTAGTTTGTGTAATCTAACAAGATGTACAAGTTCTTGCATTCGCCTCATTTCTAAAGTAGTTTCTTTAGAAAAGAAACATCTTCTGTACCGAACACTGTACTGTGTGAAATAAGGTAATTAGGTTCTCGGAATCGGTTCAATTTCTACGAAGATGGTTGAGTGCAGCAAGTTCAATCTTTCTTTATTAATGTAATCTAAAAAGATGCACAACTTAGTAGATTGGCCTCATTTCTAAAGTAGTGTGTTTAGAAAACAAACATCTTCATTAACGAACACTGTACTATGTGAAATAAGCTAGTTCTTTTCTAGGAATCACTTGCTTTCCTACTAAGAAGGTTGAGTGCAAGAAGTTCAAACTTTCCTAGTTTGTGTAATCTAACAAGATGTACAAATTAGTGGATTCGCGTCATGTCTAAATTAGTTTCTTTAGAAAACAAACATCTTCAGTACCGAACACTGTACTCTGTGAAATAAGTGAATTCGCTTGTAGGGATCAGTTTAATTTCTATGAAGAAGAATGAGTGCAGCAAGTTCAAACTTTCCTCCTTTGTGTAATCTAGCAAGATGTACAAGTTAGTGGTTTCGAGTCGTTTCTAAAGTGGTTTCTTTAGAAAACAAACATCTTCAGTACTGAGCACTGTACAGTGTGAAATAAGTTAATTCGCTTCAAGGAATCAGTTTAATTTCTACGAAGAAGGTTGAGTGCAGCAAGTTCAAACTGTCCTAGTTTGTGTAATATAACAAGATGTACAAGTTAGTGCATTCGCCTCATTTCTAAAGTAGTTTCTTTAGAAAAGAAACATCGTCAGTACCGAACACTGTACTGTGTGAAATAAGGTAATTCGGTTCTAGGAATCAGTTTAATTTCTACGAAGATGGTTGAGTGCAGCAAGTTCAAACTTTCCTTGTTAATGTAATCTAAAAAGATGGCCAAGTTAGTAGATTCGCCTCATTTGTAAAGTACTTTGTTGAGAAAACAAACACCTTCATTGCCAAACATTGTACTGTGTGAAATAAACCCATTCGGTTCTAGGAATCAGTTGCTTTCCTACAAAGAAGGTTGATTGCAGCAAGTTCAAACTTTCCTTGTTAATGTAATCTGAAAAGTTGCAGAACTTAGAAGATTGGCCTCATTTCTAAAGTAGTTTGTTTACAAAACAAACATCTTCATTACCGAACACTATACTATGTGAAATGAGCTAGTTCGGTTCTAGGAATCACTTGCTTTCGTACGAAGAAGGTTGAGAGCAGCAAGTTCAAACTTTCCTTTTTGTGTAATCTAACAAGATGTACCAGTTAGTGGATTCGCGTAGTTTCTAAAGTGGTTTCTTTAGAAAACAAATATCTTCAGTACTGAACACTGTACTGTGTGAAATAAGTTAATTCTTTTCTAGGAATCAGTTTCCTTTCTACGAATATGGTTGAGTGCAGCAAGTTCAAACTTTCTTTGTTAATGAAATCTAAAAAGATGGCCACGTTAGCAGAGTCACCTCATTTGTAAAATAGTTTGTTGAGAAAACAATCATCTTTATTAAGGAACACTATACTGTGTGAAATGAGCTAGTTCCGTTCTAGGAATCACTTGCTTTCCTACAAAGAAGGTTCAGTGCAGCAAGTTCAAACTTTCCTTGTTAATGTAATCTAAAAAGATGCACAACTTAGTAGATTGGCCTCATTTCTAAAGTAGTTTCTTTAGAAAAGAAACATCTTCAGTACCGAACACTGTACAGTGTGAAATAAGTTAATTCGCTTCTAGGAATCAGTTTAATTTCTACGAAGAAGGTTGAGTGCAGCAAGTTCAAACTTTCCTTGTTAATGTAATCTAAAAAGATGGCCAAGTTAGAAGATTCGCCTCATTTGTAAAGTACTTTATTGAGAAAACAAACATCTTCATTGCCGAACATTGTACTGTGTGAAATAAGCTCATTCGGTTCTAGGAATCAGTTGCTTTCCTAAGACGAAGGTTGAGTGCAGCAATTTCAAACTTTCCTTCTTAATGTAATCTGAGAAGATGCACAACTTAGTAGATTGGTCTCATTTCTAAAGTAGTTAGTTTAGAAAACAAACATCGTCATTACCGAACACTGTACTATGTGACATAAGCTAGTTACGTTCTAGGAATCACTTGCTTTCCTAAGAAGAAGGTTGAGTGCAGCAAGTTCAAAATTTCTTAGTTTGTGTAATCTAACAAGATGTACAAGTTAGTGGATTCGCCTCATTTCTGACGAGTTCCTTCAGAAAAGAAACATCTTCAGTACCAAACACTGTACTGTGTGAAATAAGTTAATTCGCTTCTAGGAATCAGTTTAATTTTTTCGAAGATGGTTGAGTTTAGCAAGTTCAAACTTTCTTTGTTAATGTAATCTAAAATATGTCCATGTTAGTAGATTTGCCTCACTGGTAAATTAGTTCGTTGAGAAAACAAACATCTTCATTGCCAAACATTGTACTGTGTGAAAAAAGCTCATTCTGTTCTAGAATTCATTTACTTTCCTACAAAGACGCTTGAGTGCTGCAAGTTCAAACTTTCCTTGTAAATGTAATCGAAAAAGATGCACAACTTAGTCGATTGGCCTCATTTCTATGGTATTTTCTTTAGAAAAGGAACATCTTCAGTACCAAACACTGTACTGTGTGAAATAAGTTAATTTGCTTCTAGGAATCAGTTTAATTTCTACGAAGAAGGTTGAATGCAGCAAGTTCAAACCTTCCTTGTTAATGTAATCTAAAAAGACGGCCAAGTAAGAATATTCGCCTCATTTGTAAAGTACTTTGTTGAGAAAACAAACATCTTCATTGCCGAATATTGTACTGTGTGAAATAAGCTCATTCGGTTCTAGGAATCAGTTGCTTTCCTACAAAGAAGGTTGAGTGCAGCAACTTCAAACTTTCCTTGTTAATGTAATCTGAAAAGATGCACAACATAGTAGATTGGCCACATTTCTAAAGTACTTTGTTTAGAAAACAAACATCTTCATTACCGAACACTGTACTATGTGAAATGAGCTAATTTGATTCTAGGAATCACTTGCTTTCCTACGAAGGAGGTTGAGTGCAGCAAGTTCAAACTTTCGTAGTTTGTGTATTCTAATATGATGTAAAAGTTAGTGGATTCGCCCCATTTCTAAAGTAGTTTCTTTAGAAAACAAACATCTTCAGTACCGAACGCTGTACTCTTTGAAATAAGTGAATTCGATTCTAGGAATCAGTTTAATTTCTACGAAGAAGGTTGAGTGCAGCAAGTTCAAACTTTCCTAGTTTGTGTAATCTAACAAGATCTACAAGTTAGTGGATTCGCGTCATTTCTAAATTAGTTTCTTTAGAAAACAAATATCTTCAGTTCCGAACACTGTTCTGTGTGAAATAAGTGAATTCGCTTCTAGGAATCAGTTTAATTTCTACGAAAATGGTTGAGTGCAGCAAGTTCAAACTTTCCTTGTTAATGTAATCTAAAAAGATGTCCAAGTTAGTAGATTCGCCTCATTTCTAAAGTAGTTTCTTTAGAATACAATCCTTCATTGCCAAACATTCTACTGTGTGAAATTAGCTAATTCGGTTCTAGGAATCAGTTTACTTTCTACGAAGATGGTTGAGTTTAGCAAGTTCAAACTTTCCTTGTTAATGTAATCTAAAAAGATATCCAAGTTAGTAGATTCGACTCATTTCTAAAGTAGTTTCTTTAGAAAACAAACCTTCATGAACAAACATTGTACTGTGTGAAATGAGCTAATTCGGTTCTAGGAATCTGTTTATTTTCTAAGAAGATGGTTTAGTTTAGCAAGTTCAAACATTCCTTGTTAATGTAATCTAAAAAAATGGCCAAGTTAGTAGATTCGCCTCATTTGTAAAGTAGTTTGTTGAGAAAACAAACATCTTCATTGACTAACATTGTACTGTGTGAAATAAGCTCATTCGGTTCTAGGAATCAGTTGCTTTCACACAAAGAAGGTTGAGTGCAGCAAGTTCAAAGTTTCCTTGTTAATGTAATCTAAAAAGATGCACCACTTAGTAGATTGGACTCATTTCTAAAGTAGTCTGTTGAGAAAACAAACATCTTAATTACCGAACACTGTACTATGTGAAATGAGCTAGTTCGGTTCTAGGAATCACTTGCTTTCCTACAAAGAAGCTTGAGTGTAGCAAGTTCAAACTGTCCTAGTTTGTGTAATCTAACAAGATGTACAAGTTAGTGGATTCGCATCGTTTCTAAAGTCGTTTCTTTAGAAAACAAACATCTTCAGTACTGAACACTGTATTGTGTGAAATAAGTTAATTCAGTTCTAGGAATCAGTTTCCTTTCTACGAAGATGGTTGAGTGCAGCAAGTTCAAACTTTCCCTGTTAATGTAATGTGAAAAGATGGGCAAGTTAGCAGAGTCACCTCATTTGTAAAGAAGTTTGTTGAGAAAATGAACATCTTTACTGCTGAACATTGTACTGTGTGAAATAAGCTCATTCGGTTCTAGGAAACACGTGCTTCATTTCTAAAGTACTTTGTTTAGAAAACAAACATCTTCATTACCGAACACTGTGCTATGTGAAATAAGCTAGTTCCGTTCTAGGAATCACTGGCTTTCCTATGAAGAAGGTTGAGTGCAGCAAGTTCAAACTTTCCTAGTTTGTGTAATCTAACAAGATGTACAAGTTAGTGGATTCGCCTCATTTCTAAAGTAGTTTCTTCAGAAAAGAAACATCTTCAGTACCGAACACTGTACTGTGTGCAATAAGGTAATTCGCTTCTAGGAAACATTTTAATTTCTACGAAGAAGGGTGAGTGCAGCAAGTTCAAATTTTCATTGTTAATGTAATCTAAAAAGATGACCAAGTTAGAAGATTCGCCTCATTTGTAAAGTACTTTGTTGAGAAAACAAACATGTTCTTTGCCGAACATTGTAATGTGTGAAATAAGCTCATTCGTTTCTAGGAATCAGTTGCTTTCCTACAAAGAATGTTGAGTGCAGCAAGTTCAAACTTTCCTTGTTAATGTAATCTAACAAGATGTCCAAGTTAGTAGATTTGCCTCATTTGTAAAGTAGTTTGTTGAGAAAACAAACATCTTCGTTGCCGAACATTGTACTGTGTGAAAAACCTAATTCGGATCTAGAATTCAGTTGCTTTCCTACAAAGACGGTTGAGTGCAGCAAGTTCAAACATTCCTTGTTAATGTAATCTCAAAAGATGCACAACTTAGTGGATTCGCCTCATTTCTAAAGTAATTTCTTTAGAAAAGAAACATCTTCAGTACCGAACACTGTACTGTGTGAAATAAGTTAATTCGCTTCTAGGAATCAGTTTAATTTCTACGAAGATGTTTGAGTGCAGCCAGTTCAAACTTTCCTTGTTAATGTAATCTGCAAAGATGGCCAAGTTAGTAGATTCACCTCATTTGTAAAGTAGTTTGTTGAGAAAACAAACATCTTCATTGCCGAACATTGTACAGTGTGAAAAAAGATAATTCGGATCTAGAATTCAGTTGCTTTCCTACAAAGACGGTTGAGTGCAGCAAGTTCAAACATTCCTTTTTAATGTATTCTAAAAAGATGCACAACGTAGTGCATTTGCCTCATTTCTAAAGTAATTTCTTTAGAAAAGAAACATCTTCAGTACGGAACACTGTACTGTGTGTAATGTTAATTCGCTTCTAGGAATCAGTTTAATTTCTACGAAGATGGTTGAGTCCAGCAAGTTCAAACTTTTCTTGTTAATATAATCTAAAAAGATGGCCAAGTTACTAGATTCGCCTCATTTGTAAAGTAGTTTGTTCAGAAAACAAACATCTTCATTGCCCAACATTGTACTGTGTGAATTAAGCTCATTCGGTTCTAGGTATCACTTGTTTTCCTACAAAGAACGTGTAGTGCAGCAAGATCAAACATTCCTTGTTAATGTAACATAAAAACATGCACAACGTAGTAGATTGGCCTCATTTCGAATGTAGTTTGTTTAGAAAACAAACATCTTCATTACCGAACACTGTACTATGTGAAATAAGCTAGTTTAGTTCTAGTAATAACTTGCTTTCCTACAAAGAAGGTTGAGTGCAGCAAGTTCAAACTTTCCTATTTTGTGTAATCTAACAAGATGCACAAGTTAGTGGATTCGCGTCATTTCTGAAGTAGTTTCTTTAGAAAAACACCTTCATTGCCAAATATTGTACTGTATGAAATAAGCTTATTCGGTTCTGGAATCAGTTTACATTCTACGAAGATGGTTGAGTTTAGCAAGTTCAAACATTTCCTTGTTAATGTGCTCTAAAAAGATGTCCAAGTTAGTAGATTTGCCTCATAGGTAAAGTAGTTTGTTGAGAAAACACACATCTTCAGTACCGAACATTGTACTGTGTTAAATAAGTTAATTCCGTTCCAGGAATCAGTTTCCTTTCTACGAAGATGGTTGAGTTTAGCTATTTCAAACTTTCCTTGTTAATTTAATCTAAAAAGATGTCCAAGATAGTAGATTCGCCTCATTTCTAAAGTAGTTTCTTTAGAAAAAAACCTTCATTGCCAAACATTGTACTGTATGAAATAAGCTTATTTGGTTCTAGGAATCAGTTTACATTCTACGAAGATGGTTGAGTTTAGCAAGTTCAAACTTTCCTTGTTAATGAAATCTAAAAAGATGTCCAAGTTAGTAGATTTGCCTCATTTGTAAAGTAGTTTGTTGAGAAAATTAACATCTTTATTGCCAACATTGTACTGTGTGAAATAAGCTCATTCGGTTCTAGGAATCACTTGCTTTCCTACAAAGAAGGTTGAGTGCAGCAAGTTCAAACTTTCCTTGTTAATGTAATCTTAAAAGATACACAACTTAGTAGATTGGCCTCATTTCTAAAGTATTTTCTTTTGAAAAACAAACATCTTCAGTACCGAACACTGTACTGTGGGAAATAAGTTAATTCGCTTCTAGGAATCAGTTTAATTTCTACGAAGAAGGTTGAGTGCAGCAAGTTCAAACTTTAGTTGTTAATGTAATCTAAAATGATGGCAAAGTTTGAAGATTCGCCTCATTTGTAAAGTACTTTGTTGAGAAAACAAACATCTTCATTGCCAACATTGTACTCTGTGAAATAAGCTCATTCGGTTCTAGGAATCAGTTGCTTTACTACAAAGAAGGTTGAGTGCAGCAAGTTCAAACCTTCCTTGCTAATGTAATCTAAAAAGATGCACAACTTAGTAGATTGGCCTCATTTCTAAAGTAGTTTCTTTAGAAAAGAAACCTCTTCAGTACCGAACACTGTACTGTGTGATATAAGTTAATTCACTTCTGAGAATAATTTTAATTTCTACGAAGATGGTTGAGTGCAGCAAGTTCAAACCTTCCTTGTTAATGTAATCTAAAGAGGTGCACAAATTAGTAGATTGGCCCCATTTCTAAAGTAGTTTGTTTAAAAACAAACATCTTCATTACCAAACACTGTACTATGTGAAATAAGCTAGTTCCATTCTAGGAATCACTTGCTTTCCTACGAAGAAGGTTGAGTGCAGCAAGTTCAAACTTTCCTCGTTTGTGTAATCTAACAAGGTTTACAAGTTCGTGGATTCGCTTCATTTCTAAAGTGGTTTCCTTATAAAACAAACATCTTCAGTACTGAGCACTGTACTGTGTGAAATAAGTTAATTCGGTTCTAGGAACCAGTTTCCTTTCTACGAAGATGGTTGAGTGCAGCAAGTTCAAACTTTCCTTGTTAATGTAATCTAAAAAGATGGCCAAGTTAGCAGAGTCACCTCATTTGTAAAATAGTTTTTTGAGAAAATTAACATCTTTATTGCCAAACATTGTACTGTGTGAAATAAGCTCATTCGGTTCTAGGAATCACTTGCTTTCCTACAAAGAAGGTTGAGTGCAGCAAGTTCAAAGTCTCTTTGTTAATGTAATCTGAAAAGATGCACAACTTAGTAGATTGGCCTCATTCCTAAAGTAGTTTGTTTACAAAACAAACATCTTCACTACCGAACACTGTACTATGCGAAATAAACTAGTTCCGTTCTAGGAATCACTTGCTTTCCTACGAAGAAGGTTGAGTGCAGCAAGTTCAAACTTTCCTAGTTTGTGTAATCTAACAAGATGTACAAGTTAGTGGATTCACCTCATTTCTAAAGTAGTTTCTTTAGAAAAGAATCATCTTCAGTACCGAACACTGTACTGTGTGAAATAAGTGAATTCTCTTCTAGGAATCAGTTTAATTTCTACGAAGATAGTTGAGTGCAGCAAGTTCAAACTTTCCTTGTTAATGTAATCTAAAAAAGATGGCCAAGTTACTAGATTCGCCTCATTTGTAAAGTAGTTTGTTGAGAAAACAAACATCTTCATTGCCCAACATTGTACTGTGTGAATTAAGCTCATTCGGTTCTAGGTATCACTTGTTTTCCTACAAAGAACGTGTAGTGCAGCAAGATCAAACATTCCTTGTTAATGTAACATAAAAACATGCACAACGTAGTAGATTGGCCTCATTTCTAATGTAGTTTGTTTAGAAAACAAACATCTTCATTACCAAACACTGTACTATGTGAAATAAGCTAGTTTAGTTCTAGTAATAACTTGCTTTCCTACAAAGAAGGTTGAGTGCAGCAAGTTCAAACTTTCCTATTTTGTGTAATCTAACAAGATGCACAAGTTAGTGGATTTGAGTCATTTCTGAAGTAGTTTCTTTAGAAAAACACCTTCATTGCCAAATATTGTACTGTATGAAATAAGTTTATTCAATTCTGGAATCAGTTTACATTCTACGAAGATGGTTGAGTTTAGCAAGTTCAAACATTTCCTTGTTAATGTAATCTAAAAAGATGTCCAAGTTAGTAGATTTGCCTCATTTGTAAAGTAGTTTGTTGAGAAAACACACATCTTCAGTACCGAACATTGTACTGTGTTAAATAAGTTAATTCCGTTCCAGGAATCAGTTTCCTTTCTACGAAGATGGTTGAGTTTAGCTATTTCAAACTTTCCTTGTTAATTTAATCTAAAAAGATGTCCAAGATAGTAGATTCGCCTCATTTCTAAAGTAGTTTCTTTAGAAAAAAACCTTCATTGCCAAACATTGTACTGTATGAAATAAGCTTATTTGGTTCTAGGAATCAGTTTACATTCTACGAAGATGGTTGAGTTTAGCAAGTTCAAACTTTCCTTGTTAATGAAATCTAAAAAGATGTCCAAGTTAGTAGATTTGCCTCATTTGTAAAGTAGTTTGTTGAGAAAATTAACATCTTTATTGCCGAACATTGTACTGTGTGAAATAAGCTCATTCGGTTCTAGGAATCACTTGCTTTCCTACAAAGAAGGTTGAGTGCAGCAAGTTCAAACTTTCCTTGTTAATGTAATCTTAAAAGATACACAACTTAGTAGATTGGCCTCATTTCTAAAGTATTTTCTTTTGAAAAGAAACATCTTCAGTACCGAACACTGTACTGTGGGAAATAAGTTAATTCGCTTCTAGGAATCAGTTTAATTTCTACGAAGAAGGTTGAGTGCAGCAAGTTCAAACTTTAGTTGTTAATGTAATCTAAAATGATGGCAAAGTTTGAAGATTCGCCTCATTTGTAAAGTACTTTGTTGAGAAAACAAACATCTTCATTGCCGAACATTGTACTCTGTGAAATAAGCTCATTCGGTTCTAGGAATCAGTTGCTTTACTACAAAGAAGGTTGAGTGCAGCAAGTTCAAACCTTCCTTGCTAATGTAATCTAAAAAGATGCACAACTTAGTAGATTGGCCTCATTTCTAAAGTAGTTTCTTTAGAAAAGAAACCTCTTCAGTACCGAACACTGTACTGTGTGATATAAGTTAATTCACTTCTGAGAATAATTTTAATTTCTACGAAGATGGTTGAGTGCAGCAAGTTCAAACCTTCCTTGTTAATGTAATCTAAAGAGGTGCACAAATTAGTAGATTGGCCCCATTTCTAAAGTAGTTTGTTTAGAAAACAAACATCTTCATTACCAAACACTGTACTATGTGAAATAAGCTAGTTCCATTCTAGGAATCACTTGCTTTCCTACGAAGAAGGTTGAGTGCAGCAAGTTCAAACTTTCCTCGTTTGTGTAATCTAACAAGGTTTACAAGTTCGTGGATTCGCTTCATTTCTAAAGTGGTTTCCTTATAAAACAAACATCTTCAGTACTGAGCACTGTACTGTGTGAAATAAGTTAATTCGGTTCTAGGAACCAGTTTCCTTTCTACGAAGATGGTTGAGTGCAGCAAGTTCAAACTTTCCTTGTTAATGTAATCTAAAAAGATGGCCAAGTTAGCAGAGTCACCTCATTTGTAAAATAGTTTTTTGAGAAAATTAACATCTTTATTGCCAAACATTGTACTGTGTGAAATAAGCTCATTCGGTTCTAGGAATCACTTGCTTTCCTACAAAGAAGGTTGAGTGCAGCAAGTTCAAACTTTCCTTGTTAATGTAATCTTAAAAGATGCACAACTTAGTAGATTGGCCTCATTTCTAAAGTAGTTTCTTAAGAAAAGAACCATCTTCAGTACCGAATGCTGTATGGTGTGAAATAAGTTAATTCGCTTCTAGGAATCAGTTTAATTTCTACGAAGACGGTTGAGTGCAGCAAGTTCAAACTTTCCTTGTAAATATAATCTAAAAAGATGGCCAAGTTAGAAGATTTGCCTCATTTGTAAAGTACTTTGTTGAGGAAACAAACATCTTCATTGCCGAACATTGTACTGTGTGAAATAAGCTCATTCGGTTCTAGGAATCACTTGCTTTCCTACAAAGAAGGTTGAGTGCAGCAAGTTCAAAGTCTCTTTGTTAATGTAATCTGAAAAGATGCACAACTTAGTAGATTGGCCTCATTCCTAAAGTAGTTTGTTTACAAAACAAACATCTTCACTACCGAACACTGTACTATGCGAAATAAACTAGTTCCGTTCTAGGAATCACTTGCTTTCCTACGAAGAAGGTTGAGTGCAGCAAGTTCAAACTTTCCTAGTTTGTGTAATCTAACAAGATGTACAAGTTAGTGGATTCACCTCATTTCTAAAGTAGTTTCTTTAGAAAAGAATCATCTTCAGTACCGAACACTGTACTGTGTGAAATAAGTGAATTCTCTTCTAGGAATCAGTTTAATTTCTACGAAGATGGTTGAGTGCAGCAAGTTCAAACTTTCCTTGTTAATGTAATCTAAAACGATGGCCAAGTTAGTAGATTCGCCTCATCTGTAAAGTAGTTTGTTGAGAAAACAAACATCTTCATTGCGGAACATTGTACTGTGTGAAATAAGCTCATTCGGTTCTAGGAATCAGTTGCTTTCCTAGAAAGAAGGTTGAGTGCAGCAAGTTCAAACTTTCCTTGTTAATGTAATCTGAAAAGCTGCCCAACTTAGTAGATTTTCCTCATTTCTAAAGTAGTTTGTTTACAAAACAAACATCTTCATTACCCAACACTGTACTATGTGAAATGAGCTAGTTCCGTTCTAGGAATCACTTGGTTTCCTACGAAGAAGTTTGAGTGCAGCAAGTTCAAACTTTCCTAGTTTGTGTAATCTAAGAAGATGTACAAGGTAGTGGTTTTGAGTCATTTCTAAAGTGGTTTCTTTAGAAAACAAACATCTTCAATACTGAGCACTGTACTGTGTGTAATAAGTTAATTCAATTCTAGGAATCAGTTTCCTTTCTACGAAGATGGTTGAGTGCAGCAAGTTCAAACTTTCCTTGTTAATGTAATCCAAAAAGATGGGCAAATTAGCAGATTCACCTCATTTGTAAGGTAGTTTGTTGAGAAAATTAACATCTTTATTGCCGAACATTGTACTGTGTGAAATAAGCTCATTCGGTTCTAGGAATCACTTGCTTTCCTACTAAGAAGGTTGAGTGCAGCAAGTTCAAACTTTCCTTGTTAATGTAATCTAAAATGATGCAGAACGTAGTAGGTTGGCCTCATTTCTAAAGTAGTTTCTTTAGAAAAGAAACATCTTCTGTACCGAACACTGTACTGTGTGAAATAAGTTAATTCGCTTCTAGGAATCAGTTTAATTTCTACGAAGATGGTTGAGTGCAGCAAGTTCAAACTTTCCTCGTTTGTGTAATCTAACAAGATGTACAAGTTAGTGGATTCACGTCATTTCTGAAGTGGTTTCTTTAGAAAACAAACATCTTCAGTAGTGAGCACTGCACTGTGTGAAATAAGTTAATTCGCTTCTAGGAATCAGTTTAATTTCTACGAAGATGGTTGAGTGCAGCAAGTTCAAACTTTCCTCGTTTGTGTAATCTAACAAGATGTACAAGTTAGTGGATTCACGTCATTTCTGAAGTGGTTTCTTTAGAAAACAAACATCTTCAGTAGTGAGCACTGCACTGTGTGAAATAAGTTAATTCGGTTCTAGGAATCAGTTTCCTTTCTACGAAGATGGTTGTGTGCAGCAAGTTCAAACTTTCCTTGTTAATGTAATCTAAAAAGATGTCCAAGTTAGTATATTTGACTCATTTGTAAGGTAGTTTGTTGAGAAAACAAACATCTTCATTGCGGAATATTGTACTGTATGAAAAAAGTTAATTTGAATCTAGAATTCAGTCGCTTTCCTACAAAGACGGTTGAGTGCAGCAATTTGAAACATTCCTTGTTAATGTAATCTAAAAAGATGCACAACTTAGTGGATTCACCTCATTTCTAAAGTAATTTCTTTAGAAAAGAAACAACTTCACTACTGAACACTGTACTGTGTGAAATAAGTTAATTCGCTTCCAGGAATCAGTTTAATTTCTACGAAGATGGTTTAGCGCAGCAAGTTCATACTTTCCTTGTTAATGTAATCTGCAAAGATGGCCAAGTTAGTAGATTCACCTCATTTGTAAAGTAGTTTGTTGAGAAAACAAACATCTTCATTGCGGAACATTGTACTGTGTGAAAAAAGCTAATTCGGATCTAGAATATAGTTGCTTTCCTACAAAGACTGTTGAGAGCAGCAAGTTCAAACATTCCTTGTTAATGTATTCTAAAAAGGTGCACAACGTAGGGGATTAGCCTCATTTCTAAAGTAATTTCTTTAGAAAAGAAACATCTTCAGTACCGAACACTGTACTGTGTGAAATAAGTGAATTCGCTTCTAGGAATCAGTTTAATTTCTACGAAGATGGTTGAGTGCAGCAAGTTCAATCTTTCCTTGTTAATGTAATCTAAAAAGATGGCCAAGTTAGTAGATTCACGTCATTTGTAAAGTAGTTTGTTGAGAAAACAAACATCTTCATTGCCAAACATTGTACTGTGTGAAATAAGCTCATTCGGTTCTAGGAATCAGTTGCTTTCCTACAAAGAAGGTTGAGTGCAGCAAGTTCAAACTTTCCTTGTTAATGTAATCTGAAAAGGTTGCACAACTTAGTAGATTGGCCTCATTTCTAAAGTAGTTTGTTTACAACACAAACATCTTCATTACCGAACACTATACTAGGTGAAATGAGTTAGTTCGGTTTTAGGAATCACTTGCTTTCCTACGAAGAAAGTTGACTGCAGCAAGTTCAAACTTTCCTCGTTTGTGTAATCTAACAAGATTTACAAGTTAGTGGATTTGCTTCGTTTCTAAAGTGGTTTCCTTATAAAACAAACATCTTCAGTACTGAACACTGTACTGTGTGAAATAAGTTAATTCGGTTCTTGGAATCAGGTTCCATTCTGCGAAGATGGTTGAGTGCACCAAGTTC
The DNA here is from genome assembly GCA_036365145.1 of Orientallactaga sibirica. Classification (NCBI taxonomy): domain Eukaryota; kingdom Metazoa; phylum Chordata; class Mammalia; order Rodentia; family Dipodidae; genus Orientallactaga; species Orientallactaga sibirica. The sequence goes on along the minus strand of JAEOAD010001751.1, from coordinate 211,351 downwards.
AAACTTTCCTTGTTAATGTAATCTAAAAAGATGGCCAAGTTAGCAGAGTCACCTCATTTGTACAGTAATTTGTTGAGAAAATTAACATCTTTATTGCTGAACAATGTACTATGTTAAATAAGCTCATTCGGTACTAGAAATCACTTGCTTTCCTACAAAGAAGGTTGAGTGCAGCAAGATCAAACTTTCCTTGTTAATGGAATGTAAAAAGATGCACAACTTAGTAGATTGGCCTCATTTCTAAAGTTGTTTCTTTAGAAAAGAAACATCTTCACTACTGAACACTGTACTGTGTGAAATGAGTTAATTCGCTTCTAGGAATCAGTTTAATTTCTACGAAGATGGTTGAGTCCAGCAAGTTCAAACTTTCCTTGATAATGTAATCGAAAAAGATGCACAACTTAGTGGATTCGCCTCATTTCTAAAGTAGTTTCTTTAGAAAAGAAACATCTTCAGTACCGAACACTGTACTGTGTGAAATAAGTGAATTCGCTTCTAGGAATCAGTTTAATTTCTACGAAGATGGTTGAGTGCAGCAAGTTGTAACTTTCCTTGTTAATGTAATCTAAAAAGATGGCCAAGTTAGTAGATTCGCCTCATTTGTAAAATAGTTTGTTGAGAAACCAAACATCTTCATTGCCAAACATTGTACTGTGTGAAATGAGCTCATTCGGTTCTAGGACTCAGTTGCTTTCCTATAAAGAAGGTTGAGTGCAGCAAGTTCAACCTTTCCTTGTTAATGTAATCTGACAAGATGCATAACTTAGTAGATTGGCCTCATTTCTAAAGTAGTTTGTTTACAAACAAACATCTTCATTACCGAACACTATACTATGTGAAATGAGCTAGTTCGGTTCTTGGAATCTCTTGCTTTCCTACGAAGAAGGTTGAGTGCAGCAAGTTCAAACTTTCCTAGTTTGTGTAATCTAACAAGATGTACAAGTTGGTGGTTTTGCGTCATTTCTAAATTAGTTTCTTTAGAAAACAAACCTCTTCAGTCCCGAACACTGTACTGTGTGTAATAAGTTAATTCGGTTCTAGGAATCAGTTTCCTTTCTACCAAGATGTTGAGTGCAGCAAGTTCAAACTTTCCTTTTTAATGTAATGTAAAATGATGGCCAAGTTGGTAGATTCTCCTCATTTCTAAAGTAGTTTCTTTAGAAAAGAAACATCTTCAGTACTGAACACTGTACTGTGTGAAATAAGGTAAATCGGGTCTAGGAATCAGTTTAATTCCTACGAAGATGGTTGAGTGCAGCAAGTTCAAACTTTCCTTGTTAATGTAATCTAAAAAGATGCACAACTTAGTAGATTGGCCTCATTTATAAAGTAGTTTGTTTACAAAACAAACATTTTCATTTCCGAACACTATACTATGTGAAATGAGGTAGTTCGGTTCTAGCAATCACTTGCTTTCCTATGAAGAAGGATGAGTGCAGCAAATTCAAACTTACCTCGTTTGTGTAATCTAACAAGATGTACAAGTTAGTGGATTCGCATCATTTCTAAAGTGGTTTCTATAGAAAACAAACATCTTCAGTACCGAACAGTGTACTGTGTGAAATAAGTTAATTCGGTTCTAGGAATCAGTTTCCTTTCTACGAGGATGGTTGAGTGCAGCAAGTTCAAACTTTCCTTGTTAATGTAATCTAAAGAGATGGCCAAATTAGAAGATTGGCCTCATTTGTAAAGTAGTTTGTTGAGAAAACAAACATCTTCATTGCCGAACATTGTACTGTGTGAAATAAGCTCATTCGGTTCTAGGAATCAGTTGCTTTACTACAAAGAAGGTTGAGTTCAGCAAGTTCAAACTTTCCTTGTTAATGTAATCTGAAAAGATGCACAACTTAGTAGATTGGCCTCATTTCTAAAGTAGTTTGTTTACAAAACAAACATCTTCATTACCGCACACTGTACTATGTGAAATGAGCTAGTTCAATTCTAGGAATCACTTGCTTTCCTACGAAGAAGGTTGAGTGCAGCAAGTTCAAACTTTCCTAGTTTGTGTAATCTAACAAGATGTACAAGTTAGTGGATTCGACTCATTTCTAAAGTAGTTTCTTTAGAAAAGAAATATCTTCAGTACCGAACACTGTACTGTGTGAAATAAGTGAATTCGCTTCTAGGAATCAGTTTCCTTTCTACCAAGATTTTGAGTGCAGCAAGTTCAAACTTTCCTTTTTAATATAATCTAAAATGATGGCCAAGTTAGTAGATTCACCTCATTTGTAAAGTACTTTGTTGAGAAAATTAACGTCTTTATTGCCGAACATTGTACTGTGTGAAATAAGCTCATTCGGTTCTAGGAATCAGTTGGTTTCCAACAAAGAAGGTTGAGTGAAGCAAGTTCAAACTTTCCTTGTTAATGTAATCTAAAAAGATGCACAACTTCGTAGATTTGCCTCATTTCTAAAGTAGTTTCTGGAGAAAAGAAACATCTTCATTACCGAACACTGTACTATGTGAAATAAGCTAGTTCCGTTCTAGGAATCACTTGCTTTCCTACGAAGAAGCTTGAGCGCAGCAAGTTCAAACTTTCCTAGTTTGTGTAATCTAACAAAATGTACAACTTAGTAGATTCACATCATTTCTAAATTGGTTTCTTTAGAAAAGAAACATCTTCAGTACCGAACACTGTACTGTGTGAAATAAGTTAATTCGGTTCTAGGAATCAGTTTCCTTTCTACGAAGATGGTTGAGTTTAGCAAGTTCAAACTTTCCTTGTTAATGTAATCTAAAAAGATGTCCAAGTTAGTAGATTCGCCTCATTTCTAAAGTAGTTTCTTTAGAAAACAAACCTTCATTGCCAAACTTGTACTGTGTGAAATGAGCTAATTCGGTTCTAGGAATCAGTTTACTTTGACGAAGATCGTTGAGTTTAGCAATTTCAAACTTTCCTTGTTAATGTAATCTAAAAAGATGCACAACTTAGTAGATTGGCCTCATTTCTAAAGTAGTATCTTTAGAAAAGAAACGTCTTCAGTACTGAAAACTGTACTGTGTGAAATAAGTTAATTGGCTTCTAGGAATCAGTTTAATTTCTACGAAGAAGGTTGAGTGCAGCAAGTTCAAACTTTCCTTGTTAATGTAATCTAAAGAGATGTACAAGTTAGTGGATTCGCCTCATTTCTAAAGTAGTTTCTTTAGAAAAGAAATATCTTCAGTACCGAACACTGTACTGTGTGAAATAAGTTCAAGCTCATTCAGTTCTAGAATTCAGGTGCTTTCCTACAAAGACCATTGAATGCAGCAAGTTCAAACTTTCCTTGTTTATGTAATCTAAAAAGATGCACAAATTAGTGGATTCGCCTCATTTGTAAAGTAATTTCTTTAGAAAAGAAACATCTTCAGTACCGAACACTGTACTGTGTGAAATGAATTAATTCTCTTCTAGGAATCAGTTTAATTTCTACGAAGATGGTTGAGTGCAGCAAGTTCAAACTTTCCTTGTTAATGTAATTTGCAAAGATGGCCAAGTTAGTAGATTCACCTCATTTGTAAAGTAGCTTGTTGAGAAAACAAACATCTTCATTGACTAACATTGTACTGTGTTAAAAATGCTAATTCGTATCTAGAATTCAGTTGCTTTCCCAGAAAGACGGTTGAGTGCAGCAAGTTCAAATATTCCTTGTTAATGTATTCTAAAAAGATCCACAACTTAGTGGATTCGCCTCATTTCTAAAGTAATTTCTTGAGAAAAGAAACATCTTCAGTACCGAACACTGTAAAGTGTGAAATACGTTAATTCGCTTCTAGGAATCAGTTTAATTTCTACGAAGATGGTTGAGGGCAGCAAGTTCAAACTTTCCTTGTTAATGTAATCTGCAAAGATGGCCAAGTTAGTAGATTCACCTCATTTGTAAAGTAGTTTGTTGAGAAAACAAACATCTTCATTGCCGAACATTGTACTGTGTGAAAAAAGCTAATTCGGAACTAGAATTCAGTTGCTTTCCTACAAAGACGGTTGAGTGCAGCAAGTTCAAACATTCCATGTTAATGTATTCTAGAAAGATGCACAACTTAGTGTATTCGCCTCATTTCTAAAGTAATTCTTTAGAAAAGAAACATCTTCAGTTACTGTGTGAAATAAGTTAATTGGGTTCTAGGAATCAGTTTCCTTTCTACAAAGATGGTTGAGTTTAGCAAGTTCAAACTTTCCTTGTTAATGTAATCTAAAAAGATGTCCAAGCTAGTAGATTCACCTCATTTCTAAAGTAGTTTCTTTAGAAAACGAACTTTCATTGCCAAAGATTGTACTGTGTGAAATGAGCTAATTCGGTTCTAGGTATCAGTTTACTTTCTACGAAGATGGTTGAGTTTAGCAAGTTCAAACTTTCCTTGTTAATGTAATCTAAAAAGATGTCCAAGTTAGTAGATTCGCCTCATTTCTAAAGTAGTTTCTTTAGAAAACAAACCTTCATTGCCAATCATTGTACTGTGTGAAATGAGCTAATTCGGTTGTAGGAATCAGTATACTTTCTACGAGGATGGTTCAGTTTATCAAGTTGAAACTTTCCTTGTTAATGTAATCTAAAAAGATGTCCAAGTTAGTAGATTTGCCTCATTGGTAAAGTACTCTGTTGAGAAAACAAACATCTTCATTGCCGAACATTGTACTGTGTGAAAAAAAGCTAATTTAGTTCTAGAAATCAGTTGCTTTCCTAAAAAGACGGTTGAGTGCAGCAAGTTAAAACTTCCCTTGTTAATATAATCTAAAAAGATGCACAACGTATTACATTGGCCTCATTTCTAAAGTAGTTTCTTTAGAAAAGGAACATCTTCAGTAACGAACACTGTACTATGTGAAATAAGTTAATTCCCTTCTAGGAATCAGTTTAATTTCTACGAAGAAGGTTGAGTGCAGCAAGTTCAAATTTTCCTAGTTTGTGTAATCTAACAAGATGTACAAGTTAGTGGATTGGCCTCATTTCTAATGTAGTTCCTTTAGAAAAGAAACATCTTCAGTAGCAAACACTGTACGTGTGAAATAAGTTAATTCGCTTCTAGGAATCAGTTTAATTTCTATGAAGTAGGTTGAGTGCACCAAGTTCAAACTTTCCTTGTTAATGTAATCTAAAAAGATGTCCAAGTTAGAAGATTCGCCTCATTTGTAAAGTACTTTGTTGAGAAAAACAAACATCTTCATTGCCGAACATTGTACTATGTGAAATGAGCTCATTCGTTTCTAGGAATCAGTTGCTTTCCTACAAAGAATGTTGAGTGCAGCAAGTTCAAACTTTCCTTGTTAATGTAATCTAAAAAGATGTCCAAGTTAGTAGATTTGCCTCATTTGTAAAGTAGTTTGTTGAGAAAACAAACATCTTCATTGGCGAACATTGTACTGTGTGAAAAAAGGTAATTCGGATCTAGAATTCAGTTGCTTTCCTACAAAGACGGTTGAGTGCAGCAAGTTCAAACATTCCTTTTTAATGTATTCTAAAAAGATGCACAACTTAGTGCATTCGCCTCATTTCTAAAGTAGTTTCTTTAGAAAAGAAACATCTTCAGTACGGAACACTGTACTGTGTGTAATGTTAATTCGCTTCTAGGAATCAGTTAAATGTCTACGAAGATGGTTGAGTCCAGCAAGTTCAAACTTTCCTTGTTAATGTAATCTAAAAAGATGGCCAAGTTATTAGATTCGCCTCATTTGTAAAGTAGTTTGTTGAGAAAACAAACATCTTCATTGCCGAACATTGTACTGTGTGAATTAAGCTCATTCGGTTCGAGGAATCACTTGCTTTCCTACAAAGAAGGTGTAGTGCAGCAAGTTCAAACATTCCTTGTTAATGTAACATAAAAACATGCACAACTTAGTAGTTTGGCCTCATTTCTAAAGTCGTTTGTTTAGAAAACAAACATCTTCATTACCGAACACTGTACTAAGCTAGTTTGGTTCTAGTAATAACTTGCTTTCCTACGAAGAAGGTTGAGTGCAGCAAGTTCAAACTTTCCTAGTTTGTGTAATCTAACAAGATGCACAAGTTAGTTTATTCACGTCATTTCTGAAGTAGTTTCTTTAGAAAACACAAATCTTCAGTACCGAACATTGTACTGTGTTAAATAAGTTAATTCGGTTCCAGGAAACAGTTTCCTTTCTACGAAGATGGTTGAGTTTATCAAGTTCAAACTTTCCTTGTTAATGTAATCTTAAAAGATGTCCAAGTTAGTAGATTCGCCTCATTTCTAAAGTAGTTTCTTTAGAAAAAAAACCTTCATTGCCAAACATTGTACTGTATGAAATAAGCTTATTCGGTTCTAGGAATCAGTTTACTTTCTACGAAGATGGTTGAGTTTAGCAAGTTCAAACTTTCCTTGTTAATGTAATCTAAAAAGATGTCCAAGTTAGTAGATTTTTCTCATTGCTAAAGTACTTTGTTGAGAAAACAAACTTCTTCATTGCGGAACATTGCACTGGGTGTAAAAAGCTAATTCGGTTCTAGAATTCAGTTGCTTTCCTACAAAGATGGTTGAGTGCAGAAAGTTCAAACTTTCCGTGTTAATGTAATCTAAAAAGATGGAAAACTTAGTAGATTGGCCTCATTTGTAAATAGTTTCTTTACTAAAGAAACATCTTCAGTACCGAACACTGTACTGTGTGAAATAAGTTAATTCACTTCTAGGAATCAGTTTAATTTCTACGAAGAAGGTTGAGTGCAGCAAGTTCAAGCTATCCTTGTTAATGTAATCTAAAAAGATGCACAACTTAGTAGATTGGCCTCATTTCTAAAGTAGTTTGTTTACAAAACAAACATCTTCATTACCAAACACTCTACTATGTGAAATGAGCTACTTCGGTTCTAGGAATCACTTGCTTTCCAACGAAGAAGGTTGAGTGCAGCAAGTTCAAACTTTCCTAGTTTGTGTAATCTAAAAAGATGTACAAGTTAGTGGATTCGCGTCATTTCTAAAGTGGTTCCTTTAGAAAACAAACATCATCAGTACTGAACAGTGTCCTGTGTGAAATAAGTTAATTCTGTTCTAGGAATCAGTTTCCTTTCTCCGAAGGTGGTTGAGTGCAGCAAGATCAAACTTTCCTTGTTAATGTAATCTAAAAAGATGGCCAAGTTAGCAGATTCACCTCATTTGTAAAGTAGTTTGTTGAGAAAATTAACATCTTTATTGCCGAACCTTGTACTGTGTGAAATAAGCTCATTCGGTTCTAGGAATCACTTGCTTTCCTACAAAGAAGGTTGACCGCAGCAAGTTCAAACTTTCCTTGTTAATGTAATCAAAAAAGATGCACAACTTAGTAGATTGGCCTCATTTCTAAAGTAGTTTCTTTCGTAAAGAAACATCTTCAGTATCCAACACTGTACTGTGTGAAATAAGTTAATTCGCTTCTAGGAATCAGTTTAATTTCTACGAAGAAGGTTGAGTGCAGCAAGTTCAAACTTTCCTTGTTAATGTAATCTAAAAAGATGCACAACGTAGTAGATTGGCCTCATTTCTAAAGTAGTTTGTTTACAAAACAAAAATCTTCATTACCAAACACTCTACTATGTGAAATGAGCTAGTTCGGTTCTAGGAATCACTTGCTTTCCTAAGAAGAAGGTTGAGTGCAGCAAGTTCAAACTTTCCTAGTTTGTGTAATCTAAAAAGATGTACAAGTTAGTGGATTCGCATCATTTCTAAAGTGGTTCCCTTAGAAAACAAACATCATCAGTACTGAACAGTGTCCTGTGTGAAATAAGTTAATTCTGTTCTAGGAATCAGTTTCCTTTCTCCGAAGGTGGTTGAGTGCAGCAAGATCAAACTTTCATTGTTAATGTATTCTAAAAAGGTGCACAACTTAGGGGATTAGCCTCATTTCTAAAGTAATTTCTTTAGAAAGAATCATCTTCAGTACCGAACACTGTAATGTGTGAAATAAGGTAATTCGGATCTAGGAATCAGTTTAATTTCTACGAAGATGGTTGAGTGCAGCAAGTTCAAACTTTCCTTGTTAATGTAATCTAAAAAGATGGCCAAGTTAGCAGAGTCACCTCATTTGTAAAGTATTTTGTTGAGAAAATTAACATCTTTATTGCCGAACATTGTACTGCGTGAAATAAGCTCATTCGGTTCTAGGAATCAATTGCTTTCCTACAGAGAAGGTTGAGTGCAGCAAGTTCAAACTTTCCTTGTTAATGTAATCTAAAAAGATGCACAACTTAGTAGATTGGCCTCATTTCTAAAGTAGTTTGTATAGAAAAGAAACATCTTCAGTACCGAACACTGTACAGTGTGAAATAAGTTAATTCGCTTCTAGGAATCAGTTTCCTTTCTACGAAGATGGTTGAGTGCAGCAAGTTCAAACTTTCCTAGTTTGTGTAATCTAACAAGATGTACAAGTTAGTGCATTCGCCTCACTTCTAAAGGAGTTTCTTTAGAAAAGAAACATCTTCAGTACCGAACACTGTTCTGTGTGAAATAAGGTAATTCGGTTCTCGGAATCATTGGCTTTCCTACAAAGAAGGTTGAGTGCAGCAAGTTCAAACTTTCTTTGTTAATGTAACCTAAAAAGATGCACAACTCAGTAGATTAGCCTCATTTCTAAAGTAGTTTGTTTAAAAAACAAACATCATCATTAACGAACACTGTACTATGTGAAATGAGCTAGTTCCATTCTAGGAATCACTTGCTTTCCTACGATAAGGTTGAGTGCAGCAAGTTCAAACTTTCCTAGTTTGTGTAATCTATGAAGATGTACAAGTTAGTGGATTCGAGTCGTTTCTAAAATGGTTTCTTTAGAAAACAAACATCTTCAGTACTGAGCACTGTACTGTCTGAAATAAGTTAATTCGATTCTAGGAATCAGTTTCCTTTCTACAAAGATGGTTGAGTGCAGCAAGTTCAAACTTTCCTTGTTAATGTAATCTAAAAAGATGGCCAAGTTAGCAGATTCACCTCATTTGTAAGGTAGTTTGTTGAGAAAAGTAACATCTTTATTGCCGAACATTATACTGTGTGAAGTGAGCTCATTCAGTTCTAGGAATCAGTTGCTTTCCTACAAAGAAGGTTGAATGCAGCAAGTTCAAACTTTCCTTGTTAATGGAATCTAAAAAGATGCACAACTTAGTAGATTGGCCTCATTTCTAAAGTAGTTTCTTTTGAAAAGAAACATCTTCAGTACCGAACACTGTACTGTGTGAAATGAGTTAATTCGCTTCTAGGAATCAGTTCAATTTCTGCGAAGATGGTTGAGTGCAGCAAGTTCAAACTTTCCTAATTTGTGGAATCTAACAAGATGTACAAGTTAGTGGTTTCACGTCATTTCTAAATTAGTTTCTTTAGAAAACAAACATCTTCAGTACCGAACACTGTACTGTGTGAAATAAGTAAATTCGGTTCTAGGAATCAGTTTCCTTTCTACGAAGATGGTTGAGTTTCGCAAGTTCAAACTTTCCTTGTTAATGTAATCTAAAAAGATGTCAAGGTTAGTAGATTCGCCTCATTTCTAAAGTAGTTTCTTTAGAAAACAAACCTAAATTGCCAAACTTTGTACTGTGTGAAATAAGCTAATTCGGTTCTAGGAATGAGTTTACTTTCTACGAAGATGGTTGAGTTTAGCAAGTTAAAACTTTCCTTGTTAATGTGCCTAAAAGGATGTCCAAGTTATTAGATTTGCCTCATTGGTAAAGTAGTTTGTTGAGAAAACAAACATCTTCATTGCCGAACATTGTACTGTGTGAAAAAAGCTAATTTAGTTGTAGAATTCAGCTGCTTTACCACGAAGAAGGTTGAGTATAGCCAGTTCAAACTTTCCTTGTTAATGTAATCTAAAAAGATGCACAACGTAGTAGATTGGCCTCATTTCTAAAGTAGTTTCTTTAGAAAAGAAACATCTTCAGTACCGAACACTGTTCTGTGTGAAATAAGTGAATTCGCTTCTAGGAATCAGTTTAATTTCTACGAAGATGGTTGAGTGCAGCAAGTTCAAATTTTCCTAGTTTGTGAAATCTAAGAAGATATACAAGTTAGTGCATTCGCCTCATTTATAAAGTAGTTTCTTTAGAAAAGAAAAATCTTCAGTACCGAACACTGTTCGGTGTGAAATAAGGTAATTCGGATCTCGGAATCAGTTGCTTTCCTACAAAGAAGGTTGAGTGCAGCAAGTTCAAACTTTCCTGGTTAAAGTAACCTAAAAAGATGCACAACTTAGTAGATTCGCCTCATTTCTAAAGTAGTTTGTTTAGAAAACAAACATCTTCTTTACCGAACACTGTACTATGTGAAATAAGCTAGTTCCGTTCTAGGAATCACTTGGTTTCCTACGAAGAAGGTTGAGTGCAGCAAGTTCAAACTTTCCTAGTTTGTGTAATCTAACAAGATGTACAAGGTAGTGCATTCGCCTCATTTCTAAAGTAGTTTCTCTAGAAAAGAAACATCTTCAGTACCGAAACTGTACTGTGTGAAATAAGGTAATTCGGTTCTAGGAATCAGTTTAATTTCTACGAAGATGGTTGAGTGCAGCAAGTTCAAACTTTCCTTGTTAATGTAATCTAAAAAGATGCACAACTTAGTAGATTGGCCTCATTTCTAAAGTAGTTTGTTTACAAAACAAACATCTTCATTTCCGAACACTATACTATGTGACATGAGCTAGTTCGGTTCTAGGAATCACTTGCTTTCCTACGAAGAAGGTTGAGTGCAGCAGGTTCAAACTTTCCTCCTTTGTGTAATCTAACAAGATTTACCAGTTAGTAGATTTGCCTCATTTGTAAAGTGGTTTGTTGAGCAAAGAAACATCTTCATTGCGGAATATTGTACTGTGTTAAAAAAGTTAATTCGAATCTTGAATTCAGTTACTTTCCTACAAAGACGGTTGAGTGCAGCAATTTCAAACATTCCTTGTTAATGTAATCTAAAAAGATGCACAACTTAGTGGATTCGCCTCATTTCTAAAGTAATTTCTTTAGAAAAAAAACATCTTCAGTACCGAACACTGTACTGTGTGAAATAAGTTAATTCGCTTCCAGGAATCAGTTTAATTTCTATGAAGATGGTTGAGTGCAGCAAGTTCATACTTTCCTTCTTAATGTAATCAGCAAAGATGGCCAAGTTAGTAGATTCACCTCATTGGTAAAGTAGTTTGTTAAGAAAACAAACATCTTCATTGCGGAACAAATGTAGTGTGTGAAAAAAGCTAATTCAGATCTAAAATTTTGTTGCTTTTCTACAAAGACGGTGGAGTGCAGCAAGTTCAAACATTCCTTGTTAATGTATTCTAAAAAGGTGCACAACTTACGGGATTAGCCTCATTTCTAAAGTAATTTCTTTAGAAAAGAAACATCTTCAGTAACGAACACTGTACTGTGTGAAATAAGGTAATTCGGTTTTAGGAATCAGTTTAATTTCTACGAAGATGGTTGAGTGCAGCAAGATCAAACTTTCCTTGTTAATGTAATCTAAAAAGATGGCCAAGTTACCAGAGTCACCTCATTTGAAAAGTATTTTGTTGAGAAAATTAACATCTTTATTGCCAAATATTGTACTGCGTGAAATAAGCTCATTTGGTTATAGGAATCTCTTGCTTTCCTACAAAGAAGGTTGAGTGCAGCAAGTTCAAAATTTCCTTGTTAATGTAATCTAAAAAGATGCACAACTTAGTAGATTGGCCTCATTTCTAAAGTAGTTTGTTTAGAAAAGAAACATCTTCATTACCGAACACTGTACACTGTGAAACAAGTTAATTCTCTTCAAGGAATGAGTTTAATTTCTACGAAGAAGGTTGAGTGCAGCAAGTTAAAACTTTCATTGTTAATGTAATCTAAAAAGATGCACAACTTAGTAGATTGGCCTCATTTCTAAAGTAGTTCCTTCAGAAAAGAAACATCTTCAGTACCGAACACTGTACTGTGTGAAATAAGTGAATTCGCTTCTAGGAATCAGTTTAATTTCTACGAAGAAGTATGAGTGCAGCAAGTTCAAACTTTCCTCGTTTGTGTAATCTAACAAGAGGTACAAGTTAGTGGATTTGCGTCTTTTCTAAAGTGATTTCTTTAGAAAACAAACATCTTCAGTACTGAACACTGTACTGCGTGAAATAAGTTAATTCGGTTCTAGGAATCAGTTTCCTTTCTATGAAGATGGTTGAGTGCAGCAAGTTCAAACGTTCCTTGTTAATGTAATCTAAAAAAATGGCCAAGTTAGCAGAGTCACCTCATTTGTAAAATAGTTTGTTGAGAAAACAAACATCTTCATTGCCGAACATTGTACTGTGTGAAATAAGCTCATTCGGTTCTAGGAATCACTTGCTTTCCTACAAAGAAGGTTGAGTGCAGCAAGTTCAAACTTTCCTTGTTAATGTAATCTAAAAAGATGCACAACTTCGTAGATTGGCCTCATTTCTAAAGTAGTTTCTTTAGAAAAGAAACATCTTCAGTACCGAACACTGTACTGTGTGAAATAAGTTAATTGGCTTCTAGGAATCAGTTTAATTTCTTCGAAGATGGTTGAGTGCAGCAAGTTCAAACTTTCCTAGTTTGTGTAATCTAACAAGATGTACAAGTTAGTAGATTTGTGTCATTTCTAAATTAGTTTCTTTACAAAACAAAGATCTTCAGTACCGAACACTGTACTGTGTGAAATAAGTTCATTCGGTTCTAGGAATCAGTTTCCTTTCTACGAAGATGGTTGAGTTTAGCAAGTTCAAACTTTCCTTGTTAATGTAATCTAAAAAGATGTCCAAGTTAGTAGATTTGCCTCATTTCTAAATTACTTTCTTTGGAAAACAAACCTAATTGCCAAACTTTGTACTGTGTGAAATGAGCTAATTCGGTTCTAGGAATCAGTTTACTTTCTACGAAGTGGTTGAGTTTAGCAAGTTCAAACTTTCCTTGTTAATGTGCTCTAAAAAGATGTCCAAGTTAGTAGATTGGCCTCATTGGTAAAGTAGTTTGTTGAGAAAACAAACATCTTCATTGGCGAACATTGTACTGTGTGAAAAAAGCTAATTTAGTTCTAGAATTCAGTTGCTTTCCTACAAAGAAGGTGGAGTGCAGCCAGTTCAAACTTTCCTTGTTAATGTAATCTAAAAAGATGCACAACTTAGTAGATTGGCCTCATTTCTAAAGTAGTTTGTTTACAAAACAAACATCTTCATTACCAAACACTATACTATGTGACATGAGCTAGTTCGGTTCTAGGAATCACTTGCTTTCCTACGAAGAAGGTTGAGTGCAGCAGGTTCAAACTTTCCTCGTTTGTGCAATCTAACAAGATGTACCAGTTAGTAGATTTGCCTCATTTCTAAAGTGGTTTGTTGAGCAAAGAAACATCTTCATTGAGGAATATTGTACTGTGTGAAAAAAGTTAATTCAAATCTTGAATTCAGTTACTTTCCTACAAAGACGGTTGAGTGCAGCAATTTCAAACATTCCTTGTTAATGTAATCTAAAAAGATGCACAACTTAGTGGATTCGCCTCATTTCTAAAGTAATTTCTTTAGAAAAAAAACATCTTCAGTACCGAACACTGTACTGTGTGAAATAAGTTAATTCGCTTCCAAGAATCAGTTTAATTTCTACGAAGATATTTGAGTGCAGCAAGTTCATACTTTCCTTGTTAATGTAATCAGCAAAGATGGCCAAGTTAGTAGATTCACCTCATTTGTAAAGTAGTTTGTTAAGAAAACAAACATCTTCATTGCGGAACAAATGTACTGTGTGAAAAAAGCTAATTCGGATCTAAAATTTTGTTGCTTTCCTACAAAGACGGTGGAGTGCAGCAAGTTCAAACTTTCCTTGTTAATGTATTCTAAAAAGGTCCACAACTTAGGGGATTAGCCTCATTTCTAAAGTAATTTCTTTAGAAAAGAAACATCTTCAGTACCGAACACTGTACTGTGTGAAATAAGCTAGTTCCATTCTAGGAATCACTTGCTTTCCTACAAAGAAGGTTGAGTGCAGCAACTTCAAACTTTCTTAGTTTGTGTAATCTAAGAAGATGTACAAGTTAGTGGATGTGCCTCATTTCTAAAGTAGTTTCTTTAGAAAAGAAACATCTTCAGTACCGAACACTGTACTGTGTGAAATAAGTGAATTCGCTTCTAGGAATCAGTTTAATTTCTACGAAGATGGTTGAGTGCAGCAAGTTCAAACTTTCCTTGTTAATGTAATCTAAAAAGATGGCCAAGTTAGTAGATTCGCCTCATTTGTAAAGTAGTTTGTTGAGAAAACAAACATCTTCCTTGCCGAACATTGTACTGTGTGAAATAAGCTCATTTGGTTCTAGGAATCAGTTGCTTTCCTACAAAGAAGGTTGAGTGCAGGAAGTTCAAACTTTCCTTGTTAATGTAATCTGAAAAGATGCACAACTTAGTAGATTGGCCTCATGTAAAGTAGTTTGTTTACAAAACAAACATCTTCATTACCGAACACTATACTAGGTGAAATGAGCTAGTTCGGTTCTAGGAATCACTTGCTTTCCTACGAAGAAGGTTGAGTGCAGCAAGTTCAAACTTTCCTAGTTTGTGAAATCTAACAAGATGTACAAGTTAGTGCATTCGCCTCATTTCTAAAGTAGTTTCTTTAGAAAAGAAACATCTTCAGTACTGAACACTGTACTGTGTGAAATAAGGTAAATCGGTTTTAGGAATCAGTTTAATTTCTACAAAGATGGTTGAGTGCAGCAAGTTCAAACTTTCCTTGTTAATGTAATCTATAAAGATGCCCAACATAGTAGATTGGCCTCATTTCTAAAGTAGTTTGTTTACCAAACAAACATCTTCATTACCGAAGACTATACTATGTGAAATGAGATAGTTCAGTTCTAGGAATCACTTGCTTTCCTACGAAGAAGGATGAGTGCAGCAAATACAAACTTTCCTCGTTTGTGTAATCTAACAAGATGTACAAGTTAGCGGATTCATGTCGTTTCTGAAGTGGTTTCTTTAGAAAACAAAATCTTCAGTACTGAACACTGTACTGTGTGAAATAAGTTAATTCTGTTCTAGGAATCAGTTCCCTTTCTACGAAGATGGGAGAGTGCAGCAAGTTCAAACTTTCCTTGTTAATGTAATCTATAAAGATGCCCAACATAGTAGATTGGCCTCATTTCTAAAGTAGTTAGTTTACCAAACAAACATCTTCATTACCGAAGACTATACTATGTGAAATGAGCTAGTTCGGTTCTAGGAATCACTTGCTTTCCTACGAAGAAGGATGAGTGCAGCAAATACAAACTTTCCTCGTTTGTGTAATCTAACAAGATGTACAAGTTAGTGGATTCACGTCGTTTCTGAAGTGGTTTCTTTAGAAAACAAAATCTTCAGTACTGAACACTGTACTGTGTGAAATAAGTTAATTCTGTTCTAGGAATCAGTTTCCTTTCTACGAAGATGGTTGAGTGCAGCAAGTTCAAACATTCCTTGTTAATGTAATCTAAAAAAATGGCCAAGTTAGTAGATTCGCCTCATTTGTAAAGTAGTTTTTTGAGAAAATTAACATCTTTATTGCCGAACATTGTACTAGTGAAATAAGCTCATTCGGTTCTAGGAATCACTTGCTTTCCTACAAAGAAGGTTGAGTGCAGCAAGTTCAAACTTTCCTTGTTAATGGAATCTAAAAAGATGCACAACTTAGTAGATTGGCCTCATTTTTAAAGTAGTTTCTTTAGAAAAGAAACATCTTCAGTACCGAACACTGTACAGTGTGAAATAAGTTAATTCGCTTCTAGGAATCAGTTTAATTTCTACGAAGAAGGTTGAGTGCAGCAAGTTCAAACTTTCCTTGTTAATGTATTCTAAAAAGATGGCCAAGTTAGACAATTCGCCTCATTTGTAAAGTAGTTTGTTGAGAAAACAAACATCTTCATTGCCGAATATTGTAGTGTGTGAAATAAGCTAGTTCCGTTCTAGGAATCACTTGCTTTCCTATGAAGAAGGTTGAGTGCAGCAAGTTCAAACTTTCCTAGTTTGTGTAATCTAACAAGATGTACATGTTAGTGGATTCGCATCATTTGTAAAGTAGTTTCTTTAGAAAAGAAATATCTTCAGTACCGAACACTGTACTGTGTGAAATACGTGAATTCGCTTCTAGGAATCAGTTTAATTTCTACGAAGATGGTTGAGTGCAGCAAGTTCAAACTTTCCTTGTTACTGTAATCTAAAAAGATGGCCAAGTTAGTATTTCGCCTCATTTGTAAAGTATTTTGTTGAGAAAACAAACATCTTCATTGCCAAACATTGTACTGTGTGAAATAAGCTCATTCGGATCTAGGAATCATTTGCTTTCCTACAAAGAAAGTTGAGTGCAGCGAGTTCAAACGTTCCTTGTTAATGTAATCTGAAAAGTTGCACAACTTAGTAGATTGGCCTCATTTCTAAAGTAGTTTGTTTACAAAACAAACATCATCATTACCAAACACTATACTATGAAATGAGGTAGTTCGGTTCTAGGAATCATTTGCTTTCCTACGAAGAAGGTTGAGTGGAGCAAGTTCAAACTTTCCTTGTTAATGTAATTTAAAAAGATGGCCAAGTTAGTATTTCGCCTCATTTGTAAAGTATTTTGTTGAGAAAATAAACATCTTCATTGCCAAACATTGTACTGTGTGCAATAAGCTCATTCGGATCTAGGAATCATTTGCTTTCCTACAAAGAAGGTTGAGTGCAGCAAGTTCAAACTTTCCTTGTTAATGTAATCTGAAAAGTTGCAAAACATAGTAGATTGACCTCATTTCTAAAGTAGTTTGTTTACAAAACAAACATCTTCATCACCGAACACTATACTATGTGAAATGAGGTAGTTCGGTTCTAGGAATCACTTGCTTTCCTATGAAGAAGGTTGAGTGCAGCAAGTTCAAACTTTCCTTGTTAATGTAATCTAAATAGATGGCCAAGTCAGAAGATTCGCCTCATTTGTAAAGTACTTTGTTGAGAAAACAAACATCTTCATTGCCAACATTGGACTGTGTGAAATAAGCTCATTCGGTTCTAGGAATCAGTTGCTTTCCTACAAAGAAGGTTGAGTGCAGCAAGTTCAAACTTTTCTTGTTAATGTAATCTGAAAAGATGCACAACTTAGTAGATTGGCCTCATTTCTAAAGTAGTTTGTTTAGAAAACAAACATCTTCATTAGGAACACTGTACTATGTGAAATAAGCTAGTTCCATTGTAGGAATCACTTGCTTTCCTACAAAGAAGGTTGAGTGCAGCAAGGTCAAACTTTCCTAGTTTGTGTAATCTAACAAGATGTACAAGTTAGTGGATCCGCCTCATTTCTAAAGTAGTTTCTTTAGAAAAGAAACATCTTCAGTACCGAACACTGTACTGTGTGAAATAAGTGAATTGGCTTCTAGGAATCAGTTTAATTTCTACGAAGATGGTTGAGTGCAGCAAGTTCAAACTTTCCTTGTTAATGTAATCTAAAAAGATGGCCAAGTCAGTAGATTCACCTCATTTGTAAAGTAGTTTGTTGAGAAAACAAACATCTTCATTGCCAAACATTGTACTGTGTGAAATAAGCTCATTTGGTTCTAGGAATCAGTTGCTTTCCTATAAAGAAGGTTGAGTGCAGCAAGTTCAAACTTACCTTGTTAATGTAATCTAAAAAGATGCACAACTTAGTAGATTGGCCTCATTTCTAAAGTAGTTTCTTTAGAAAAGAAACATCTTCAGTACCGAACACTGTACTGTGTGGAATAACTTAATTCGCTTCTAGGAATCAGTTTAATTTCTATGAAGAAGGTTGAGTGCAGCAAGTTCAAACTTTCCTTGTTAATGTAATCTAAAGAGATGGCCAAGTTAGAAGATTCGCCTCATTTGTAAAGTACTTTGTTGAGGAAACAAACATCTTCATTGCCGAACATTGTACTGTGTGAAATAAGCTCATTCAGTTCTAGGAATCAGTTGCTTTCCTACAGAGATGGTTGAGTGCAGCAAGTTCAAACTTTCCTTGTTAATGTAATCTAAAAAGATGGCCAAGTTAGAAGATTCGCCTCATTTGTAAAGTACTTGGGTGAGAAAACAAACATCTTCATTGCCGAACATTGTACTGTGTGAAATAAGCTCATTCGGTTCTAGGAATCAGTTGCTTTCCTACAAAGAAAGTTGAGTGCAGCAAGTTGAAACTTTCCTTGTTAATGTAATCTGAAAAGATGCACAACTTAGTAGATTGGCCTCATTTCTAAAGTAGTTTGTTTAGAAAACAAACATCTTCATTACCGAACACTGTACTATGTGAAATGAGCTAGTTCGTTTCTCGGAATCACTTGCTTTCCTACAAAGAAGGTTGAGTGCAGCAAGTTCAAACTTTCCTAGTTTGTGTAATCCAACAAGATGTACAAGTTAGTGGATTCGCCTCATTTCTAAAGTAGTTTCTTTAGAAAAGAAACATCTTCAGTACCGAACACTGTACTGTGTGAAATAAGTGAATTGGCTTCTAGGAATCAGTTTAATTTCTACGAAGAAGGTTGAGTGCAGCAAGTTCAAACTTTCCTAGTTTGTGTAATCTAACAAGATGTACAAGTTAGTGGATTCGCCTCATTTCTAAAGTAGTTTCTTTAAAAAAGAAACATCTTCAGTACCGAACACTGTACTGTGTGAAATAAGTGAATTCGCTTGTAGGAATCAGTTTAATTTCTACGAAGATGGTTGAGTGCAGCAAGTTCAAACTTTCCTTGTTAATGTAATCTAAAAAGATGGCCAAGTTAGTGGATTCACCTCATTTTTAAAGTAGTTTGTTGAGAAAATTAACATCTTTATTGCCGAACATTGTACTGTGTGAAATAAGCTCATTCGGTTCTAGGAATCACTTGCTTTCCTAAAAAGAAGGTTGAGTGCAGCAAGTTCAAACTTTCCTTCTTAATGTAATCTAAGAAGATGGCCACGTTAGTAGATTCACGTCATTTGTAAAGTAGTTTGTTGAGAAAACAAACATCTTCCTTGCCAAACATTGTACTGTTTGAAATAAGCTCATTCGGATCTAGGAATCAGTTGCTTTCCTACAAAGAAGGTTGAGTGCAGCAAGTTCAACTTTCCTTATTAATGTAATCTGAAAAGTTGCACAACTTAGTAGATTGGCCAAATTTCTAAAGTAGTTTGTTTACAAAACAAACATCTTCATTACCGAACACTATACTATGTGAAATGAGCTAGTTCGGTTCTAGGAATCACTTGCTTTCCTACGAAGAAGGTTGAGTGCAGCAAGTTCAAACTTTCCTCGTTTGTGTAATCTAACAAGACGTACAAGTTAGTGGATTCGCATCATTTCTAAAGTGGTTTCTTTAGAAAACAAACATCTTCAGTATTGAACACTGTACTGTGTGAAATAAGTTAATTCTTTTCTACTAATCAGTTTCCTTTCCACGAAGATGGTTGAGTGCAGCAACTTCAAACTTTCTTTGTTAATGTAATCTAAAAAGATGGCCACGTTAGCAGATTCACCTCATTTGTAAAATAGTTTGTTGAGAAAATTAACATCTTTATTGCCGATCATTGTACTGTGTGATATAAGCTCATTCGGTTCTAGGAATGACTTGCTTTCCTACAAAGAAGGTTGAGTGCAGCAAGTTCAAACTTTCCTTGTTAATGTAATCTGAAAAGATGCACAACTTAGTAGATTGGCCTCATTTCCAACGTTGTTTGTTTAGAAAACAAACATCTTCATTACTGAACACTGTACTATGTGAAATAGGGTAGTTCCATTCTAGGAATCACTTGCTTTCATACGAAGAAGGTTGAGTACAGCAAGTTCAAGCTTTCCTAGTTTGTGTAATCTAACAAGATGTACAACTTACTGCATTCGCCACATTTCTAAAGTAGTTTCTTTAGAAAAGAAACATCTTCAGTACCGAACACTGTACTGTGTGAAATAAGGTAATTCGGTTCTAGGAATCAGTTTAATTTCTACCAAAATGGTTGAGGGCAGCAAGTTCAAACTTTCCTTGTTAATGTAATCTAAAAAGATGGCCAAGTTAGTAGATTCGCCTGATTTGTAAAGTAGTTTGTTGAGAAAACAAACATCTTCATCGCAAAACATTGTACTGTGTGAAATAAGCTCATTCGGTTCTAGGAATCAGTTGCTTTTCTACAAAGAAGGTTGAGTGCAGCAACTTCAAACTTTCCTTGTTAATGTAATCTGAAAAGATGCACAACTTAGTAGATTGCCCTCATTTCTAAAGTAGTTTCTTTAGAAAACAAACATCTTCCTTACCGAATACTGTACTACGTGAAATGAGCTAGTTCGATTCTAGGAATCACATGCTTTCCTACGAAGAAGGTTGAGTGCAGAAAGTTCAAACATTCCTAGTTTGTGTAATGTAACAAGATGTACAAGTTAGTGGTTTCAAGGTCATTTCTAAATTAGTTTCTTTAGAAAACAAACATCTTCAGTACCGAACACCCTACTGTGTGAAATAAGTTAATTCGGTTCTAGGAATCAGTTTCCTTTCTACGAAGATGGTTGAGTTTACCAATTTCAAACTTTCCTTGTTAATGTAATCTAAAACGATGTCCAAGTTAGTAGATTTGCCTCATTTCTAAGGTAGTTTCTTAGGAAACAAACCTTCATTGCCAAACATTGTACTGTGTGAAACGAGCTAATTCGGTTCTAGGAATCAGTTTCCTTTCTACGAAGATGGTTGAGTTTAGCAACTTCAAACTTTCCTTGTTAATGTGCTCTAAAAAGATGTCCAAGTTTGTAGATTTGCCTCATTGGTAAAGTAGTTTGTTGAGAAAACAAACATCTTCATTTCTGAACATTGTACTGTGTGAAAAAAGCTAATTTAGTTCTAGAATTCAGTTGCTTTCCTACAAAGAAGGTTGTGTGCAGCCAGTTCAAACTTTCCTTGTTAATGTAATCTAAAATGATGCACAACATAGTAGATTGGCCTCATTTCTAAAGTAGTTTCTTTAGAAAAGAAACATCTTCAGTACCGAACACTGTACTGTGAGAAATAAGTTATTTCGCTTCTAGGAATCAGTTTAATTTCTACGGAGAAGGTTGAGTGCAGCAAGTTCAAAGTTTCCTAGTTTGTGTAATCTAACAAGATATACAAGGTAGTGCATTCGCCTCATTTCTAAAGTAGTTTCCTTACAAAAGAAACATCGTCAGTACCAAACACTGTACTGTGTGAAATAAGGTAATTTGGTTCTAGGAATCAGTTTAATTTCTACGAAGATGGTTGAGTGCAGCAAGTTCAAACTTTCCTTGTTAATGTAATCTAAAAAGATGGCCAAGTTAGTAGATTCGCCTCATTTGTAAAGTCGTTTGTTGAGAAAACAAACATCTTCATTGCCAAACATTGTACTGTGTAAAATAAGCTCATTCGGTTCTAGGAATCAGTTGCATTCTTACAAAGAAGGTTGAGTGCAGCAAGTTCAAACTTTCCTTGTTAATGTAATCTGAAAAGTTGCACAACTTAGTAGATTGGCCTCATTTCTAAAGTAGTTTGTTTACAAAACAAACATCTTCATTACCGAACACTATACTATGTGAAATGAGCTAGTTCGGTTCTAGGAATCACTTGCTTTCCTACGAAGAAGGTTGAGTGCAGCAATTCAAACTTTCCTCGTTTGTGTAATCTAACAAGTCGTACAAGTTAGTGGATTCGCTTCATTTCTAAAGTGGTTTCCTTATAAAACAAACATCTTCAGTACCGAGCACTTTACTGTTTGAAATAAGTTAATTCGGTTCTAGGAATCAGTTTCCTTTCTACGCAGATGGTTGAGTGCAGCAAGTTCAAACTTTCCTTGTTAATGTAATCTAAAAAGATGGCCACCTTAGCAGATTCACCGCATTTGTAAAATTGTTTGTTGAGAAAATTAACATCTTTATTGCCGAACATTGTACTGTGTGAAATAATCTCATTCGGTCCTAGGAATCACTTGCTTTCCTACAAAGAAGGTTGAGTGCAGCAAGTTCAAACTTTCCTTGTTAATGTAATCTAAAAAGATGCACAACTTAGTAGATTGGCCTCATTTCTAAAGCAGTTTGTTTACAAAAAAAAATCTTCATTACCGAAGACTATACTATGTGAAATGAGCTACTTCGGTTCTAGGAATCACTTGCTTTCCTACGAAGAAGGATGAGTGCAGCAAATTCAAACTTTCCTCGTTTGTGTAATCTAACAAGATGTACAAGTTAGTGGATTCGCATCGTTTCCAAAGTGGTTTCTTTAGAAAACAAACATCTTCAGTACTGAACACTGTACTGTGTGAAAAAAGTTAATTTGGTTCTAGGAATCAGTTTCCTTTCTACGAAGATGGTTGAGTGCAGCAAGTTCAAACTTTCTTTGTTAATGTAATCTAAAAATATGGCCAAGTTACCAGAGTCACCTCATTTGTAAAATAGTTTGTTGACAAAATTAACATCTTTATAGCCGAACATTGTACTGAGTGAAATAAGCTCATTCGGTTCTAGGAATCACTTGCTTTCCTACAAAGAAGGTTGAGTGCAGCAAGTTCAAACTTTCCTTGTTAATGTAATCTAAAAGGATGCACAACTTAGTAGATTGGACTCATTTCTAAAGCAGTTTGTTTACAAAACAAACATCTTCATTACCGAAGACTATACTATGTGAAATGAGCTAGTTTGGTTCTAGGAATCACTTGCTTTCCTACGAATAAGGATGAGTGCAGCAAATTCAAACTTTCCTCGTTTGTGTAATCTAACAAGATGTACAAGTTAGTGGATTCGCGTCGTTTCCAAAGTGGTTTCTTTAGAAAACAAACATCTTCAGTACTGAACACTGTACTGTGTGAAAAAAGTTAATTCGGTTCTAGGAATCAGTTTCCTTTCTACGAAGATGGTTGAGTGCAGCAAGTTCAAACTTTCCTTCTTAATGTAATCTAAAAAGATGGCCAAGTTAGCAGAGTCACCTCATTTGTAAAATAGTTTGTTGAGAAAACTACCATCTTTATAGCCGAACATTGTACTGTGTGAAATAAGCTAATTCGGTTATAGGAATCACTTGCTTTCCTACAAAGAAGGTTGAGTGCAGCAAGTTCAAACTTACCTTTTTAATGTAATCTAAAAAGATGCACAACTTAGTAGATTAGCCTCATTTCTAAAGTAGTTTGTTTAGAAAAGAAACATCTTCAGTACCGAACACTGTACTGTGTGAAATGAGTTAATTCGCTTCTAGGAATCAGTTTAATTTCTACGAAGATGGTTGAGTGCAGCAAGTTCTAACTTTCCTAGTTTGTGTAATCTAACAAGATGTAGAAGTTAGTGGATTCGCGTCATTTCTAACTTAGTTTCTTTAGAAAACAAACTTCTTCAGTATCGAACACTGTACTGTGTGAAATAAGTTAATTCGGATCTAGGAATCAGTTTCCTTTCTACGAAGATGGTTGAGTTTAGCAAGTTCAAACTTTCCTTGTTAATGTAATCTAAAAAGATGTCCAAGTTAGTAGATTCGCCTCATTTCTAAAGTAGTTTCTTTAGAAAACAAACCTAAATTGCCAAACTTTGTACTGTGTGAAATGAGCTAATTCGGTTCTAGGAATCAGTTTACTTTCTACGAAGATGGTTGAGTTTAGCAAGTTCAAACTTTCCTTGTTAATGTGCTCTAAAAAGAGGTCCAAGTTAGTAGATTTGCCTCATTGGTAAAGTAGTTTGTTGAGAAAACAAACATCTTCATTGCTGAACATTGTACTGTGTGAAAAAAGCTAATTTAGTTCTACAATTCAGTTGCTTTCGTACAAAGAAGGTTGAGTGCAGCCAGTTCAAACTTTCCTTGTTAATGTAATCTACAAAGATGCACAACGTAGCAGATTGGCCTCATTTCTAAAGTAGTTTCTTTAGAAAAGAAACATCATCAGTATCGAACACTGTACTGTGTTAAATAAGTTAATTCACTTCTAGGAATCAGTTTAATTTCTACGAAGAAGGTTGAGTGCAGCAAGTTCAAACTTTCCTTGTTAATGTAATCTAAAAAGATGGCCAAGTTAGAAGATTCACCTCATTTGTAAAGTACTTTGTTGAGAAAACAAACATCTTATTGCTGAACATTGTACTGTGTGAAATAAGCTCATTCGGTTCTAGGAATCAATTGCTTTCCTACAAAGAAGGCTGAGTGCAGCAAGTTCAAACTTTCCTAGTTTGTGTAATCTAACAAGATGTACAAGTTAGTGGAATCGCCTCATTTCTAAAGTAGTTTGTTTAGAAAACAAACATCATCATTACTGAACACTGTACTATGTGAAATAAGCTAGTTCCGTTCTAGGAATAACTTGCTTTCCTACGAAGAAGGTTGAGTGCAGCAAGTTCAAACTTTCCTAGTTTGTGTAATCTAACAAGATGTACAAGTTAGTGGATTCGCCTCATTTCTAAAGTAGTTTCTTCAGAAAAGAAACATCTTCAGTACCGAACACTGTACTGTGTGAAATAAGTGAATTCGCTTCTAGGAATCAGTTTAATTTCTACGAAGAAGGTTGAGTGCAGCAAGTTCAAACTTTCCTTGTTAATGTAATCTAAAAAGATGGCCAAGTTAGAAGATTCACCTCATTTGTAAAGTACTTTGTTGAGAAAACAAACATCTTATTGCTGAACATTGTACTGTGTGAAATAAGCTCATTCGGTTCTAGGAATCAATTGCTTTCCTACAAAGAAGGCTGAGTGCAGCAAGTTCAAACTTTCCTAGTTTGTGTAATCTAACAAGATGTACAAGTTAGTGGAATCGCCTCATTTCTAAAGTAGTTTGTTTAGAAAACAAACATCATCATTACTGAACACTGTACTATGTGAAATAAGCTAGTTCCGTTCTAGGAATAACTTGCTTTCCTACGAAGAAGGTTGAGTGCAGCAAGTTCAAACTTTCCTAGTTTGTGTAATCTAACAAGATGCACAAGTTAGTGGATTCGCCTCATTTCTAAAGTAGTTTCTTCAGAAAAGAAACATCTTCAGTACCGAACACTGTACTGTGTGAAATAAGTGAATTCGCTTCTAGGAATCAGTTTAATTTCTACGAAGATGGTTGAGTGCAGCAAGTTCAAACTTTCCTTGTTAATGTAATCTAAAAAGATGGACAAGTTAGTAGATTCGCCTCATTTGTAAAGTAGTTTGTTAAGAAAACAAACATCTTCATTGCCAAACATTGTACTGTGTGAAATAAGGTCATTCGGTTCGAGGAGTCAGTTGCTTTCCAGAAAGAAGGTTGAGTGCAGCAAGTTCAAACTTTCCTTGTTAATGTAATCTGAAAAGATGGCTAAGCTAGAAGAGTCTCCTCATTTGTAAAGTACTTTGTTGAGAAAATTAACATCTTTATTGCCGAACATAGTACTGTGTGAAATAAGCTCATTCGTTTCTAGGAATCACTTGCTTTCCTACAAAGAAGGTTGAGTGCAACAAGTTCAAACTTTCCTTGTTAATGTAATCTAAAAAGATGCACAACTTAGTAGATTGGCCTCATTTCTAAAATAGTTTGTTTAGAAAACAAACATCTTCATTACCGAACACTATACTATGTGAAATGAGCTAGTTCCGTTCTAGGAATAACTTGCTTTCCTACGAAGAAGGTTGAGTGCAGCAAGTTTAAACTTTCCTAGTTTGTGTAATCTAACAAGATGTACAAGTTAGTGAATTCGACTTATTTCTAAAGAAGTTTCTTTAGAAAAGAAACATCTTCAGTACCAAACACTGTACTGTGTGAAATAAGGTAAATCGGTTCTAGGAATCAGTTTAATTTCTAATAAGATGGTTGAGTGCAGCAAGTTCAAACTTTCCTTGTTAATGTAATTTAAAAAGATGCACAACTTAGTAGATTGGCCTCATTTCTAAAGTAGTTTGTTTACAAAACAAACATCTATATTACAGAACACTATACTATGTGAAATGAGCTAGTTCGGTTCTAGGAATCACTTGCTTTCCTACGAAGAAGGATGAGTGCAGCAAGTTCAAACTTTCCTTGTTAATGTAATCCAAAAAGATGGCCACGTTAGAAGATTCGCCTCATTTGTAAAGTACTTTGTTGAGAAAACAAACATCTTCATTCCTGAACATTGTACTGTGTGAAATAAGCTCATTTGTTTCTAGGAATCAGTTGCTTTCCTACAAAGAAGGTTGAGTGCAGCAAGTTCAAACTTTCCTTGATAATGTAATCTAAAAAGATGCACAACTTAGTAGATTGGCCTCATTTCTAAAGTAGTTTCTTTAGAAAAGAAACATCTTCAGTACCTAACACTGAACTATGAGAAATGAGCTAGTTCGTTTCTAGGAATCACTTGCGTTCCTACGAAGAAGGTTGAGTGCAGCAAGTTCAAACTTTCCTCTTTTGTGTATTCTAACAGCTTGTACAAGTTAGTGGATTTGCCTCATTTCTAAAGTAGTTTCTTTAGAAAAGAAACATCTTCAGTACCGAACACTGTACTGTGTGAAATAAGTGAATTCACTTCTTGGAATCACTTGCTTTCCTACAAAGAAGGTTGAGTGCAGCAAGTTCAAACTTTCCTTGTTAATGTAATCTTAAAAGATGGACAACTTAGTAGATTGGCCTCATTTCTAAAGTAATTTCTTTATAAAAGAAACATCTTAAGTACCGAACACTGTACTGTGTGAAATAAGTTAATTCGCTTCTAGGAATCAGTTTAATTTCTACGAAGAAGGTTGAGTGCACGAAGTTCAAACTTTCCTTGTTAATGTAATCTAAAAAGATGGCCAAGTTAGAAGATTCGCCTGATTTGTAAGGTACTTTGTTGAGAAAACAAACATCTTCATTGCCGAATATTGTACTGTGTGAAATAAGCTCATTCGGTTCTAGGAATCAGTTGCTTTCTTACAAAGAAGGTTGAGTGCAGCAAGTTCAAACTTTCCTTGTGAATGTAATCTAAAAAGATGCACAACTTAGTAGATTGGCCACATTTCTAAAGTAGTTTCTTTAGAAAAGAAACATATTTAGTACCAACACTGTACTGTGTGAAATAAGTTAGTTCACTTCTAGGAATATGTTTAATTTCTACGAAGAAGGTTGAGTGCAGGAAGTTCATACTTTCCTTCTGAATGTAATCTAAAAAGATGGCCAAGTTAGAAGATTCGTCTCATTTGTAAAGTACTTTGTTGAGAAAACAAACATCTTCATTGCCGAACATTGTACTGTGTGAAATAAGCTCATTCACTTCTAGGAATCAGTTGCTTTACTACAAAGAAGTTTGAGTGCCACAAGTTCAAACTTTCCTTGTTAATGTAGTCTAAAAATGCACAACTTAGTAGATTGGCCCCATTTCTAAAGTAGTTTGTTTAGAAAACAAACATCTTCATTACCGAACACTGTACTATGTGAAATAAGCTGGTTCCGTTCTAGGAATCACTTGCTTTCCTACGAAGAAGGTTGAGTGCAGCAACTTCAAACTTTCCTAGTTTGTGTAATCTAACAAGATGTACAAGTTAGTGGATTCGCCTCATTTCTAAAGTAGTTTCTTTAGAAAAGAAACATCTTCAGTACCGAACACTGTACTGTGTGAAATAAGTTACTTCGCTTCTAGGAATCATTTTAATTTCTACGAAGAAGGTTGAGTGCAGGACTTTCAAACTTTCCTTGCTAATGTAATCTAAAAAGATGGCCAAGTTAGAAGATTCGCCTCATCTGTAAAGTACTTTGTTGAGGAAACAAACATTTTCATTGCCGAACATTGTACTGAGTGACATAAGCTCATTCGGTTCTAAGAATCAGTTGCTTTCCTACAAAGAAGGTTGAGTGCAGCAAGTTCAAACTTTCCTTGTTAATGTAATCTAAAGAGATGGCCAAGTTAGTAGATTCACCTCATTTGTAAAGTAGTTTGTTGAGAAAACAAACATCTTCATTGCCGAACATTTTACTGTGTGAAATAAGCTCATTCGGTTCTAGGAATCAGTTGCTTTCCTACAAAGAAGGTTGAGTGCAGCAAGTTCAAACTCCTTGCTAATGTAATCTGAAAACATGCACAACTTAGTAGATTGGCCTCATTTCTAAAGTAGTTTGTTTAGAAAACAAACATCTTCTTTACCGAACACTGTACTATGTGAAATGAGCTAGTTCGATTCTAGGAATCAATTGCTTTCCTACGAAGAAGGTTGAGTGCAGCAAGTTCCAACTTTCCTAGTTTGTGTAATCTACAAGATGTACAAGTTGGTGGATTCGCCTCATTTCTAAAGTAGTTTCTTTAGAAAAGAAACATCTTCAGTACCGAACACTGTACTGTGTGAAATAAGTGAATTCGCTTCTAGGAATCAGTTTAATTTCTACGAAGATGGTTGAGTGCAGCAAGTTCAAACTTTCCTTGTTAATGTAATCTAAAAAGATGGCCAAGTTAGTAGATGCGCCTCATTTGTAAAGTAGTTTGTTGAGAAAATTAACATCTTTATTGCCGAACATTGTACTGTGTGAAATAAGCTCATTCGGTTCTAGGAATCACTTGCTTTCCTACAAAGAAGGTTGAGTGCAGTAAGTTCAAACTTTCCTTGTTAATGTAATCTGAAAAGTTGCACAACTTAGTAGATTGGCCTCATTTCTAAAGTAGTTTCTTTAGAAAATGAATATCTTCAGTACCGAACACTGTACTGTGTGAAATAAGTGAATTCGCTTCTAAGAATCAGTTTAATTTCTACTAAGAAGATTGAGTGCAGCAAGTTCAAAGTTTCCTTGTTAATGTAATCTAAAAAGATGGCCAATTTGGTAGATGCGCCTCATTTGTAAAGTAGTTTGTTGGGAAAATTAAAATCTTTATTGCCGAACAATGTACTGTGTGAAATAAGCTCATTCGGTTCTAGGAATCAGTTGCTTTCCTACAAAGAAGGTTGAGTGCAGCAAGTTCAAACTTTCCTTGTTAATGTACTCTGAAAAGGTGCACAACTGAGTAGATTGGCCTAATTTCTAAAGTAGTTTGTTTAGAAAACAAACATCTTCATTACCGAACACTGTACTATGTGAAATAAGCTAGTTCCGTTCTAGGAATCACTTGCTTTCCTACGAAGAAAGTTGAGTGCAGCAAGTTCAAACTTTCCTTGTTAGTGTACTCTAAAAAGATGTCCAAGTTAGTAGATTCACCTCATTTCTAAAGTAGTTTAATTAGGAAACAAACCTAAATTGCCAAACTTTGTACTGTGTGAAATGAGCTAATTCGGTTCTAGGAATTAGTTTACTTTCTACGAAGATGGTTGAGTTTAGCAAGTTTAAACTTTCCTTGTTAATGTGCTCCAAAAACATGTCCAAGTTAGTAGATTTGCCTCATTGGTAAAGTAGTTCCTTGAGAAAACAAACATCTTCATTGCCGAACATTGTACTGTGTGAATAAAGCTAATTTAGTTCTAGAATTCAGTTGCTTTCCTACAAAGAAGGTAGAGTGCAGCCAGTTCAAACTTTCCTTGTTAATGTAATATAAAAAGATGCACAACTTAGTAGATTGGCCTTATTTCTAAAGTAGTTTCTTTAGAAAAGAAACATCTTCAGTACCGTACACTGTACTGTGTGAAATAAGTTAATTCGCTTCTAGGAATCAGTTTAATTTCTATGAAGAAGGTTGAGTCCAGCAAGTTCAAACTTTCCCAGTTTGTGTAAACTAACAAGATGTACAAGTTATTGCATTCGCCTCATTTCTAAAGTAGTTTCTTTAGAAAAGAAACATCTTCAGTACTGAACACTGTACTGTGTGAAATAAGTTAATTCAGTTCTAGGAATCAGTTTCCTTTCTACGAAGATGGTTGAGTGCAGCAAGTTGAAACTTTCCTTGTTAATGTAATCAAAAAGATGGCCAAGGTAGCAGAGTCACCTCATTTGTAAAATAGTTTTTTGAGAAAACTAACATCTTTATAGCCGAACATTGTACTGTGTGAAATAAGCTCATTCGGTTATAGGAATCACTTCCTTTCCTACAAAGAAGGTTGAGTGCAGCAAGGTCAAACTTTCCTTGTTAATGTAATCTAAAAAGATGGCCAAGTTAGAAGATTCGCTTGATTTGTAAAGTACTTTGTTAAGAAAACAAACATCTTCATTGCCGAACATTGCACTATGTGAAATAAGCTCATTCGGTTCTAGGAATCAGTTGCTTTCCTACAATAAGGTTGAGTGCAGCAAGTTCAAACTTTCCTTGTTAATGTAATCTAAAAATGCACAATTTAGTAGATTGGCCCCATTTCTAAAGTAGTTTGTTTAGAAAACAAACATCTTCTTTACCGAACACTGTACTATGTGAAATAAGCTAGTTCCGTTCTAGGAATCACTTGCTTTCCTACGAAGAATCTTGAGTGCAGCAAGTTCAAACTTTCCTAGTTTGTGTATTCTAACAAGATGTACAAGATAGTGCATTCGCCTCATTTCTAAAGTAGTTTCTTTAGAAAAGAAACATCTTCAGTACCGAACACTGTACTGTGTGAAATAAGTGAATTCGCTTCTAGGAATCACTTGCTTTCCTACATAGAAGGTTGAGTGCAGCAAGTTCAAACTTTCCTTGTTAATGTAATCTTCAAAGATGCACAACGTTTTAGATTGGCCTCATTTCTAAAGTAGTTTCTTAGGAAAGAAACATCTTCAGTACCGAACACTGTATTGTGTGAAATAAGTTAATTCGCTTCTAGGAATCAGTTTAATTTCTACGAAGAAGGTTGAGTGCAGCAAGTTCAAACTTTCCTTCTTAATGTAATGTAAAAAGATGGCCAAGTTAGAAGATTCGCCTGATTTGTAAGGTACTTTGTTGAGAAAATAAACATCTTCATTGCCGAACATTGTACTGTGTGAAATAAGCTCATTCGGTTCTAGGAATCAGTTGCTTTCCTACAAAGAAGGTTGAGTGCAGCAAGTTCAAACTTTCCTTGTTAATGTAATCTAAAAAGTTGCACAACTTAGTAGATTGGGCTCATTTCTAAAGTAGTATTTTTTCAAAAGAAACAACTTCAGTACCGAACCCTGTACTGTGTGAAACAAGCTCATTCGGTTCTAGGAATCAGTTGCTTTCCTACAAAGAAGGTGGAGTGCAGCAAGTTCAAACTTTCCTTGTTAATGTAATATAAAATATGGCTAAGTTAGAAGATTCGCCTGATTTGTAAAGTACTTTGTTGAGAAAACAAACATCTTCATTGCCGAAAATTGTACTGTGTGAAATAAGCTCATTTGGTTCTAGGAATCAGTTGCTTTCCTACAAAGAAGGTTGAGTGCAGCAAGTTCAAACTTTCCTTGTTAATGTAATCTAAAAATGCACAACTTAGTACATTGGCCCATTTCTAAAGTAGTTTGTTTACAAAAGAAACATCTTCATTACCGAACACTGTACTATGTGAAATAAGCTAGTTCCGTTCTCGGAATCACTTGCTTTCCTACGAAGAAGGTTGAATGCAGCAAGTTCAAACTTTCCTAATTTGTGTAATCTAACAAGTTGTACAAGTTAGTGGATTCGCCTCATATCTAAAGTAGTTTCTTTAGAAAAGAAACATCTTCAGTACCGAACACTGTACTGTGTGAAATAAGTGAATTCGCTTCTAGGAATCAGTTTAATTTCTACGAAGATGGTTGAGAGCAGCAAGTTCAAACTGTCCGTGTTAATGTAATATAAAAAGATGGCCAAGTTTGAAGGTTCGCCTCATTTGCAAAGTACTCTGTTGTGGAAACAAACATCTTCATTGCCGAACATTGTACTGTGTGAAATAAGCTCATTCGGTTCTAGGAATCACTTGCATTGCTACAAACAAGGTTGAGTTTAGCAAGTTCAAACTTTCCTTGTTAATGTAATCTAAAAAAATGGCCTAGTTTGTAGATTTGCCTCATTGGTAAAGTAGTTCGTTGAGAAAACAAACATCTTCATTGCCGAACATTGTACTGTGTGAAAAAATCTCATTCGGTTCTAGAATTTAGTTGCTTTCCTACAAAGACGGTTGAGTGCAGCAAGTTCAAACTTTCCTTATTAATGTAATCGAAAAACATGCACAACTTAGTAGATTGGCCTCATTTCTAAAACAGTTTCTTTAGAAAAGAAACATCTTCAGTACCAAACACTGTACTGTGTGAAATAAGTTAATTCGCTTCTAGGAATCAGTTTAATTTCTACGAAGACGGTTGAGTGCAGCAAGTTCAAACTTTCCATGTTAATGTAATCTAAAAAGAATGCCAAGTTAGTAGATTCGCCTCATTTGTAAAGTAGTTTGTTGAGAAAACCAACATCTTCATTGCCAAACATTGTACTGTCTGAAATAAGCCCATTAGGTTCTAGGAATCAGTTGCTTTCCTACAAAGAAGGTTGAGTGCAGCAAGTTCAAACTTTCCTTGTTAATGTAATCTGAAAAGATGCACAACTTAGTAGATTGGCATCATTTATAAAGTAGTTTGTTGAGAAAACAAACATCTTCATTACCGAACACTGTACTTTGTTAAATGAGCTAGTTCGATTCTAGGAATCACTTGCTTTCCTACGAAGAACTTTGAGTGAAGCAAGTTCAAGCTTTCCTAGTTTGTATAATCTAACAATATGTATAAGTTAGTGGATTCGTGTCATTTCTAAAGTGGTTCCTTTAGAAAACAAACATCTTCAGTACTGAACACTGTACTGTGTGAAATAAATTAATTCGGTTCTAGGAATCAGTTTCCTTTCAACGAAGATAGTTGAGTGCAGCAAGTTCAAACTTTCCTTGTTAATGTAATCTAAAAAGATGGCCAAGTTAGCAGATTCACCTCATTTGTAAAGAAGTTTGTTGAAAAAATTAAAATCTTCATTGCCGAACATTGTACTGTGTGTAAAAAGCTAATTCGGTTCTAGAATTCAGTTGCTTTCCTACAAAGACGGTTGAGTGCACAAAGTTCAAACTTTCCTTGTTAATGTAATCTAAGAAGATTCACAACTTAGTAGATTGGCCTCATTTCTAAAGTAGTTTCTTTAGAAAAGAAACATCTTCAGTACCGAACACTGTACTGTGTGAAATAAGTTAATTCGCTTCTAAGAATCAGTTTAATTTCTATGAAGAAGGTTGAGTGCAGCAAGTTCAAACTTTCCTAGTTTGTGTAATCTAACAAGATGTACAAGTTAGTGGATTCACCTCATTTCTAAAGTAGTTTGTTTAGAAAAGAAATATCTTCAGTACCGAACACTGTACTGTGTGAAATAAGTTCAAGCTCATTCAGTTCTAGAATTTAGGTGCTTTCCTACAAAGACCGTTGAATGCAGCAAGTTCAAACTTTCCTTGTTAATGTAATATAAAAAGGTGTCCAACTTAGTGGATTTGCCTCATTTCTAAAGCAGTGTCTTTAGAAAACAAACCTTCATTGCCAAACATTGTACTGTGTGAAATGAGCTAATTTGGTTCTAGGAATGAGTTTACTTTCTACGAAGATGGTTGAGTTTAGCAAGTTCAAACTTTCCTTGTTAATGTAATCTAAAAAGATGCACAAATTAGTGGAATCGCCTCATTTGTAAAGTAATTTCTTTAGAAAAGAAAGATCTTCAGTACCGAACACTGAACTGTGTGAAATGAATTAATTCGCTTCTAGGAATCAGTTTAATTTCTACGAAGATGGTTGAGTGCAGCAAGTTCAAACTTTCCTTGTTAATGTCAACTAAACAGATGGCCAAGTTAGTAGATTCACCTCATTTGTAAAGTAGCTTGTTGAGAAAACAAACATCTTCATTGACGAACATTGTACTGTGTGAAAAAGCTAGTTCGGATCTAGAATTCAGTTGCTTTCCTACAAAGACGTTTGAGTGCAGCAAGTTCAAATATTCCTTGTTAATGTATTCTAAAAAGATGCACAACTTAGTGTATTCGCCTCATTTCTAAAGTAATTTCTTTAGAAAAGAAACATCTTCAGTACCGAACACTGTAATGTGTGAAATATGTTAATTCGCTTCTAGGAATCAGTTTAATTTCTACGAAGATGGTTGAGGGCAGCAAGTTCAAACTTTCCTTGTTAATGTAATCTGCAAAGATGGCCAAGTTAGTAGATTCACCTCATTTGTAAAGTAGTTTGTTGAGAAAACAAACATCTTCATTGCCGAACAATGTACTGTGTGAAAAAAGCTAATTTAGTTCTAGAAATCAGTTGCTTTCCTACAAAGACGGTTGAGTGCAGCAAGTTCAAACATTCCTTGTTAATGTATTGTAAAAAGATGCACAACTTAGTGGATTCTCCTCATTTCTAAAGTAATTCTTTAGAAAAGAAACATCTTCAGTACCGAACACTGTACTGTGTGAAATAAGTTAATTGGGTTCTAGGAATCAGTTTCCTTTCTACGAAGATGGTTGAGTTTAGCAAGTTCAAACTTTCCTTGTTAATGTAATCTAAAAAGATGTCCAAGCTAGTAGATTCGCCTCATTTTTAAAGTAGTTTCTTTAGAAAGCAAACCTTCATTGCCAAACATTGTACTGTGTGAAATGAGCTAATTCGGTTCTAGGAATCAGTTTACTTTCTACGAAGATGGTTGAGTTTAGCAAGTTCAAACTTTCCTTGTTAATGTAATCTAAAAAGATGTCCAAGTTAGTAGATTCGCCTCATTTCTAAAGTAGTTTCTTTAGAAAACAAATCTTCATTGCCAATTATTGTACTGTGTGAAATGAGCTAATTCGGTTGTAGGAATCAGTTTACTTTCTACGAAGACGGTTGAGTTTAGCAAGTTGAAACTTTCCTTGTTAATGTAATCTAAAAAGATGCACAAATTAGTGGAATCGCCTCATTTGTAAAGTAATTTCTTTAGAAAAGAAAGATCTTCAGTACCGAACACTGAACTGTGTGAAATGAATTAATTCGCTTCTAGGAATCAGTTTAATTTCTACGAAGATGGTTGAGTGCAGCAAGTTCAAACTTTCCTTGTTAATGTAAACTAAACAGATGGCCATGTTAGTAGATTCACCTCATTTGTAAAGTAGCTTGTTGAGAAAACAAACATCTTCATTGACGAACATTGTACTGTGTGAAAAAAGCTAGTTCGGATCTAGAATTCAGTTGCTTTCCTACAAAGACGTTTGAGTGCAGCAAGTTCAAATATTCCTTGTTAATGTATTCTAAAAAGATGCACAACTTAGTGTATTCCCTCATTTCTAAAGTAATTTCTTTAGAAAAGAAACATCTTCAGTACTGTGAACACTGTAATGTGTGAAATACTCGCCTGGTCCTCTAGGAATCAGTTTAATTTCTACGAAGATGGTTGAGGGCAGCAAGTTCAAACTTTCCTTGTTAATGTAATCTGCAAAGATGGCCAAGTTAGTAGATTCACCTCATTTGTAAAGTAGTTTGTTGAGAAAACAAACATCTTTATTGCCGAACAATGTACTGTGTGAAAAAAGCTAATTTAGTTCTAGAAATCAGTTGCTTTCCTACAAAGACGGTTGAGTGCAGCAAGTTCAAACATTCCTTGTTAATGTATTGTAAAAAGATGCACAACTTAGTGGATTCTCCTCATTTCTAAAGTAATTCTTTAGAAAAGAAACATCTTCAGTACCGAACACTGTACTGTGTGAAATAAGTTAATTGGGTTCTAGGAATCAGTTTCCTTTCTACGAAGATGGTTGAGTTTAGCAAGTTCAAACTTTCCTTGTTAATGTAATCTAAAAAGATGTCCAAGCTAGTAGATTCGCCTCATTTTTAAAGTAGTTTCTTTAGAAAGCAAACCTTCATTGCCAAACATTGTACTGTGTGAAATGAGCTAATTAAAAATGCAAATCAGTTTACTTTCTGACTGAAGATGGTTGAGTTTAGCAAGTTCAAACTTTCCTTGTTAATGTAATCTAAAAAGATGTCCAAGTTAGTAGATTCGCCTCATTTCTAAAGTAGTTTCTTTAGAAAACAAATCTTCATTGCCAATTACTGTACTGTGTGAAATGAGCTAATTGCAGTTGTAGGAATCAGTTTACTTTCTACTTAAGACGGTTGAGTTTAGCAAGTTGAAACTTTCCTTGTTAATGTAATCTAAAAAGATGCACAAATTAGTGGAATCGCCTCATTTGTAAAGTAATTTCTTTAGAAAAGAAAGATCTTCAGTACCGAACACTGAACTGTGTGAAATGAATTAATGGAGACTTCTAGGAATCAGTTTAATTTCTACTGAAGATGGTTGAGTGCAGCAAGTTCAAACTTTCCTTGTTAATGTAAACTAAACAGATGGCCAAGTTAGTA
The DNA here is from genome assembly GCA_036365145.1 of Orientallactaga sibirica. Taxonomy (NCBI): domain Eukaryota; kingdom Metazoa; phylum Chordata; class Mammalia; order Rodentia; family Dipodidae; genus Orientallactaga; species Orientallactaga sibirica. The sequence continues at coordinate 175,363 of JAEOAD010001751.1, read as the reverse complement.
GATTCACCTCATTTGTAAAAGTTTAGCTTGTTGAGAAAACAAACATCTTCATTGACTTAACATTGTACTGTGTGAAAAAGCTAGTTCGGATCTAGAATTCAGTTGCTTTCCTACAAAGACGTTTGAGTGCAGCAAGTTCAAATATTCCTTGTTAATGTATTCTAAAAAGATGCACAACTTAGTGTATTCGCCTCATTTCTAAAGTAATTTCTTTAGAAAAGAAACATCTTCAGTACCTAAACACTGTAATGTGTGAAATACGTTAATTCGCTTCTAGGAATCAGTTTAATTTCTACGAAGATGGTTGAGGGCAGCAAGTTCAAACTTTCCTTGTTAATGTAATCTGCAAAGATGGCCAAGTTAGTAGATTCACCTCATTTGTAAAGTAGTTTGTTGAGAAAACAAACATCTTCATTGCCGCAACAATGTACTGTGTGAAAAAGCTAATTTAGTTCTAGAAATCAGTTGCTTTCCTACAAAGACGGTTGAGTGCAGCAAGTTCAAACATTCCTTGTTAATGTATTGTAAAAAGATGCACAACTTAGTGGATTCTCCTCATTTCTAAAGTAATTCTTTAGAAAAGAAACATCTTCAGTACCGAACACTGTACTGTGTGAAATAAGTTAATTGGGTTCTAGGAATCAGTTTCCTTTCTACGAAGATGGTTGAGTTTAGCAAGTTCAAACTTTCCTTGTTAATGTAATCTAAAAAGATGTCCAAGCTAGTAGATTCGCCTCATTTTTAAAGTAGTTTCTTTAGAAAGCAAACCTTCATTGCCAAACATTGTACTGTGTGAAATGAGCTAATTCGGTTCTAGGAATCAGTTTACTTTCTACGAAGATGGTTGAGTTTAGCAAGTTCAAACTTTCCTTGTTAATGTAATCTAAAAAGATGTCCAAGTTAGTAGATTCGCCTCATTTCTAAAGTAGTTTCTTTAGAAAACAAATCTTCATTGCCAATTATTGTACTGTGTGAAATGAGCTAATTCGGTTGTAGGAATCAGTTTACTTTCTACGAAGACGGTTGAGTTTAGCAAGTTGAAACTTTCCTTGTTAATGTAATGTAAAAAGATGTCCAAGTTAGTAGATTTGCCTCATTGGTAAAGTAGTCTGTTGAGAAAACAAACATCTTCATTGCCGAACATTGTACTGTGTGAAACAAAGCTAATTTAGTTCTAGAAATCATTTGCTTTCCTACAAAGACGGTTGAGTGCAGCAAGTTCAAACTTTCCTTGTTAATATAATCTAAAAAGATGCACAATGTATTAGATTGGCCTCATTTCAAAAGTAGTTTCTTTAGAAAAGAAACATCTTCAGTACTGTTTTAGTTTGAATATATGTCCCCCAATATATTCAGTGTTTTACTTTATAGTTTGCATCTGCAATCACCTTGCTAGAGGCAAGGTCACTGCCCCCCCCCTTAAGGTGTGGTGATGGTTTGAGATTCCATTGTAAAGATATGCAAATGTGCCTAGCAGGAGTTCCTGAAGTGTGTTGTGTGATCTTTTGGCTGTAGTTTTGCTCTGTGTGCTGTGGTGGCTGGTTGGCTTTTCTCTCTCTCGCCTGGTCCTGTGAAGGGCAAGCCGTTTCTCTTGCCATTATGGAACTTCCCCTGGATCTGTAAGCTTCAATAAATAATATCCCTTCCTCCATAACTGTGCCTGGTCTGGAAGTTCATCTCAGCGAACCTGAAGCTGTCTGCAACAGTAAAGTGGTACCGAGGAGTGTGGGGTGAGTTGAACCAGACCATGTGGATGTTCATCTTTTGGAACCTGTGTTTTATAGGAATGGGCATGGACTTGGTGCTTGCAACTGAAGATGCCTTCTGGAGTGGTAAGCCAAGTTTTATGGACTATTCTGATGAGAGTTTGAGAATGCTAAGTGCAGATAGTATTGAACTTCGAGGCTTGGCTTATGAGCTTTCTAAGGGGAAGGAAAGACTGCAGAGGACTTTGTTGGAACTGGGCTACTGGCATAAGGGATGGCTACGTTCTGCTATCCAGGCCCAGAGTGTTTGATCAAGCTTAAATTTGTAATGGACTGATGTGCTTGGCTAAAGATATGGGACTGAGATTTTAAGATTTTAAGTTGAAAAACCTGAAGCAAGTTAAAAGTAGAGGCATTGAGACTGGTTTAGCTGCTATTGTCAAACACATTAGCAATCTTAAGGAAGGTGGAAGGAAGGTGGCCTGACTTGATTTACATTAAAACAATGGAGAGGATGCCTGAGGAAAGACTGTTAAAAATGCAAATTCTTGGAAAGAGCTGACTGGAGAAGGAACCTGCTTTTCAAGGCTGTGGTTTATTTCATCCCTGGATTAAGAATATGGCTGTGTCCTGCACACCTGGTATTAGTTTTGGAAGCAAGAAAAATGCATGGAGTGGTCATGAGTTGCACACGGTTCCAGGAGCCGCTGCTGAGATGCAGCATGAAGGCAGGGCATGAAGTCCCTGAGGAATAGGCTGGAAGAGCCTTTTGGAAGATGGACCGTGGTTTGCATGGAGACCTGAAGATGTTTTGGATATACCAGGACTGTGCAAAAGGGCTACCATGGAGTGCAGTGTTGGCCTAGGATCGAAGTTTTCCCTGGCAACTCTGCCCAGCTGGAGGGGCGGAATTGGAAAACATGGAGACTGTTAGTCTCTGGTTATATTGAACTTGAACTGCAGAAGTTTGATGACAGCTGATGGTGGTTGAGTTTGCATGTTATAGTCTCTCCTTGCTATACCTTATACCACTTAAAATGTTTACTCTGTGCCTTTACATGTTGAAAGTTTTTAACTTGTTTGATTTTACAAGACTCACTATCTTAGGATGATCAAGACTGTGAGAACCTTTGAAATTGGACTGAGTACAATTTACAATGTGTGATAGTTATAAATCTATTGGGGCCAGGAGCTAAATATATTGGGGCCAGGGGCGGAATGTGGTAGTTTGAATATATGTCCCCAATATATTCAGTGTTTTACTTTATAGTTTGCATCTGCAATCACCTTGCTAGAGGCAAGGTCACTGCCCCCCCTTAAGGTGTGGTGATGGTTTGAGATTCCATTGTAAAGATATGCAAATGTGCCTAGCAGGAGTTCCTGAAGTGTGCTGTGTGACCTTTGGCTGTAGTTTTGCTCTGTGTGCTGTGGTGGCTGGTTGGCTTTTCTCTCTCTGGCCTGGTCCTGTGAAGGGCAAGCCGTTTCTCTTGCCATTATGGAAATTCCCTGGATCTGTAAGCTTCAATAAATAATATCCCTTCCTCCATAACTGTGCCTGGTCTGGAAGTTCATCTCAGCGAACCTGAAGCTGTCTGCAACAAGTACCGAACACTGTACTGTGTGAAATAAGTTAATTCGCTTCTAGGAATCAGTTTAATTTCTACGAAGAAGGTTGAGTGCAGCAAGTTCAAATTTTCCTAGTTTGTGTAATCTAACAAGAAGTACAAGTTAGTGGATTAGCCTCATTTCTAATGTAGTTCCTTTAGAAAAGAAACATCTTCAGTACCAAACACTGTACTGTGTGAAATAAGTTAATTCAGTTCTAGGAATCAGTTTCCTTTCTACGAAGATGGTTGAGTTTGGCAAGTTCAAACTTTCCTTGTTACTGTAATCTAAAAAGATGTCCAAGTTAGTAGATTCGCCTCATTTTTAAAGTAGTTTCTTTAGAAAACAAACCTAAATTGCCAAACTTTGTACTGTGTGAAATGAGCTAATTCAGATCTAGGAATCAGTTTACTTACAAGAAGATGGTTGAGTTTAGCAAGTTCAAAGTTTCCTTGTTAATGTGCTCTAAAAAGATGTCCAAGTTAGTAGATTTGCCTCATTGGTAAAGTAGTTTGTTGAGAAAACAAACATCTTCATGGTAGAAACATTGTACTGTGTGAAAACAGCTAATTTAGTTCTAGAATTCAGTTGCTTTCCTACCAAGCAGGTTGAGTGCAGCCAGTTCAAACTTTCCTTGTTAATGTAATCTAAAAAGATGCACAACGTAGTAGTAGGGCCTCATTTCTAAAGTAGTTTCTTTATAAAAGAAACATCTTCAGTAGCGAACACTGTACTGTGTGAAATAAGTTAATTCGCTTCTAGGAATCAGTTTAATTTCGACGAAGAAGGTTGAGTGCAGCAAGTTCAAACTTTCCTAGTTTGTGTTATCTAACAAGATGTACAAGTTAGTGCATTCGCCTCATTTCTAAATTAGTTTCTTTAGAAAAGAAACATCTTCAGTACCGAACACTGTACTGTGTGAAATAAGGTAATTCGGTTCTAGGAATCAGTTTAATTTCTACGAAGATGGTTGAGTTCAGCAAGTTCAAACTTTCCTTGTTAATGTAATCTAAAAAGATGGCCAAGTTAGTAGATTCGCCTCATTTGTAAAGTAGTTTGTTGAGAAAACAAACATCTTCATTGCCAAACATTGTACTGTGTGAAATGAGCTCATTCGATTCTAGGAATCAGTTGCTTTCCTACAAAGAAGGTTGAGTGCAGCAAGTTCAAACTTTCCTTGTTAATGTAATCTGAAAAGTTGCACAACTTAGTAGACTGGCCTCATTTCTAAAGTAGTTTGTTTACAAAACAAACATCTTCATTACCGAACACTGTTCTATGTGAAATAAGCTAGTTCCGTTCTAGGAATCACTTGCTTTCCTACGAAGAAGGTTGAGTGCAGCAAGTTCAAACTTTCCTAGTTTGTGTAATCTAACAAGATGTACAAGTTAGTGGATTCGCCTCATTTCTAAAGTAGTTTGTTTAGAAAACAAACATCTTCATTACCGAACACTATACTATTTGAAATGAGCTACTTCGGTTCTAGGAATTACTTGCTTTCCTACAAAAAAGGTGAGTGCAGCAAGTTCAAACGTTCCCAGTTTGTGTAATCTACCAAGATGTACAAGTTAGTGCATTCGCCTCATTTCTAAAGTAGTTTCTTTAGAAAAGAAACATCTTCAGTACTGAACACTGTACTGTGTGAAATAATGTAAATCGGTTCTAGGAATCAGTTTAATTTCTATGAAGATGGTTGAGTGCAGCACGTTCAAAATTCCTTTGTTAATGTAATGTAAAAGGACGCACAACTTAGTAGATTGGCCTCATTTCTAAAGTAGTTTGTTTACAAAACAAACATATTGATGACCAAAGACTATACTATGTGAAATGATTTAGTTCGGTTCTAGGAATCACTTGCTTTCCTACGAAGAAGGATGAGTGCAGCAAATTCAAACTTTCCTCGTTTGTGTAATCTAACAAGATGTACAAGATAGTGGATTCGCATCGTTCCTAAAGTGGTTTCTTTAGAAAACAAACATCTACAGTACTGAACACTGTACTGTGTGAAAAAAGTTAATTCGGTTCTAGGAATCAGTTTACTTTCTACCAAGATGGTTGAGTGCAGCATGTTCAAACTTTCCTTGTTAATGTAATCTAAAAAGATGGCCTAGTTAGCAGAGTCACGTCATTTCTAAAATAGTTTGTTGAGAAAATTAACATCTTTATAGCCGAACATTGTACTGTGTGAAATAAGCTCATTCGGTTCTAGGAATCACTTGCTTTCCTACAAAGAAGGTTGAGTGCAGCAAGTTCAAACTTACCTTGTTAATGTAATCTAAAAGTATGCACAACTTAGCAGATTGGCCTCATTTCTAAAGTAGTTTGTTTACAAAAGAAACATCTTCAGTACCGAACACTGTACTATGTGAAATGAGTTAATTCGCTTCTAGGAATCAGTGTAATTTCTACGAAGAAGGTTGAGTGCAGCAAGTTCAAACTTTCCTAGTTTGTGTAATCTAACAAGATATAGAAGTTAGTGGATTCGCGTCACTTCTAAATTAGTTTCTTTAGAAAACAAGCATCTTCAGTACCGAACACTGTACTGTGTGAAATAAGTTAATTCGGTTCTAGGAATCAGTTTCACTTCTGCGAAGATGGTTGAGTTTAGCAAGTTCAAACTTTCCTTGTTAATGTAATCTAAAAAGATGTCCAAGTTAGTAGATTTGCCTCATTTCTAAAGTAGTTTCTTTAGAAAACAAACCTACATTGCCAAACTTTGTACTGTGTGAAATGAGCTAATTCGATTCTAGGAATCAGTTTACTTTCTACGAAGATGGTTGAGTTTATCAAGTTCAAATTTTCCTTGTTAATGTGCTCTTAAAAAGATGTCCAAGTTAGTAGATTTGCCTGATTGGTAAAGTAGTTTGTTGAGAAAACAAACATCTTCATTGCTGAACATTGTACTGTGTGAAAAAAGCTAATTTAGTTCTACAATTCAGTTGCTTTCCTACAAAGAAGGTTGAGTGCAGCCAGTTCAAACTTTCCTTGTTAATGTAATCTAAAAAGATGCACAACGTAGTAGATTGGCCTCATTTCTAAAGTAGTTTCTTTAGAAAAGAAACATCTTCAGTACCGAACACTGTACTGTGTGAAATAAGGTAATTCGGTTCTAGAAATCAGTTTAATTTCTACGAAGATAGTTGAGTGCAGCAGGTTCAAACTTTCCTTGTTAATGTAATGTAAAAAGATGGCCAAGTTAGAAGATTCGCCTCATTTGTAAAGTACTTTGTTGAGAAAACAAACATCTTCATTGCCAAACATTGTACTGTGTGAAATAAGCTCATTCGGTTCTAGGAATCAGTTGCTTTCCTACAAAGAAGGATGAGTGCAGCAAGTTCAAACTTTCCTTATTAATGTATTCTGAAAAGTTGCACAACTTAGTAGATTGGCCTCATTTCTAAAGTAGTTTGTTTACAAAACAAACATCTTCATTACCAACACTATACTATGTGAAATGAGCTAGTTCAGTTCTAGGAATCACTTGCTTTCCTACGAAGAAGGTTTAGTGCAGCAAGTTCAAACTTTCCTCGTTTTTGTAATCTAACAAGATTTACAAGTTAGTGGATTCATGTCGTTTCTAAAGTGGTTTCCTTATAAAACAAACATCTTCAATAGAGAACACTGTATTGTGTGAAATAAGTTAATTCTGTTCTAGGAATCTGTTTCCTTTCTACGAAGATGGTTGAGTGCAGCAAGTTCAAACTTTCCTTGTTAATGTACTCTAAAAAGATGGCTAAGCTAGCAGAGTCTCCTCATTTGTAAAGTTGTTTGTTGAGAAAATTAACATTTTTATTGCCGAACATTATACTGTGTGAAATAAGTTCATTCGGTTCTAGGAATCACTTGCTTTCCTACAAAGAAGGTTGAGTGCAACAAGTTCAAACTTTCCTTGTTAATGTAATCTAAAAAGATGCACAACTTAGTAGATTGCCCTCATTTCTAAAGTGTTTTGTTTAGAAAACAAACATCTTCATTACCGAACACTATACTATGTGAAATGAGCTAGTTCCGTTCTAGGAATAACTTGCTTTCCTAGGAAGAAGGTTGAGTGCAGCAAGTTCAAACTTTCATAGTTTGTGTAATCTAACAAGATGTACAAGTTAGTGCATTCGCCTCATTTCTAAAGTAGTTTATTTAGAAAAGAAACATCTTCAGTACCGAACACTGTACTGTGTGAAATAAGGTAATTCGATTCTAGGAATCGGTTTAATTTCTACGAAGATGGTTGAGTGCAGCAAGTTCAAACATTCCTTGTTAATGTAATCTAAAAAGATGCACAACTTATTAGACTGGCCTCATTTCTAAAGTAGTTTGTTTACAAAACAAACATCTTCATTACAGAACACTATACTATGTGAAGTGAGCTAGTTCGGTTCTAGGAATCACTTGCTTTCCTATGAAGAAGGTAGAGTGCAGCAAGTTCAAACTTTCCTTGTTAATGTAATCTAAAAAGATGGCCAAGTTAGCAGAGTCACCTCATTTGTAAAATAGTTTGTTGAGAAAATTAACATCTTTATTGCCGAACATTGTACTGTTTGAAATAAGCTCATTCGGTTCTATGAATCACGTGCTTTCCTACAAAGAAGGTTGAGTGCAGCAAGTTCAAACTTTCCTTGTTAATGTAATCTAAAAAGATGCACAACTTATTAGATTGGCCTCATTTCTAAAATAGTTTCTTTAGAAAAGAAACATCTTCAGTACCTAACACTGTACAGTGTGAAATAAGTTAATTCGCTTCTGGCAATCAGTTTAATTTCTACGAAGAAGGTTGAATGCACCAAGTTCAAACTTTCCTTGTTAATGTAATCTGAAAAGATGGCCAAGTTACAAGATTCGCCTCATTTGTAAAGTACTTTGTTGAGAAAACAAACATCTTCATTGCCGAACATTGTACTGTGTGAAATAAGCTCATTCTGTTGTAGGACTCAGTTGCTTTCCTACAAAGAAGGGTGAGTGCAGCAAGTTCAAACTTTCCTTGTTAATGTAATCTAAAAACATGCACAACTTAGTAGATTGGCCTCATTTCTAAAGTAGTTTGTATAGAAAACAAACATCTTCATTACCGAACACTGTGCTATGTGAAATAAGCTAGTTCCGTTCTAGGAATCACTTGCTATCCTACGAAGAAGGTTGAGTGCAGCAAGTTCAAACTTCCCTAGTTTGTGTAATCTAACAATATGTACAAGTTAGTAGATTAGTCTCATTTCTAAAGTAGTTTATTTAGAAAAGAAATTTCTTCAGTACCGAACACTGTACTGTGTGAAATAAGTGAATTCGCTTCTACGAATCAGTTTAATTTCTACGAAGATGCTTGATTGCAGCAAGTTCAAACATTCCTTGTTAATGTAATCTAAAAAGGTGGCCAAGTTAGTACATTCGCCTCATTTGTAAAGTAGTTTGTTGAGAAAACAAACATCTTCATTGCCAAACATTGTACTGTGTGAAATAAGCGCATTTGGTTCTAGGAATCAGTTGCTTTCCTACAAAGAAGGTTGAGTGCAGGAAGTTCAAACTTTCCTTGTTAATGTAATCTGAAAAGATGTACAACTTAGTAGATTTACCTCATTTCTAAAGTAGTTTGTTTACAAAACAAACATCCTCATTACCAACACTATACTATGTGAAATGAGCTAGTTCAGTTCCAGGAATCACTTGCTTTCCTACGAAGAAGGATGAGTGTAGCAAGTTCAAACTTTCCTCGTTTGTGTAATCTAACAAGATGTACAAGTTAGTGGATTCGCGTCGTTTCTAACGTGGTTTCTTTAGAAAACAAACATCTTCAGTACTGAACACTGTACTGTGTGAAATAAGTTAATCGGTTCTAGGAATCAGTTTCCTTTCCATGAAGATGGTTGAGTGCAGCAAGTTCAAACTTTCCTTGTTAATGTAATGTAAAAAGATGGCCAAGTTAGCAGAGTCACCTCATTTGTAAAATAGTTTGTTGAGAAAATTAACATCTTTATAGCCCAACATTGTACTGTGTGAAATAAGCTCATTCTGTTCTAGGAATCACTTGCTTTCCTACAAAGAAGGTTGAGTGCAGCAAGTTCAAACTTTCCTTATTAATGTAATCTTAAAAGATGCACAAACTTAGTAGATTGGCCTCATTTCTAAAGTAGTTTGATTAGAAAAGAAACATATTCAGTACCGAACACTGTACTGTGTGAAATAAGTTAATTCGCTTCTAGGAATCAGTTTAATTTCTACGAAGATGGTTGAGTGCAGCTAGTTCAAACTTTCCTTGTTAATGTAATCTAAAAATTTGGCCAAGTTAGTAGATTCGCCTCATTTGTAAAGTACTTTGTTGAGAAAACAAAGATCTTCATTGCCAAACATTGTGCTGTGTAAAATAAGCTCATTTAGTATTAGGAATCAGTTGCTTTCCTATAAAGAAGGTTGAGTGCAGCAAGTTCAAACTTTCCTTGTTAATGTAATCTGAAAAGATGCACAACTTAGTAGATTGGCCTCATTTCTAAAGTAGTTTGTTTACAAAACAAACATCTTCATTACCGTACACTATACTATGTGAAATGAGCTAGTTCAGTTCTAGGAATCACTTGCTTTCCTACTAATAAGGTTGAGTGGAGCAAGTTCAAACTTTCCTAGTTTGTGTAATCTAACAAGATATACAAGTTAGTGCATTCGCCTCATTTTCTAAAGTAGTTTCTTTAGAAAAGAAACATCTTCAGTACTGAACACTGTACTGTGTGAAATAAGGTAAATCTGTTCTAGGAATCAGTTTAATTTCTAATAAGATGGTTGAGTGCAGCAAGTTCAAACTTTCCTTGTTAATGTAATCTAAAAAGATGCACAACTTAGTAGATTGGCCTCATTCCTAAAGTAGTTTGTTTAGAAAACAAACATCTTCATTACTGAAGACTGTACTATGTGAAATGAGCTCATTCGGTTCTAGGAATCACTTGCTTTCCTATGAAGAAGGATGAGTGCAGCAAGTTCAAACTTTCCTCGTTTGTGTAATCTAACAAGATGCACAAGTTAGTGGATTGCCCTCATTTCTAAAGTAGTTTTTTAGAAAAGAAACATCTTCAGTACCGAACACTGTACTGTGTGAAATAAGTGAATTTGCTTCTAGGAATCAGTTTCCTTTCTACCAAGATGGTTGAGTGCAGCAAGTTGAAACTTTCCTTGTTAATGTAATCTAAGAAAATGTACCAAGTTAGTAGATTCATGTCTCATTTGTAAAATAGTTTGTTGAGAAAACAAACATCTTTATTGCCAACATTGTACTGTGTGAAATAAGCTCATTTGGTTCTAGGAATCAGTTGCTTTCCTACAAAGAAGGTTGAGTGCAGCAAGTTTAAACTTTCCTTGTTAATGGAATCTAAAAAGATGCACAACTTAGTAGATTGGCCTCATTTCTAAAGTAGTTTGTTTAGAAAAGAAACATCTTCAGTACCAAACACTGTACTGTGTGAAATGAGTTAATTAAACTTCTAGGAATCAGGTTAATTTCTACGAAGATGGTTGAGTGCAGCAAGTTCAAACTTTCCTAGTTTGTGTAATCTAACAAGATGTACAAGTTACTTGATTGGCGCTCATTTCTAAATTAGTTTCTTTAGAAAACAAACATCTTCAGTACCAACACTGTACTTGTGTGAAATAAGTTAATTCGGTTCTATGAATCAGTTTCCTTTTCTACGAAGATGGTTGAGTTTAGCAAGTTCAAACTTTCCTTGTTAATGTAATCTAAAAAGATGTCCAAGTTAGTAGATTGGCCTCATTTCTAAAGTAGTTTCTTTAGAAAACAAACATCTAAATTGCCAAACTTTGTACTGTGTGAAATGAGCTAACCTCGGTTCTAGGAATCAGGTTAATTTCTCCGAAGATGGTTGAGTTTAGCAAGTTCAAACTTTCCTTGTTAATGTAATCTAAAAAGATGTCCAAGTTAGTAGATTTGCATCATTTCTAAAGTAGTTTGTTGAGAAAACAAACATCTTCATTACCGAACATTGTACTGTGTGAAAAAGCTAATTTAGTTCTAGGAATCAGTTGCTTTCCTACAAAGAAGGTTGAGTGCAGCCAGTTCAAACTTTCCTTGTTAATGTAATCTAAAAAGATGCACAACGTAGTAGATTGGCCTCATTTCTAAAGTAGTTTCTTTAGAAAAGAAACATCTTCAGTACCGAACACTGTACTGTGTGAAATAAGTTAATTCGCTTCTAGGAATCAGTTTAATTTATACGAAGATGGTTGAGTGCAGCAAGTTCAAACTTTCCTAGTTTGTGTAATCTAACAAGATGTACAAGTTAGTGCATTCGCCTCATTTCTAAAGTAGTTTCTTTAGAAAAGAAACATCTTCAGTATCGAACACTGTTCTGTGTGAAATAAAGTAATTCGGTTCTAGGAATCAGTTGCTTTCCTACAAAGAAGGTTGAGTGCAGCAAGTTCAAACTTTCCTTGTTAATGTAATCTAAAAAGATGCACAACGTAGTAGATTGGCCTCATTTCTAAAGTAGTTTGTTTAGAAAACAAACATCTTCATTACCGAACACTGTACTATGTGAAATAAGCTAATTCCGTTCTAGGAATCACTTGCTTTCCTACAAAGAAGGTTGAGTGCAGCAAGTTCAAACTTTCCTAATTTGTGTAATCTAACAAGATGTACAAGTTAGTGGATTCACCCTCATTTCTAAAGTAGTTTCTTTAGAAAAACAAACATCTTCAGTACCGAACACTGTACTGTGTGAAATAAGTAAAATCACTTCTAGGAATCAGTTTAATTTCTACGAAGATGGTTGAGTGCAGCAAGTTCAAACTTTCCTTGTTAATGTAATCTAAAAAGATGGCCAAGTTAGTAGATTCGCTCATTTGTAAAGTAGTTTGTTGAAAAAACAAACATCTTCATTGCCGAACATTGTACTGTGTGAAATAAGCTAATTCATTTCTAGGAATCAGTTGCTTTCCTACAAAAGAAGGTTGAGTGCAGCAAGTTCAAACTTTCCTTGTTAATGTAATCTAAAAAGATGCACAACGTAGTAGATTGGCCTCATTTCTAAAGTAGTTTGTTTACAAAACAAACATCTTCATTACCAAAACTATACTATGTGAAATGAGCTAGTTCGGTTCTAGGAATCACTTGCTTTCCTATGAAGAAGGTTGAGTGCAGCAAGTTCAAACTTTCCTAGTTTAATGTAATCTAAAAAGATGTACAAGTTAGTTCATTCGCCTCATTTCTAAAGTAGTTTCTTTAGAAAACAAACATCTTCAGTACTGAACACTGTACTGTGTGAAATAAGGTAATTTGGTTCTAGGAATCAGTTTAATTTCTACGAAGATGGTTGAGTGCAGCAAGTTCAAACTTTCCTTGTTAATGTAATCTAAAAAGATGCACAACTTAGTAGATTGGCCTCATTTCTAAAGTAGTTTGTTTTAGAAAACAAACATCTTCATTGCCAACACTGTACTATGTGAAATGAGTTAGTTTAGGTTCTAAGAATCAGTTGCTTTCCTACGAAGAAGGATGAGTGCAGCAAGTTCAAACTTTCCTTGTTTGTGTAATCTAACAAGATGTACAAGGTAGTGGATTTGCCTCATTTCTAAAGTGGTTTCTTTAGAAAACAAACATCTTCAGTACTGAACACTGTACTGTGTGAAATAAGTTAATTTGGTTCTAGGAATCAGTTTAATTTCTACAAAGATGGTTGAGTGCAGCAAGTTTAAACTTTCCTTGTTAATGTAATCTAAAAAGATGCACAACTTAGTAGATTGGCCCCATTTTCTAAATGTAGTTTCTTTAGAAAATTAACATCTTCAGTACCAAACACTGTACTGTGTGAAATAAGTTAATTCGGTTCTAGGAAAAAGGTTTAATTTCTACGAAGATGGTTGAGGGCAGGAAGTTCAAACTTTCCTAATTTGTGTAATCTAAAAAGATGCACAAGTTAGTGGATTGGTGTCATTTCTAAATTAGTTTCTTTAGAAAACAAGCATCTTCAGTACCAAACACTGTACTGTGTGAAATAAGTTAATTCGGTTCTAGGAATCAGTTTACTTTCTACGAAGATGGTTGAGTTTAGCAAGTTCAAACTTTCTTGTTAATGTGCTCTAAAAAGATGTCCAAGTTAGTAGATTTGCCTCATTGGTAAAGTAGTTTGTTGAGAAAACAAACATCTTCATTGCCAAACATTGTACTGTGTGAAAAAGCTAATTTAGTTCTAGAATTCAGTTGCTTTCCTACAAAGAAGGTTGAGTACAGCAAGTTCAAACTTTCCTTGTTAATGTAATCTAAAAAGATGCACAACTTAGTAGATTGGCCTCATTTCTAAAGTAGTTTCTTTAGAAAAGAAACATCTTCAGTACCAACACTGTACTGTGTGAAAATAAGTTAATTCACTTCTAGGAATCAGTTTAATTTCTACGAAGATGGTTGAGTGCAGCAAGTTCAAACTTTCCTTGTTCTTGTAATCTAAAAAGATGTACAAATTAGTGCATTCACCTCATTTCTAAAGTAGTTTGTTGAGAAAACAAAACATCTTCATTGCGAACATTGTACTGTGTGAAATAAGCTAATTCGGTTCTAGGAATCAGTTGCTTTCCTACAAAGAAGGTTGAGTGCAGCAAGTTCAAACTTTCCTTGTTAATGTAATCTAAAAAGATGCACAACTTAGTAGATTGACCTCATTTCTAAAGTAGTTTGTTTACAAAACAAACATCTTCAATACCGAACACTATACTATGTGAAATCAGCTAGTTCGGTTCTAGGAATCACTTGCTTTCTCCTAGGAAGAAGGTTGAGTGCAGCAAGTTCAAACTTTCCTCGTTTGTGTAATCTAACAAGATGTACAAGTTAGTGGATTCATGTCGTTTCTAAAGTGGTTTCTTTAGAAAACAAACATCTTCAGTAATGAACAATGTACTGTGTGAAATAAGTTAATTCGGTTCTAGGAATCAGTTTCCTTTCTACCAAGATGGTTGAGTGCAGCAAGTTCAAACTTTCCTTGTTAATGTAATCTAAAAAGATGGCCAAGTTAGTAGATTCGACTCATTTGTAAAGTAGTTTGTTGAGAAAACAAACATCTTCATTGCCAAACATTGTACTATGTGAAATAAGCTCATTCGGTTCTAGGAATCAGTTGCTTTCCTACAAAGAAGGTTGAGTGCAGCAAGTTCAAACTTTCCTTGTTAATGGAATCTAAAAAGATGCACAACTTAGTAGATTGGCCTCATTTCTAAAGTAGTTTCTTTAGAAAAGAAACATCTTCAGTACCAACACTGTACTGTGTGAAATGAGTTAATTCGCTTCTAGGAAAAGGTTTAATTTCTACGAAGATGGTTGAGTGCAGGAAGTTCAAACTTTCCTAATTTTGTGTAATCTAACAAGATGTACAAGTTAGTAGATTGGCGTCATTTCTAAATTAGTTTCTTTAGAAAACAAACATCTTCAGTACCGAACACTGTACTGTGTGAAATAAGTTAATTTTGTTCTAGGAATCAGTTTCCTTTCTCTACGAAGATGGTTGAGTTTAGCAAGTTCAAACTTTCCTTGTTAATGTAATCTAAAAGATGTCCAAGTTAGTAGATTGGCCTCATTTCTAAAGTAGTTTCTTTAGAAAACAAACCTAAATTGCCAAACTTTGTACTGTGTGAAATGAGCTAATTCGGTTCTAGGAATCAGTTTACTTTCTCCGAAGATGGTTGAGTTTAGCAGCAAGTTTCAAACTTTCCTTGTTAATGTAATCTAAAAAGATGTCAAGTTAGTAGATTTGCATCATTTCTAAAGTAGTTTGTTGAGAAAACAAACATCTTCATTACCGAACATTGTACTGTGTGAAAAAAGCTAATTTAGTTCTAGAATTCAGTTGCTTTCCTACAAAGAAGGTTGAGTGCAGCCAGTTCAAACTTTCCTTGTTAATGTAATCTAAAAAGATGCACAACGTTAGTAGATTGGCCTCATTTCTAAAGTAGTTTCTTTAGAAAACAAACATCTTCAGTACCAAACACTGTACTGTGTGAAATAAGTTAATTAAGGTTCTAGGAATCAGTTTAATTTCTACGAAGATGGTTGAGTGCAGCAAGTTCAAACTTTCCTAGTTTGTGTAATCTAACAAGATGTACAAGTTAGTGCATTCGCCTCATTTCTAAAGTAGTTTCTTTAGAAAAGAAACATCTTCAGTATCCGAACACTGTACTGTGTGAAATAAGCTAATTCGGTTCTAGGAATCAGTTGCTTTCCTACAAAAGAAGGTTGAGTGCAGCAAGTTCAAACTTTCCTTGTTAATGTAATCTAAAAAGATGCACAACTTAGTAGATTGGCCTCATTTCTAAAGTAGTTTGTTTAGAAAACAAACATCTTCATTACGAACACTGTACTGTGTGAAATAAGCTAATTCCGTTCTAGGAATCACTTGCTTTCCTACGAAGAAGGTTGAGTGCAGCAAGTTCAAACTTTCCTAGTTTGTGTAATCTAACAAGATGTACAAGTTAGTGGATTCACCTCATTTCTAAAGTAGTTTCTTTAGAAAAGAAACATCTTCAGTACCGAACACTGTACTGTGTGAAATAAGTTAAAATCACTTCTAGGAATCAGTTTAATTTCTACAAAGATGGTTGAGTGCAGCAAGTTCAAACTTTCCTTGTTAATGTAATCTAAAAAGATGGCCAAGTTAGTAGATTCGTCTCATTTGTAAAGTAGTTTGTTGAGAAAACAAACATCTTCATTGCCAAACATTGTACTGTGTGAAATAAGCTAATTCATTTCTAGGAATCAGTTGCTTTCCTACAAAGAAGGTTGAGTGCAGCAAGTTCAAACTTTCCTTGTTAATGTAATCTAAAAAGATGCACAACGTAGTAGATTGGCCTCATTTCTAAAGTAGTTTGTTTAGAAAAACAAACATCTTCATTACCGAACACTGTACTGTGTGAAATAAGCTAAATCGGTTCTAGGAATCACTTTAATTTCTACAAAGAAGGTTGAGTGCAGCAAGTTCAAACTTTCCTTGTTAATGTAATCTAACAAGATGTACAAGTTAGTAGATTCGCCTCATTTCTAAAGTAGTTTCTGTTAGAAAAAGAAACATCTTCAGTACTGAACACTGTACTGTGTGAAATAAGTTAATTCATTTCTAGGAATCAGTTTAATTTCTACAAAGAAGGTTGAGTGCAGCAAGTTCAAACTTTCCTTGTTAATGTAATCTAAAAAGATGCACAACTTAGTAGATTGGCCTCATTTCTAAAGTAGTTTGTTTAGAAAACAAACATCTTCAAATTACCAAACACTGTACTATATGAAATGAGTTAGTTCGGTTCTAAGAATCAGTTAATTTCTCGAAGAAGGTTGAGTGCAGCAAGTTCAAACTTTCCTTGTTAATGTAATCTAAAAAGATGTACAAGTTAGTAGATTTGCCTCATTTCTAAAGTAGTTTCTTTAGAAAACAAACATCTTCATTACTGAACACTGTACTGTGTGAAATAAGTTAATTTGGTTCTAGGAATCAGTTGCTTTCCTACAAAGAAGGTTGAGTGCAGCAAGTTCAAACTTTCCTTGTTAATGTAATCTAAAAGATGCACAACTTAGTAGATTGGCCTCATTTCTAAAGTAGTTTCTTTAGAAAACAAACATCTTCAGTACCAAACACTGTACTGTGTGAAATGAGTTAATTCGCTTCTAGGAAAAAGGTTTAATTTCTACAAAGATGGTTGAGTGCAGCAAGTTCAAACTTTCCTAATTTGTGTAATCTAAAAGATGTACAAGTTAGTGGATTCGTGTCATTTCTAAATTAGTTTGTTTAGAAAACAACATCTTCAGTACCGAACACTGTACTGTGTGAAATAAGTTAATTCGGTTCTAGGAATCAGTTTACTTTCTACAAAGATGGTTGAGTTTAGCAAGTTCAAACTTTCTTGTTAATGTAATCTAAAAAGATGTCCAAGTTAGTAGATTTGCCTCATTTCTAAAGTAGTTTGTTGAGAAAACAAACATCTTCATTGCCGAACATTGTACTGTGTGAAAAAGCTAATTTAGTTCTAGAATCAGTTGCTTTCTACAAAGAAGGTTGAGTACACTCAGTTCAAACTTTCCTTGTTAATGTAATCTAAAAAGATGCACAACTTAGTAGATTGGCCTCATTTCTAAAGTAGTTTCTTTAGAAAACAAACATCTTCAGTACCAAACACTGTACTGTGTGAAATAAGTTAATTCACTTCTAGGAATCAGTTTAATTTCTACAAAGAAGGTTGAGTGCAGCAAGTTCAAACTTTCCTTGTTCTTGTAATCTAAAAAGATGGCCAAATTAGTAGATTCACCTCATTTTAAAGTACTTTGTTGAGAAAACAAACATCTTCATTGCCAAACATTGTACTGTGTGAAATAAGCTCATTCGGTTCTAGGAATCAGTTGCTTTCCTACAAAGAAGGTTGAGTGCAGCAAGTTCAAACTTTCCTTGTTAATGTAATCTAAAAAGATGCACAACTTAGTAGATTGACCTCATTTCTAAAGTAGTTTGTTTACAAAACAAACATCTTCAATACCGAACACTATACTATGTGAAATCAGCTAGTTCGGTTCTAGGAATCACTTGCTTTCCTAGGAAGAAGGTTGAGTGCAGCAAGTTCAAACTTTCCTCGTTTGTGTAATCTAACAAGAAGTACAAGTTAGTGGATTCATGTCGTTTCTAAAGTGGTTTCTTTTAGAAAACAAACATCTTCAGTAATGAACAATGTACTGTGTGAAATAAGTTAATTCGGTTCTAGGAATCAGTTTCCTTTCTACAAAGATGGTTGAGTGCAGCAAGTTCAAACTTTCCTTGTTAATGTAATCTAAAAGATGGCCAAGTTAGTAGATTCGACTCATTTGTAAAGTAGTTTGTTGAGAAATCAAACATCTTCATTGCCAAACATTGTACTATGTGAAATAAGCTCATTCGGTTATGGAATCAGTTGCTTTCCTACAAAGAAGGTTGAGTGCAGCAAGTTCAAACTTTCCTTGTTAATGGAATCTAAAAAGATGCACAACTTAGTAGATTGACCTCATTTCTAAAGTAGTTTCTTGAGAAAAGAAACATCTTCAGTACCGAACACTGTACTGTGTGAAATGAGTTAATTCGGTTCTAGGAAAAAGGTTTAATTTCTACAAAGATGGTTGAGGGCAGGAAGTTCAAACTTTCCTAATTTGTGTAATCTAACAAGATGTACAAGTTACTGGATTCACGTCATTTCTAAATTAGTTTCTTTAGAAAACAAACATCTTCAGTACCGAACACTGTACTGTGTGAAATAAGTTAATTTGGTTCTAGGAATCAGTTTCCTTTCTACGAACATGGTTGAGTTTAGCAAGTTCAAACTTTCCTTGTTAATGTAATCTAAAAAGATGTCCAACTTAGTAGATTCGCCTCATTTCTAACGTAGTTTCTTTAGAAAACAAACCTAAATTGCCAAACTTTGTACTGTGTGAAATGAGCTAATTCGGTTCTAGGAATCAGTTTACTTTCTCTGAAGATGGTTGAGTTTAGCAAGTTTAAACTTTCCTTGTTAATGTGCTCTAAAAAGATGTCCAAGTTAGTAGATTTGCCTCATTGGTAAAGTAGTTTGTTGAGAAAACAAACATCTTCATGGAGAACATTGTACTGTGTTTAAAAAGCTAATTCGGTTCTAGAATTCAGTTGCTTTCCTACAAAGAAGGTTGAGTGCAGCCAGTTCAAACTTTCCTTTTTAATGTAATCTAAAAAGATGCACAACGTAGTAGATTGGCCTCATTTCTAAAGTAGTTTCTTTAGAAAAGAAACATCTTCAGTACTGAACACTGTACTGTGTGAAATAAGTTAATTCGCTTCTAGGAATCAGTTTAATTTCTACAAGAATGTTGAGTGCAGCAAGTTCAAACATTCCTAGTTTGTGTAATCTAACAAGATGTCCAAGTTAGTGCATTCGCCTCATTTCTAAAGTAGTTTCTTTAGAAAAGAAACATCTTCAGTTCCGAACACTGTACTGTGTGAAATAAGGTAATTCGGTTCTAGGAATCACTTTAATTTCTACGAAGATGGTTGAGTGCAGCAAGTTCAAACTTTCCTTGTTAATGTAATCTAAAAAGATGCACGACTTAGTAGATTGGCCTCATTTTAAAAGTAGTTTGTTTACAAAAAAAGATCTTCATTACCGAACACTATACTATGTGAAATGAGCTAGTTCGGTTCTAGGAATCACTTGCTTTCCTACGAAGAAGGTTGAGTGCAGCAAGTTCAAACTTTCCTCGTTTGTGTAATCTAACAAGATGAACAAGTTAGTGGATTCGCGTCGTTTCTAAAGTGGTTTCTTTAGAAAACAAACATCTTCAGTACTGAACACTGTACTGTGTGAAATAAGTTAATTCGGTTCTAGAAATGTTTGCTTTCAAGGAAGATGGTTGAGTGCAACATGTTCAAACTTTCCTTGTTAATGTAATCTAAAAAGATGGCCAAGTTAGCAGAGTCACCTCATTTGTAAAATAGTTTGTTGAGAAAATTAACATCTTTATTGCCAAACATTGCACTGTGTGAAATAAACTCATTCGGTTCTAGGAATCACTAGCTTTCATACAAAGAAGGTTGAGTGCAACAAGTTCAAACTTTCCTTGTTAATGTAATCTAAAAAGATGCACAACTTAGTAGATTGGCCTCATTTCTAAAGTAGTTTCTTTAGAAAAGAAACATCTCCAGTACCGAACACTGTACTGTGTGAAATAAGTAATTCGCTTCTAGGAATCAGTTTAATTTCTACAAAGACGGTTGAGTGCAGCAAGTTCAAACTTTCCTTGTTAATGTAATCTAAAAAGATGGCCAAGTTAGAAGATTCGCCTCATTTTAAAGTACTTTGTTGAGAAAACAAACATCTTCATTGCCAACATTGTACTGTGTGAAATAAGCTTAAGTTCTAAGAAGAAGTACAAGTAGTAGGAATCAGTTGCTTTCCTTTACAAATCTTCAGTACTGAACACTTGAGTGCAGCAAGTTCAAACTTTCCTGGTTGTTAATGTAATCTAAAAAGATGCACAACTTAGTAGATTGCCCTCATTTCTAAAGTAGTTTCTTTTAGAAAAGAAACATCTTCATTGCCAAACAATGTACTGTGTGAAATAAGTTAATTCGGTTCTAGGAATCAGTTTAATTTGTACAAAGAAGGTTGAGTGCAGCAAGTTCAAACTTTCCTTGTTAATGTAATCTAAAAAGATGCACAACTTAGTAGATTGGCCTCATTTCTAAAGTAGTTTGTTTACAAAACAAACATCTTCATTACCGAACACTATACTGTGTGAAATGAGCTAGTTCGGTTCTAGGAATCACTTGCTTTCCTAGGAAGAAGGTTGAGTGCAGCAAGTTCAAACTTTCCTTGTTTGTGTAATCTAACAAGATTTACAAGTTAGTGGATTCACGTCGTTTCTAAAGTAGTTTCCTTATAAAACAAACATCTTCAGTAGAGAACACTGTACTGTGTGAAATAAGTTAATTCGGTTCTAGGAATCAGTTTCCTTTCTACGAAGATGGTTGAGTGCAGCAAGTTCAAACTTTCCTTGTTAATGTAATCTAAAAAGATGGCCAAGTTAGCAGAGTCACCTCATTTGTAAAGTAGTTTGTTGAGAAAATTAACATCTTTATTGCCAAACATTGTACTGTGTAAAATAAGCTCATTCGGTTCTAGGAATCACTTGCTTTCCTACAAAGAAGGTTGAGTGCAGCAAGTTCAAACATTCCTTGTTATTATATTCTGAAAAGATGTACAACATAGGAGATTGGCCTCATTTCTAAACTAGTTTGTTTAGAAAAGAAACATCTTCAGTCCCAAACACTGTACTGTGTGAAATGAGTTAATTCGCTTCTAGGAATCAGTTTAATTTCTACGAAGAAGGTTGAGTGCAGCAAGTTCAAACTTTCCCTGTTTGTGTAATCTAACAAGATTTACAAATTAGTGGATTCGCATCGTTACTAAATTAGTTTCTTTAGAAAACAAGCATCTTCAGTACCGAACACTGTACTGTGTGAAATAAGTTAATTCGGTTCTAGGAATCAGTTTCCTTTCTACGAAGATGTTTGAGTTTAGCAAGTTCAAACTTTCCTCTTTTAATGTAATCTAAAAGATGTCCAAGTTAGTAGATTCAAAGCCTCATTTCTAAAGTACTTTCTTTAGAAAACAAACCTAAATGGCCAAACTTTTGTACTGTGTGAAATGAGCTAATTCGGTTCTAGGAATCAGTTTACTTTCTACGAAGATGGTTGAGTTTAGCAAGTTCAAACATTCCTTGTTAATGTGCTCTAAAAAGATGTCCAAGGTAGTAGATTTGCCTCATTGGTAAAGTAGTTTGTTGAGAAAACAAACATCTTCATTGCCAAACATTGTACTGTGTGAAAAAAGCTCATTCGGTTCTAGGAATCAGTTGCTTTCCTACAAAGAAGGTTGAGTGCAGCAAGTTCAAACTTTTCTTTTTAATGTAATCTAAAAAGATGCACAACTTAGTAGATTGTCCTCTTTTCTAAAGTAGTTTGTTTAGAAAACAAACATCTTCATAACCGAACACTGTACTATGTGAAATATGCTGGTTCCGTTCTAGGAATCACTTGTTTTCCTACGAAGAAGGTTGAGTGCAGCAAGTTCAAACTTTCCTCGTTTGTGTAATCTAACAAGATGTACAAGTTAGATGATTCACGTCGTTTATAAAGTGGTTTCTTTAGAAAACAAACATTTTCAGTACTGAGCACTGTACTGTGTGAAATAAGTTAATTCGGTTCTAGGAATCAGTTTCCTTTCTACGAAGATGGTTGAGTGCAGCAAGTTCAAACTTTCCTTGTTAATGTAATCTAAAAAGATGGCCACTTTAGCAGAGTCACCTCATTTGTAAAATAGTTTGTTGAGAAAATTAACAACTTTAGCGCCGAACATTATACTCTATCAAAAAAGCTAATTTGGTTGGAGAATTCAGTTGCTTTCCTACAAAGACGGTTGAGTGCAGCAAGTTCAAACTTTCTTTGTTAATGTAATCTAAAAAAATGCAAAACTTAGTAGATTGGCCTCATTTCTAAAGTTGTTTCTTTAGAAAAGAAACATCTTCAGTACCGAACACTGTACTATGTGAAATAAGTTAATTCGCTTCTAGGAATCGGTTTAATTACTATGAAGAAGGTTGAGTGCAGCAAATTCAAACTTTCCTAGTTTTTTTTAATCTAACAAGATGTACAAGTTAGTTGATTCGCGTCATTTCTAAAGTAGTTTCTTTAGAAAACAAACCTTCATTGCCAAACATTGTACTGTGTGAATTGAGCTAATTCGGTTCTAGGAATCAGTTTACTTTCTACGAAGATGGTTGAGTTCAGCAAGTTCAAACTTTCCTTGTTAATGTAATCTAAAAAGATGTCCAAGTTAGTAGATGTGACTCATTTGTAAGGTAGTTTGTTCAGAAAACAAACATCTTCATTGCGGAATATTGTACTGTGTGAAAAAAGTTAATTCGAATCTAGAAATCATTCGATTTCCTACAAAGACGGTTGAGTGCAGCAATTTCAAACATTCCTTGTTAATATAATGTAAAAAGATGCACAACTTAGTGGATTCACCTCATTTCTAACGTAATTTCTTTAGAAAAGAAACATCTTCAGTACCGAACACTGTACTGTCTGAAATAAGTTAATTCGCTTCTAGGAATCAGTTTAATTTCTACGAAGATGGTTGAGTGCAGCAAGTTCATACTTTCCTTCTTAATGTAATCTGAAAAGATTGCCACGTTAGTAGATTCACCTCATTTGTAAAGTAGTTTGTTGAGAAAAGAAACATCTTCATTGCAGAACATTGTACTGTGTGAAAAAAGCTAATTCGGATCTAGAATTTAGATGCTTTCCTACAAAGAAGGTTGAGTGCAGCAAGTTCAAATTTTCCTTGTAAATGTAATCTGAAAGTTGCACAACTTAGTAGATGGGCCTCATTTCTAAAGTAGTTTGTTTAGAAAACAAACATCTTCATTACCGAACACTATACTATGTGAAATGAGCTAGTTCAGTTCTAGGAATCACTTGCTTTCCTACGAAGAAGGTTGAGTGCAGCAAGTTCAACCTTTCCTCGTTTGTGTAATCTAACAAGATTTACAAATTAGTGGATTCGCACATTTCTAAAGTGGTTTCCATATAAACGAAACATCTTCAGTAGTGAACACCGTACTGTGTGAAATAAGTTAATTCGGTTCTAGGAATCAGTTTCCTTTCTATGAAAATGGTTGAGTGCAGCAAGTTCAAACTTTCCTTGTTAATGTAATCTAAAAAGATGGCCAAGTTAGCAGAGACACCTCATTTGTAAAGTAGTTTGTTGAGAAAATTAACATCTTTATTGCCGGACATTGTACTGTGTGAAATAAGCTCATTCGGTTCTAGGAATCACTTGCTTTCCTACAAAGAAGGTTGTGTGCAGCAAGTTCAAACATTCCTTGTAATGTAATCTAAAAAGATGCACAACTTATTAGATTGGCCTCATTTCTAAAGTAGTTTCTTTAGAAAAGAAACATCTTCATTACCGAACACTGTACTGTGTGAAATAAGTTAATTCGCTTCTAGGAATCAGTTTAATTTCTACGAAGAAGGTTGAGTGCAGCAAGTTCAAACTTTCCTTGTTAATGTAATCTAAAAAGATGGCCAAGTTAGAAGATTCGCCTGATTTGTAAAGTACTTTGTTGAGAAAACAAACATCTTCATTGCCGAACATTTTACTGAGTGAAATAAGCTCATTCGGTTCTAGGAATCAGTTGCTTTCCTACAAAGAAGGTTGAATGCAGCACGTTCAAACTTTCCATGTTAATGTAATCTTAAAGATGCACAACTTAGTAGATTCGCCTCATTTCTAAAGTAATTTCTTTAGAAAAGAAACATCTTCAGTACCGAACACTGTACTGTGTGAAATAAGTTAATTCGCTTCTAGGAATCATTTTCCTTTCTACGAAGATGGTTGACTGCAGCAAGTTCAAACTTTCCTTGTTAATGTAATCTAAAAAAGATGGCCAAGTTAGAAGATTCACCTCATTTGTAAAGTACTTTGTTGAGAAAACAAACATCTTCATTGCCGAACATTGTACTGTGTGAAATAAGCTCATTCGGTTCTAGGAAATAGTTGCTTTCCTACAAAGATGGTTGAGTGCAGCAAGTTCAAACTTTCCTTGTTAATGTAATCTGAAAAGATGCACAACATAGTAGATTGGCCTCATTTCTAAAGTAGTTTGATTAGAAAACAAACATCTTCATTATCGAACACTGTACTATGTGAAATGAGCTAGTTCGGTTCTAGGAATCACTTGCTTTCCTACGAAGAAGGTTGAGTGCAGCAAGTTCAAACATTCCTCCTTTGTGTAATCTAACAAGATTTACAAGTTAGTGGATTCGAGTCGTTTCTAAAGTGGTTTCCTTATAAAACAAACATCTTCAGTACTGAACACTGTACTGTGTGAAATAAGTTAATTCGGTTCGAGGAATCAGTTTCCTTTCTAAGAAGATGGTTGAGTGCAGCAAGTTCAAACTTTCCTTGTTAATGTAATCTAAAGAGATGGCCAAGTTAGCAGAGTCACCTCATTTGTAAAGTAGTTTGTTGAGAAAATTAACATCTTTATTGCCGAACATTGTACTGTGTGAAATAGGCTCATTCGGTTTTAGGAATCACTTGCTTTCCTACAAAGAAGGATGAGTGCAGCAAGTTCAAACTTTCCTTGTTAATGTAATCTAACAAGGTGCACAACTTCGTAGATTGGCCTCATTTATAAAGCTGTTTCTTTACAAAATAAACATCTTCAGTACCGAACACTGTACTGTGTGAAATAAGGTAATTCGTTTCTAGGAATCAGTTTAATTTCTACGAAGAAGGTTGAGTGCAGCAAGTTCAAACTTTCCTTGTTAATGTAATCTAAAAATATGGCCAAGTTAGAAGATTCACGTGATTTGTAAAGTACTTTGTTAAGAAAACAAACATCTTCATTGCCAAACATTGTACTGTTTGAAATAAGCTCATTCGGTTCTAGGAATCAGTTGCTTTCCTATAAAGAAGGTTGAGTGCAGCAAGTTCAAACTTTCCTTGTTGATGTAATCTAAAAAGATGCACAACTTAGGAGATTGGCCTCATTTCTAAAGTAGTTTCTTTAGAAAAAACAAACATCTTCAGTACCAACATTGTACTGTGTGAAATAAGTTAATTCACTTCTAAGAATCAGTTTAATTTCTACGAAGAAGGTTGAGTGCAGCAAGTTCAAACTTTCCTTGTTAATGTAATCTACAAAGGTGGCCAAGTTAGAAGATTCGCCTCATTTGTAAAGTAGTTTGTTGAGAAAACAAACATCTTCATTGTCGAACATTGTACTGTGTGAAATAAGCTCATTCGGTTCTGGGAATCAATTGCTTTCCTACAAAGAAGGTTGAGTGCAGCAAGTTCAAACTTTCCTTGTTAATGTAATCTAAAGAGATGCACAACTTAGTAGATTGGCCCCATTTCTAAAGTAGTTTGTTTAGAAAACAAACATCTTCATTACCGAACACTGTAATATGTGAAATAAGCTAGTTCCGTTCTAGGAATCACTTGCTTTTCTACGAAGAAGGTTGAGTGCAGCAAGTTCAAACTTTCCTAGTTTGTCTAATCTAACAAGATGTACAAGTTAGTGGATTCACCTCATTTCTAAAGTAGTTTCTTTACAAAAGAAACATCTTCAGTACCGAACACTGTACTGTGGGAAATAAGTGAATTCGCTTCTAGGAATCAGTTTAATTTCTACGAAGATGGTTGAGTGCAGCAAGTTCAAACTTTCCTTGTTAATGTAATCTAAAAAGATGGCCAAGTTAGTAGATTCGCCTCATTTGTGAAGTAGTTTGTTGAGAAAACAGACATCTTCATTTCCGAACATTGCACTGTGTGTAATAAGCTCATTCGGTTTTAGGAATCAGTTCCTTTGCTACAAAGAAGGTTGAGTGCAGCAAGTTCAAACTTTCCTTGTTAATGTAATCTGATAAGATGCACAACTTAGTAGATTGGCCTCATTTCTAAAGTAGTTTGATTACAAAACAAACATCTTCATTACCAACACTGTACTATGTGAAATGAGCTAGTTCGAATCTAGGAATCACTTGCTTTCCTAAGAAGAAGGTTGAGTGCAGAAAGTTCAAACTTTCCTAGTTTGTGTAATCTAACAAGATGTACAAGTTAGTGTATTCGACTCATTTCTAAAGTACTTTCTTTAGAAAAGAAACATCTTCAGTGCCAACACTGTACTGTGTCAAATAAGTTAATTCGCTTCCAGGAATCAGTTTAAATTCTATAAAAAAAGGTTGAGTGCAGCAAGTTCAAAATTTCCTTGGTTGTGTAATCTAAAAGATGTACAAGTTAGTGCATTCGCCTCATTTCTTAAGTAGTTTCTTGTAAAAGAAACATCTTCAGTACCGAACACTGTACTATGTGAAATGAGCTAGTTCGGTTCTAGGAATCACTTGCTTTCCGACGAAGAAGGTTGAGTGCAGCAAGTTCAAACTTTCCTAGTTTGTGTAATCTAACAAGATGTACAAGTTAGTGGTTTCTCGTAGTTTCTAAAGTGGTTTCTTTGGAAAACAAACATCTTCAGTACTGAGCACTGTACTGTGTGAAATAAGTTAATGCGGTTCTAGGAATCAGTTTCCTTTCTACGAAAATATTTGAGTGCAGCAAGCTCAAACTTTTTTGTTAATGTAATCTAAAAAGATGGCCAAGTTAGTAGATTCACCTCATTTGTAAGGTCTTTTGTTGAGAAAATTAACATCTTTATTGCCGAACATTGTACTGTGTGAAATAAGCTCATTCGGTTTTAGGAATCAGTTGCTTTCCTACAAAGAAGGTTGAGTGCAGAAAGTTCAAACTTTCCTTGTTAATGTAATCTAAAAAGATGGACAACTTAGTAGATTGGCCTCATTTCTAAAGTAGTTTCTTTAGAAAAGAAACATCTTCAGTACCAAACACTGTACTGTGTGTAATAAGTTAATTCGGTTCTAGGAATCAGTTTTCTTTCTACGAAGATGGTTGAGTTTAGCAAGTTCAAACTTTCCTTGTTAATGTAATCTAAAAAGATGTCCAAGTTAGTAGATTCGCCTCATTTCTAAAGTAGTTTCTTTAGTAAACAAACCTTCATTGCCAAACTTTGTACTGTGTGTAATAAGCTAATTCGGTTCTAGGAATCAGGTTACTTTCTACAAAGATGGTTGAGTTTAGTAAGTTCAAACTTTCCTTGTTAATGTGATCTATAAAGATATCCAAGTTAGTATATTTGCCTCATTTGTAAAGTAGTTTGTTGAGAAAACAAACATCTTCATTGCCAAACATTGTACTGTGTGAAAAAAGCTAATTTAGGTTAGCATTCAGTTGCTTTCCTACAAAGAAGGTTGAGTGCAGCCAGTTTAAACTTTCCTTGTTAATGTAATCTAACAAGATACACAACATAGTAGATTGGCCTCATTTCTAAAGTAGTTTCTTTAGAAAAGAAACATCTTCAGTACTGAACACTGTACTGTGTGAAATAAGTTAATTTGCTTCTAGGAATCATTTTAATTTCTACGAAGAAAGTTGAGTGCACCAAGTTCAAACTTTCCTTGTTAATGTAATCTGAAAAGCTGCACAACTTAGTAGATTGGCCTCATTTCTAACGTAGTTTGTTTAGAAAACAAACATCTTCATTACCGAACACTGTACTATGTGAAATGAGCCAGTTCGGTTCTAGGAATCACTTGCTTTCCTACGAAGAAGGTTGAGTGCAGCAAGTTCAAACTTTCCTAGTTTGTGTAATCTAACAAGATGTACAAGGTAGTGGTTTCGCGTCGTTTCTAAAGTGGTTTCTTTAGAAAACAAACATCTTCAGTACTTTGCACTGTACTGTGTGAAATAAGTTAATTCGGTTCTAGGAATCAGTTTCCTTTCTGCAGGGAGCTGTAAGCAGTCGCCATTACAAGATCGCGCTGGCTCCTCCATATTAAGCAGTGCCTTGTCGCCAACCGTATCTAAGGTATGCGCATGCCCTTGATGCAACCTGTCCCAAGCCTATCCCGTGGTGCCTGGTGATGGCAAGCTGGTCGCAACCAATCAGTAAACACCTCATAGCAGTGCACCCTATAAAAGCAGATGCAGATTTGCGCCCCGCCCCTTCGCCATCAGTTTTCCTGTTAACCAAGAGCTCTCCAATAAAGTGTGATACAAGAAGAATCCTCGTTTGTGGTCGTTCCTTTCCTGCTGGTCGGGAGATTCGCCGCAAAGTGGTGCCGAAAACCCGGGACGCCGGGTGTCTTGTGGTCGCCAGGCGGGGGGCCGAAGAGGATCCAGAACTTGACACACGGAGAGGAAGGCGCCGGTAAGTCATCCCTGGGCTTGTTTTACAAGTGGGGAATCACATAATAGGCCTAAAAAGAAACAGTTAGAAAAAATAGAACAAAAGAGACAAAAAAAGGAAAAAAGTCTAAAGGAAGAATTTGAGGAGATAGGCGAGGCTCATTCATGCCCGCCCCCTCGGAAGGGGCAGAGAGGCCCCGGAGGATCGTATCCTCCATTAGAGGAGTTTGCAAGTTTACATGTGCTGGAGGCAGATGATGAGAGTAGTTCAGAATCTGAATCACAACAGGAGGAGGAGATATTTAAAAAAGAGGAAGAGGAAGTTCAACCAGAGGTGATCCGCAGGGGCGGGGCCGGCAGGCACATTTGTTGTCGCCCGCACGCACTCTGCTGGGGATGAGTAAAGTTCTGTATACATAGATCACAAAGAAGGTCAAGAATGAGGTAGGGCTGTGGTGGGTGGCACACACCTTTAATCTTAGCCCTCAGGAGGCAGAGGTGGGAGGATCATTGTTCAAGGTCAGGCTGAGACTACTTTTCTGCCCTCCCCATGTGGGTGTTAATCCCCGAGGCCTCCGTCCTGGTGATCTTTGGCAAATGGATGTAACTCATCTCCTGAGTTTGGAAAGTTGAAATATTTACATGTCTCAGTGGATACTTGCTCGGGAGTTATTTTTGCCTCGCCGTTGGCGGGTGAGAAGGCTTCTCATGTAAAAACCCACTGCCTGGAAGCCTGGGCAGCGTGGGGAAAGCCGCGCCGTCTAAAAACTGATAATGGCCCGGCATATACATCTACTGGTTTTCGGGCCTTTTGTGCACAGATGCAAGTTGCCCACACCACTGGCCTGCCTTATAACCCACAAGGCCAAGGCATTGTGGAGAGAGCCAATAAGAGTATTAAAGCCATCTTATTTAAACAAAAAAGGGGGATAGCAGAAGATGCAACCCCTAGGGAGAGGGTTTCCTTAGCCCTCTTCACCCTTAACTTTCTAATTTTGGACAATAATGATAAGTCTGCAGCTGACAGGCACAGTCAAGATGTGGCCCAGGCACCCAGAGAAGTAGTGATGTGGAAAGATGTCCTAGATAACAAATGGAAAGGACCGGATCTTGTTATAATAAGATCCAGGGAGCTGTTTGTGTTTTTCCACAGGACCAGGAGTCGCTCCACTGGGTTCCAAGCCGGTTGGTGAGAACAGTCCATCCTTCCTCAGGAGAAAGTTTGGAGATTCAT
The DNA here is from genome assembly GCA_036365145.1 of Orientallactaga sibirica. Classification (NCBI taxonomy): domain Eukaryota; kingdom Metazoa; phylum Chordata; class Mammalia; order Rodentia; family Dipodidae; genus Orientallactaga; species Orientallactaga sibirica. The sequence continues at coordinate 145,537 of JAEOAD010001751.1, read as the reverse complement.
AATGATTCGTGGAAACCGGATGGTCATCCAGATCTTGACACTCAGTAAAGCAGAGCAACGTTGGGGAATTTTGTCAGCCTTCCCGAAGCCGATGCCAGTTCCTCATCAAGCGTCTGTGTTTCCACGTTTCTTCACCACGAATAAGGAACTAGGCCTCCCTTCCCTTCAGGAGGACCAACAGGTGGTCCCCATGGGGACTCCTGCTCCTTTGATGAAAAAGGAACTCTTTGTTTTACTTTGCAGTAGAATCAGACTGATGACTCTTGTATAAGACTTCGTCAGCAGAGTTTTGCCTGGTTTGAAGGGGAACTCTGGCCATGGTCAGAGTGCCAGAGCACTTTGGTCGCCTGGGCTGATGCAAATCATCTCTTCACCATATCACCATCTATGAGGGGTCCCCCGCCTAGGTCAGGGGCATGGTCGGAGGGACTCTTTCTTCAGGATTCCAGAATGAATCCTTTTTCAAAATGGATGGTGTGTGGGGTCAATGGTTCCTGTACGGATGTGTCTCCACTGGTTTTGCTGTTGGGGGGACAAATTGCTTGCAACAATGTGTCAGGGCATGAGACCTCAACGTCAAAAAAAGGAGGAAGCGGAGGGGATTTCTCAGCGGACTGGAGCCTCCTGAATATCTCGGGGAGTTTTCACTCTGGGTCATCCTTGTGAACATTATGCTCGTAATCAGACATTCCCCTGCCCCGGTTTGTGTGCACCCCCTTTTCTGCTTATTGCTATTAATTCCACGAGTGGATCTTAGTCTTGCACAGGGCCTTACTTCCTGGATCTCCTCTGCTTTTAATTTTTTTAAGGAATGGGTTGGAGTGGGACTGTTTGCTGCCTGCTGTATAGGAGGATGTCTGCTCTGCCTATGGTTGACTTGCAAAATGCGAGCCCAAGCTAGGAGGGACAAGGTATCTCTCAGGCACTTGCTGCTTTGGAGTGTGGGTCCTCCCCAGATTTGGCTGTCGGCCCTAAAGAGCACCTAGTTTCCCTGGCCCTTGCACCCTTAGGGCTTGAAGAGCCCATTGCACAAGGATGGGCAGAGGATTGGTGTTGGGAGCACGGCACTCATCACGCTCAGGATGCGAGACAAAGTACTGCACGTGGGGCGAGCTCTTAGCAGCTTCATGGAGGGCATGTCTGATTGCATATGGGTTGGTACTGTAATCCCATCTCTGAGGAAAGGTACTGGACGGGTGTAACACCAGCCTGGCTGGCCACTAGGTCTGGGGTCATCACAATGTCCTCTCGAGCATCAGAGATCAGACCTCTACCCTTGCCTGTTGCGTTTAAACAAGAAGGGGGAACTGCAGGGAGCTGTAAGCAGTCGCCATTACAAGATGGCGCTGGCTCCTTCATATTAAGCAGTGCCTTGGCGCCAACCGTATCTAAGGTATGCGCATGCCCTTGACGCAACCTGTCCCAAGCCTATCCCGTGGCGCCTGGTGATGGCAAGCTGGTCGCAGCCAATCAGTAAACACCTCGTAGCAGTGCACCCTATAAAAGCAGCTGCAGATTTGCGCCACGCCCTTTGCAATCAGTTTTCCTGTTAACCAAGAGCTCTCCAATAAAGTGTGATACAAGAAGAATCCTCGTTTGTGGTCGTTCCTTTCCTGCTGGTCGGGAGGTTCGCCGCACCTTTCTACGAAGATGGTTGAGTGCAGCAAGTTCAAACTTTCCTTCTTAATGTAATCTAAAAAGATGGCCAAGTTAGCAGACTCACCTCATTTGTAAGGTAGTTTGTTGATAAAATTAACATCTTTATTGCCGAACATTGTACTGTGTGAAATAAGCTCATTCGGTTCTAGGAATCACTTGCTTTCCTACAAAGAAGGTGGAGTGCAGCAAGTTCAAACTTTCCTTGTTAATGTAATATAAAAAGATGCACAACTTAGTAGATTGACCTCATTTCAAAAGTAGTTTCTTTAGAAAAGAAACATCTTCAGTACCGAACACTGCATTGTGTGAAATAAGTTAATTCGCTTCTAGGAATCACTTTAATTTCAACGAAGAATGTTGAGTGCAGCAAGTTCAAACTTTCCTTGTTAATGTAATCTCAAAAGATGGCCAATTAAAAGATTCGCCTCATTTGTAAAGTACTTTGTTGAGAAAACAAACATCTTCATTGCCAAACATTGTACTGTGTGAAATAAGCTCATTCGGTTCTAGGAATCAGTTGCTTTCCTACAAAGAAGGTTGAGTGCAGCAAGTTCAAACTTTCCTAGTTGGTGTAATCTAACAAGGTGTACAAGTTATTGGATTCACGTCATTTCTAAATTAGTTTCTTTAGAAAACAAACATCTTCAGGACCGAACACTGTACTGTGTGAAATAAGTTAATTCGGTTCTAGGAATCTGTTTAATTTCTACGAAGATGGTTGAGTTTAGCAAGTTCAAACTTTCCTTGTTAATGTAATCTAAAAAGATGTCCAAGTTAGTATATTCGCCTCATTTTTGAAGTAGTTTCTTTACAAAAGAAACCTTCATTGCCAAACATTGTACTGTGTGAAATGAGCTAATTTGGTTCTAGGAATCAGTTTACTTTCTACGAAGATGGTTGAGTTTAGCAAGTTCAAACTTTCCTTGTTAATGTAATCTAAAAAGATGTCCATGTTAATAGATTTACCTCATGGGTAAAGTAGTTTGTTGAGAAAACAAACATGTTCATTTCCGAACATTGTACTGTGTGAAAAAAGCTAATTTAGTTCTAGAATTCAGTTGCTTTCCTACAAAGACGGTTGAGCGCAGCAAGTTCAAACTTTCCTTGTTAATGTAATGTGAAAAGATGCACAAGATAGTAGATTGGCCTCATTTCTAAAGTAGTTTCTTTAGTAAAGAAACATCTTCAGTACCAAACACTGTATTGTGTGAAATAAGTTTATTCGCTTCTAGGAATCAGTTTAATTTCTCCGAAGAAGATTTAGTGCAGCAAGTTCGAATTTTCCTAGTTTGTGTAATCTAACAAGATGTACAAGTTAGTGGATTCGCCTCATTTCTAACGTAGTTCCCTTAGGAAAGAAACATCTTCAGTACCAAACACTGTACTGTTCTAAATAAGTTAATTCGCTTTCTAGGAATCAGTTTAATTTCTACAAAGATAGTTGAGTTTAGCAAGTTCAAACTTTCCTTGTTAATGTAATCTAAAAAGATGTCCAAGTTAGTAGATTCACCTCATTTCTACAGTAGTTTCTTTACAAAACAAACCTTCATTGCCAAACATTGTACTGTGTGAAATGAGCTAATTCGGTTCTAGCAATCAGTTTACTTTCTACGAAGATGGTTGAGTTTAGCAAGTTCAAACTTTCCTTGTTAATGTAATCTAAAAAGATGGCCACGTTAGTACGTTCACCTGATTTGTAAAGTAGTTTGTTGAGAAAACAAACATCTTCATTGCCGTAAATTGTGGTGTGTGAAAAAAGCTAATTCGGATGTAGAATTCAGTTGCTTTCCTACTAAGACGGTTGAGTGCAGCAAGTTCAAACATTCCTTGTTAATGTATTCTAAAAAGATGCACAACTTAGTGGATTCACCTCATTTCTAAAGTAATTTCTTTAAAAAAGAAACATCTTCATTACCGAACACTGTACTGTGGGAATGTTAATTCGCTTCTAGGAATCAGTTTAATTTCTACGAAGATGGTTGAGTGCAGCAAGTTCAAACTTTCCTTGTTAATGTAATTGAAAAAGATGGCCAAGTTAGGAGATTCCCCTCATTTGTAAAGTACTTTGTTGAAAAAACAAACATCTTCATTGCCGAACATTATACTGTGTGAAATATGCTCATTCGGTTCTAGGAGTCACTGGCTTTCCTATAAAGAAGGTTGAGTGTAGCAAGTTCAAACTTTCCTTGTTCATGTAATCTGAAAAGTTGCACATCTTAGTAGATTGGCCTCATTTCTAAAGTAGTTTCTTTTGAAAAGAAACGTCTTTAGTACCGAACAATGCACTGTGTGAAATAAGTTAATTCGCTTCTAGGAATCTGTTTAATTTCTACGAAGAAGGTTGAGTGCAGCAAGTTCAAACTTTTCTAGTTTGTGTAATCTACCAAGATGTACGAGTTAGTGGATTCGCCTCATTTCTAAAGTAGTTTCTTTAGAAAAGAAATATCTTCAGTACCGAACACTGTACTGTGTGAAATAAGTTAATTCACTTCTAGGAATCAGTTTAATTTCTACGAAGACGGTTGAGTGCAGCAAGTTCAAACTTTCCTTGGTAATGTAATTTAAAAAGGTGGCCAAGTTAGTAGATTCGCCTCATTTGTAAAGTAGTTTGTTGAGAAAACAAACATCTTCATTGCCGAACATTGTACTGTGTGACATAGCCTCATTCGGTTCTAGGAATCAGTTGCTTTCCTACAATGAAGGTTGAGCACATCAGTTCAAACTTTCCTTGATAATGTAATATGAAAAGATGCACAACTTAGTAGATTGGCCTCATTTCTAAAGTATTTTGATTAGAAAACAAACATCTTCATTACCGAATACTGTACTATGTTAAATAAGCTAGTTCGGTTCTAGGAATCACTTGCTTTCCTACAAAGAAGGTTGCGTGCAGCAAGTTGAAACTTTCCTAGTTTGTGTAATCTAACAAGATGTACGAGTTAGTGGATTGGCGTCATTTCTAAAGTGCTTCCTTTAGAAAACAAACATCTTCAGTACTGAACACTGTACTGTGTGAAATAAGTTAATTCGGTTCTAGGAATCAGTTTCCTTTACACTAAAAGGTTGAATACAGCAAGTTCAAACTTTCCTTGTTAATGTAATCTAAAAAGATGGCCAAGTTAGCAGATTCACCTCATTTGTAAAGTAGTTTGTTGAGAAAACAAACATCTTCATTACCAACATTGCACTGTGTGAAAAAGCTAAATCGGATCTAGAATTCAGTTGCTTTCCTACAAAGACGGTTGAGTGCAGCAAGTTCAAACATTCCTTGTTAATGTATTCTAAATAGATGCACAACTTAGTGCATTCGCCTCATTTCTAAAGTAATTTCTTTAGAAAATAAACATCCTCAGTACCGAACACTGTACTGTGTGAAATAAGTTAATTCGCTTCTAGAAATCAGTTTAATTTCTACGAAGATGGTTGAGTGCAGCAAGTTCAAACTTTCCTTGTTAATTTAAACTAAAAAATGGCCACGTTAGGAGATTCACCTCATTTGTAAAGTACTTTGTTGAGAAAACAAATATCTTCAATGCCGAACATTGTACTGTGTGAAATAAGCTCATTGGGTTCTAGGAATCAGTTCACTTTCTACGAAGATGGTTGAGTTTAGCAAGTTCAAAGTTTCCTTGTTAATGTAATCTTAAAAGATGCACAACTTAGTAGATTGGCCTCCTTTTTAAAGTAGTTTGTTTAGAAAATGAACATCTTCATTACCGAACACTGCACTATGTGAAATGAGCTAGTTCGGTTCTAGGAATCTCTTGCTTTCCTACGAAGAAGGTTGAGTGCAGCAAGTTCAAACTTTCCTAGTTTGTGTAATGTAAAAAGATGCAGAACTTAGTAGATTGGCCTCATTTCTAAAGTAGTTTGTTTACAAAAGAAACATCTTCAGTACCGAACACTGTACTGTGAAATGTTAATTCGCTTCTAGGAATCAGTTTAATTTCTACGAAGATGGTTGAGTGCAGCAAGTTCAAACATTCCTTGTTAATGTAATCTAAAAAGATGGCAAAGTTAGGAGAATCGCCTCTTGTGTAAAGTACTTTGTTGAGAAAATGAACATCTTCATTGCCGAACATTGTACTGTGTGAAATAAGCTCATTCGGTTCTAGGAATCAGTTGCTTTCCTACAAAGAAGGTTGAGTGCAGCAACTTCAAACTTTCCTTGTTAATGTAATCTGAAAAGATGCACAACTTAGTAGATTGGCCTCATTTCTAAAGTAGTTTCTTTAGAAAAGAAACACCTTCCTTCACTACCGAACAATGTACTGTGTGAAATAAGTTAATTCGCTTCTAGGAATCAGTTTAATTTCTACAAAGAAGGTTTAGTGCAGCAAGTTCAAACTTTTCTAGTTTGTGTAGTCTAACAAGATGTGCAAGTTGGTGGATTCGCCTCATTTCTAAAGTAGTTTCTTTAGAAAAGAAACATCTTCAGTACCGAACACTGTACAGCATGAAATAAGATGATTCGGTAGGAATTAGTTTCCTTTCCACGAAGATGGTTGAGTTTAGCAAGTTCAAACTTTCCTTGTTAATATAATCTAAAACGATGTCCAAGTTAGTAGATTTGCCTCATTTCTAAAATAGGGTCTTTAGAAAACAAACCTTCATTGCCAAACATTGTACTGTGTGAAATGAGATAATTCGGTTCTAGGAATCAGTTTACTTTCTACGAAGATGGTTGAGTTTAGCAAGTTCAAACTTTCCTTGTTAATGTACTCTAAAAAGATGTCCAAGTTCGTAGATTTGCCTCATTGGTAAAGTAGTTTGTTGAGAAAACAAACATCTTCATTGCCGAACATTGTACTGTGTGACAAAAGCTCATTCGGATCTAGAATTCAGTTGCTTTCCTACAAAGAAGGTTGAGTGCAGCAAGTTCAAACTTTCCTTCTTAAAGTAATCTAAAAAGTTGCACATCTTAATGGATTCACCTCATTTCTAAAGTAATTTCTTTAGAAAAGAAACATCCTCAGTACCAACACTGTACTGTGTGAAATAAGTTAATTAAGCTTCTAGGAATCAGTTTAATTTCTACGAAGATGGTTGAGTGCAGCAAGATCAAACGTTCCTTGTTAATGTAATCTACAAAGATGGCCAAGTTAGAAGATTCACCTCATTTGTAAAGTACTTTGTTGAGAAAACAAATATCTTCATTGCCGAACATTGTACTGTGTGAAATAAGCTCATTCGGTTCTAGGAATCAGTTGCTTTCCTACAAAGAAGGTTGAGTACAGCAAGTTCAAACTTTCCTTGTTAATGTAATCCAAAAAGATGCACAACTTAGTAGATTGGTCTCATTTCCAAAGTAGTTTGTTTAGAAAACAAACATCTTCATTACCGAACACTGTACTATGTGAAATGAGCTACTTCGGTTCTAGGAATCACTTGCTTTCCTACGAATAAGGTTGAGAGGAGCAAGTTCAAACTTGCCTAGTTTGTGTAATCTAACAAGATGTACAAGTTAGTGGATTCGCATCATTTCTAAAGTAGTTTCTTTAGAAAACAAACATCTTCAGTACCGAACACTGTCCTGCGTGAAATAAGATAATTCGGTAGGAATTAGTTTCCTTTCCACGAAGATGGTTGAATTTAGCAAGTTTAAACTTTCCTTGTTAATGTAATCTAAAAAGATGTACAAGTTAGTAGAGTCGCCTCATTTCTAAAGTAGTGTCTTTAGAAAACAAACATTAATTGCCAAACATTGTACTGTGTGAAATGAGCTAATTCGGTTCTAGGAATCAGTTTACTTTCTACGAACATGGTTGAGTTTAGCAAGTTCAAACTTTCCTTTTTAATGTAATCTGAAAAGATGCACAACTTAGTAGATTGGCCTCATTTCTAAAGTAGTTTGTTTAGAAAACAAACATCTTCATTACCGATCACTGTACTATGTGTAATGAGCTAGTTCGGTTCTAGGAATTACTTGCATTCCTACAAAGAATGTTGAGTGCAGCAAGTTCAAACTTTCCTAGATTGTGTAATCTAACAAGATCTACAAGTTAGTGGATTTGCGTAATTTCTAAATTATTTTCTTTAGAAAACAAACATCTTCAGTACTGAAAACTGTACTGTGTGAAATAAGTTCATTCGGTTCTAGGAATCAGTTTCCTTTCTACGAAGATGGTTGAGTTTAGCAAGTTCAAACTTTCCTTGTTAATGTAATCTAAAAAGATGTCCAAGTTAGTAGATTCACCTCATTTCTAAAGTAGTTTCTTTAGAAAACAAACCTTCATTGCCAAACATTGTACTGTGTGAAAAGAGGTAATTCGGTTCTAGGAATCAGTTTACTTTCTACGAAGATGGTTGAGTTTAGCAAGTTCAAACGTTCCTTGTTAATGTGCTCTAAAAGGTGTCCAAGTTAGTAGATTTCCCTCATTGGTAAAGTAGTTTGTTGCAAAAACAAACATCTTCATTTCCAAACATTGTAATGTGTGAAAAAAGCTAATTTAGTTCTAGAATTCAGTTGCTTTCCTACAAAGAAGGTTGAGTGCAGCAAGTTCAAACTTTCCTTGTTAATGTAACCTAAAAAGATGCACAACATAGTAGATTGGCCTCATTTCTAAAGTAGTGTGTTTAGAAAACAAACATCTTCATTAACGAACACTGTACTATGTGAAATAAGCTAGTTCTTTTCTAGGAATCACTTGCTTTTCTACTAAGAAGGTTGAGTGCAGCAAGTTCAAACTTTCCTAGTTTGTGTAATCTAACAAGATGTACAAATTAATGGATTTGCGTCATGTCTAAATTAGTTTCTTTAGAAAACAAACATCTTCAGTACCGAACACTGTACTCTGTGAAATAAGTGAATTCGCTTCTAGGGATCAGTTTAATTTCTACGAAGAAGGTTGAGTGCAGCAAGTTCATATTTTCTCAGTTTGTGTATTGTAACAAGATGTATAAGTTAGTGGATTCCCCTCATTTCTAACGTAGTTCCTTTAGAAAAGAAACATCTTCAGTACCAAACACTGTACTGTGTGAAATAAGTTAATTCGCTTCTAGGAATCAGTTTAATTTCTACGACGAAGGTTGAGTGCAGCAAGTTCATATTTTCCTAGTTTGTGTAATCTAACAAGATGTATAAGTTAGTGGATTCCCCTCATTTGTGACGTAGTTCCTTTAGAAAAGAAACATCTTCAGTACCAAACACTGTACTGTGTGAAATAAGTTAATTCGCTTCTAGGAATCCGTTTAATTTCTAAGAAGATGGTTGAGTTTAGCAAGTTCAAACTTTCCTTGTTAATATATTCTAAAAAGAGTCCAAGTTGGTAGATTTGCCTCATTGGTAAAGTAGTTCGTTGAGAAAGCAAACATCTTCATTGCCGAACATCGTACTGTGTGAAAAAAGCTCATTCGGTTCTAGAATTCAGTTGCTATCCTACAAAGACTGTTGAGTGCAGCAAGTTCAAACTTTCATAGTTTGTGGAATCTAACAAGATGTCCAAGTTAGTGGTTTCACGTCGTTTCTAAAGTGGTTTCTTTAGAAAACAAACATCTTCAGTACTGAGCACTGTACTGTGTGAAATAAGTTAATTCGGTTCTAGGAAGCAGTTTCCTTTCTACGAAGATGGTTGAGTGCAGCAAGATCAAACTTTCCTTGTTAATGTAATCTAAAAAGATGGCCAAGTTAGCAGACTCACCTCATTTGTAAGGTAGTTTGTTGAGAAAATTAACATCTTTATTGCCGAACATTGTCCTGTGTGAAAATAGCTCATTCGGTTCTAGGAATCACTTGCTTTCCTAAAAAAAAAAAAGTTGAGTGCAGCAAGTTCAAACTTTCCTTGTTAATGTAATCTAAAAAGATGCACAACTTAGTAGATTGGCCTCATTTCTAAAGTAGTTTCTTTACAAAAGAAGCATCTTCAGTACCGAACACTGTACTGTGTGAAATAAGTTAATTCGCTTCTAGGAATCAGTTTAATTTCTACGAAGAAGGTTGAGTGCAGCAAGTTGAAACTTTCCTAGTTTGTGTAATCTTACAAGATGTACAAGTTAGTCCATTCGCCTCATTTCTAAAGTAGTTTCTTTAGAAAAGAAACATCTTCAGTACCGAACACTGAACTGTTTGAAATAAGTTAATTCGCTTCTAGGATTCAGTTTAATTTCTACGAAGAAGGTTGAGTGCAGCTAGTTTAAACTTTCCTTGTTAATGTAATCTAAAAAGATGGCCAAGTGAGAAGATTTGCCTCATTTGTAAAGTACTTTGTTGAGAAAAAAAACATCTTCATTGCCGAACATTGTACTGTGTGAAATAAGCTCATTCGGTTCTAGGAATCACTTGCTTTCCTACAAAGAAGGTTGAGTGCAGCAAGTTCAAACTTTCCCAGTTTGTGTAATCTAAGAAGATGTACAAGTTAGTGGATTCGCGTCATTTCTATATTAGTTTCTTTAGAAAACAAACATCTTTAGTACCGAACACTGTACTGTGTGAAATAAGTTAATTAGCTTCTAGGAATCACTTTCTTTTCTACGAAGATGGTTGAGTTTTGCAAGTTCAAACTTTCCTTGTTAATGTAATCTAAAAAGATGTCCAAGATAGTAGATTTGCATCATTGGTAAAGTAGTTTGTTGAGAAAACAAACATCTTTATTTCCGAACATTTTACTGTGTGAAAAAAGCTAATTTAGTTCTAGAATTCAGTTGCTTTCCTACAAAGACGGTTGAGTACAGCAAGTTCAAACTTTCCTTGTTAATGTAATGTAAAAGATGCACAATGTAGTAGATTGGCCTCATTTCTAAAGTAGTTTCTTTAGTAAAGAAACATCCTCAGTTCCGAACACTGTACTGTGTGAAATAAGTTAATTCGCTTCTAGGAATCAGTTTAATTTCTACGAAGAAAGTTGAGTGCAGCAAGTTCAAATTCTCCTAGTTTGCATAATCTAACAAGATGTACAAGTTAGTGGATTCGCCTCATTTCTATCGTAGTTCCCTTAGGAAAGAAACGTCTTCAGTACCAAACATTGTACTGTGTGAAATAAGTTAATTCGCTTTCTAGGAACCAGTTTAATTTCTACGAATATGGGTGAGTTTAGCAAGTTCAAACGTTCCTTGTTAATGTAATCTAAAAAGAAGTCTAAGTTAGTAGATTCGCCTCATTTCTAAAGTAGTGTCTTTAGAAAACAAACCTTCATAGCCAAACATTGTACTCTGTGAAATGAGCTAATTCGGTTCTAGGAATCAGTTTACTTTCTACAAAGATGTTTGAGTGCAGCAAGTACAAACTTTCCTTGTTAATGTAATCTGAAAAGTTGCACAACTTAGTAGATTGGCCTCATTTCAAAAGTAGTTTGTTTAGAAAAGAAACATCTTCATTACCGTACACTGTACTGTGTGAAATGAGCTAGTTCCGTTCTAGGAATCACTTGCTTTCCTACAAAGAAGGTTGAGTGCAGCAAGTTCAACTTTCCTTATTAATGTAATCTAACAAGATATACTAGTTAGTGTATTCGCCTCATTTCTAAAGCAGTTTCTTTAGAAAAGAAACATCTTCAGTACCGAACCATGTACTATGTGAAATAAGTAAATTCGGTTCTAGGAATCATTTTCCTTTCTACGAAGATGGTTGAGTGCAGCAAGTTCAAACTTTCCTAGTTTGTGTAATCTAACAAGATCTACAAGTTAGTGGATTCGTGTGATTTCTAAATTAGTTTCTTTGGAAAACAACCATCTTCAGTACCGAACACTGTACTGTGTGAAATAAGTTCATTCGGTTCTAGGAATCAGTTTCCTTTCTACGAAGATGGTTGAGTTTAGCAAGTTCAAACTTTCCTAGTTAATGTAATTTAAAAGATGTCCAAGTTCGTAGATTCGCCTCATTTCTAAATTAGTTTCTTTAGAAAACAAACCTTCATACCCAAACATTGTACTGTGTGAAATAAGCTCATTCGGTTCTAGGAATCACTTGCTTTCCTACAAAGAAAGTTGAGTGCAGCAAGTTCAAACTTTCATTGTTAATGTAATCTAAAATGATGCACAACTTAGTAGATAGGGCTCATTTCTAAAGCAGTTTGTTTAGAAAACAAACATCTTCATTACTGAACATATACTATGTGACATGAGCTAGTTGGTTCTAGGAATCACTTGCTTTCCTACAAAGAAGGATGAGTGCAGCAAGTTCAAACTTTCCTCGTTTGTGTAATCTAAAAGATGTACAAGTTAGCGGATTCGCATCGTTTCTAAAGTGGTTTCTTTAGAAAACAAACATCTTCAGTACTGAACACTGTACTGTGTGAAATAAGTTAATTCGGTTCTAGGAATCAGTTTCCTTTCTACGAGGATGGTAGAGTGCAGCAAGTTCAAACTTTCCTTGTCAATGTAATCTGAAAAGATGGCCAAGTTAGCAGATTCACCTCAATGGTAAGGTAGGTTGTTGAGAAAATTATCATCTTTACTGTCGAACATTGTACTGTGTGAAATAAGCTCATTCGGTTCTAGGAATCAGTTGCTTTCCTACAAAGAAGGTTGAGGGCAGCAAGTTCAAACTTTCCTTGTTAATGTAATCTAAAAAGATGCACAACTTAGTAGATTGGCCTCATTTGTAAAGTAGTTTCTTTAGAAAAGAAACATCTTCAGTACCGAACACTGTACTGTGTGAAATGAGTTAATTCACTTCTAGGAATCGGTTTACTTTCTACGAAGACGGTTGAGTGCAGCAAGTTCAAATTTTCCTAGTTTGTGTAATCTAACAAGATGTACAAGTTAGTGGATTCGCCTCATTTCTAACGTAGGTCCTTCAGAAAAGAAACATCTTCAGTTCCAAGCATTGAACTGTGTGAAATAAGTTAATTCACTTCTAGGAATCAGTTTAATTTCTATGGAGACGGTTGAGTTTAGCAAGTTCAAACTTTCCTTGTTAATGTAATCTAAAAAGATGTCCAAGTTAGTAGATTTGCCTCATTGGTAAAGTAGTTCGTTGAGAAAACAAACATCTTCATTTCCGAACATTGTACTGTGTGAAAAAGCTCATTCGGTTCTAGAATTCAGTTGCTTTCCTACAAAGACCGTTGAGCGCAGCAAGTTCAAACTTTCCTTGTTAATGTAATCTAAAAAGATGCACAACTTAGTAGATTGGCCTCATTTCTAAAGTAGTTTCTTTAGAAAAGAAACATCTTCATTACCGAACACTGTACTGTGTGAAATAAGTTAATTCGCTTCTAGGAATCAGTTTAATTTCTACGAAGAAGGTTGAGTGCAGCAAGTTCAAACTTTCCTTGTTAATGTAATCTAAAAAGATGGCCAAGTTAGTCGATTCGCCTCATTTGTAAAGTAGTTTGTTGAGAAAACAAACATCTTCATTGCCAAACATTGTACTGTGTGAAATAAGCTCATTCGGTTCTAGGAATCAGTTGCTTTCCTACAAAGAAGGTTGAGTGCAGCAATTTCAAACTTTCCTTGTTAATGTAATCTGAAAAGATGCACAACTTAGTAGATTGGCCTCATTTCTAAAGTAGTTTGTTTACAAAACAAACATCTTCATTACAGAACACTGTACTATGTGAAATGAGCTAGTTCGATTCTAGGAATCACTTTCTTTCCTACGAAGATGGTTGAGTGCAGCAAGTTCAAACTTTCCTAGTTTGTGTAATCTAACAAGATATACAAGTTAGTGGATTCACGTCGTTTCTAAAGGGTTTCTTTAGAAAACAAACATCTTCAGTACTGAACACTGTACTGTGTGAAATAAGTTAATTCGTTTCAAGGAATCAGTTTCCTTTCTACGAAGATGGTTGAGTGCAGCAAGTTCAAACTTTCCTTGTTAATGTAATCTAAAAAGATGGCCAAATTAGCAGATTCACCTCATTTGTAAGGTAGTTTGTTGAGAAAATTAACATCTTTATTTCCGAACATTGTACTGTGTGAAATAAGCTCATTCGGTTCTGGGAATCACTTGCTTTCGTACAAAGAAGGTTGAGTGCAGCAAGTTCAAACTTTCCCTGTTAATGGAATCTAAAAAGATGCACAACTTAGTAGATTGGCCTCATTTCTAAAGTAGTTTCTTTATAAAAGAAACATCTTCAGTACCGAACACTGTACTGTGTGAAATGAGTTAATTCGCTTCTAGGAATCAGTTTAACTTCTATGAAGATGGTTGAGTGCAGCAAGTTCAAACTTTCCTAGTTTGTGTAATCTAAGAAGATGTACAAGTTAGTGGATTCGCCTTATTTCTAACGAGTTCCTTCAGAAAAGAAACATCTTCAGCACCGAACACTGTACTGTGTGAAATAAGTTAATTCGGTTCTAGGAATCCGTTTCCTTTCTACGAAGATGGTTCAGTTTAGCAAATTCAAACTTTCCTTGGTAATGTAATCTAAAAAGATGTCCAAGTTAGTAGATTCGCCTCATATCTAAGGTAGTCTCTTCAGAAAACAAACCTAAATTGCCAAACTGTGTACTGTGTGAAATGAGCTAATTCGGTTCTAGGAATCAGTTTACTTTCTACGAAGATGGTTGAGTTTAGCAAGTTCAAACTTTCCTTGTTAATGTGCTCTAAAAAGATGTCCAAGTTAGTAGATTCGCCTCATATCTAAGGTAGTCTCTTCAGAAAACAAACCTAAATTGCCAAGCTGGGTACTGTGTGAAATGAGCTAATTCGGTTCTAGGAATCAGTTTACTTTCTACGAAGATGGTTGAGTTTAGCAAGTTCAAACTTTCCTTGTTAATGTGCTCTAAAAAGATGTCCAAGTTAGTAGATTTGCCTCATTGGTAAAGTAGTTTGTTGAGAAAACAAACATCTTCATTGCCGAACATTGTACTGTGTGAAAAAAGCTAATTTAGTTCCAGAATTCGGTTGCTTTCCTATAAAGAAGGTTGAGTGCAGCCAGTTCAAACTTTCCTTGTTAATGTAATCTAAAAAGATTCACAGCGTAGTAGATTGGCCTCATTTCTAAAGTATTTTCTTTAGAAAATAAACATCTTCAGTACCGAACACTGTACTGTGTGAAATAAGTTAATTCGCTTCTAGGAATCAGTTTAATTTCTACGAAGAAGGTTGAGTGCAGCAAGTTCAAACTTTCCTTGTTAATGTAATCTAAAAAGATGCACAACTTAGTAGATTGGCCTCATTTCTAAAGTAGTTTGTTTAGAAAACAAACATCCTTATTCCCGAACACGGTACTATGTGAAATAAGCTAGTTCCGTTCTAGGAATCACTTGGTTTCCTACGAAGAAGGTTGAGTGCAGCAAGTTCAAATTTTCCTAGTTTGTGTAATCTAACAAGATGTACAAGGTAGTGCATTCGCCTCATTTCTAAAGTAGTTTCTTTAGAAAAGAAACATCTTCAGTACCGAACACTGTTCTGTGTAAAATAAAGTAATTCGTTTCTAGGAATCAGTTTAATTTCTACGAAGATGGTTGAGTGCAGCAAGTTCAAACTTTCCTTGTTAATGTAAACTAAAAAGATGGCTAAGCTAGCAGAGTCACCTCATTTGTAAAGTATTTTCTTGAGAAAATTAACATCTTTATTGCCGAACATTTTACTGTGTGAAATAAGCTCATTCGGTTCCAGGAATCTCTTGATTTCCTACAAAGAAGGTTGAGTGCAGCAAGTTCAAACTTTCCTTGTTAATGTAATCTAAAAAGATGCACAACTTAGTAGATTGGCCTCATTTCTAAAGTAGTTTGTTTAGAAAAGAAACATCTTCAGTACCGAACACTGTACAGTGTGAAATAAGTTAATTAAACTTCAAGGAAACAATTTAATTTCTACGAAGAAGGTTGAGTACAGCAAGGTCAAACTTTCCATGTTAATGTTATCTAAAAAGATGGCCAAGTTAGAATATTCGCCTCATGTGTAAAGTACTTTGTGAGAAAACAAACATCTTCATTGCCAAATATTGTACTGTGTGAAATACGCTCATTCGGTTCTAGGAATCAGTTGCTTTCCTACAAAGAATTTTGAGTGCAGCAAGTTCAAACTTTCCTTGTTAATGTAATCTAAAAAGATGCACAACTTAGTAGATTGGCCTCTTTTCTAAAGTAGTTTGTTTAGAAAACAAACATCATCATTACCGAACACTGTACTATGTGAAATGAGCTTGTTCCGTTCTAGGAATCACTTGCTTTCCTACGAAGAAGGTTGAGTGGAGCAAGTTCAAACTTTCCTAGTTTGTGTAATCTAAGAAGATGTACAAGTTAGTGGTTTCGTGTCGTTTCTAAAGTGGTTTCTTTAGGAAACAAACATCTTCAGTACTGAACACTGTACTGTGTGAAATAAGCTCATTCGGTTCTAGGAATCAGTTGCTTTCCTACAAAGATGATTGAGTTTAGCAAGTTCAAACTTTCCTTGTTAATGTAATCTAAAAAGATGTCCAAGTTAGTAGATTTGCCTCATTTCTAAAGTAGTTTCTTTAGAAAAGAAACATCTTCAGTACCGAACACTGTTCTGTGTGAAATAAGGTAATTCGGTTCTCGGAATCAGTTGCTTTCCTACAAAGAAGGTTGAGTGCAGCAAGTTCAAACTTTCCTTGTTAAAGTAATCTAAAAAGATGCACAACTTAGTAGATTGGCCTCATTTCTAAAGTAGTTTGTTTAGAAAACAAACATCTTCATTACCGAACACTGTACTATGTGAAATAAGCTAGTTTCGATTCTAGGAATCACTTGCTTTCCTACGAAGAAGGTTGAGTGCAGCAAGTTCAAACTTTCCTAGGTTGTGTAATCTAACAAGATGTACAAGTTAGTGCATTCGCCTCATTTCTAAAGTAGTTTCTTTAGAAAAGAACCATCTTCAGTACCGAAACTGTTCTGTGTGAAATAAGGTAATTCGGTTCTAGGAATCAGTTTAATTTCTACGAAGATGGTTGAGTGCAGCAAGTTCAAACTTTCCTTGTTAATGTAATCTAAAAAGATGCACAACTTAGTAGATTGGCCTCATTTCAAAAGTAGTTTGTTTACAAAACAAACATCTTCATTACGGAACACTATACTATGTGACATGAGCTAGTTCGGTTCTAGGAATCACTTGCGTTCCTACGAAGAAGGTTGAGTGCAGCAGGTTCAAACTTTCCTCGTTTGTTTAATCTAACAAGATGTACCAGTTAGTAGATTTGCCTCATTTGTAAAGTGGTTTGTTGAGCAAACATACATCTTCATTGCGGAATATTGTACTGTGTGAAAAAAGTTAATTCGAATCTGGAATTCAGTCGCTTTCCTACAAAGACGGTTGAGTGCAGCAATTTCAAACATTCCTTGTTAATGTAATCTAAAAAGATGCACAACTTAGTGGATTCGCCCCATTTCTAAAGTAATTTCTTTAGAAAAGAAAACATCTTCAGTACCGAACACTGTACTGTGTGAAATAAGTTAATTTGCTTCCAGGAATCAGTTTAATTTCTACGAAGATGGTTGAGTGCAGCAAGTTCATACTTTCCTTGTTAATGTAATCTGCAAAGATGGCCAAGTTAGTAGATTCACCTCATTTGTAAAGTAGTTTGTTAAGAAAACAAACATCTTCATTCTTGGAACAAATGTACTGTGTGAAAAAGCTAATTCGGATCTAAAATTTTGTTGCTTTCCTACAAAGACGGTTGAGTGCAGCAATTTCAAACATTCCTTGTTAATGTATTCTAAAAATGTGCACAACGTAGGGGATTAGCCTCATTTCTAAAGTAATTTCTTTAGAAAAGAAACATCTTCAGTACCAACACTGTACTGTGTGAAATAAGGTAATTTGGTTCTAGGAATCAGTTTAATTTCTACGAAGATGGTTGAGTGCAGCAAGATCAAACTTTCCTTGTTAATGTAATCTAAAAAGATGGCCAAGTTAGCAGAGTCACCTCATTTGTAAAGTATTTTGTTGAGAAAATTAACATCTTTATTCCCAAACATTGTATTGCGTGAAATAAGCTCATTCGGTTTCAGGAATCTCTTGCTTTCCTACAAAGAAGGTTGAGTGCAGCAAGTTCAAAATTTCCTTGTTAATGTAATCTAAAAAGATGCACAACTTAGTAGATTGGACTCATTTCTAAAGTAGTTTGTTTAGAAAAGAAACATCTTCTGTACCGAACACTGTACAGTGTGAAATAAGTTAATTCGCTTCAAGGAATCAGTATAATTTCTACGAAGAAGGTTGAGTACAGCAAGTTCAAACTTTCCTTGTTAATGTAATCTAAAAAGATGGCCAAGTTAGTAGATTCGCCTCATTTGTAAACTAGTTTGTTGAGAAAACAAACATCTTCATTGCTGAACATTGTACTGTGTGAAATAAGCTCATTCGGTTCTAGGATTCAGTTGCTTTCCTACAAAGAAGGTTGAGTGCAGCAAGTTCAAACTTTCCTTGTTAATGTAATCTAAAAAGATGCACAGCTTAGTAGATTGGCCTCATTTCTAAATTAGTTTGTTTAGAAAACAAACATCATCATTACCAACACTGTACTATATGTGAAATGAGCTAGTTCCATTCTAGGAATCAGTTGCTTTCCCTACGAAGAAGGTTGAGTGCATCAAGTTCAAACTTTCCTAGTTTTTGTAATCTGAGAAGATTTCCAAGTTAATGGTTTCGAGTCGTTTCTAAAGTGGTTTGTTTAGAAAACAAACATCTTCAGTACTGAGCACTGTACTGTGTGAAATAAGTTAATTCGATTCTAGGAATCAGTTTCCTTTCTACGAAGATGGTTGAGTGCAGCAAGTTCAAACTTTCCTTGTTAATGTAATCTAAAAAGATGGCCAAGTTAGCAGATTGACCTCATTTGTAAGGTAGTTTGTTGAGAAAATTAACATCTTTATTGCCGAACATTGTACTGTGTGAAATAAGCTCATTCGGTTCTAGGAATCAGTTGCTTTCCTACAAAGAAGGTTGAGTGCAGCAAGTTCAAACTTTCCTTGTTAATGTAATCTAAAAAGATGCACAACTTAGTAGATTGGTCTCATATCTAAAGTAGTTCCTTTAGAAAAGAAACATCTTCAGTACCGAACACTGTACTGTGTGAAATAAGTGAATTCGCTTCAAGGAATGAGTTTAATTTCTACGAAGAAGGTTGAGTGCAGCAAGTTCAAACTTTCCTAATTTGTGGAATCTAACAAGATATACAAGTTACTTTATTCGCGTCATTTCTAAATTAGTTTCTTTAGAAAACGAACATCTTCAGTACCGAACACTGTACTGTGTGACATAAGTTAATTCGGTTCTAGGAATCAGTTTCCTTTCTACGAAGATTGTTGAGTTTAGCAAGTTCAAACTTTCCTTGTTAATGTCATCTAAAAAGATGTCCAAGTTAGTAGATTCACCTCATTTCTAACGTTGTTTCTTTGCAAAACAAACCTAAATTGCCAAACTTTGTACTGTGTGAAATGAGCTAATTCGGTTCTAGGAATCAGTTTACTTTCTACGAAGATGGTTGGGTTTAGCAAGTTCAAACTTTCCTTGTTAATGTGCTCTAAAAAGATGTCCAAGTTAGTAGATTCGCCTCATTGTTAAAGTAGTTTATTGAGAAAACAAACATCTTCATTGCCGAACATTGTACTGTGTGTAAAAAGCTAATTCGGTACTAGAATTCAGTTGCTTTCCTACAAAGAAGGTTGAGTGCAGCAAGTTCAAACTTTCCTTGTTAATGTAATCTGAAAAGTTGCACAACTTAGTAGATAGGCCTCATTTCTAAAGTAGTTTGTTTACAAAACAAACATTGTCATTACCGAACACTATACTATGTGAAATGAGCTAGTTCATTTCTAGGAATCACTTGCTTTCCTACGAAGAAGGATGAGTGCAGCAAGTTCAAACTTTCCTCGTTTGTGTCATCTAACAAGATGTACAAGTTAGTGGATTGGTGTCATTTCTTAAGTGGTTTCCTTATAAAACAAACATCTTCAGTAGTGAACACTGTACTGTGTGAAATAAGTCAATTCGGTTCTAGGAATCAGTTTAATTTCTACGAAGATGGTTGAGTGCAGCAAGTTCAAACTTTCCTTGTTAATGTAATCTAAAAAGATGGCCAAGTTAGCAGAGTCACCTCATTTGTAAAATAGTTTGTTGAGAAAATTAACATCTTTATAGCCGAACATTGTACTGTGTGAAATAAGCTCATTCAGTTCTAGGAATCACTTGCTTTCCTACAAAGAAGGTTGAGTGCAGCAAGTTCAAACTTTCCTTGTTAATGTAATCTAAAAAAATGGCCAAATTAGTAGATTCGCCTCATTTGTAAAGTAGTTTCTTTAGAAAAGAAACATCTTCAGTACCGAACACTGTAATGTGTGAAATGAGTTAATTCGCATCTAGGAATCAGTTTAATTTCTACGAAGATGGTTGAGTGTAGCTAGTTCAAACTTTCCTAGTTTGTGTAATCTAACAAGATGTACAAGTTACTTTATTCGTGTCATTTCTAAATTAGTTTCTTTAGAAAACAAACATCTTCAGTACCGAACATTGTACTGTGTGAAATAAGTTAATTCGGTTCTAGGAATCAGTTTCCTTTCTACGAAGATGGTTGAGTTTAACAAGTTCAAACTTTCCTTGTTAATCTAATCTAAAAAAGATGTCCAAGTTAGTAGATTCAGCCTCATTTCTAAAGTAGTTTCTTTAGAAAACAAACCTAAATTGCCAAACTTTGTACTGTGTGAAATGAGCTAATTCTGTTCTAGGAATCAGTTTTCTTTCTACGAAGATGGTTGAGTTTATCAAGTTCAAACTTTCCTTGTTAATGTGCTCTAAAGAGATGTCCAAGGTAGTAGCTTTGCCTCATTGGTAAAGTACTTTGTTGAGAAAACAAACATCTTCATTGCCGAACATTGTATTCTGTGTAAAAAGCTAATTCAGTTCTAGAATTCAGTGGCTTTCCTACAAAGAAGGTTGAGTGCAGCCAGTTCAAACTTTCCTTGTTAATGTAATCTAAAAAGATGCACAACGTAGGAGATTGGCCTCATTTCTAAAGTAGTTTCTTTAGAAAAGAAACATCTTCAGTAACGAACACAGTACTGTGCGAAATAAGTTAATTCGCTTGTAGGAATCAGTATAATTTCTACAAAGAAGGTTGAGTGCAGTAAGTTCAAACTCTCCTAGTTTGTGTGATCTAACAAGATGTATAAGTTACTGCATTCGCCTCATTTCTAAAGTAGTTTCTTTAGAAAAGAAACATCTTCAGTACCGAACACTGTACTGTGTGAAATAAGTGAATTTGCTTCTAGGAATCAGTTTAATTTCTACGAAGTTGGCAGAGTGCTGCAAGTTCAAACTGTCCTTGTTAATGCAATCTAAAAAGATGCACAACTTAGTAGATTGGCCTCATTTCTAAAGTATTTTGTTTACAAAACAAACATCTTCATTACCAAACACTATAGTATGTGAAATGAGGTAGTTCGGATCTAGGAATCACTTGCTTTCCTACGAAGAAGGATGAGTGCAGCAAGTTCAAACTTTCCTAGTTTGTGTAATCTAACAAGATGTACAAGTTAGTGGATTCGCGTCGTGTCTAAAGTGGTTTCTTTAGAAAACAAACGTCTTCAGTACCAAACACTGTACTGTGTGAAATAAGTTAATTCAGTTCTAGGTATCAGTTTCCTTTTTATGAAGATGGTTGAGTGCAGCAAGTTCAAACTTTCCTTGTTAATTTAATCTAAAAAGATGGCTAAGTTAGCAGAGTCACCTCATTTGTAAAACAGTTTGTTGAGAAAATTAACATCTTTATTGCTGAACATTGTACTGTGTGAAATAAGCTCATTCGGTTCTATGAATCACTTGCTTTTCTACAAAGAAGGTTGAGTCCAGCAAGTAGAAACTTTCCTTGTTAATGTAATCTAAAAATATGCACAACTTAGTAGATTGGCCTCATTTCTAAAGTAGTTTCTTTAGAAAAGAAACATCTTCAGTACCGAACACTGTACTGTGTGAAATGAGTTAATTCGCTTCTAGGAATCAGTTTAATTTCTACGAAGATGGTTGAGTGCAGCAAGTTCAAACTTTCGTTGTTAATGTAATCTAAAAAGATGGCCAAATTAGAAGATTCACCTCATTTGTAAAGTACTTTATTGAGAAAACAAACATCTTCATTGCCGAACATTGTACTGTGTGAAATAAGCTCATTCGGTTCTAGGAATCAGTAGCTTTCCTACAAAGAAGGTTGAGTGCAGCCAGTTCAAACTTTCCTTGTTAATGTAATCTAAAAAGATGCACAACGTAGTAGATTGGCCTCATTTCTAAAGTAATTTCTTTAGAAAAGAAACATCTTCAGTACCGAATACTGTACTGTGTGAAATAAGTTAATTCGCTTCTAGGAATCAGTTTAATTTCTACGAAGAAGGTTGAGTGCAGCAAGTTCAAACTTTCCTAGTTTGTGTGACTAACAAGATGTACAAGTTAGTGCATTCGCCTCATTTCTAAAGTAGTTTCTTTAGAAAACAAATCTAAATTGCCAAACTTTGTACTGTGTGAAATGAGCTAATTCGGTTCTAGGAATCAGTTAACGTTCTACGAAGATGGTTGAGTTTAGCAAGTTCAAACTTTCCTTGTTAATGTAATCTAAAAAGATGGCCAAATTAGAAGATTCGCCTCCTTTGTAAAGTACTTTGTTGAGAAAACAAACATCTTCATTGCCGAACATTGTACTGTGTGAAATAAGCTCATTCGGTTCTAGGAATCAGTAGCTTTCCTACGAAGAAGGTTGATTGCAGCAAGTTCAAACTTGCCTAGTTTGTGTAATCAAAGAAGATGTACAAGTTAGTGGATTCGCTTCGTTTCTAAAGTGGTTTCTTTAGAAAAGAAACATCTTCAGTACCAAACACTGTACTGTGTGAAATAAGTTAATTCGGTTCTAGGAATCAGTTTTCTTTCTACGAAGATGGTTGAGTGCAGCAAGTTCAAACTTTCCTTGTTAATGTAATCTAAAAAGATGTCCAAGTTAGTAGATTCGCCTCATTTCTAAAGTAGTTTCTTTAGAAAACAAACCTAAATTGCCAAACTTTGTACTGTGTGAAATGAGCTAATTCTGTTCTAGGAATCAGTTTTCTTTCTACGAAGATGGTTGAGTTTAGCAAGTTCAAACTTTCCTTGTTAATGTGCTCTAAAGAGATGTCCAAGGTAGTAGCTTTGCCTCATCGGTAAAGTACTTTGTTGAGAAAACAAACATCTTCATTGCCGAACATTGTACTGTGTGAAATAAGCTCATTCGGTTCTAGGAATCAGTAGCTTTCCTACGAAGAAGGTTGATTGCAGCAAGTTCAAACTTGCCTAGTTTGTGTAATCAAAGAAGATGTACAAGTTAGTGGATTCGCTTCGTTTCTAAAGTGGTGTCTTTAGAAAAGAAACGTCTTCAGTACCAAACACTGTACTGTGTGAAATAAGTTAATTCGGTTCTAGGAATCAGTTTTCTTTCTACGAAGAAGGTTGAGTGCAGCAAGTTAAACTTTCCTTGTTAATGTAATCTAAAAAGATGTCCAAGCTAGTAGATTCGCCTCATTTCTAAAGTAGTTTCTTTAGAAAACAAACCTAAATTGCCAAACTTTGTACTGTGTGAAATGAGCTAATTCGGTTCTAGGAATCAGATTACTTTCCACGAAGATGGTTGAGTTTAGCAAGTTCAAACTTGCCTTTTTAATGGGCTCTAAAAAGATGTCCAAGTTAGT
Organism: Orientallactaga sibirica; assembly: GCA_036365145.1. NCBI lineage: Eukaryota > Metazoa > Chordata > Mammalia > Rodentia > Dipodidae > Orientallactaga > Orientallactaga sibirica. Next base: position 122,329 of record JAEOAD010001751.1, on the reverse strand, counting down.
AGATTTGCCTCATTGGTAAAGTAGTTTGTTAAGAAAAAAAAATCTTCATTGCAGAACATTGTACTGTGTGAAAAAAGCTAATTTAGTTCTAGATTTCAGTTGCTTTCCTACAAAGAAGGTTGAGTGCAGCCAGTTCAAACTTTCCTTGCTAATGTAATCTAAAAAGATGCACAACTTGGTAGATTGGCCTCATTTCTAAAGTAGTTTGTTTACAAAACAAACATCTTCATTACCGAGCACTATACTATGTGAAATGAGCTAGTTCGGTTCTAGGAATCACTTGCTTTCCTACGAAGAAGGTTGAGTGCAGCAAGTTCAAACTTTCCTAGTTTGTGTAATCTAACAAGATGTACAAGGTAGTGCAGTCGCCTCATTTCTAAAGTAGTTTCTTTAGAAAAGAATCATCTTCAGTACTGAACACTGTACTGTGTGAAATAAGGTAAATCGGTTCTAGGATTCAGTTTAATTTCTACAAAGATGGTTGAGTGCAGCAAGTTCAAACTTACCTTGTTAATGTAATCTAAAAAGATGCACAACTTATTAGATTGGCCTCGTTTCTCAATTAGTTTCTTTCGAAAAGAAACATTTTCATTACCGAACACTGTACTGTGTGAAATAAGTGAATTCGCTTCTAGGAATCAGTTTAATTTCTACGAAGAAGGTTGAGTGCAGCAAGTTCAAACTTTCTTTGTTAATGTAATCTCAAAAGATGGCCAAGTTAGAAGACTCGCCTCATTCGTAAAGTACTTTGTTGAGGAAACAAACATCTTCTTTGCCGAACATTGTACTGTGTGAAATAAGCTCATTCGGTTGTAGGAATCAGTTGCTTTCCTACAAAGAAGGTTGAGTGCAGCAAGTTCAAACTTTCCTTGTTAATGTAATCTAAAAAGATGCACAACTTAGTAGATTGGTCTCATTTCTAAGTAGTTCCTTTAGAAAATAAACATCTTCAGTACCGAACACTGTACTGTGTGAAATAAGTGAATTCGCTTCAAGGAATGAGTTTAATTTCTACGAAGAAGGTTGAGTGCAGCAAGTTCAAACTTTCCTAGTTTGTGTAATCTAACAAGATATACAAGTTACTTTATTCGCGTCATTTCTAAATTAGTTTCTTTACAAAACAAACATCTTCAGTACCGAACACTGTACTGTGTGAAATAAGTTAATTCGGTTCTAGGAATCAGTTTCCCTTCTACGAAGATTGTTGAGTTTAGCAAGTTCAAACTTTCCTTGTTAATGTAATCTAAAAAGATGTCCAAGTTAGTAGATTCACCTCATTTCTAACGTAGTTTCTTTGCAAAACAAACCTAAATTGCCAAACTTTGTACTGTGTGAAATGAGCTAATACGGTTCTAGGAATCAGTTTACTTTCTACGAAGATGGTTGAGTTTAGCAAGTTCAAACTTTCCTTGTTAATGTGCTCTAAAAAGATGTCCAAGTTAGTAGATTTGCCTCATTGTTAAAGTAGTTTGTTGAGAAAACAAACATCTTCATTGCCGAACATTGTACTGTGTGTAAAAAGCTAATTCGGTTCTAGAATTCAGTTGCTTTCCTACAAAGAAGGTTGAGTGCAGCCAGTTCAAACTTTCCTTGTTAATGTAATCTAAAAAGATGCACAACGTAGTATATTGGCCTCATTTCTAAAGTAGTTTCTTTAGAAAAGAAACATCTTCAGTACCGAACACTGTACTGTGTGAAATAAGTTAATTCGCTTCGAGGAATCATTTAACTTCTACGAAGAAGGTTGAGTGCAGCAAGTTCAAACTTTCCTACTTTGTGTAATCGAACAAGATGTACAAGTTAGTGCATTCGCGTCATTTCAATAGTAGTTTCTTTAGAAAAGAAACATCTTCAGTACCGAACACTGTACTGTGTGAAATAACGTAATTCGGTTCTAAGAATCCGTTTAATTTCTACGAAGATGGTTGAGTGCAGCAAGTTCAAACTTTCCTTGTTAATGTAATCTAAAAAGATGCACAACTTAGTAGATTGGCCTCATTTCTAAAGTAGTTTGTTTACAAAACAAACATCTTCATTACCAAACACTATAGTATGTGAAATGAGCTAGTTCGGTTCTAGGTACTGTGTGAAATAAGCTCATTCCGTTCAAGGAATCACTTGCTTTCCTACAAAGAATGTTGAGGGCAGGAAGTTCAAACTTTCCTTCTTAATGTAATCTGAAAAGTTGCACAACTTAGTAGATTGGCCTCATTTCTAAAGTAGTTTCTTTAGAAAAGAAACATCTTCAGTACCGTACACTGTACTGTTTGAAATGAGTTAATTCGCTTCTTGGAATCAGTTTAATTTCTACGAAGATGGTTGAGAGCTGCAAGTTCAAACTTTCCTTGTTAATGTAATCTAAAAAGATGGCCAAGTCAGAAAATTCGCCTCATTTGTAAAGTAGTTTGTTGAAAAAACAAACATCTTCATTGCCGAACATTGTACTGTGTGAAATAAGCTCATTAGATTCTAGGAATAAGTGGCTTTCCTACAAAGAAGGTTGAGTGCAGCAAGTTCAAACTTTCCTTGTCAATTTAATCTGAAAAGATGCACAACTTGGTAGATTGGCCTCATTTCTAAAGTAGTTTGTTTACAAAACAAACAACTTCATTACCGAACACTGTACTATGCGAAATAAGCTAGTTCCGTTCTAGGAATCACTTGCTTTCCTACGAAGAAGGTTGAGTGCAGCAAGTTCAAACTTTCCTAGTTTTTGTAATCTAACAAGATGTACAAGTTAGTGGATTCGCCTCATTTCTAAAGTAGTTTCTTTAGAAAAGAAACATCTTCAGTACCGAACACTGTACTGTGTGAAATAAGTGAATTCGCTTCTAGGAATCAGTTTAATTTCTAGGAAGATGGTTGAGTGCAGCAAGTTCAATTTTTCCTTATTAATGTAATCTAAAAAGATGGCCAAGGTAGTAGATTCGCCTCATTTGTAAAGTAGTTTGTTGAGAAAACAAACATCTTCATTGCCAAACATTGTACTGTGTGAAATAAGCTCATTCAGTTCTAGGAATCAGTTGCTTTCCTATAAAGAAGGTTGAGTGCAGCAAGTTCAAAATTTCCTTGATAATGTAATCTGAAAAGATGCACAACTTAGTAGATTGCTCTCATTTCTAAAGTAGTTTGTTTCCAAAACAAACATCTTCATTACCGAAAACTATACTATGTGAAATGAGCTAGTTCGTTTCTAGGAATCACTTGCTTTCCTACGAAGAAGGTTGAGTGCAGCAAGTTCAAACTTTCCTAGTTTGTGTAATCTAACAAGATGTACAAGTTATTGCATTCGCCTCATTTCTAAAGTAGTTTCTTTAGAAAAGAAACATCTTCAGTACCGAACACTGTACTGTGTGAAATAAGTGAATTTGCTTCTAGGAATCAGTTTAATTTCTACGAAGATGGTTGAGTGCAGCAAGTTCAAACTTTCCTTGTTAATGTAATCTAAAAAGATGGCCAAGTTAGAAGATTCGCCTCATTTGTAAACTACTTTGTTGAGGAAACAAACATCTTCATTGCCGAATATTGTATTGTGTGAAATAAGCTCATTCGGTTCTAGGAATCAGTTGCTTTCCTACAAAGATGGTTGAGTGCAGCAAGTTCAAACTTTCCTTGTTAATGTAATCTGAAAAGATGCACAACGTAGGAGATTGGCCTCATTTCTAAAGTAGTTTGTTTACCAAACAAACATCTTCATTACCGAAGACTATACTATGTAAAATGAGCTAGTTCGGTTCTAGGAATCACTTGCTTTCCTATGAAGAACGATGAGTGCAGCAAAATCAAACTTTTCTCGTTTGTGTAATCTAACAAGATGTACAAGTTAGTGGATTCGGGTCGTTTCTGAAGTGGTTTCTTTAGAAAAAAAACATCTTCAGTACTGAACACTGTACTGTGTGAAATAATTTAATTCTGTTCTAGGAATCATTTTCCTTTCTACGTAGATGGTTGAGTGCAACAAGTTCAAACTTTCCTTGTTAATGTAATCTAAAAAGATGGCCAAGTTAGTAGATTCGCCTCATTTGTAAAATAGTTTGTTGAGAAAACAAACATCTTCATTGCCGAACATTGTACTGTGTGAAATAAGCTCATTCGGTTCAAGGAATCAGTTGCTTTCCTACAAAGAAGGTTAAGTGCAGCAAGTTCAAACTTTGATTGTTAATATAATCTGAAAATATGCACAACTTCGTAGATTGGCCTCATTTCTAAAGTAGTTTGTTTAGAAAACAAACATCTTCATTACCGAACACTGTAGTATGTGAAATGAGCTACTTCGATTCTAGGAATCACTTGCTTTCCTACGAAGGATGTTGAGTGAAGCAAGTTCAAACTTTCCTCGTTTGTGTAATCTAACAAGATGTACAAGTTAGTGGATTCGCCTCATTTCTAAAGTAGTTTCTTTAGAAAAGAAACATCTTCAGTACCTAACACTGTACTGTGTGAAATAAGTGAATTAAAGCTTCTAGGAATCAGTTTAATTTCTACGAAGATGGTTGAGTGCAGCAAGTTCAAACTTTCCTTGTTAATGTAATCTAAAAAGTTGGCCAAGTTAGTAGATTCACCTCATTTGTAAAGTAGTTTGTTGAGAAAATTAACATCTTTATTGCCGAACATTGTACTGTGTGAAATAAGCTCATTCGGTTCTAGGAATCACTTGCTGTCCTACAAAGAAGGTTGAGTGCAGCAAGTTCAAACTTTCCTTATTAATGGAATCTAAAAAGATGCACAACTTAGTAGATTGGCCTCTTTTCTAAAGTAGTTTCTTTAGAAAAGAAATATCTTTAGTACCGAACACTGTACTGTGTGAAATGAGTTAATTCGCTTCTAGGTATCAGTTTAATTTCTACGAAGATGGTTGGGTGCAGCAAGTTCAAACTTTCCTAGTTTGTGTAATCTAACAAGATGTACAAGTTACTGGATTCGCATCATTTCTAAATTAGTTTCTTTAGAAAACAAACATCTTCAGTACCAAACACTGTACTGTGTGAAATAAGTTAATTCGGTTCTAGGAATCAGTTTCCTTTCTACGAAGATGGTTGAGTGCAGCAAGTTCAAACTTTCCTTGTTAATGTAATCTGAAAAGATGCACAACGTAGGAGATTGGCCTCATTTCTAAAGTAGTTTGTTTACCAAACAAACATCTTCATTACCAAGACTATACTATGTAAAATGAGCTAGTTCGGTTCTAGGAATCACTTGCTTTCCTATGAAGAACGATGAGTGCAGCAAAATCAAACTTTTTCTCGTTTGTGTAATCTAACAAGATGTACAAGTTAGTGGATTCGGTCGTTTCTGAAGTGGTTTCTTTAGAAAAAAACATCTTCAGTACTGAACACTGTACTGTGTGAAATAATTTAATTCTGTTCTAGGAATCATTTTCCTTTCTACATGTAGATGGTTGAGTGCAACAAGTTCAAACTTTCCTTGTTAATGTAATCTAAAAAGATGGCCAAGTTAGTAGATTCGCCTCATTTGTAAAATAGTTTGTTGAGAAAACAAACATCTTCATTGCCGAACATTGTACTGTGTGAAATAAGCTCATTCGGTTCAAGGAATCAGTTGCTTTCCTACAAAGAAGGTTAAGTGCAGCAAGTTCAAACTTTGATTGTTAATATAATCTGAAAATATGCACAACTTCGTAGATTGGCCTCATTTCTAAAGTAGTTTGTTTAGAAAACAAACATCTTCATTACCGAACACTGTAGTATGTGAAATGAGCTACTTCGATTCTAGGAATCACTTGCTTTCCTACGAAGGATGTTGAGTGAAGCAAGTTCAAACTTTCCTCGTTTGTGTAATCTAACAAGATGTACAAGTTAGTGGATTCGCCTCATTTCTAAAGTAGTTTCTTTAGAAAAGAAACATCTTCAGTACCGAACACTGTACTGTGTGAAATAAGTGAATTCGCTTCTAGGAATCAGTTTAATTTCTACGAAGATGGTTGAGTGCAGCAAGTTCAAACTTTCCTTGTTAATGTAATCTAAAAAGTTGGCCAAGTTAGTAGATTCACCTCATTTGTAAAGTAGTTTGTTGAGAAAATTAACATCTTTATTGCCGAACATTGTACTGTGTGAAATAAGCTCATTCGGTTCTAGGAATCACTTGCTGTCCTACAAAGAAGGTTGAGTGCAGCAAGTTCAAACTTTCCTTATTAATGGAATCTAAAAAAGATGCACAACTTAGTAGATTGGCCTCTTTTCTAAAGTAGTTTCTTTAGAAAAGAAATATCTTTAGTACCAACACTGTACTGTGTGAAATGAGTTAATTAAAGCTTCTAGGTATCAGTTTAATTTCTACGAAGATGGTTGGGTGCAGCAAGTTCAAACTTTCCTAGTTTGTGTAATCTAACAAGATGTACAAGTTACTGGATTCGCATCATTTCTAAATTAGTTTCTTTAGAAAACAAACATCTTCAGTACCAAACACTGTACTGTGTGAAATAAGTTAATTCGGTTCTAGGAATCAGTTTCCTTTCTACGAAGATGGTTGAGTTTAGCAAGTTCAAACTTTCCTTGTTAATGTAATCTAAAAAGATGTCCAACTTAGTAGATTCGCCTCATTTGTAAAGTAGTTTCTTTAGAAAACAAACCTAAATTGCCAATCTTTGTACTGTGTGAAATGAGCTCATTCGGTTCTAGGAATCAGTTTAATTTCTCCGAAGATGGTTGAGTTTACAAGTTCAAACTTTCCTTGTTAATGTGCTCTAAAAAGATGTCCATGTTAGTAGATTTGCCTCATTGGTAAAGTAGTTTGTTGAGAAAACAAACATCTTCTTTGCCGAACATTGTACTGTGTGTAAAAAGCTAATTCGGTTCTAGAATTCAGTTGCTTTCCTACAAAGAAGGTTGAGTGCAGCCAATTCAAACTTTCCTTGTTAATGGAATCTAAAATGATGCACAACGTAGTAGATTGGCCTCATTTCTAAAGTAGTTTCTTTAGAAAACAAACATCTTCAGTACCGAACACTGTACTGTGTGAAATAAGTTAATTAAGCTTCTAGGAATCAGTTTAATTTCTCTACAAAGAAGGTTGAGTTCAGCAAGTTCAAGCTTTCCTAGTTTGTGTAATCTAACAAGATGTACAAGTTAGTGCATTCGCCTCATTTCTAAAGTAGTTTCTTTAGAAAAGAAACATCTTCAGTACAGAACACTGAACTGTGTGAAATAACGTAATTTGGTTCTAGGAATCAGTTTAATTTCTCCGAAGATGGTTGAGTGCAGCAAGTTCAAACTTTCCTTGTTAATGTAATCTAAAAAGATGCACAACTTAGTAGATTGGTCTCATTTCTAACGTAGTTTGTTTACAAAATATACATCTTCATTACCGAACACTGTACTATGTGAAATGAGCTAGTTCGGGTCTAGGAATCACTTGCTTTCCTACGAAGAAGGTTGATTGCAACAAGTTCAAACTTTCCTAGTTTGTGTAATCTAACAAGATGTACAAATTAGTGGATTCGCTTCATTTCTAAAGTGGTTTCTTTAGAAAAGAAACGTCTTCAGTACCGAATGTAGAGAGCTGCGAGGTGCCGCGCCTTAAAGATGGCGCTGGCTTCCACCTTCTGCCTTCCCGATGGCGAATGCTCTCCTGGATAAACAAGTCCTTATTTGGAGGGGGAATCCCATGAAAAGAGCAGGGCATGGTGCCACATGCCTTTCATACCAGCACATGGGAGGCAGAGCAGGACTGCCACAAGTTCAAAGCCAGCCTGGTCTACATAGTGAGTTCCAGGGCAGCCAGGACTACACAGTGAGAAGACCTTGGATTATGGGGACCTATGAACATCATTGTAATTGATAAAAACTATGGGGACCTTTAAATTTGCATGAATGCATTACATTTTACATCATATACGGTTATCAGTTTACGGGGGCCAGGGACAAAATGTGGTGGTTTGATTCAGGTGTCCCCCATAAACTTCAAGTGTTCTAAATGCTAGGTTCCCAGCTGATGGCAATTTGGGAATTAACACCTCCTGGAGGCAGAGTATGTTCCCAGCTGATGGCAATTTGGGAATTCACACCTCCTGGAGGCAGTATTGTTGGGGCACTCTTATGGGTATTATAACCAGCTTCCCCAAGCCAGTGTTTTGACCAATGCTAGCCTCACAGCCGTTTTTGTGCTCAGTTAACTCAAAATATATAAATTATACTAGGGCTGCAAATTTATCCAGATTTTTGTCTAGTTTTCTATTACAGAATTGGTCAGCTTGAATTTGAAGATACCTTAAAAGAACTGAGACTGGCAGTAGTTAATGTGAATTCTGCCTGCATGGACCTCTCCTTTGCCTCTGGATTGTCATCTTGGCTGATCTCCGCTATGAATCATCTGAAGGAATGGGCGGGTTTGGGTGCTCTTTAGCAGGCCTTCTGTTACTGGTCTCTCTGGTTTGCTTGTGGTGTCTGTGTAAAATCAGGGTCACGCAATGACGGGATGCAGCTATGATCATTCAAGCCTTTACTGCCATAGAGGCTGCACAGTCCCCCTAAGTCTGGCTGGCTACAACTAAAAGTTAATCTTCTTTCTGCTCAGGTTGCGAGGCTAAGCACTGCACTCTGGGTTAGCCCTAAAACTCCAGAGAAGAGCATGTTTGATTGCATGCAGGTTGATGCCCCAGATCCCGCCTCTGAGAAAAAGGCATCAGGGTTGCAAAAATACGCATCATCAGAGATCAGACCTCTACTCTTACCTGTGGCTTGTTTTAAAACATAAAAGGGGAACTGTAGAGAGCTGCGAGGTGCCGCGCCTTAAAGATGGCGCTGGCTTCCGCCTTCCGCCTTCCCGATGGCGAAGTGCTGTCCTGGATAAACAAGTCCTTATTTGGCTTGTGCGTGATCTAGACTTGCTTCCGCATATGTGGACCTATCTGCATTCACCACGTGGCTTACCAGGGTTGGCTGTTCAAAGGCTTCTTAAGCTTTGGGCGGGCTTGTCCCGGGGCAGTCAGTCAGTGAGTGAGTGAGTGAGTGAGTGGTGGTGGAGTCACTGGTGGGTGAGTGAGTGAGTGAGTGAGTGAGTGAGTCAGTCAGTGAGTGAGTCAGTCAGTCAGTCAGTGAGTGAGTGTGAGTCAGTGAGTCAGTGAGTGAGTGAGTCAGTGAGTCAGTGAGTGAGTGAGTCAGTCAGTCGGTGACTGAGTGAGTCATTGTGAGTGAGTGGTGGTGAGTGAATCAGTGAGTGGTGGTGGGTGAGTCAGTCAGTCAGTCAGAAGATTGTTCAAGGTTCCTGAATAAACTGCTTCAAGAAGAGTCCGAGATTGCGTCTTCCTTGCTGGTCGTTTCGGACGAGACAACATCTTCATTACCGAACACTGTACTGTGTGAAATAAGTTAATTGGGTTCTAGGGAATCAGTTTCCTTTCACGAAGATGGTTGAGTGCAGCAAGTTCAAACTTTCCTTGTTACTGTAATCTAAAAGATGGCCAAGTTAGCAGAGTCACCTCATTTGTAAAATAGTTTGTTGAGAAAATTAACATCTTTATATCCCAACATTATACTGTGTTTAATAAGCTCATTCGGTTCTAGGAATCACTTGCTTTCCTACAAAGAAGGTTGAGTGCAGCAAGGTCAAACTTTCCTTGTTAATGTAATCTAAAAAGATGGCCAAGTTAGTAGATTCGCCTCATTAGTTAACTAGTTTGTTGAGAAAACAAACATCTTCATTGCCGAACATTGTACTGTGTGAAATAAGCTCATTCGATTCTAGGAATCAGTTGCTTTCCTACAAAGAAGGTTGAGTGCAGCAAGTTCAAACTTTCCTTGTTAAAGTAATCTAAAAAGATGCACAACTTAGTAGATTGGCCTCATTTCTAAAGTAGTTTCTTTAGAAAAGAAACATCTTCAGTACTGAACACTGTACTGTGTGAAATAAGTTAATTCGCCTCTAGGAATCAGTTTAATTTCTACGAAGAAGGTTGAGTGCAGCAAGTTCAAACTTTCCTTGTTAATGTAATCTAAAAAATGGCCAAGTTAGAAGATTCGCCTCATTTGTAAAGTACTTTGTTGAGAAAGCAAACATCTTCATTGCCAAACATTGTACTGTGTGAAATAAGCTCATTTGGTTCTGGGAATCAGTTGCTTTCCTACAAAGAAGGTTGAGTGCAGCAAGTTCAAACTTTCCTTGTTAATGTAATCTAAAAAGATGCACAACTTAGTAGATTGGCCCCATTTCTAAAGTAGTTTGTTTAGAAAACAAACAGCTTCATTACCGAACACAGTACTATGTGAAATAAGCTAGTTCCGTTCTAGGAATCACTTGGTTTCCTATGAAGAAGGTTGAGTGCAGCAAGTTCAAACTTTCCTAGTTTGTGTAATCTAACAAGATGTACAAGTTAGTGGATTCACCTTATTTCTAAAGGAGTTTCTTTAGAAAAGAAACAACTTCAGTTCGAACATTGTACTATGTGAAATAAGTGAATTAGCTTCTAGGAATCAGTTTAATTTCTACGAAGATGGTTGAGTGCAGCAAGTTCAAACTTTCCTTGTTAATGTAATCTAAAAAGATGGCCAACTTAGTAGATTCGCCGATTTGTAAAGTAGTTTGTTGAGAAAACAAACATCTTCATTGCGAAACATTGTACTGTGTGAAATAAGCTCATTCGGTTCTAGGAAGCAGTTGCTTTCCTACAAAGAAGGTTGAGTGCAGCAAGTTCAAACTTTCCTTGTTCATGTAGTCTGAAAAGTTGCACAACTTAGTAGATTGGCCTCATTTCTAAAGTAGATTGTTTACAGAACAAACATCTTCATTACCGAACACTATACTATGTGAAATGAGCTAGTTCGGTTCTAGGAATCACTTGCTTTCCTGCGAAGAAGGTTGAGTGCAGCAAGTTCAAACTTTCCTTGTTTCTGTAATCTAACAAGATTTACAAGTTAGTGGATTCGCGTCGTTTCTAAAGTGGTTTCCTTATAAAGCAAACACCTTCAGTACTGAACACTGTACTGTGTGAAATAAGTTAATTCGGTTCTAGGAATCAGTTTCTTTTCTACGAAGATGGTTGAGTTTAGCAAGTTCAATCTTTCCTTGTTAATGTTGTTGGGCCCTGCCTGGTGTGAAGCCAAGTGGTTAGCCCAGCCAATCTTGGCCTACTCCCGGTAAGGCCTAGTCGAGCCTGAGTATCTGCCGTTGACTCAGCACCTAAGCTGAAACTGCCTCCACCCAGCTGCTGCTGACGTGATGAAATATTGTTCGCCCTTACACCTTTCTCTTATCCCCTCTTCCCACCCCCTTCCTCAAAGTATATTGGCCCTTATAACTTTCTCTCATCCCCTCTTCTCACCCCCTTCCTCAAAGTATATTGGCCCTTATACCTTTCTCTCATCCCCTCTTCCCACCCCCTTCCTCAAAGCACATAAATATCTCCCCTGACAATAAACGCAGTTTCCCCTTTTGACGTTTCTCCGCTACTCAATGTGGTTTTTCTCCCCGGTGATTTAGGGGGAGGTTTGAGTCGCCGACACCTGTCTTCTCGCTCAGCCTCAAGAGAAAATGGCTGGCCCGGCTCTCTCTCTCTTTTGCTCTACCTGCCAGTGGTGAGGAAAAAGCCCGGCATTTTGGCGCCCAGGCGTGGGGCACAACAACCACTGCCCCATGTGAGGGCGTGTGAGGATTCAAAACGGACTACGGACTGCTGGCGTGGACGAAGGAAAAATTCAAAATTAAGCTGACGAACTAATCGGACTGCTGACGGGTGTATCCTCATAAGTAATGAGGTAATCTTCATATTTAATATTCTAACCTTTACTTCTATAATCTGTGCTTACTTCAACTTCCTTTCTCTTTCCTTCCATTTCCGGTTTGCCGCCATTTCTAAATGAGGTACGTTCATGGCGGACACACCACGTGGACAGACCTAAAGGAGACTTTAAATGTTTTGCCTCCTCATTTAAATAAAAACTCCGTCCCAAACTTCAACATCTCTTGTTCTTTTCTCTTTCCTCTCATTTTTGGGTTTCCGACAGACCGCTTCTGCGGTGCCGCCATTTTGTCCTGCCCCATTTGAATGGGGCGCCATCTTAAAGCACCACGTGGGCAGACCTAAAAACAAAACTCACCACGTGGGTAAGAGACTCACCACGTGGACAAACCTAAAAAATAAACTCACCACGTGGGTAGACCTAAAAAAAAATTCTCAGACAAAACAAACCTGATGGGAGGCTCACCACACTGGGCAAACCTGGAGAACTCTCAAAAAGACACCTGCCCCTCATTGGAGTGGGGCGCCATCTTAACTCAATTCTACAACATGATTAACTATTTTTTGGGACTTTATGCTTATGTTGTACTCATATATATTACTATTGCCCTACTCCTCCTACAGTGTGGCTCTTGGGACAAAACTTTTGTTTTAGCCCCATGGATTAATTCAGTCCTCCTTGCCTTAATTGCCAACCTTAAAGGCTCTTCCAGGAAAAATTCATTTTTGCCCTTAAAAACTGTAAGAAAAACTAAAACTAACTTTTAAAATCTCCTTTCTCCCAAAGGCCGCCACCCAAACCGCCACCCGGCAGCTATCTTTTCAGCTCTTTTCAGCCCCTAACTACTGCCTAAGGCAAATGTGCTCAAACCCCTGATGGAGGACAGCTCCTCCATGTAGCTTTCTGTGAATGTAAACTGTGATCAAATACAAACCGAGGTTAACTTTCCTCACTGGCGTGGAGCACAAGTCACTGGTCCGAGGGACCAGGCTCCACCGACATTCCTGCGGGGAGGCGGGCCGAATGGGACAACTCCGGCCCGGGCCCGAGCACTGCCCAAGCCTCACTGGCTGCGCCTCGCCCGCACCTCCAGGCGTCACTTTTGGTCACTTTTATCAAAAATAAATAAATAAAAAAAGGCCAACCAAACAACAAAGAGGCAGATGGGCGGACTCCTAACTTGCTTTAAAAATATCTTAGGAATGGGCGGGCAATCCGCCATGAGGCCATGAGACAAGCCGCTGCCGTCCCCGCCCCTTTTGCCTCTAGACGCTCCCTCTATGCTCTTAACTAAGTGTCCCGCGGGGCCCAAAGTATTTACTTTTAAAAATAAAAAAAAAAAAGCTGGAGACATTCATATTGCCCTGCTAGAGGTAAAAAACCCTATTTTTCAAGTCTATATGGCTATATCCTACACACCATTGTCCCACCCTTCGCTGCCTTCCCATTAACATAAAGATAAAGAGATGACTTAATTGTTAAACACTTGCCTGTAGAGCCTAAGGACCCTGATTCGAGGCTCAATTCTCCAGTACCCATGTAAACAGTGGCTGGAGGCCTGGCACACCCATTTTTCTCTCTCTACCTGCCTAACTCAATTCATACTAAGCCCAACTAACTCAATCGGTAATACAATGTTGGCCTAAGATTAAAGTTTTCTCTGGCAGCTCTGCCCAACTGGAGGGACAAAATTAAAAAAAAAAAAAAAAAAAAAAAAAAACTAAAAACTGTCAATCTCTGGTTACTATAAAAAAATTTAATGACAGCTAATGATGGTTAAATTTAAATTGTTTTCTCTCTCCTTACTATGCCTTATACCAAGTATTATTGTTACTGTTATTATAAATTTATTAAAAGCCAGGGACAAAATATAATAATTTAAATATATGTCCCCAATATATTCAATATTTTATTAATTTATAGTTTACATCTACAATTGCCTTACTAAAGACAATGTCACTGGGGACCAATTTTAAGGTGTAATAATGATTTAAAATTCCATTATAAAGATATACAAAATGTGCCTAACAAAAATTCCTAAAGCTTACTGTGACTTAACTACAATAATTTTGCTATATGTACTATATAACTAATTAATTTCTTTTTCTCTCTTTCATGGCTCTACAAAGACAGGCCAACTTCTGCCAATATGGAACTTCCCTAGATCTATAAGTTTCAATATCATAAAAAACTGCTAACTGTCAGCCCTGGATTAACCCTAACAATACATGTCTCATATCTTTTCTTCCTTGATTAATCAGCCTAATGTTTTATTATTATTTTAGGTCATTCCAACCCATCTGATCTCCAAGACCTCACTGCTAAATGCGTTGCCATTTTACAGGTGTCTCCAAAAAAGATTCAAACTGCCTCTCCCTTCAAGATTTTGGGCTCCAGGTTATTCCTTGATACTGTTTCTCCTGTCAAACCCCAACTCCATATTCAAAAATTCTATACTTTGCCTCAACTCCAAAAGGTGCTGGGAGAAATTAATTGGATGAGGCCCTGGCTACCCATAACTACTGAGGAACTGTCCCCTTTATTTGACCTCTTAAAGAGTCTTACTCTCTCCTCTCAGATAACCTCGCCCCCTCATCATGAACAAATTCTACATAAGGTACAACGGGCCATTGATGCTGCTGTCCTAAAGAGGTTTGATCCTAACTTACCTATCTCCCTCTGTATTTTCTCTGGGGAAACATTATGCACTGCGCTGTTGGCCCAGGAAGGAGAACCCATCAATGGATTCACCTCTCCCTTGGTGGAGTCCCAGAGTTTACTCTATAACTAACCAGATTGCAGACTGCATTATAAAGGGCAGGGACACCTCTGTCCGATTGTTTGGCATGGAGCCTCATGTCATTGTCACCCCCTTTAAGGTAACAGACTTCACTTGGCTTCAGAGAAATAACAACAGGGTTGCTATTGCCCTCGAGGGGTTTCTGGGTATAATTGATTGTCACTATGGTCCTTATAAATGGATGAGCTCCTTCTCTAGGTTGGAATGGAGACCCCCCAGACTTTTTTTATCTAAACCCAACCCTGATTTTCTTACCGTATTCACTGATGGGGGGCACTTGGGAGCTTCCCTAGTTGTTTACCCTCCCCTAAGGAGGGGAAAAAAGTCTATACCCATAAAGTCTATCTCCCATGAGGTCACAGGATCAGCACATGCTGGGGAAAAAACTAAACATGCTATTAGCCATATGCTTCAATGCTTTGCCACCCTTGGATTGCCAGATCAAATCAAAACCGATAATGGTCCCTGCTTCGTAAACAAAACTTTTATAGATTTCCTCCAAACCTGGAAAATCTCACTTTCCACAGGCATCCCATATAACCCGCGGGGCCAAGCCATCGTGGAAAGATATCATCAAACTCTCAAATCTCAATTACAAAAACAAAAGGGGGAATCTCTACCCCCACATGACCAACTAAAAAAGGCATTATTAACCCTAAATATTTTAAATTTTTCTAAAGAAGATAGACACTTGTCCCTTTTTCAAAAACATTGGACCTCAGCTGTCACCTACAGCTCCATCTGGGTCAAATGGAGGGACCCATTAACTGGGGCCTGGAGGGGACCAGACCCCCTCCTCACAGCAGGGAGAGGATTTGGATGTGTCTTTCCTCAAGAGGAAAAAAGACCTATTTGGGTACCGGCAAGAGACTTAAAATATTTACCCCAACAAGGGGATGATAATAATCAATTTTCCAGGGAGTGTCACACCCCTGAGAACTATGCCTCTGTTTCTTCCCCAGGAACAACTGAAGGTATGGATGCTACTAGACCTGAATGAAGCCAGAAAAGCTCCAGAGAGATTTACAGAAGAGGAGTCGGGACTCCTAAGACAACCTGCTGTAGACGAGCTTACATGGCTTTTTATTCCACCTTCTCCCTCCCCTTGGACCCCTCCTTCTTCTTGCTCTTTACCCTACCATCTCCCTCCCCCTGAACCCCTCCTTCTTCTTATCCTCACTCTCTCTGGCCCTGTGTAATTAATAAGATTACACAATTCATTCACCAACAGCTTGAGGCAATTAAACTTCATCAGGCCAAGGCACCACAGGTTTGCGACTCAAAGACAATGGCTTTTCCACTTACTGGCTATCCACCTAACATCCCTCCCCCCCCATCCATCGAACCAACGACGGGTAAGCTCTCAGACAGGCTGAGGCAACCTAAGACAGGGCGTGGAGTGGTCAACGGGCTAGAGGCATAGTGCCCAGAGACGGGTAAGGTTCCCAGAGGGGAACAACCTAGGACAGGGACTATGCCATCCACCGTTCTTACAAAAACAAAAGGGGAGATGTTGGGCTCTGCCTGGTGTGAAGCCAAGTGGTTAGCCCAGCCAATCTTGGCCTATTCCCGGTAAGGCCTAGTCGAGCCTGAGTACCTGCCCTTGACTCAGCACCTAAGCTGAAACTGCCTCCACCCAGCTGCTGCTGACGTGATGAAATACTGTTGGCCCTTATACCTTTCTCTCATCCCCTTCTTCCCAAAGTATATTGGCCCCTTCATCCCTCAAAGTATATTGGCCCTTATACCTTTCTCTCATCCCCTCTTCCCACCCCCTTCCTCAAAGCACATAAATATCTCCCCTGACAATAAACGACGAGTTTCGCCTTAGATATCTCCGCGACTCAATGTGGTTTTCTTTTCCCGGTGATTTGGGGGGGTTTGAGTCGCCGACACCCTGTCTTCTCGCTCAGCCTCAAGAGAGAAACTGGCCCAGCTCTCTCTCTCTTTTGCTCTACCTGCGGTGGTGAGGGAAAAAGCCCCGACAAATGTAATCTAAAACTTTCTAGTTTGTCCAAGATTAGTTAGTAGATTCGCCTCATTTCTAAAGTAGTTTCTTGAGAAAACAAACATCTTCATTGCCAAACTTTGTACTGTGTGAAATAAGCTAATTCGGTTCTAGGAATCACTTACTTTCCTACAAAGAAGGTTGAGTGCAGCAAGTTCAAACTTTCCTAGTTTGTGTAATCTAACAAGATGTACAAGTTAGTAGATTCGCCTCATTTCTAAAGTAGTTTCTTGAGAAAACAAACATCTTCATTGCCGAACATTGTACTGTGTGAAATAAGCTAATTCGGTTCTAGGAATCACTTGCTTTCCTACAAAGAAGGTTGAGTGCAGCAAGTTCAAACTTTCCTAGTTTGTGTAATCTAACAAGATGTACAAGTTAGTAGATTCGCCTCATTTCTAAAGTAGTTTCTTGAGAAAACAAACATCTTCATTGCCGAACATTGTACTGTGTGAAATAAGCTAATAATTCTCTTCTAAGGAATCACTTGCTTTCCAGAAAGAAGGTTGAGTGCAGCAAGTTCAAACTTTCCTAGTTTGTGTAATCTAACAAGATGTACAAGTTAGTAGATTCGCCTCATTTCTAAAGTAGTTTCTTTAGAAAACAAACATCTTCATTGCCGAACATTGTACTGTGTGAAATAAGCTAATTTGGTTCTAGGAATCACTTGCTTTCCTACAAAGAAGGTTGAGTGCAGCAAGTTCAAACTTTCCTAGTTTGTGTAATCTAACAAGATGTACAAGTTAGTAGATTCGCCTCATTTCTAAAGTAGTTTCTTGAGAAAACAAACATCTTCATTGCCGAACATTGTACTGTGTGAAATAAGCTAATTCGGTTCTAGGAATCACTTGCTTTCCTACAAAGAAGGTTGAGTGCAGCAAGTTCAAACTTTCCTAGTTTGTGTAATCTAACAAGATGTACAAGTTAGTAGATTCGCCTCATTTCTAAAGTAGTTTCTTGAGAAAACAAACATCTTCATTGCTAAACATTGTACTGTGTGAAATAAGCTAATTCGGTTCTAGGAATCACTTGCTTTCCTACAAAGAAGGTTGAGTGCAGCAAGTTCAAACTTTCCTAGTTTGTGTAATCTAACAAGATGTACAAGTTAGTAGATTAGCCTCATTTCTAAAGTAGTTTCTTGAGAAAACAAACATCTTCATTGCCAAACATTGTACTGTGTGAAATAAGCTAATTCGGTTCTAGGAATCACTTGCTTTCCTACAAAGAAGGTTGAGTGCAGCAAGTTCAAACTTTCCTAGTTTGTGTAATCTAACAAGATGTACAAGTTAGTAGATTCGCCTCATTTCTAAAGTAGTTTCTTGAGAAAACAAACATCTTCATTGCCGAACATTGTACTGTGTGAAATAAGCTAATTCGGTTCTAGGAATCACTTGCTTTCCTACAAAGAAGGTTGAGTGCAGCAAGTTCAAACTTTCCTAGTTTGTGTAATCTAACAAGATGTACAAGTTAGTAGATTCGCCTCATTTCTAAAGTAGTTTCTTGAGAAAACAAACATCTTCATTACCGAACATTGTACTGTGTGAAATAAGCTAATTCAGTTCTAGGAATCACTTGCTTTCCTACAAAGAAGGTTGAGTGCAGCAAGTTCAAACTTTCCTAGTTTGTGTAATCTAACAAGATGTACAAGTTAGTAGATTCGCCTCATTTCTAAAGTAGTTTCTTGAGAAAACAAACATCTTCATTGCCGAACATTGTACTGTGTGAAATAAGCTAATTCGGTTCTAGGAATCAGTTGCTTTTCTACAAAGAAGGTTGAGTGCAGCAAGTTCAAACTTTCCTAGTTTGTGTAATCTAACAAGATGTACAAGTTAGTAGATTCACCTCATTTCTAAAGTAGTTTCTTGAGAAAACAAACATCTTCATTGCCGAACATTGTACTGTGTGAAATAAGCTAATTCGGTTCTAGGAATCACTTGCTTTCCTACAAAGAAGGTTGAGTGCAGCAAGTTCAAACTTTCCTAGTTTGTGTAATCTAACAAGATGTACAAGTTAGTAGATTCGCCTCATTTCTAAAGTAGTTTCTTGAGAAAACAAACATCTTCATTGCCAAACATTGTACTGTGTGAAATAAGCTAATTCGGTTCTAGGAATCACTTGCTTTCCTACAAAGAAGGTTGAGTGCAGCAAGTTCAAACTTTCCTAGTTTGTGTAATCTAACAAGATGTACAAGTTAGTAGATTCGCCTCATTTCTAAAGTAGTTTCTTGAGAAAACAAACATCTTCATTGCCAGACATTGTACTGTGTGAAATAAGCTAATTCGGTTCTAGGAATCACTTGCTTTCCTACAAAGAAGGTTGAGTGCAGCAAGTTCAAACTTTCCTAGTTTGTGTAATCTAACAAGATGTACAAGTTAGTAGATTCGCCTCATTTCTAAAGTAGTTTCTTGAGAAAACAAACATCTTCATTGCCGAACATTGTACTGTGTGAAATAAGCTAATTCGGTTCTAGGAATCACTTGCTTTCCTACAAAGAAGGTTGAGTGCAGCAAGTTCAAACTTTCCTAGTTTGTGTAATCTAACAAGATGTACAAGTTAGTAGATTCGCCTCATTTCTAAAGTAGTTTCTTGAGAAAACAAACATCTTCATTGCCGAACATTGTACTGTGTTAAATAAGCTAATTCGGTTCTAGGAATCACTTGCTTTCCTACAAAGAAGGTTGAGTGCAGCAAGTTCAAACTTTCCTTGTTTGTGTAATCTAACAAGATGTACAAGTTAGTAGATTCGCCTCATTTCTAAAGTAGTTTCTTGAGAAAACAAACATCTTCATTGCGAACATTGTACTGTGTGAAATAAGCTAATTCGGTTCTAGGAATCACTTGCTTTCCTACAAAGAAGGTTGAGTGCAGCAAGTTCAAACTTTCCTAGTTTGTGTAATCTAACAAGATGTACAAGTTAGTAGATTCGCCTCATTTCTAAAGTAGTTTCTTGAGAAAACAAACATCTTCATTGCCGAACACTGTACTGTGTGAAATAAGCTAATTCGGTTCTAGGAATCACTTGCTTTCCTACAAAGAAGGTTGAGTGCAGCAAGTTCAAACTTTCCTAGTTTGTGTAATCTAACAAGATGTACAAGTTAGTAGATTCGCCTCATTTCTAAAGTAGTTTCTTGAGAAAACAAACATCTTCATTGCCGAACATTGTACTGTGTGAAATAAGCTAATTCGGTTCTAGGAATCAGTTGCTTTCCTACAAAGAAGGTTGAGTGCAGCAAGTTCAAACTTTCCTAGTTTGTGTAATCTAACAAGATGTACAAGTTAGTAGATTCGCCTCATTTCTAAAGTAGTTTCTTGAGAAAACAAACATCTTCATTGCCAAACATTTGTACTGTGTGAAATAAGCTAATTCGGTTCTAGGAATCACTTGCTTTCCTACAAAGAAGGTTGAGTGCAGCAAGTTCAAACTTTCCTAGTTTGTGTAATCTAACAAGATGTACAAGTTAGTAGATTTGCCTCATTTCTAAAGTAGTTTCTTGAGAAAACAAACATCTTCATTGCGAACATTGTACTGTGTGAAATAAGCTAATTCGGTTCTAGGAATCACTTGCTTTCCTACAAAGAAGGTTGAGTGCAGCAAGTTCAAACTTTCCTAGTTTGTGTAATCTAACAAGATGTACAAGTTAGTAGATTCGCCTCATTTCTAAAGTAGTTTCTTTAGAAAACAAACATCTTCATTGCCGAACATTGTACTGTGTGAAATAAGCTAATTAAGTTCTAGGAATCACTTGCTTTTCTACAAAGAAGGTTGAGTGCAGCAAGTTCAAACTTTCCTAGTTTGTGTAATCTAACAAGATGTACAAGTTAGTAGATTTGCCTCATTTCTAAAGTAGTTTCTTGAGAAAACAAACATCTTCATTGCTGAACATTGTACTGTGTGAAATAAGCTAATTCGGTTCTAGGAATCACTTGCTTTCCTACAAAGAAGGTTGAGTGCAGCAAGTTCAAACTTTCCTAGTTTGTGTAATCTAACAAGATGTACAAGTTAGTAGATTCGCCTCATTTCTAAAGTAGTTTCTTGAGAAAACAAACATCTTCATTGCGCAACATTGTACTGTGTGAAATAAGCTAATTCGGTTCTAGGAATCACTTGCTTTCCTACAAAGAAGGTTGAGTGCAGCAAGTTCAAACTTTCCTAGTTTGTGTAATCTAACAAGATGTACAAGTTAGTAGATTCGCCTCATTTCTAAAGTAGTTTCTTGAGAAAACAAACATCTTCATTGCCGAACATTGTACTGTGTGAAATAAGCTAATTCGGTTCTAGGAATCACTTGCTTTCCTACAAAGAAGGTTGAGTGCAGCAAGTTCAAACTTTCCTAGTTTGTGTAATCTAACAAGATGTACAAGTTAGTAGATTCGCCTCATTTCTAAAGTAGTTTCTTGAGAAAACAAACATCTTCATTGCCGAACATTGTACTGTGTGAAATAAGCTAATTCGGTTCTAGGAATCACTTGCTTTCCTACAAAGAAGGTTGAGTGCAGCAAGTTCAAACTTTCCTAGTTTGTGTAATCTAACAAGATGTACAAGTTAGTAGATTCGCCTCATTTCTAAAGTAGTTTCTTGAGAAAACAAACATCTTCATTGCCGAACATTGTACTGTGTGAAATAAGCTAATTCGGTTCTAGGAATCACTTGCTTTCCTACAAAGAAGGTTGAGTGCAGCAAGTTCAAACTTTCCTAGTTTGTGTAATCTAACAAGATGTACAAGTTAGTAGATTCGCCTCATTTCTAAAAGTAGTTTCTTGAAAACAAACATCTTCATTGCGAACATTGTACTGTGTGAAATAAGCTAATTCGGTTCTAGGAATCACTTGCTTTCCTACAAAGAAGGTTGAGTGCAGCAAGTTCAAACTTTCCTAGTTTGTGTAATCTAACAAGATGTACAAGTTAGTAGATTCGCCTCATTTCTAAAGTAGTTTCTTGAGAAAACAAACATCTTCATTGCCGAACATTGTACTGTGTGAAATAAGCTAATTCGGTTCTAGGAATCACTTGCTTTCCTACAAAGAAGGTTGAGTGCAGCAAGTTCAAACTTTCCTAGTTTGTGTAATCTAACAAGATGTACAAGTTAGTAGATTCGCCTCATTTCTAAAGTAGTTTCTTGAGAAAACAAACATCTTCATTGCCGAACATTGTACTGTGTGAAATAAGCTAATTCGGTTCTAGGAATCACTTGCTTTCCTACAAAGAAGGTTGAGTGCAGCAAGTTCAAACTTTCCTAGTTTGTGTAATCTAACAAGATGTACAAGTTAGTAGATTCGCCTCATTTCTAAAGTAGTTTCTTGAGAAAACAAACATCTTCATTGCCGAACATTGTACTGTGTGAAATAAGCTAATTCGGTTCTAGGAATCACTTGCTTTCCTACAAAGAAGGTTGAGTGCAGCAAGTTCAAACTTTCCTAGTTTGTGTAATCTAACAAGATGTACAAGTTAGTAGATTCGCCTCATTTCTAAAGTAGTTTCTTTAGAAAACAAACATCTTCATTGCTGAACATTGTACTGTGTGAAATAAGCTAATTCGGTTCTAGGAATCAGTTGCTTTCCTACAAAGAAGGTTGAGTGCAGCAAGTTCAAACTTTCCTAGTTTGTGTAATCTAACAAGATGTACAAGTTAGTAGATTCACCTCATTTTCAAAGTAGTTTCTTGAGAAAACAAACATCTTCATTGCGAACATTGTACTGTGTGAAATAAGCTAATTCGGTTCTAGGAATCACTTGCTTTCCTACAAAGAAGGTTGAGTGCAGCAAGTTCAAACTTTCCTAGTTTGTGTAATCTAACAAGATGTACAAGTTAGTAGATTCGCCTCATTTGTAAAGTAGTTTCTTGAGAAAACAAACATCTTCATTGCCGAACATTGTACTGTGTGAAATAAGCTAATTCGGTTCTAAGAATCACGTTATTTCCTACAAAGAAGGTTGAGTGCAGCAAGTTCAAACTTTCCTAGTTTGTGTAATCTAACAAGATGTACAAGTTAGTAGATTCGCCTCATTTCTAAAGTAGTTTCTTTAGAAAAAACAAACATCTTCATTGCCGAACACTGTACTGTGTGAAATAAGCTAATTACGTTCTAGGAATCACTTGCTTTCCTACAAGAAGGTTGAGTGCAGCAAGTTCAAACATTCCTAGTTTGTGTAATCTAACAAGATGGAAAAGTTAGTAGATTTGCCTCATTTCTAAAGTAGTTTCTTGAGGAAACAAACATCTTCATTGCCAAACATTGTACTGTGTGAAATAAGTTAATTCGGTTCTAGGAATCAGTTTAATTTCTTCAAAGATGGTTGAGTGCAGCAAGTTCAAACTTTCCTTGTTAATGTAATCTAAAAGATGTACAAGTTAGTAGATTTGCCTCATTTCTAAAGTAGTTTCTTGAGAAAACAAACATCTTCATTGCGAACATTGTACTGTGTGAAAAAGCTCATTCGGTTCTAGAAATCAGTTGGTTTCCTACAAAGACGGTTGAGTGCAGCAAGTTCAAACTTTCCTTGTTAATGTAATCTAAAAGATGCACAACTTAGTAGATTGGCCTCATTTCTAAAGTAGTTTCTTTAGAAAACAAACATCTTCATTGCCGAACATTGTACTGTGTGAAAAAAGCTAATTCGGTTCTAGGAATCAGTTTAATTTCTACAAAGAAGGTTGAGTGCAGCAAGTTCAAACTTTCCTTGTTAATGTAATCTAAAAGATGTACAAGTTAGTAGATTCGCCTCATTTCTAAAGTAGTTTCTTGAGAAAACAAACATCTTCATTGTCGAACATTGTACTGTGTGAAATAAGCTCATTCGGTTCTAGGAATCACTTGCTTTCCTACAAAAAGGTTGAGTGCAGCAAGTTCAAACTTTCCTTGTTAATGTAATCTAAAAAGATGTACAAGTTAGTAGATTGGCCTCATTTCAAAAGTAGTTTCTTTAGAAAACAAACATCTTCATTGCCGAACATTGTACTGTGTGAAATAAGCTAATTCGGTTCTAGGAATCAGTTTAATTTCTACAAAGAAGGTTGAGTGCAGCAAGTTCAAACTTTCCTAGTTTGTGTAATCTAACAAGATGTACAAGTTACTGGATTCGCCTCATTTCTAAATTAGTTTCTTTAGAAAACAAACATCTTCATTGCCAACATTGTACTGTGTGAAATAAGCTAATTCACTTCTAGGAATCAGTTTTGCTTTCTACAAAATGGTTGAGTGCAGCAAGTTCAAACTTTCCTTGTTAATGTAATCTAAAAAGATGTACAAGTTAGTAGATTCGCCTCATTTCTAAAATAGTTTCTTTGGAAAACAAACATCTTCATTGCCAAACATTGTACTGTGTGAAATAAGCTAATTTGGTTCTCTAGGAATCACTTTAATTTCTACAAAGAAGGTTGAGTTTAGCAAGTTCAAACTTTCCTTGTTAATGTAATCTAAAAAGATGTCCAAGGTAGTAGATTCGCCTCATTTCTAAAGTAGTTTCTTGAGAAAACAAACATCTTCATTACCAAACATTGTACTGTGTGAAATAAGCTAATTCGGTTCTAGGAATCTGTTTACTTTCCTATGAAGTTGGTTGAGTGCAGCAAGTTCAAACTTTCCTTGTTAATGTAATCTAAAAAGATGACCAAGTTAGTAGATTCACCTCATTTCTCAAGTAGTTTCTTGAGAAAACAAACATCTTCATTGCCTAACGTTGTACTGTGTGAAATAAGCTAATTCGGTTCTAGGAATCACTTGCTTTCCTACAAAGAAGGTTGAGTGCAGCAAGTTCAAACTTTCTTAGTTTGTGTAATCTAACAAGATGTACAAGTTAGTAGATTCGCCTCATTTCTAAAGTAGTTTCTTGAGAAAACAAACATCTTCATTACTGAACACTTGTACTGTGTGAAATAAGCTAATTCGGTTCTAGGAATCAGTTGCTTTTCTACAAAGATGGTTTAGTGCAGCAAGTTCAAACTTTCCTAGTTTGTTAATGTAACAAGATGTAAAGTTAGATATCCATTTTTCTAAAGTAGTTTGTTGAGAAAACAAACATCTTCATTGCCTAACATTTTACTGTGTGAAATAAGCTAATTCGGTTCCAGGAATCACTTGCTTTCCTACAAAGAAGGTTGAGTGCAGCAAGTTCAAACTTTCCTTGTTAATGTAATCTAACAAGATGGCCAAGTTAGTAGATTCACCTCATTTGTAAAGTAGTTTCTTGAGAAAACAAACATCTTCATTTCTGAACATTGTACTGTGTGAAAAAAGCTAATTCGGTTCTAGAAATCAGTTGCTTTCATACAAAGACGGTTGAGTGCAGCAAGTTCAAACTTTCCTTGTTAATGTAATCTAAAAAGATGCACAAGTTAGTAGATTGGCCTCATTTCTAAAACAGTTTCTTTAGAAAAGAAACATCTTCAGTACCGAACACTCTCCTGTGTGAAATAAGTTAATTCGATTCTAGGAATCAGTTTAATTTCTACAAAGATGGTTGAGTGCAGCAATTTCAAACTTTCCTGTTTAATGTAATCTCAAAAGATGGCCAAGTTAGTAGATTCGCCTCATTTGTAAAGTAGTTTGATGAGAAAAAAAACATCTTCATTGCCGAACATTGTACTGTGTGAAATAAGCTCATTCGGTTCTAGGAATCAGTTGCTTTCCCACAAAGAAGGTTGAGTGCAGCAAGTTCAAACATTCCTTGTTAATGTCATCTGAAAAGATGCACAACGTAGTAGATTGGCCTCATTTCTAAAGTAGTTTGTTTAGAAAACAAACATCTTCATTACCGAACACTGTACTATGTGAAATGAGCTAGTTCGATTCTAGTAATCACTTGCTTTCCTACGAAGAAGCTTGAATGCAGCAACTTCAAACTTTCCTAGTTTGTGTAATCTAACAAGATGTACAAGTTAGTGGATTCGCCTCATTTCTAAAGCAGTTTCTTTAGAAAAGAAACATCTTCAGTTCCGAACACTGTACTGTGTGAAATAAGTGAATTCGCTTCTACGAATCAGATTAATTTCTACGAAGATGGTTGAGTGCAGCAAGTTCAAACTTTCCTTGTTAATGTAATCTAAAAAGATGGCCAAGTTAGTAGATTCGCCTCATTTGTAAAGTAGTTTGTTGAGAAAACAAACATCTTCATTGCCAAACATTGCACTGTGTGAAATAAGCTCATTCGGTTCTAGGAATCAGTTGCTTTCCTACAAAGAAGGTTGAGTGCAGCAAGTTCAAACATTCCTTGTTAATGTAATCTGATAAGATGCACAACTTAGTAGATTGGCCTCAATTCTAATGTAGTTTGTTTACAAAACAAACATCTTCATTACCGAACACTGTACTATGTGAAATGAGCTAGTTCGAATCTAGGAATCACTTGCTTTCCTAAGAAGAAGGTTGAGTGCAGCAAGTTCAAACTTTCCTAGTTTGTGTAATCTAACAAGATGTACAAGTTAGTGTATTGGACTCATTTCTAAAGTACTTTCTTTAGATAAGAAACATCTTCAGTACCGAACACTGTACTGTGTGAAATAAGTGAATTCGGTTCTAGGAATCACTTTAATTTCCTACAAAGATGGTTGAGTGCAGCAAGTTCAAACTTTCCTTGTTAATGTAATCTAACAAGATGGCCAAGTTAGTAGATTCGCCTCATTTGTAAAGTAGTTTGTTGAGAAAATTAACATCTTTATTGCCGAACATTGTATTGTGTGAAATAAGGTCATTGGGTTCTAGGAATCACTTGCTTTCCTACAAAGAAGGTTGAGTGCAGCAAGTTCAAACTGTCCCTAGTTAATGGAATCTAAAAAGATGCACAACTTAGTAGATTGGCCTCATTTCTAAAGTAGTTTCTTGAGAAAACAAACATCTTCATTGCCGAACACTGTACTGTGTGAAATGAGTTAATTCGCTTCTAGGAATCAGTTTAATTTCTATCAAGATGGTTGAGTGTAGCAAGTTCAAACTTTCCAAGTTTGTGTAATCTAACAAGATGTACAAGTTACTGGATTCACGTCATTTCTAAATTAGCTTCTTTAGAAAACAAACATCTTCAGTACTGAACACTGTACTGTTTGAAATAAGTTAATTCGGTTCTAGGAATCAGTTTCCTTTCTACAAACATGGTTGAGTTTAGCAAGTTCAAATTTTCCTTGTTAATGTAATCTAAAAAGATGTCCAAGTTAGTAGATTCGCCTCATTTCTAAAGTAGTTTCTTTACAAAACAAACCTAAATTGCCAAACTTTGTACTGTGTGAAATAAGCTAATTCGGTTCTAGGTATCAGTTTAATTTCTACAAAGATGGTTGAGTTTAGCAAGTTCAAACTTTCCTTGTTAATGTAATCTAAAAAGATGTCCAAGTTAGTAGATTTGCCTCATTTCTAAACTAGTTTGTTGAGAAAACAAACATCTTCCTTGCCGAACATTGTACTGTGTGTAAATAGCTAATTCGGTTCTAGAATTCAGTTGCTTTCCTACAAAGAAGGTTGAGTGCAGCCAGTTCAAACTTTCCTTGTTAATGTAATCTAAAAAGATGCACAACATAGTAGATTGGCCTCATTTCTAAAGTAGTTTCTTTAGAAAAGAAACATCTTCAGTCCGAACACTGTACTGTTTGAAATAAGTGAATTAAACATCTAAGAATCAGTTTAATTTCTAGGAAAGAAGGTTGAGTGCAGCAAGTTCAAACTTTCCTAGTTTGTGTAATCTAACAAGATGTACAAGTTAGTGCATTCGCCTCATTTTCAAAGGAGTTTCTTTAGAAAACAAACATCTTCATTGCCGAACACTGTACTGTGTGAAATAAGCTAATTCAGTTCTAGGAATCAGTTTAATTTCAACAAAGATGGTTGATTGCAGCAAGTTCAAACTTTCCTTGTTAATGTAATCTAAAAGATGCACAAGTTAGAAGATTGGCCTCATTTCTAAAGTAGTTTGTTTACAAAACAAACATCTTCATTACCGAACATTGTACTATGTGAAATAAGCTAGTTCGGTTCTAGGAATCACTTGCTTTCCTACAAAGATGGTTGAGTGCAGCAAGTTCAAACTTTCCTCGTTTGTGTAATCTAACAAGATTTACAAGTTAGTGGATTCGCCTCATTTCTAAAGTGGTTTCTTTAGAAAACAAACATCTTCATTACTGAACACTGTACTGTGTGAAATAAGTTAATTCGGTTCTAGGAATCAGTTTCCTTTCTACAAAGATGGTTGAGTGCAGCAAGTTCAAACTTTTCTTGTTTGTGTAATCTAACAAGATGGCCAAGTTAGTAGAGATTCACCTCATTTCTAAAGTAGTTTCTTGAGAAAACTAACATCTTCATTGCCGAACATTGTACTGTGTGAAATAAGCTCATTCGGTTCTAGGAATCACTTGCTTTCCTACAAAGAAGGTTGAGTGCAGCAAGTTCAAACTTTCTTTGTTAATGTAATCTAAAAAGATGTACAAGTTATTAGATGGGCCTCATTTCTAAAGTAGTTTCTTTAGAAAACAAACATCTTCATTGCCAAACACTGTACTGTGTGAAATAAGCTAATTCGGTTCTAGGAATCAGTTTAATTTCTACAAAGATGGTTGAGTGCAGCAAGTTCAAACTTTCCTTGTTAATGTAATCTAAAAAGATGGCCAAGTTAGTAGATTCGCCTCATTTCTAAAGTAGTTTGTTCAGAAAACAAACATCTTCATTGCCAAACATTGTACTGTGTGAAATAAGCTAGTTCCGTTCTAGGAATCAGTTGCTTTCCTATAAAGAAGGTTGAGTGCAGCAAGTTCAAACTTTCCTTGTTAATGTAATCTAACAAGATTCACAAGTTAGTAGATTTGCCTCATTTCTAAAGTAGTTTCTTTAGAAAACAAACATCTTCTTTGCCCAACACTTGTACTATGTGAAATAAGCTAATTCGGTTCTAGGAATCAGTTGCTTTCCTACAAAGAAAGTTGAGTGCAGCAAGTTCAAACTTTCCTAGTTTGTGTAATCTAACAAGATGTACAAGTTAGTGGATTCATGTCATTTCTAAAGTAGTTTCTTTAAAAACAAACATCTTCAGTACTGAACACTGTACTGTGTCAAATAAGTTAATTCGGTTCTAGGAATCATTTTCCTTTCTACAAAGATGGTTGAGTGCAGCAAGTTCAAACTTTCCTTGTTAATGTAATCTAAAAGATGGCCAAGTTAGTAGAGTCACCTCATTTGTAAAGTAGTTTGTTGAGAAAATTAACATCTTTATTGCCGAACATTGTACTGTGTGAAATAAGCTCATTCGGTTCTAGGAATCACTTGCTTTCCTACAAAGAAGGTTGAGTGCAGCAAGTTCAAACTTTCCTTGTTAATGTAATCTAAAAAGATGTACAACTTAGTAGATTGGCCTCATTTCTAAAGTAGTTTCTTTAGAAAAGAAACATCTTCAGTACCAAACACTGTACTGTGTGAAATAAGTTAATTCGCTTCTAGGAATCAGTTTAATTTCTCCGAAGATGGTTGAGTGCAGCAAGTTCAAACTTTCCTTGTTAATGTAATCTAAAAAGATGGCCAAGTTAGTACATTCGCCTCATTTGTAAAGTAGTTTGTTGAAAACAAACATCTTCATTGCCAAACATTGTACTGTGTGAAATAAGCTCATTCCGTTCTAGGAATCAGTTGCTTTCCTATAAAGAAGGTTGAGTGCAGCAAGTTCAAACTTTCCTTGTTAATGTAATCTAAAAAGATGCACAAGTTAGTGGAATTGCCTCATTTCTAAGGTAGTTTCTTTACAAAACAAACATCTTCATTACCGAACACTATACTATGTGAAATGAGCTAGTTCGGTTTCTAGGAATCAGTTGCTTTCCTACAAAGAAAGATGAGTGCAGCAAGTTCAAACTTTCCTAGTTTGTGTAATCTAACAAGATGTACAAGTTAGTGGATTCATGTCATTTCTAAAGTAGTTTCTTTAAAAACAAACATCTTCAGTACTGAACACTGTACTGTGTCAAATAAGTTAATTCGGTTCTAGGAATCATTTTCCTTTTCTACAAAGATGGTTGAGTGCAGCAAGTTCAAACTTTCCTTGTTAATGAAATCTAAAAGATGGCCAAGTTAGTAGAGTCACCTCATTTGTCAAATAGTTTGTTGAGAAAATTAACATCTTTATTGCCGAACATTGTACTGTGTGAAATAAGCTCATTCGGTTCTTGGAATCAGTTGCTTTCCTACAAAGAATGTTGAGTGCAGCAAGTTCAAACTTTCCTTGTTGATGTAATCTAAAAAGATGCACAACTTACTAGATTGGCCTCATTTCTAAAGTAGTTTCTTTCGAAAAGAAACATCTTCAGTACCGAACACTGTACTGTGTGAAATAAGTTAATTTGCTTCTAAGAATCAGTTTAATTTCTACGAAAAAGGTTGAGTGCAGCAAGTTCAAACTTTCCTTGTTAATGTAATCTAAAAAGATGGCCAAGTTAGAAGATTCGCCTCATTTGTAAAGTACTTTGTTGAGAAAACAAACATCTTCATTCCCGAACATTGTACTGTGTGAAATAAGCTCATTCGGTTCTGGGAATCAATGGCTTTCCTGCAAAGAAGGTTGAGTGCAGCAAGTTCAAACTTTCCTTGTTAATGTAATCTAAAGAGATGCACAACTTAGTAGATTGGCCCCATTTCTAAAGTAGTTTGTTTACAAAACAAACATCTTCATTACCGAACACTATACTATGTGAAATGTGCTAGTTCGGTTCTAGGAATCACTGGCTTTCCTACGAAGAAGGTTGAGTGCCACAAGTTCAGACTTTCCTAGTTTGTGTAATGTAACAAGATGTCCACGTTAGTGCATTCACCTCATTTCTAAAGTAGTTTCTTTAGAAAAGAAACATCTTCAGTACTGAACACTGTACTGTGTGAAATGAGGTAAATCGGTTCTAGGAATCATTTTAATTTCTGTGAATATGGTTGAGTGCAGCAAGTTCAAACTTTCCTTGTTAATGAAATCTAAAAAGATGCACAACTTAGTAGATTGGCCTCATTTTTAAAGTAGTTTGTTTACAAAACAAACATCTTCATTACCGAACACTATACTATGTGAAATGAGCTACTTCGGTTCTAGGAATCACTTGCTTTCCTACAAAGAAGGATGAGTGCAGCAAGTTCAAACTTTCCTCGCTTGTGTAATCTAACAAGATGTACAAGTTAGTGGATTCGTGTCGTTTCTAAAGTGGATTCTTTAGAAAACAAACATCTTCAGTACTGAACACTTTACTGTGTGTAATAAGTTAGTTTGGTTCTAGGAGTCACTTTAATTTCTACAAAGATGGTTGAGTGCAGCAAGTTCAAACTTTCCTTGTTAAGGTAATATAAAAAGATGGCCAAGTTAGCAGAGTCACCTCATTTGTAATATAGTTTGTTGAGAAAATTAACATCTTTATAGCCGAACATTGTACTGTGTGAAATAAGCTAGTTCTGTTCTAGGAATCACTTGCTTTCCTACAAAGAAGGTTGAGTGCAGCAAGTTCAAACTTTCCTAGTTTGTGTAATCTAACTAGATGTACAAGTTAGTGTATTCGCCTCATTTCTAAAATAGTTTCTTTAGAAAAGCAACATCTTCAGTACCGAACACTGTACTGTGTGAAATAAGTGAATTCACTTCTAGGAATCAGTTTAATTTCTACGAAGTTGTTTGAGTGCAGCAAGTTCAAACTTTCCTTGTTAATGTAATCTAAAAAGATGGCCAAGTAAGTAGATTCGCCTCATTTGTAAAGTAGTTTGTTGAGAAAACAAACATCTTCATTGCCGAACATTGTACTGTGTGAAATAAGCTCATTCGGTTCTAGGAATCAGTTGCTTTTCTACAAAGAAGGTTCAGTGCAGCAAGTTCAAACTTTCCTTGTTAATGTAATCTAAAAAGATGCACAACTTAGTAGATTGGCCACATTTCTAACGTAGTTTGTTTAGAAAACAAACATCTTCAATACCGAACACCGTAATATGTGAACTAAGCTAGTTCCGTTCGAGGAATCACTTGCTTTCCTACGAAGAAGGTTGAGTGCAGCAAGTTCAAACTTTCCTAGTATGTGTAATCTAAAATGATGTAGAAGTTAGTGGATTCGCCTCATTTCTAAAGTAGTTTTTTTAGAAAAGAAACATCTTCAGTACCGAACTCTGTACTGTGTGAAATAAGTGAATTTGATGCTAGGATTCAGTTTAAATCTACGAAGATGGTTGAGTGCAGCAAGTTCAAACTTTCCTTGTTAAAGTAATCTAAAAAGATGGCCAAGTTAGTAGATTCGCCTCATTTGTAAAGTAGTTTGTTGAGAAAACAAACATCTTCATTGCCAAACATTGTACTGTGTGAAATAAGCTCATTCGGTTCTAGGGATCAGTTGCTTTCCTACAAAGAAGGTTGAGTGCAGCAAGTTCAAACTTTCCTTATTAATGTAATCTGAAAAGTTGCACAACTTAGTAGATTGGCCTCATTTCTAAAGTAGTTTGTTTACAAAACAAACATCTTCATTTCCGAACAGTATACTATGTGAAATGAGCTAGTTCGGTTCTAGGAATCACTTGCTTTCCTACAAAGAAGGTTGAGTGCAGCAAGTTCAAACTTTCCGAGTTTGTGTAATCTAACAACATGTACAAGTTAGTGGATTCGACTCATTTTTAAAGTAGTTTCTTTAGAAAAGAAACATCTTCAGTACCGAACACTGTACTGTGTGGAATAAGTGAATTCGCTTCTAGGAATCAGTTTAATTTCTACGAAGATGGTTGAGTGCAGTAAGTTCAAACATTCCTTGTTAATGTAATCTAAAAAGATGTCCAAGTTCGTAGATTCGCCTCATTTCTAAAGTAGTTTCTTTAGAAAACAAACCTTCATTGCCAAACTTTGTACTGTGTGAATTGAGCTAATTTGGTCGTAGGAATCAGTTTACTTTCTACGAAGATGGTTGAGTTGAGCAAGTTCAAACTTTCCTTGTTAATGTGACCTAAAAAGATGTCCAAGTTAGTAGATTTGCCTCATTGGTAAAGTAGTTTGTTGAGAAAACAAACATCTTCATTGCCGAACATTGTGCTGTGTGAAAAAAGCTAATTTACTTCTAGATTTCAGTTGCTTTCCTACAAAGAAGATTTAGTACAGCCTGTTCAAACTTTCCTTGCTAATGTAATCTAAAAAGATTCACGACGTAGGAGATTGGCCTCATTTCTAAAGTAGTTTCTTTAGAAAAGAAACATCTTCAGTAACGAACACTGTACTGTGTGGAATAAGTGAATTCGCTTCTAGGAATCAGTTTAATTTCTACGAAGATGGTTGAGTGCAGCAAGTTCAAACTTTCCTTGTTAATGTAATCTAAAAAGATAGCCAAGTTAGTAGATTCGCCTCATTTGTAAAGTAGTTTTTTTGAGAAAACAAACATCTTCATTGCCAAACATTGTACTGTGTGAAATAAGCTCCTTCGGTTCTAGGAATCAGTTGCTTTCCTACAAAGAAGGTTGAGTGCAGCAAGTTCAAACTTTCCTTGTTAATGTAATCTGAAAAGTTGCACAACTTAGTAAATTGGCCTCATTGCTAAAGTAGTTTGTTTAGAAAACAAACATCTCCATTACCGAACACTATACTATGTGAAATGAGCTAGTTCGGTTCTAGGAATCACTTGCTTTCCTATGACGAAGGTTGAGTGCAGCAATTTCAAACTTTCCTCGTATGTGCAATCTAACAAGGTGTACCAGTTAGTGGATTCGCGTCGTTTCTGAAGTGGTTTCTTTAGAAAACAAATGTCTTCAAAACTGAACACTGTACTGTGTGAAATAAGTTAATTCGGTTCTAGGAATCAGTTTTGTTTCTACGAAGATGGTTGAGTGCAGCAAGTTCAAACTATCCTTGTTAATGTAATCTAAAAAGATGGCCAAGTTAGCAGAGTCCCCTCATTTGCAAATTAGTTTGTTGAGAAAATTAACATCTTTAATGCCGAACATTGTACTGTGTGAAATAAGCTCATCGGTTCTAGGAATCACTTGCTTTCCTACAAAGACAGTTGAGTGCAGCAAGTTCAAACTTTCCTTGTTAATGTAATCTAAAAAGATGCACAACTTAGTAGATTGGCCTCATTTCTAAAGTAGTTTCTTTAGAAAAGAAACATCTTCAGTACCGTACACTGTACTGTGTGAAATAAGTTAATTCGCTTCTAGGAATCAGTTTAATTTCTACGAAGAAGGTTGAGTGCAGCAAGTTCAAACTTTCCTAGTTTGTGTAATCTAACAAGATGTATAAGAGAGTGGATTCGCCCCTTTTCTAAAGTAGTTTCTTTAGAAAAGAAACATCTTCAGTACCGAACACTGTACTGTGTGAAATAAGGTAATTCGGTTCTAGGAATCAGTTAATTTCTACGAAGATGGTTGAGTGCAGCAAGTTCAAACTTTCCTTGTTAATGTAATCTAAAAAGAGAGCCAAGTTAGTAGATTCGCCTCATTTGTAAAGTAGTTTGTTTAGAAAACAAACATCTTCATTGCCAAACATTGTACTGTGTGAAATAAGCTCATTCGGTTCTAGGAATCAGTTGCTTTCCTACACAGAAGGTTGAGTGCAGCAAGTTCACCCTTTCCTTAAAATGTAATCTGAAAAGTTGCACAACTTAGTAGATTGGCCTCATTTCTAAAGTACTTTGTTTAGAAAACAAGCATCTCCATTACCGAACACTATACTATGTGAAATGAGCTAGTTCGGTTCTAGGAATCACTTGCTTTCCTACACAGAAGGTTGAGTGCAGCAAGTTCACCCTTTCCTTAAAATGTAATCTGAAAAGTTGCACAACTTAGTAGATTGGCCTCATTTCTAAAGTACTTTGTTTAGAAAACAAGCATCTCCATTACCGAACACTATACTATGTGAAATGAGCTAGTTCGGTTCTAGGAATCACTTGCTTTCCTACGAAGAAGGTTGAGTGAAGCAAGTTAAATCTTTCCTCGTTTGTGTAATCTAACAAGGTATACAAGTTAGTGGATTCACTTCGTTTCTATAGTGGTTTCTTTAGAAAGCAAACATCTTCAGTACTGAACACTGTACTGTGTGAAATAATTTAATTAGGTTCTAGGAAACAGTTTCCTTTCTACGAAGATGGTTGAGTGCAGCAAGTTCAAACTTTCCTTGTAAATGTAATCTAAAAAGATGGCCAAGTTTGCAGAGTCACCTCATTTGCAAAGTAGTTTGTTGAGAAAAATAACATCTTTAATGCCAAACATTGTACTGTGTGAAATAAGCTCATTCGGTTCTAGGAATCTCTTGCTTTCCTACAAAGAAGGTTGAGTGCAGCAAGTTCAAACTTTCCTTGTTAATGTAATCTAAAAAGATGCGCAGCTTAGTAGATTGGCCTCATTTCTAAAGTAGTTTCTTTAGAAAAGAAACATCTTTAGTACCGAACACTGTACTGTGTGAAATAAGTTAATTCGCTTCTAGGAATTAGTATAATTTCTATGAAGAAGGTTGAGTGCAGCAAGTTCAAACTTTCCTAGTTTGTTTAATCTGAAAAGATGTACAAGGTAGTGGATTCGCCCCTTTTCTAAAGTAGTTTTTTTTAGAAAAGTAACATCTTCAGTACCGAACACTGTACTGTGTGAAATAAGTTAATTCGCTTCTAGGAATCAGTTTAATTTCTACGAAGATGGTTGAGTGCAGCATGTTCAATCTTTCCTTGTTAATGTACTCTAAAAAAATGGCCAAGTTAGTATATTCGCCTCTTTTGTAATGTAGTTTTTTGAGAAAACAAACATCGTCACTGCCAAACATTGTACTTTTTGAAATAAGCTCATTCAGTTCTAGGAATCAGTTGCTTTCCTACAAAGAAGGTTGAGTGCAGCAAGTTCAAACTTTCCTTGTTAATGTAATCTTAAAATATGCACAACTTACTAGATTGGCCTCATTTTTAAAGTAGTTTGTTTAGAAAACAAATATCTTCATTACCAAACACTATACTATGTGAAATGAGCTAGTTCGGTTCTAGGAATCACTTGCTCTCCTACGATGAAGTTTGAGTGCAGCAAGTTCAAACTTTCCTCGTTTGTGTAATCTCACAAGATTTACAAGTTAGTGGAATCGCGTCGTTTCTAAAGTGGTTTCCTTATAAAAATCTAAAAGTAAAGTACTTAGTAGATTCACCTCATTTCTAAAGTAGTTTCTTTAGAAAACAAACATCTTCATTGCCAAACTTTGTACTGTGTGAAATGAGCTAATTCGGTTCTAGGAATCAGTTTACTTTCTACGAAGATAGTTGAGTTCAGCAAGTTCAAACTTTCCTTGTTAATGTAACCTCAAAAGATGTCCAAGTTAGTAGATTTGACTCATTTGTAAAGTAGTTTGTTTAGAAAACAAACATCTTCATTGCCGAACATTGTACTGTGTAAAATAGCTAATTCGGATCTAGAATTCAGTTGCTTTCTTACAAAGACGGTTGAGTGCGGCAAGTTCAAACATTCCTTGTTAATGTAATCTAAAAAGATGCACAACTTAGTGGATTCGCCTCATTTCTAAAGTAATTTCTTTAGAAAAGAAATATCTTCAGTACCGAACACTGTACTGTGTGAAATAAGTTAATTCGCTTCTAAGAATCAGTTTAATTTCAACGAAGATGGTTGAGGACAGCAAGTTCAAACTTTCCTTGTTAATGTAATCTAAAAAGATGGCCAAGTTAGTAGATTCACCTCATTTGTAAAGTAGTTTGTTGAGAAAACAAACATCTTCTTTGCCAAACATTGTACCGTGTGAAAAAAGGTAATTCGGATCTAGAATTCAGTTGGTTTCCTACAAAGAGGGTTGAGTGCAGCAAGTTCAAACATTCCTTGTTAATGTATTCTAAAAAGATGCACAACTTAGTAGATTGGCCTCATTTCAAAAGTAGTTTGTTTAGAAAACAACATCTTCATTACCGAACACTGTACTATGTGAAATAAGCTAGTTCCGTTCTAGGAATCACTTGCTTTCCTACGAAGAAGGTGGAGTGCAGCAAGTTCAAACTTTCCTAGTTTGTGTAATCTAACAAGATGTACAAGTTAGTGGATTTGCCTCCTTTCTAAATTAGTTTCTTCAGAAAACAAACATCTTCAGTACCGAACACTGTACTGTGTGAAATAAGTTAATTTGGTTCTAGGACTCAGATTCCTTTCTACGAAGATGGTTGAGTTTAGGAAGTTGAAACTTTCCTTGTTAATGTAATCTAAAAAGATGTCCAAGTTAGTAGATTCGCCTCATTTCTAAAGTAGTTTCTTTAGAAAACAAACCTTCATTGCCAAACTTTGTACTGTGTGAAATGAGCTAATTCGGTTCTAGAAATCAGTTTACTTTCTAGGAAGATGGTTGAGTGCAGCAAGTTCAAACTTTCCTTGTTAATGTAATCTAAAAAGATGGCCAAGGTAGCAGACTCACCACATTTGTAAGGTAGTTTGTTGAGTAAATTAACATCTTTATTGCCGAATATTTGTACTGTGTGAAATAAGCTCATTCGGTTCTAGGAATCAATTGCTTGCCTACAAAGAAGTTTGAGTGCAGCAAGTTCAAACTTTCCTTGTTAATGTAATCTAAAAAGATGCCCAACTTAGTAGATTCGCCTCATTTCTAAAGTAGTTTCTTTAGAAAAGAAATATCTTCAGTACCGAACACTGTACTGTGTGAAATAAGTGAATTTGCTTCTAGGAATCAGTTTAATTTCTACGAAGAAAGTTGAGTGCAGCAAGTTCAAACTTTCCTAGTTTGTGTAATCTAACAAGATATACAAGTTAGTGGATTCCCTTCATTTCTAAAGTAGTTTCTTTAGAAAAGAAACATCTTCAGTACCGAACACTGTACTGTGTGAAATAAGTGAATTCGCTTCTAGGAATCAGTTTAATTTCTACGAAGATGGTTGAGTGCAGCAAGTTCAAAGTTTCCTTGTTAATGTAATCTAAAAAGATGTCCAAGTTAGTAGATTCGCCTCATTTCTAAAGTAGTTTCTTTAGAAAACAAACCTTCATTGCCAAATATTGTACTGTGTGAAATTAGCTAATTCGGTTCTAGGAATCAGTTTACTTTCTTAAGATGGTTGAGTTTAGCAAGTTCAAACTTTCCTTTTTAATGTAATCTAAAAAGGTGTCCAAGTTAGTAGATTCGCCTCATTTCTAAAGTAGTTTCTTTAGAAAACAAACCTTCATTACCAAACATTGTATTGTGTGAAAAGAGATAATTCGGTTGTAGGAATCTGTTTACTTTCTATGAAGATGGTTGAGTTTAGCAAGTTCAAACGTTCCTTGTTAATGTAATCTTAAAAGATGGCCAAGTTAGTAGATTCGCCTCATTTGTAAAGTAGTTTGTTGAGAAAACAAACATCTTCATTGCCAAATATTGTACTGTGTGAAATAAGCTAATACGGTTCTAGGAATCAGTTGCTTTCCCACAAAGAAGGTTGAGTGCAGCAAGGTCAAACTTTCCTTGTTAATGTAATCTAAAAAGATAGCCAAGTTAGAAGATTCGCCTCATTTGTAAAGTACTTTGTTGGAAAACAAACATCTTCATTGCCGAACATTGTACTGTGTGAAATAAGATCATTCGGTTCTAGGAATCAGTTGCTTTCCTACAAAGAAGGTTGAGTGCAGCAAGTTCAAACTTTCCTTGTTAATGTAATCTAAAAAGATGCACAACTTAGTAGATTGGCCTCATTTCTAAAGTAGTTTCTTTAGAAAAGAAACATCTTCAGTACAGAACACTGTACTGTGTGAAATAAGTTAATTCGCTTCTAGGAATCAGTTTCCTTTATACGAAGATGGTTGACTGCAGCAAGTTCAAACTTTCCTTGTTAATGTAATCTAAACACATGCACAGCTTAGGAGATTGGCCTCATTTCTAAAGTAGTTTGTTTAGAAAACAAAGATCTTCATTACCGAACACTCTACTATGTGAAATGAGCTAGTTCGGTTCTAGGAATCACTTTCTTTCCTACAAAGAAGGTTCAGTGCAGCAAGTTCAAACTTTCCTAGTTTGTGTAATCTAAGAAGAAGTACAAGTTAGTAGTTTCGAGTCGTTTCTAAAGTGGTTTCTTCAGAAAACAAACATCTTCAGTACAGAGCACTGTACTGTGTGAAATAAGTTAATTCGATTCTAGGAATCAGTTTCCTTTCTACGAAGATGGTTGAGTGCAGCAACGTCAAACTTTCCTTGTTAATGTAATCTAAAAAGATGGCCAAATTAGCAGATTCACCTCATTGGTAAGGTTGTTTGTTGAGAAAATTAACATCTTTATTTCCGAACATTTTACTGTGTGAAATAAGCTCATTCGGTTCTAGGAATCACTTGCTTTCGTACAAAGAAGGTTGAGTGCAGCAAGTTCAAACTTTCCTTGTTAATGTAATCTAAAAAGATGTCCAAGTTAGTAGATTTGCCTCATTGGTAAAGTAGTTTGTTGAGAAAACAAACATCTTCATTGCCGAACATTGTACTGTGTGAAAAAAGCTATTTTAGTTCTAGAATTCAGTTGCTTTCCTACAAAGAAGGTTGAGTGCAGCCAGTTCAAACTTTCCTTGTTAATGTAATCTAAAAAGATGCACAACGTAGTAGATTGGCCTCATTTCTAACGTATTTTCTTTAGAAATTAAACATCTTCAGTACCGAACACAGTACTGTGTGAAATAAGTTAATTCGCTTCTAGGAATCAGTTTAAATTTCTACGAAGAAGGTTGAGTGCAGCAAGTTCAAACTTTCCTTGTTAATGTAATCTAAAAAGATGCACAACTTAGTAGATTGGCCTTATTTCTAAAGTAGTTTGTTTAGAAAACAAACATCCTTATTACCGAACACTGTACTACGTGAAATAAGCTAGTTCCCTTCTAGGAATCACTTGGTTTCCTACGAAGAAGGTTGAGTGCAGCAAGTTCAAACTTTCCTAGTTTGTGTAATCTAACAAGATGTACAAGGTAGTGCATTCGCCTCATTTCTAAAGTAGTTTCTTTAGAAAAGAAACATCTTCAGTACCGAACACTGTTCTGTGTGAAATAAAGTAATTCGGTTCTAGGAATCAGTTTAATTTCTACGAAGATGGTTGAGTGCAGCATGTTCAAACTTTCCTTGTTAATGTAATCTAAAAAGATGGCTAAGTGAGCAGAGTCACCTCATTTGTAAAGTATTTTGTGGAGAAATTTAACATCTTTATTCCCGAACATTGTACTGCGTGAAATAAGCTCATTCGGTTCCAGGAATCTCTTGATTTCCTACAAAGAAGGTTGAGTGCAGCAAGTTCAAACTTTCCTTGTTAATGTAATCTAAAAAGATGCACAACTTAGTAGCTTGGCCTCATTTCTAAAGCAGTTTGTATAGAAAAGAAACATCTTCAGTACCGAACACTGGACAGTGTGAAATAAGTTAATTTGCTTCAAGAAAACAATTTAATTTCTACGAAGAAGGTTGAGTACAGCAAGGTCAAACTTTCCATGTTAATGTTATCTAAAAAGATGGCCAAGTTAGAAGATTCACCTCATTTGTAAAGTACTTTGTGAGAAAACAAACATCTTCATTCCTGAACATTGTACTGTGTGAAATAAGCTCATTCGGTTCTAGGAATCAGTTGCTTTCCTACAAAGAATTTTGAGTGCAGCAAGTTCAAACGTTCCTTGTTAATGTAATCTAAAAAGATGCACAGCTTAGTAAATTGGCCTCCTTTCTAAAGTAGTTTGTTTAGAAAACAAACATCATAATTACCGAACACTGTACTATGTGAAATCAGCTAGTTCCGTTCTAGGAATCACTTGCTTTCGTACGAAGAAGGTTGAGTGGAGCAAGTTCAAACTTTCCTAGTTTGTGTAATCTAAGAAGATGTACAAGTTAGTGGTTTCGAGTCATTTCTAAAGTGGTTTCTTTAGAAAACAAACATCTTCAGTACTGAGCACTGTACTGTGTGAAATAAGTTAATTCGATTCTAGGAATCAGTTTCCTTTGTACGAAGATGGTTGAGTGCAGCAAGTTCAAACTTTCCTTGTTAATGTAATCTAAAAAGATAGCCAAGTTAGCAGATTCACCTCATTTGTAAGGTAGTTTGTTGAGAAAATTAACATCTTTATTGCCAATCATTGTACTGTGTGAAATAAGCTCATTCGGTTCTAGGAATCAGTTGCTTTCCTACAAAGAAGGTTGAGTGCAGCAAGTTCAAACTTTCCTTATTAATGGAATCTAAAAAGATGCACAACTTAGTAGATTGGCCTCATTTCTAAAGTAGTTTCTTTGGAAAAGAAACATCTTCAGTTCCGAACACTGTACTGTGTGAAATGAGTTAATTCGCTTCTAGGAATCAGTTCAATTTCTGCGAAGATGGTTGAGTGCAGCAAGTGCAAACATTCCTAGTTTGTGTAATCTAACAAGATGTACAAGTTAGTGGTTCGCGTCATTTCTAAATTAGTTTCTTTAGAAAACAAACAACTTCAGTACCGAACACTGTACTGTGTGAAATAAGTTAATTCGGTTCTAGGAATCAGTTTCCTTTCTACGAAGATGGTTGAGTTTAGCAAGTTCAAACTTTCCTTGGTAATGTAATCTAAAAAGATGTCCAAGTTAGTAGATTCGCCTCATTTCTAAAGTAGTTTCTTTAGAAAACAAACCTAAATTGCCAAACTTTGTACTGTGTGAAATGAGGTAATTCGGTTCTAGGAATCAGTTGCCTTTCTACGAAGATGGTTGAGTTTAGCAAGTTCAAACTTTCCTTGTGAATGTGCTCTAAAAAGATGTCCAAGTTAGTAGATTTGCCTCATTGGTAAAGTAGTTTGTTGAGAAAACAAACATCTTCATTGCCAAACATTGTACTGTGTGAAAAAGCTAATTTAGTTCTAGAATTCAGTTGCTTTCCTACAAAGAAGGTTGAGTGCAGCCAGTTCAAACT
Source organism: Orientallactaga sibirica (assembly GCA_036365145.1). NCBI lineage: Eukaryota > Metazoa > Chordata > Mammalia > Rodentia > Dipodidae > Orientallactaga > Orientallactaga sibirica. The sequence continues at coordinate 81,019 of JAEOAD010001751.1, read as the reverse complement.
TTCCTTGTTAATGTAATCTAAAAGATGCACAACGTAGTAGATTGGCCTCATTTCTAAAGTAGTTTCTTTAGAAAAGAAACATCTTCAGTACCAACACTGTACTGTGTGAAATAAGTTAATTAAGCTTCTAGGAATCAGTTTAATTTCTACGAAGATGGTTGAGTGCAGCAAATTCAAACATTCCTAGTTTGTCTAATCTAAAAAGATGTACAAGTTAGTGGTGTCGAGTCATTTCTAAAGTGGTTTCTTTAGAAAACAAACATCTTCAGTACTGAGCACTGTATGTAAGAAATAAGTTAATTCGATTCTAGGAATCAGTTTCCTTTCTACGAAGATGGTTGAGTGCAGCAAGTTCAAACTTTCCTTGTTAATGTAATCTAAAAAGATGGCCAAGTTAGCAGAATCACCTCATTGGTAAAATTGTTTGTTGAGAAAATTAACATCTTTATTGCCGAACATTGTACTGTGTGAAATAAGCTCATTCGGTTCTAGGAATCACTTGCTTAAATACAAAGAAGGTTTAGTGCAGCAAGTTCAAACTTTCCTTGTTAATGTAATCCTAAAAGATGCACAACTTAGTAGATTGGCCTCATTTCTAAAGTAGGTTGTATACAAATCAAATATCTTCATTAACGAACACTATACTATGTGAAATGAGCTAGTTCGGTTCTAGGAACCACTTGCTTTCCTACGAAGAAGGTTGAGTGCAGCAAGTTCAAACTTTCCTCGTTTGTGTAATCTAACAAGATTTACAAGTTAGTGGATTCGCGTCGTTTCTAAAGTGGTTTCCTTATAAACCAAACATCTTCAGTACTGAACACTGTACTGTGTGAAATAAGTTAATTCGGTTCTAGGAATCAGTTTCCTTTCTACGAAGATGGTTGAGTGCAGCAAGTTCAAACTTTCCTTGTTAATGTAATCTAAAAAGATGGCCAAGTTAGAAGATTTGCCTCATTTGTAAAGTACTTTGTTGAGAAAACAAACATCTTCATTGCCGAACATTGTACTGTGTGAAATAAGCTCATTCGCTTCTAGGAATCAGTTGCTTTCTTACAAAGAAGGTTGAGTGCAGCAAGTTCAAACTATCCTTGTTAATGCAATGTAAAAAGATGCACAACTTAGTAGATTGGCCTCATTTCTAAAGTAGTTTGTTTAGAAAAAAAACATCTTCATTACCGAACACTGTACTATGTGAAATAAGCTAGTTCCGTTCTAGGAATTACTTGCTTTCCTACGAAGAAGGTTGAGTGCAGCAAGTTCAAACTTTCCTCGTTTGTGTAATATAACCAGATGTACAAGTTAGTGGATTTGCATCGTTTCTAAAGTGGTTTCTTTAGAAAACAAACATCTTCAGTACTGAGCACTGTACTGTGTGAAATAAGTTAATTCGGTTCTACGAAACAGTTTCCTTTCTATTAAGATGGTTGAGTTAAGCAAGTTCAAACTTTCCTTGTTAATGTAATCTAAGAAGATGGCCAAGTTAGTAGATTCGCCTTATTTCTAAAGTAGTTTCTTTAGAAAACAAACCTAAATTGAAAAACTTTGTACTGTGTGAAATGAGCTAATTCGGTTCTAGGAATCAGTTTCCTTTCTACAAAGATGGTTGAGTTTAGCAAGTTCAAACTTTCCTTGTTAATGTGCTCTAAAAAGGTGTCCTAGTTAGGAGATTTGTCTCACTGGTAAAGTACTTTGTTGAGAAAAAAAACATCTTCATTGATGAACATTGTACTGTGTGAAAAAAGCTAATTTAGTTCTAGAATTCAGAAGCTTTCCTACAAAGAAGGTTGAGAGCAGCCAGGTCAAACTTTCCTTGTTAATGTAATCTAAAAAGATGCACAACTTAGTCGATTGGCCTCATTTCTAATGTAGTTTCTTTAGAAAAGAAACATCTTCAGTCCCGAACACTGTACTGTGTGAAATAAGTTAATTCTCTTCTAGGAATCAGTTTAATTTCTACGAAGAAGGTTGAGTGCAGCAAGTTCAAACTTTCCTAGTTAGTATAATCTAACAAGATGTACAAGTTAGTGGATTGGCATCGTTTCTTCAGTGTTTTACTTATAAAATAAACATCTTCAGTAGTGAACACTGTACTGTGTGAAATAAGTTAATTCGGTTCGAGGAATCAGTTTCCTTTCCACGAAGATGGTTGAGTGCAGCAAGTTCAAACTTTCCTTGTTAATGTAATCTAAAAAGATGGCCAAGTTAGCAGAGTCACCTCATTTGTAAAGTAGTTTGTTGAGAAAATTAACATCTTTATTGCCGAACATCGTCCTGTGTGAAATAAGCCCATTCGGTTCTCGGAATCAGTTGCTTTCCTACAAAAAAGGTTGAGTGCAGCAAGTTCAAACTTTCCTTCTTAATGTAATCTGAAAAGATGCACAACTTAGTAGTTAGGCCTCATTTCTAAAGTAGTTTGTTTACAAAACAAACATCTTCATTACCGAACAATGTACTATGTGAAATGAGCTAGTTCCATTCTAGGAATCACTTGCTTTCCTACGAAGAAGGTTGAGTGCAGCAATTTCAAACTTTCTAAGTTTGTGTAATCTAACAAGATGTACAAGTTAGTGGATTTGCCTCATTTCTAAAGTAGTTTCTTTAGAAAAGAAACATCTTCAGTACCGAACACTGTACTATGTGAAATAAGTGAATTCGCTTCTAGGAATCAGGTTAAATTCTACGAAGAAGGTTGACTGCAGCAAGTTCAAACTTTCCTTGTTAATGTAATCTCAAAAGATGGCCAAGTTATAAGATTCGCCTCATTTGTAAAGTACTTTGTTGAGGAAACAAACATCTTCATGGCCGAACATTGTACTGTGTGAAATAAGCTCATTCGGTTCTAGGAATCAGTTGCTTTCCTACAAAGAAGGTTGAGTGTAGCAAGTTCAAACTTTCCTTGTTAATGTAATCTAAGAAGATGGCCAAGTTAGTAGATTCGCCTCATTGGTAAAGTACATTGTTGAGAAAACAAACATCTTCATTGCCGAACATTGTGCTGTGTGAAATAAGCTCATTCGTTTCTAGGAATCAGTTGCTTTCCTACAAAGAAGGTTGAGTGCAGCAAGTTCAAACTTTCCTTGTTAATGTAATCTGAATAGATGCACAATGTTGTAGATTGGCCTCATTTCTAAAGTAGTTTCTTTAGAAAACAAACATCTTCATTACCGAACACTGTACTATGTGAAATGTGCTAGTTCGATTCTAGGAATCACTTTCTTTCCTACGAAGAAGGTTGAGTGCAGCAATTTCAAACTTTCCTAGTTTGTGTAATCTAACAAGATGTACAAGTTAGTGGATTCGTCTCATTTCTAAAGTAGTTTCTTTAGAAAAGAAACATCTTCAGTACCGAACACTGTACTGTGTGAAATAAGTTAACTCGCTTCTAGGAATCAGTTTAATTTCTACGAAGATGGTTGAGTGCAGCAAGTTCAAACTTTCCTTGTTAATGTAATCTAAAAAGATGGCCAAGTTGGTAGATTCGCCTCATTTGTAAAGTAGTTTGTTGAGAAAATAAACACCTTTATTGGCGAACATTGTACTGTGTGAAATAAGCTCATTCGGTTCTAGGAATCACTTGCTTTCCTACAAAGAAGGTTGAGCGCAGCAAGTTCAAACTTTCCTTGTTAATGTAATCTGAAAAGTTGCACAACTTAGTAGATTGGCCTCATTTCTAAAGTAGTTTCTTTAGAAAAGAAACATCATCAATACCGAACACTGTACTGTTTGAAATGAGTTAATACGCTTCTAGGAATCAGTTTAATTTCTACGAATATGGTTGAGTGCAGCAAGTTCAAACTTTCCTAGTTTGTGTAATCTAACAAGATGTACAAGTTAGTGGATTTGCCTCATTTCTAAAGTAGTTTCTCAAAAAAGAAACATCTTCAGTACCGAACACTGTACTGTGTATAATAAGTGAATTCGCTTCTAGGAATCAGTTCAATTTCTACGAAGAACGTTGAGTGCATCAAGTTCAAATTTTCCTTGTTAATGGAATCTAAAAAGATTGCCAATTTAGTAGATTCGCCTCATTTGTAAAGTAGTTTGTTGAGAAAACAAACATCTTCATTTGCGAACATTGTACTGTGTGAGATAAGCTCATTCGGTTCTAGGAATCAGTTGCTTTCCTAAAAAGAAGGTTGAGTGCAGCAAGTTCAAACTTTCCTTGTTAATGTAATCTGAATAGATGCACAACATAGTAGATTGGCCTCATTTCTAAATTAGTTTGTTTAGAAAACAAACATCTTCATTACCGAACACTGTACTATGTGAAATGTGCTAGTTCGATTCTAGGAATCACTTGCTTTCCTACGAAGAAGGTTGAGTGCAACAAGTTCAAACTTTCCTAGTTTGTGTAATCTAACAATTTGTACAAGTTAGTGGATTTGCCTCATTTCTAAAGTAGTTTCTTTAGAAAAGAAACATCTTCAGTACCGAACCCTGTACTGTGTGAAATAAGTAAATTCGGTTCTAGGAATCAGTTTCCTTTCTACGAAGATGGGTGAGTTTAGCCACTTCAAACTTTCCTTGTTAATGTAATCTAAAAAGATGTCCAAGTTAGTAGATTCGCCTCATTTCTAAAGTAGTTTCTTTAGAAAACAAACCTAAATTGCCAAACTTTGTACTGTGTGAAATGAGCTAATTCGGTTCGAGGAATTAGTTTACTTTCTACGAAGATGGTTGAGTTAGCAAGTTCAAACTTCCCTTGTTAATATGCTCTAAAAAATGTCCAAGTTAGTATATTTGCCTCATTGGTAAAGTAGTTTGTTGAGAAAACAAACATCTTCATTGACGAACATTGTACTGTGTGAACAAAGCAAATTTAGTTCTAGAATTCAGTTGCTTTCCTACAAAGAAGGTTGAGTGCAGCCAGTTCAAACTTTCCTTGTTAATGTAATCCAAAACGATGCACAACTTAGTAGATTGGGCTCATTTCTAGAGTAGTTTCTTTTGAAAAAGAAACATGTTCAGTACCGAACACTGTACTGTGTGAAATAAGTCAATTAAGCTTCTAGGAATCACTTTAATTTCTACGAAGATGGTAGAGTGCAGCAAGTTCAAACTTTCTTTGTTAATGTAATCTAAAAAGATGTACAACTTAGTAGATTGGCCTCATTTCTAAAGTGGTTTGTTTACAAAACAAACATCTTCATTACCGAAGACTATACTATGTGAAATGAGCTAGTTCGGTTCTAGGAATCACATGCTTTCCTACCAAGAAGGATGAGTGCAGCAAATTCAAACTTTCCTCGTTTGTGTAATCTAACAAGATGTACAAGTTAGTGGATTCGCGTCGTTTCTAAAGTAGTTTCTTTAGAAAACAAACATCTTCAGTACTGAACACTGTACTGTGTGAAATAAGGTAATACGGTTCTAGGAATCAGTTTAATATCTATGAAGATGGTTGAGTTCAGTAAGTTCAAACTTTCCTTGTTAATGTAATCTAAAAAGATGGCCAAGTTAGTAGATTTGCCTCATCTGTAAAGTAGTTTGTTGAGAAAACAAACATCTTCATTGCGAACATTGTACTGTGTGAAATAAGCTCATTCGGTTCTAGGACTCAGTTGCTTTCCTACAAAGAAGGTTGAGTGCAGCAAGTTCAAACTTTCCTTGTTAATGTAATCTAAAAAGATGCACAACTTAGTAGATTGGTCTCATTTCTAAAGTAGTTTGTTTAGAAAACAAACATCTTCATTACCGAATACTATACTATGTGAAATGAGCTAGTTCGATTCTAGGAATCACTTGCTTTCCTACGAAGAAGGTTGAGTGCAGCAAGTTCAAACTTTCCTAGTTTTTGTAATCTAACAAGATGTACAAGGTAGTGGAGTCGCGTCATTTCTAAATTAGTTTCTTTAGAAAAAAACATCTTCAGTACCGAACACTGTACTGTGTGAAATAAGTTAATTCAGTTCTAGGAATCAGTTTCCTTTCTACGATGATGGTTGAGTTTAGCAAGTTCAAACTTTCCTTGTTACTGTAATCTAAAAAGATGTCCAAGTTAGTACATTCGCCTCATTTCTAAATTAGTTTCTTTAGAAAACAAACATCTTCAGTACCGAACACTGTACTGTGTGAAATAAGTGAATTCGCTTCTAGGAATCAGTTTAATTTCTACGAAGATGGTTGAGTGCAGCAAGTTCAAACTTTCCTTGTTAATATAATCTAAAAAGATGGCCAAGTTAGGAGATTCACCTCATTTGTAAAGTAGTTTGTTGAGCAAACAAACATCTTCATTGCCAAACATTGTACTGTGTGAAATAAGCTCATTCAGTATTAGGAATCAGTTGCTTTCCTATAAAGAAGGTTGAGTGCAGCAAGTTCAAACTTTCCTTGTTAATGTAATCTGAAAAGATGCACAACGTAGTAGATTGGCCTCATTTTCTAAAGTAGTTTGTTTACAAAACAAACATCTTCATTACCAACACTATACTATTTGAAATGAGCTAGTTCGGTTATATGAATTACTTGCTTTCCTACGAAAAAGGATGAGTGCAGCAAGTTCAAACTTTCCTAGTTTGTGTAAATTAACAAGATATACAAGTTAGTGCATTCGCCTCATTTCTAAAGTAGTTTCTTTAGAAAAGAAACATCTTCAGTACTGAACACTGTACTGTGTGAAATAAGGTAAATCGGTTCTAGGAATCAGTTTAATTTCTACGAAGATGGTTGGGTGCAGCAAGTTCAAACTTTCCTTGTTAATGTAATCTAAAAAATGCACAACTTAGCAGATTGGCCTCATTTCTAAAGTAGTTTGTTTACAAAACAAACATCTTCATTACAGAAGACTATACTATGTGAAATGAGCTAGTTCGGTTCTAGGAATCACTTGCTTTCCTACGAAGAAGGATGAGTTTAGCAAATTCAAACATTCCTCGTTTGTGTAATCTATCAAGATGTACAAGTTAGTGGATTTGCGTCGCTTCCAAAGTGGTTTCTTTAGAATACAAACATCTTCAGTACTGAACACTGTACTGTGTGAAAAAAGTTAATTCGGTTCTAGGAATCAGTTTCCGTTCTATGTAGATGGTTGAGTGCAGCAAGTTCAAACTTTCCTTGTTAATGTAATCTAAAAAGATGGCCAAGTTCGCAGAGTTACCTCATTTGTAAAATAGTTTGTTGAGAAAATTAACATCTTTATAGCCGAACCTTGTACTGTGTGAAATAAGCTCATTCGGTTCTAGGAATCAGTTGCTTTCCTATAAAGAAGGTTGAGTGCCGCAAGTTCAAACTTTCCTAGTTTGTGTAATCTAACAAGATGTCCAAGTTAGTGCATTCGCCTCATTTCTAAAGTAGTTTCTTTAGAAAAGAAACATCTTCAGTACTGAACACTGTACTGTGTGAAATAAGGTAAATCGATTCTAGGAATCATTTTCATTTCTATGAATATGGTTGAGTGCAGCAAGTTCAAACTTTCCTTGTTAATGTAATCTAAAAAGATGAACAACTTGGTAGATTGGCCTCATTTCTAATGTAGTTTGTTTACAAAACAAACATCTTCATTACCGAACACTATACTATGTGAAATGAGCTACTTCGGTTCTAGGAATGACTTGCTTTCCTACGAAGAAGGATGAGTGCAGCAAGTTCAAACTTTCCTCGTTTGTGTAATCTAACAAGATGTACTAGTTAGTGGATTCGTGTCGTTTCTAAAGTGGTTTCTTTAGAAAACAAACATCTTCAGTACTGAACACTGTACTGTGTGAAATAAGTTAGTTCGGTTCTAGGAGTCAGTTTAATTTCTACGAAGATGGTTGAGTGCAACAAGTTCAAACTTTCATGTTAAGGTAATATAAAAAGATGGCCAAGTTAGCAGAGTCACCTCATTTGTAAAATAGTTTGTTGAGAAAATTAACATCTTTATAGCCGAACATTGTACTGTGTGAAATAAGCTAGTTCTGTTCTAGGAATCACTTGCTTTCCTACGATGAAGGTTGAGTGCAGCAAGTTCAAACTTTCCTAGTTTGTGTAATCTAACTAGATGTACAAGTTAGTGGATTCGCCTCATTTCTAAAGTAGTTTCTTTAGAAACGAAACATCTTCAGTACCGAACACTGTACTGTGTGAAATAAGTGAATTCACTTCTAGGAATCAGTTTAATTTCTACGAAGTTGGTTGAGTGCAGCAAGTTCAAACTTTCCTTGTTAATGTAATCTAAAAAGATGGCCAAGTAAGTAGATTCGCCTCATTTGTAAAGTAGTTTGTTGAGAAAACAAACATCTTCATTGCCGAACATTGTCCTGTGTGAAATAAGCTCATTTGGTTCTAGGAATCAGTTGCTTTCTGTCGCGTCCGCCTCGACCAGCAAGGAAGACGCAACGCTCACAGGAACTCTTCTTGAAGCAGTTTATTCAGGAACCTTGAACAATCTTCTTCTGACTGACTGACTGACTGACTGACTCACTTACTGACTCACTCACTGACTCACTCACTCACTCACTCACCCACTCACTCACCCACTCACTGACTGCCTCACTCACTGACTCACTCACTGACTGACTGCCCAACTCACTCCCTCCCTCACTCACTCACTCACTGACTGCCCGACTCACTCCCTCACTCACTCACTCACTCACTGAGTGCCCGACTCACTCCCCCACTCACTCACTCACTCACTGACTGCCCGACTCACTCCCCCCGGGACAATCCCGCCCAAAGCTTAAGAAGCCTTTGAACAGCCAACCCTGGTAAGCCACGTGGTGAATGCAGATAGGTCCACATATGCGGAAGCAAGCCTAGATCACGGCCCAAGCCAAATAAGGACTTGTTTATCCAGGAGAGCACTCGCCATCGGGAAGGCGGAAGGCGGAAGCCAGCGCCATCTTTAAGGCGCGGCACCTCGCAGCTCTCTACAGTTCCCCCTTTTATGTTTTAAAACAAGCCACAGGTAAGAGTAGAGGTCTGATCTCTGATGATGCGTATTTTTGCAACCCTGATGCCTTTTCCTCAGAGGCGGGATTTGGGGCATCAACCCGCATGCAATCAAACATGCTCTTCTCTGGAGTTCTAGGGCTAACCCAGAGTGCAGTGCTTAGCCTCGCAACCTGAGCAGGAAGAAGATTAACTTTAATTGTAGCCAGCCAGACATAGGGGACTGTGCAGCCTCTATGGCAGTAAAGGCTTGAATGATCATAGCCGCATCCCGTCGTTGCGTGACCCTGATTTTACACAGACACCACAAGCAAACCAGAGAGACCGGTAACAGAAGGCCTGCTAAAGAGCACCCAAACCCGCCCATTCCTTCAGATGATTCATAGCGGAGATCAGCCAAGATGACATGCAGGTAGAATTCACATTAACTACAGCCAGTCTCAGTTCTTTTAAGGTATCTTCAAATTCAAGCGACCAATTCTGTAATAGAAAACTAGACAAAAATCTGGATAAATTTGCAGCCCTAGTATAATTTATTTATTTTGCCTTAACTAAGCCACGGCGGCTGCGAGGCTAGCATTGGTCAAAACACTGGCAAGGGGAAACTGGTTATTATACCCATAAGCCCGCCCCCAACAATACTCTGCCTCCAGGAGGTGTTAATTACTCAGCCTCCAGGAGGTGTTAATTCCCAAATTGCCATCAGCTGGGAACCTAGCATTCAGAACACTTGAAGTTTATGGGGGACACCTGAATCAAACCACCACATTCTGTCCCTAGCCACCGTAAACTGATAACCGTATATGATGTAAAATGTAATGCACTCATGCAAATTTAAAGGTCTCCATAGTTTTTATCAATTCCAATGATGTTCATACGTCCCCATAATCCAAGGTCTTTTAACAACATTCACACTGCAAAGGATGGAGGATGGCATTGGGCAAAGCAAAGAAATATATATATATATATATATTTTAATTTTTTTTTAAGTGACAGGGTCTCCTGTGTAGTGCTGGCTGCCCTGGAACTCACTATGTAGACCAGGTTGGCTTTGAACTTGTGGCAGTCCTGCTCTGCCTCCCCATGTGCTGGGATGGCCTGAGCCACCACACCCAGCTTTTTCCCCAAGATTCCCCTCTCTCTTTTTTTTCCCTTTTTTAAAAAAAATTTTGATATTTTCATTTGTTTTATGAGAGCCTGCAGCCCTTCTTTAGAATCCGTAGACTCTGAATCTTCTAGCTCAAGTGTTGGATATAAGTTGTTCTTTGTTTTTGCCTCTTTTTCACTGTTTGCCTGTTCCGACCTTTCTTCCTCGAGGCAGTTCCTCACTAACCTCCAGATCGATCTTACCCGCCCTTAAGCGTGCCTTGGTCTGCTGCAAAATCAAGATCTTCACCCAAATTTTCCCATGAAGGGATTGTAAGACTTCCAGAGCACGCAAACCAAGGGGCTATGGCATCACATTCCTCCAGGAACCTCTCCAGGGTACTCCCCTTTATCTTTAAGTTTTTTGAACGAAGCAGCTCATTCAGAGCCAAAAAAAATTGGGTGTGAGTGAGAAGCGCCCATGGCTACACTTGCAAAAGATTCTTTTAAAACTTTTACTGCAGCTCATTCAGAGCCAAAAAAAATTGGGTGAGAAGCGCCCATGGCTAAATTTGCAAAAATTCTTTTCCTGCTCCGTCTTTTTCTACCGAGAGGAGCAAAATCCCCACTTTTGTCGCGGATTCCTTCCTGCTCCCTCTTTTTCTACCGAGAGGAGCAAAATCCCCGCTTTTGTCGTGGATTCCCACCTTACCTAGGAACTTACCAGTGCACTGCCCTGACTGCAGAGAGTTCTGAGTCCCTCTTCGGACTCTTCTTTCAACAGTTTATTCAGGAAACTTACCTTTTCTTTTAGATGTTTAACTCGAGCGCTCTTCTCTCACCTCCTCTAAAATTTTTTTTAACTGCTTCTGAATCATTCTCGTTTGCCCTATGTAATATGACTAGACACACTACAACACAAATAAACCACATGAGGTTAATCAACTTTTATACACTAATAAGACGCACGAACAAATATACATTAATTGGCCGGCTATCATTCTTAAGAAATTTTCTCACTGAGTTTCCTCTAAGGAAACATTATTGTGGCGCCTTTTAACCCTAATACTGGAACATGTATTGCCCATTTTGCTATGGGACCTTATTGTCTCTCTACCGGAGAACTTGCCTTTACCCTTTTGGTCCACTTATCTGGAACTTACCAGCTAGCTGCCCTACAAGTTCTGAGTTCCCCGTACGGGCCACCACTTGTCCTCTCCCAGTCCGACCAGCAGAATAAGGCAACGACCACAGGAATTCTTCTTGAAGCAGTTTATTCAGGAACCGTGAACAATCTTCTTCTGACTGACTGACTGACTCACTCACTCACTCACTCACTGACTCACTCACTGAATCACTGACTCACTCACTCACCCACTCACTCATCCACTCACTGACTGCCTCACTCACTGACTCACTCACTGACTGACTGCCCGACTCACTCCCTCACTCACTCACTCACTCACTGACTGCCCGACTCACTCCCTCACTCACTCACTGAGTGGCCGACTCACTCCCCCACTCACTCACTCACTCACTGACTGCCCAACTCACTCCCCCCAGGTCAAGCCCGCCCAAAGCTTAAGAAGCTTTTGAACAGCCAACCCTGGTAAGCCACGTGGTGAATGCAGATAGGTCCACATATGCGGAAGCAAGCCTAGATCACGGCCCAAGCCAAATAAGGACTTGTATATCCAGGAGAACACTAGCCATCGGGAAGGTGGAAGGCAGAAGCCAGCGCCATCTTTAAGGCGCGGCACCTCGCAGCTCTCTAAAGCTTTCCTACAAAGAAGGTTGAGTGCAGCAAGTTCAAACTTTCCTTGTTAATGTAATCTGAAAAGTTGCACAACTTAGTAGATTGGCCTCATTTCTAAAGTAGTTTGTTTACAAAAGAAACATCTTCATTACCGAACACCATACTATGTGAAATGAGCTACTTCGGTTCTAGGAATCACTTGCTTTCCTACAAAGAAGGTTGAGTGCAGCAAGTTCAAACTTTCCTAGTTTGTGAAATCTAACAAGATATACAAGTTAGTGGATTCGCGTTGTTTCTAAAGTGGTTTCTTTAGAAAACAAACATCTTCAGTACTGAACACTGTACTGTGTGAAATAAGTTAATTCAGTTCTAGGAATCAGTTGCCTTTCTACGAAGATGGTTGAGTGCAGCAAGTTCAAACTTTCCTTGTTAATGTAATCTAAAAAGATGGCCAACTTAGCAGAGTCACCTCATTTGTAAAATAGTTTGTTGAGAAAATTAACATCTTTATTGCCGAACATTTTACTGTGTGAAATATGCTCATTCAGTTCTAGGAATCACTTGCTTTCCTACAAAAAAGGGTGAGTGCAGCAAGTTGAAGCTGTCCTTGTTAATGTAATCTAAAAAGGGGCACAACTTAGTAGATTGGCCTAATTTCTAAAGTAGTTTCTTTAGAAAAGAAACATCTTCAGTACCGAACACTGTACTGTGTGAAATAAGTTAATTCGTTTCTAAGAATCAGTTTAATTTCTATGAAGAAGGTTGAGTGCAGCAAGTTCAAACTTTCCTTGTTAATGTAATCTAAAAAGATGGCCAAGTTAGAAGATTGGCCTCATTTGTAAAGTACTTTGTTGAGAAAACAAACATCTTCATTGCCGAACATTGTACTGTGTGAAACAAGCTCATTCGGTTCTAGGAATCAGTTGCTTTTCTACAAAGAAGGTTCAGTGCAGCAAGTTCAAACTTTCCTTGTTAATGTAATCTAAAAAGATGCACAACTTAGTAGATTGGCCACATTTCTAACGTAGTTTGTTTAGAAAACAAACATCTTCAATACCGAACACTGTACTATGTGAAATAAGCTAGTTCCGTTCGAGGAATCACTTGCTTTCCTACGAAGAAGGTTGAGTGCAGCAAGTTCAAACTTTCCTAGTTTGTGTAATCTAAAATGATGTACAAGTTAGTGGATTCGCCTCATTTCTAAAGTAGTTTCTTTAGAAAAGAAACATCTTCAGTACCGAACTCTGTACTGTGTGAAATAAGTGAATTCGCTTCTAGGATTCAGTTTAAATCTACGAAGATGGTTGAGTGCAGTAAGTTCAAACTTTCCTTGTTAAAGTAATCTAAAAAGATGGCCAAGTTAGTAAATTCGCCTCATTTGTAAAGTAGTTTGTTGAGAAAACAAACATCTTCATTGCCAAACATTGTACTGTGTGAAATAAGCTCATTCGGTTCTAGGAATCAGTTGCTTTCCTACAAAGAAGGTTGAGTGCAGCAAGTTCAAACTTTCCTTATTAATGTAATCTGAAAAGTTACACAACTTAGTAGATTGGCCTCATTTCTAAAGTAGTTTGTTTACAAAACAAACATCTTCATTACCGAACACTATACTATGTGAAATGAGCTAGTTCGGTTCTAGGAATCACTTCCTTTCCTACAAAGAAGGTTGAGTGCAGCAAGTTCAAACTTTCCTCGTTTGTGTAATTTAACAAGATTTACAAGTTAGTGGAATCGCGTCGTTTCTAAAGTGGTTTCCTTATAAAAAAAACATCTTCAGTAGTGAACACTGTACTGTGTGAAATAAGTTAATTCGGTTCTAGGAATCAGTTTAATTTCTACGAAGAAGGTTGAGTGCAGCAAGTTCAAACTTTCCTTGTTAATGTGATCTAAAAAGATGTCCAAGTTAGTAGATTTGCCTTATTGGTAAAGTAGTTTGTTGAGAAAACAAACATCTTCATTGCCGAACATTGTACTGTGTGAAAAAAGCTAATTTAGTTCTCGAATTCAGTTGCTTTCCTACAAAGAAGGTTGAGTGCAGCAAGTTCAAACTTTCCTTGTTAATGTAATCTAAAAAGATGCACAAGGTAGTAGATAGGCCTCATTTCTAAAGTAGTTTCTTTAGAAAAGAAACATCTTCAGTACCGAACACTGTACTGTGTCAAATAAGTTAATTCGCTTCCAGGAATCAGTTTAAATTCTACGAAGAAGGTTGAGTGCAGCAAGTTCAAAATTTCCTAGGTTGTGTAATCTAACAAGATGTACAAGGTAGTGCATTCGACTCATTTCTTATGTAGTTTCTTATAAAAGAAACATCTTCAGTACCGAACACTGTACTATGTGAAATGAGCTAGTTCGGTTCTAGGAATCACTTGCTTTCCTACGAAGAAGGTTGAGTGCAGCAAGTTCAAACTTTCCTCGTTTGTGTAATCTAACAAGATGTACAAGTTAGTGGATTCGTTTCGTTTCTAAAGTGGTTTCTTTAGAAAACAAACATCTTCAGTACTGAACACTACTGTGTGAAATTAGTTAATTCGCTTCTAGGAATCAGTTTCCTTTCTACGAAGATGGTTGAGTGCAGCAAGTTCAATCTTTCCTTGTTAATGTAATCTTAAAAGATGGCCAAGTTAGCAGAGTCACCACATTTGTAAAGTAGTTTGTTGAGAAAATTAACATCTTTATTGCCCAACATTGTACAGTGTGAAATAAGCACATTCGGTTCTAGGAATCACTTGCTTTCCTACAAAGAAGGTTGAGTGCAGCAAGTTCAAACTTTCCTTGCTAATGTAATCTAGAAAGATGCACAACTTAGTACATTGGCCTCATTTCTAAAGTAGTTTCTTTAGAAAAGAAACATCTTCAGTACCGAACACTGTACTGTGTGAAATAAGTTTATTCAGTTCTAGGAATCAGTTTCCTTTCTACGAAGATGGTTGAGTGCAGCAAGTTCAATCTTTCCTTGTTAATGTAATCTAAAAAGATGGCCAAGTTAGTAGATTCGCCTCCTTTGTAAAGTAGTTTGTTGAGAAAACAAACATCTTCATTGCCAAACATTGTACTGTGTGAAATAAGCTCATTCGGTTCTAGGAATCAGTTGCTTTCCTATAAAGAAGGTTGAGTGCAGCAAGTTCAAACTTTCCTTGTGAATGTAATCTGAAAAGATGCACAACTTAGTAGATTGGCATCATTTCTAAAGTAGCTTGTTTTTAGAAAACAAACATCTTCATTACCAACACTATACTGTGTGAAATGAGCTTAGTTCAGTTCTAGGAATCACTTGCTTTCCGACGAAGAAGGTTGAGTGCAGCAAGTTCAAACTTTCCTAGTTTGCGTAATCTAACAAGATGTACAAGATATAGGATTCTCGTAGTTTCTAAAGTGGTTTCTTTAGAAAACAAACATCTTCAGTACTGAGCACTATACTGTGTGAAATAAGTTAATGCGGTTCTAGGAATCAGTTTCCTTTCTACGAAAATGGTTGAGTGCAGCAAGTTCAAACTTTTTTGTTAATGTAATCTAAAAAGATGGCCAAGTTAGTACATTCACCTCATTTGTAAGGTCTTTTGTTGAGAAAATTAACATCATTATTGCCAAACATTGTACTGTGTGAAATAAGCTCATTCGGTTTTAGGAATCAGTTGCTTTCCTACAAAGAAGGTTGAGTGCAGCAAGTTCAAACTTTCCTTGTTAATGTAATCTAAAAAGATGGACAACTTAGTAGATTGGCCTCATTTCTAAAGCGGTTTCTTTAGAAAAGAAACATCTTCAGTACCAAACACTGCACTGTGTGAAATAAGTTAATTCGGTTCTAGGAATCAGTTTCCTTTACACTAAAAGGTTGAGTACA
The DNA here is from genome assembly GCA_036365145.1 of Orientallactaga sibirica. Lineage (NCBI taxonomy): Eukaryota > Metazoa > Chordata > Mammalia > Rodentia > Dipodidae > Orientallactaga > Orientallactaga sibirica. The sequence goes on along the minus strand of JAEOAD010001751.1, from coordinate 65,465 downwards.
GCAAGTTCAAACTTTCCTTGTTAATGTAATCTAAAAAGACGGCCAAATTAGCAGATTCACCTCATTTGTAAAGTAGTTTGTTGAGAAAATAAATATCTTCATTGCCGAACATTGCACTGTGTGAATAAAGCTAAATCGGATCTAGAATTCAGTTGCTTTCCTACAAAGACGGTTGAGTGCAGCAAGTTCAAACATTCCTTGTTAATGTATTCTAAATAGATGCACAACTTAGTGCATTCGCCTCATTTCTAAAGTAATTTCTTTAGAAAACAAACATCCTCAGTACCAACACTGTACTGTGTGAAATAAGTTAATTCGCTTCTAGGAATCAGTTTAATTTCTATGAAGATGGTAGAGTGCAGCAAGTTCAAACTTTCCTTGTTCATTTAAACTAAAAAATGGCCAAGTTAGGAGATTCACCTCATTTGTAAAGTAGTTTGTTGAGAAAAAAACATCTTCAATGCCAAACATTGTACTGTGTGAAATAAGCTCATTCGGTTCTAGGAATCAGTTTACTTTCTACAAGATGGTTGAGTTTAGCAAGTTCAAACTTTCCTTGTTAATGTAATCTTAAAAGATGCACAACTTAGTAGATTGGCCTCATTTGTAAAGTAGTTTGTTTAGAAAATAAACATCTTCATTACCGAACACTGCACTATGTGAAATGAGCTAGTTCGGTTCTAGGAATCACTTGCTTTCCTACAAAGAAGGTTGAGTGCAGCAAGTTCAAACTTTCCTAGTTTGTGTAATGTAAAAAGGTGCACAACTTAGTAGATTTGCCTCATTTCTAAAGTAGTTTGTTTAGAAAAGAAACATCTTCAGTACCAACACTGTACTGTGTGAAATGTTAATTCTCTTCTAGGAATCAGTTTAATTTCTCTGAAGATGGTTGAGTGAAGCAAGTTCAAACTTTCCTTGTTAATGTAATCTGAGAAGATGCACAACTTAGTAGATTGGCCTCATTTCTAAAGTAGTTTCTTTAGAAAAGAAACATCTTCACTACCGACAATGTACTGTGTGACATAAGTTAATTCGGTTCTAGGAATCAGTTTAATTTCTAAAAAGAAGGTTGAGTGCAGCAAGTTCAAAATTTCCTTGTTTGTGTAATCTAACAAGATGCACAAGTTAGTGGATTCGCCTCATATCTAAAGTAGTTTCTTTAGAAAAGAAACATCTTCAGTACCGAACACTGTACTGTGTGAAATAACTTAATTCGCTTCTAGGAATCATTTTAATTTCTACGAAGACGGTTGAGTGCAGCAAGTTCAATCTTTCCTTGTTAATGTAATCTAAAAAGATGGCCAAGTTAGGAGATTCGCCTCATTTGTAAAGTACTTTGTTGAGAAAACAGACATCTTCATTGCCGAACATTTTACTGTGTGGAATAAGCTCATTCAGTTCTAGGAATCAGTTGCTTTCCTACAAAGAAGGTTGAGTGCAGTATGTTCAATCTTTCCTTGGTCATGTAATCTGAAAAGATGCACAACTTAGTAAATTGGCCTCATTTCTAAAGTAGTTTGTTTAGAAAACAAACATCTTCATTACCGAACACTGTACTATGTGAAATGAGCCAGTTCGGTTCTAGGAATCACTTGCTTTCCTACGAAGAAGGATGAGTGCAGCAACTTCAAACTTTCCTAGTTTGTGTAATATAACAAGATGTACAAGTTAGTGGATTCGGCTCATTTCTAAAGTAGTTTCTTTAGAACAGAAACATCTTCGGTACCGAACACTGTACTGTGTGAAATAAGTTAATTCGCTTCTAGGAATCAGTTTAATTTCTACGAAGATGGTTGAGTGCAGCAAGTTCAAACTTTCCTTGTTAATGTAATCTAAAAAGATGGCCAATTTAGTAGATTTGACTCATTTGTAAAATAGTTTGTTGAGAAAACAAATATCTTCATTGCCGAACATTGTACTGTGTGAAATAAGCTCGTTCGGTTCTGGGAATCAGGTGCTTTCCTACAAAGAAGGTTGAGTGCAGCAAGTTCAAACTTTCCTTTAATGTAATCTAAAAAGATGCACAACTTAGTAGATTGGCCTCATTTCTAAAGTAGTTTGTTTAGAAAACAAACATCTTCATTACCAAACACTGTACTATGTGAAATGAGCTTAGTTCAGTTCTAGGAATCACTTGCTTTCCTACGAAGAAGGTTGAGTGCAGGAAGTTCAAACTTTCCTTGTTTGTGTAATCTAAAAAGATGTACAAGTTAGTGGATTCACGTCATTTCTAAAGTGGTTTGTTTAGAAAACAAACATCTTCAGTACTGAACACTGTACTGTGTGAAATAAGTTAATTTGGTTCTAGGAATCAGTTTCTTTCCACAAAGATGGTTGGGTGCAGCAAGTTCAAACTTTCCTTGTTAATGTAATCTAAAAAGATGCACAAGTTAGCAGATTCACCTCATTTGTAAAGTAGTTTGTTGAGAAAATTAACATCTTCATTGCCGAACATTGTGCTGTGTGTAATAAGCTCATTCGGTTCTAGGAATCACTTTCTTTCCTACAAAGAAGGTTGAGTGCAACAAGTTCAAACTTTCCTTGTTAATGTAATCTAAAAAAGATGCACAACTTAGTAGATTGGCCTCATTTCTAAAGTAGTTTTTTAGAAAACAAACATCTTCAGTACCGAACACTGTACTGTGTGAAATGTTAATTCGGTTCTAGGAATCAGTTTAATTTCTACGAAGATGGTTGAGTGCAGCAAGTTCAAACTTTCCTTGTTAATGTAATCTAAAAAGATGGCCAAATTAGAGATTCACCTAATTTCTAAAGTGGAGTCTTTAGAAAACAAACCTTCATTGCAAGTTAGTGGATTGTTTCTAAAGTAGTTTCTTTAGAAAAAAAACATCTTCATTACCGAACACTGTACAGCATGAAATAAGATGATTCGTAGTTCTATTAGTTTCCTTTCCACAAAGATGGTTGAGTTTAGCAAGTTCAAACTTTCCTTGTTAATATAATCTAAAAAAGATGTCCAAGTTAGTAGATTTGCCTCATTTCTAAAATAGGGTTTTTTAGAAAACAAACCTTCATTGCCAAACATTGTACTGTGTGAAATGAGTAATTCTCTTCTAGGAATCAGTTTAATTTCTACGAAGATGGTTGAGTTTAGCAAGTTCAAAGTTTCCTTGTTAATGTAATCTAAAAAGATGTCCAAGTTCGTAGATTTGCCTCATTGGTAAAGTAGTTTGTTGAGAAAACAAACATCTTCATTGCCGAACATTGTACTGTGTGAAAAAAGCTCATTTGGATCTAGAATTCAGTTGCTTTCCTACAAAGAAGGTTGAGTGCAGAAAGTTCAAACTTTCCTTGTTTATGTAATCTAAAAAGATGCACATCTTAGTGGATGAACCTCATTTCTAAAGTAATTTCTTTAGAAAAGAAACATCTTCAGTACCAAACACTGTACTGTGTGAAATAAGTTAATTCGCTTCTAGGAATCAGTTTAATTTCTACGAAGATGGTTGAGTGCAGCAAGTTCAAACTTTCCTTGTTAATGTAATCTAAAAGATGGCCAAGTTAGAAGATTCGCCTCATTTCTAAAGTAGTTTGTTGAGAAAACAAACATCTTCATTGCCAAACATTGTACTGTGTGAAATAAGCTCATTCGGTTCTAGGAATCAGTTGCTTTCCTACAAAGAAGGTTGAGTGCAGCAAGTTCAAACTTTCCTTGTTAATGTAATCTAAAAAGATGCACAACTTAGTAGATTGGCCTCATTTCTAAAGTAGTTTGTTTATAAAACAAACATCTTCATTACAGAACACTGTACTATGTGAAATGAGCTAATTCGGTTCTAGGAATCACTTGCTTTCTAGGAAGAAGGTTGAGTGCAGCAAGTTCAAACTTGCCTTGTTAATGTAATCTAACAAGATGTACAAGTGAGAAGATTACCATCATTTCTAAAATAGTTTCTTTAGAAAACAAACATCTTCAGTACTGAACACTTTACTGTGTGAAATAAGATAATTCGGTTCTAGGAATCAGTTACCTTCCTGCGAAGATGGTTGAATTTAGCAAGTTCAAACTTTCCTTGTTAATGTAATCTAAAAAGATGTCCAAGTTAGTAGAGTCTCCTCATTTCTAAAATAGTGTCTTTAGAAAACAAACCTTCATTGCCAAACATTGTACTGTGTGAAATAAGCTCATTCGGTTCTAGGAATCAGTTTGCTTTCTACAAAGATGGTTGAGTTTAGCAAGTTCAAACTTTCCTTGTTAATGTAATCTGAAAAGATGCACAACTTTTAGATTGGCCTCATTTCTAAAGTAGTTTGTTTACAAAACAAACATCTTCATTACCGAATACTATAGTATGTGAAATGAGCCAGTTCGGTTCTAGGAATCACTTGCTTTCCTACGAAGAAGGATGAGTGCAGCAAGTTCAAACTTTCCTAGTTTGTGTAATCTAACAAGATGTACAAGTTAGTGGATTCGGCTCATTTCTAAAGTAGTTTCTTTAGAAAACAAACATCTTCAGTACTGAACACTGTACTGTGTGAAATAAGTTAATTAAGGTTCTAGGAATCAGTTTCCTTTCTAAGAAGATGGTTGAGTGCAGCAAGTTCAAACTTTCCTTGTTAATGTAATCTAAAAAGATGGCCAATTTAGTAGATTCACCTCATTTGTAAAATAGTTTGTTGAGAAAACAAACATCTTCATTGCCAACATTGTACTGTGTGAAATAAGCTCATTCGGTTCTAGGAATCAGGTTCTTTCCTACAAAGAAGGTTGAGTGCAGCAATTTCAAACTTTCCTTGTTAATGTAATCTAAAAGATGGCCAAGTTAGTAGATTGGCCTCATTTCTAAAGTAGTTTCTTTAGAAAACAAACATCTTCATTGCCAAACATTGTACTATGTGAAATGAGCTAATTAATTTCTAGGAATCAGTTGCTTTCCTAAGAAGATGGTTGAGTGCAGCAAGTTCAAACTTTCCTTGTTTGTGTAATCTAACAAGATGTCCAAGTTAGTGGATTTACCTCATTTCTAAAGTAGTTTGTTTAGAAAACAAACATCTTCAGTACTGAACACTGTACTGTGTGAAATAAGTTAATTTAGTTCTAGAAATCAGTTTCCTTTCCTACAAAGATGGTTGAGTGCAGCAAGTTCAAACTTTCCTTGTTAATGTAATCTAAAAAGATGCACAAGTTAGTAGATTCACCTCATTTCTAAAGTAGTTTCTTTTAGAAAATTAACATCTTCATTACCGAACATTGTACTGTGTGAAATAAGCTAATTCGGTTCTAGGAATCACTTTAATTTCTACAAAGAAGGTTGAGTGCAACAAGTTCAAATTTTCCTTGTTAATGTAATCTAAAAAGATGTACAACTTAGTAGATTGGCCTCATTTCTAAAGTAGTTTTTTTAGAAAAGAAACATCTTCAGTACCAAACAGTGTACTGTGTGAAATAAGTTAATTCGGTTCTAGGAATCAGTTTAATTTCTAAGAAGATGGTTGAGTTTAGCAAGTTCAAACTTTCCTTGTTAATATAATCTAAAAAGATGTCCAAGTTGGTAGATTTGCCTAATTTTCTAAAGTAGTTCATTTAGAAAACAAACATCTTCATTGCCGAACATTGTACTGTGTGAAATAAGCTGATTGGGTTCTAGAATTCAGTTTCTATCCTACAAAGACTGTTGAGTGCAGCAAGTTCAAACTTTCTTGTTAATGTAATCTAAAAAGATGCAGAACTTAGTAGATTGGCATCATTTCTAAAAATAGTTTGTTTAGAAAAAAAACCTTCATTACCAAACACTGTACTGTGTGAAATAAGCTAGTTCGGTTCTAGGAATCACTTGCTTTCTTCTACGAAGAAGGTTGAGTGCACCAAGTTCAAACTTTCCTTGTTAATGCAATCTAAAAAGATGGCCAAGTTAGGAGATTCGCCTCATTTGTAAAGTACTTTGTTGAGAAAACAAACATCTTCATTGCCGAACATTGTACTGTGTGAAATAAGCTCATTTGGTTCTAGGAATCAGTTCCTTTCCTACAAAGAAGGTTGAGGGCAGCAAGTTCAAACTTTCCTAGTTTGTGTAATCTAACAAGATGTACAAGTTAGTGGATTCGCCTCATTTCTAAAGTAGTTTCTTTAGAAAAGAAACATCTTCAGTACCAACACTGTACTGTGTGAAATAAGTTAATTCGCTTCTAGGAATCAGTTTAATTTCTACGAAGATGGTTGAGTGCAGCAAGTCAAACTTTCCTTGTTAATGTAATCTAAAAAGATGGCCAAGTTAGAAGATTCGCCTCATTTGTAAAGTAGTTTGTTTAGAAAACAAACATCTTCATTGCCAAACATTGTACTGTGTGAAATACGCTCATTCGGTTCTAGGAATCAGTTGCTTTCCTATAAAGAAGGTTGAGTGCAGCAAGTTCAAACTTTCCTTTTAATGCAATCTAAAAAGATGGCAAAACTTAGTAGATTGGCCTCATTTGTAAAGTACTTTGTTGAGAAAACAAACATTTTCATTACTGAACACTTGTACTGTGTGAAATAAGCTCATTCGGTGCTAGGAATCAGTTGCTTTCCTACAAAGAAGGTTGAGTGCAGCAAGTTCAAACTTTCCTTGTTAATGAAAATCTAAAAGATGCACAACTTAGTAGATTGGCCTTATTTCTAACCTAGTTTGTTTAGAAAACAAACATCTTCATTACTGAACACTGTACTATGTGAAATAAGATAATTCTGTTCTAGGAATCACTTTCCTTTCCAACGAAGAAGGAAGAGTGCAGCAAGTTCAAACTTTCCTTGTTAATGTAATCTAAAAAGATGTACAAAGTTAGTGGATTCGCCTCATTTCTAAATTAGTTTCTTTAGAAAACAAACATCTTCATTGCCAAACACTGTACTGTGTGAAATAAGCTAATTCGGTTCTAGGAATCAGTTTACTTTCTACGAAGATTGTTGAGTTTAGCAAGTTCAAACTTTCCTTGTTAATGTAATCTGAAAAGATGCACAACTTAGTAGATTGGCCTCATTTCAAAAGTAGTTTGTTTAGAAAACAAACATCTTCATTACCGAACACTGTACTATGTGAAATGAGCCAGTTCGGTTCTAGGAATCACTTGCTTTCCTACGAAGAAGGTTGAGTGCAGCAAGTTCAAACTTTCCTAGTTTGTGTAATCTAACAAGATGTACAAGTTAGTGGATTCGCGTCATTTCTAAATTAGTTTCTTTAGAAAACAAACATCTTTAGTACTGAAACACTGTACTGTGTGAAATAAGTTAATTCGCTTCTAGGAATCACTTTCCTTTCTAAGAAGATGGTTGAGTTTAGCAAGTTCAAACTTTCCTTGTTAATGTAATCTAAAAGATGTCCAAGTTAGTAGATTTGCCTCATTTCTAAAGTAGTTTGTTAGAAAACAAATCTTTATTGCCAAACATTGTACTGTGTGAAAAAGCTAATTTAGTTCTAGGAATCAGTTTACTTTCTACAAAGACGGAGTTCAGCAAGTTCAAACTTTCCTTGTTAATGTAATGTTCAAAAGATGCACAATTAGTAGATTGGCCTCATTTCTAAAGTACTTTCTTTAGTAAAGAAACATCTTCAGTACTCATTGTACTGTGTGAAATAAGTTAATTCGCTTCTAGGAATCAGTTTAATTTCTACGAAGAAAGTTGAGTGCAGCAAGTTCAAATTCTCCTAGTTTGTGTAATCTAACAAGATGTACAAGTTAGTGGATTTGCCTCATTTCTAACGTAGTTCCCTTATGAAAGAAACGTCTTCAGTACCAAACACTGTACTGTGTGAAATAAGTTAATTCGCTTTCTAGGAATCAGATTAATTTCTACGAAGATGGTTGAGTTTAGCAAGTTCAAACGTTCCTTGTTAATGTAATCTAAAAAGAAGTCTAAGTTAGTAGATTCGCCTCATTTCTAAAGTAGTGTCTTTAGAAAACAAACCTTCATAGCCGAACATTGTACTGTGTGAAATGAGCTAATTCGGTTCTAGGAATCAGTTTAATTTCTACAAAGATGGTTGAGTGCAGCAAGTACAAACTTTCCTTGTTAATGTAATCTGAAAAGTTGCACAACTTAGTAGATTGGCCTCATTTCAAAGTAGTTTGTTTAGAAAAGAAACATCTTCATTACCGAACACTGTACTATGTGAAATGAGCTAGTTCCGTTCTAGGAATCACTTGCTTTCCTACGAAGAAGGTTGAGTGCAGCAAGTTCAAACTTTCCTAGTTTGTGTAATCTAACAAGATATACTAGTTAGTGTATTCGCCTCATTTCTAAAGCAGTTTCTTTAGAAAAGAAACATCTTCAGTACCGAACCCTGTACTATGTGAAATAAGTAAATTCGGTTCTAGGAATCATTTTCCTTTCTACGAAGATAGTTGAGTCCAACAAGTTCAAACTTTCCTAGTTTGTGTAATCTAACAAGATCTACAAGTTAGTGGATTCGTGTAATTTCTAAATTAGTTTCTTTAGAAAACAAACATCTTCAGTACCGAACACTGTACTGTGTGAAATAAGTTCATTCGGTTCTAGGTATCAGTTTCCTTTCTACGAAGATGGTTGAGTTTAGCAAGTTCAAACTTTCCTTGTTAATGTAATTTAAAAGATGTCCAAGTTCGTAGATTCGTCTCATTTCTAAATTAGTTTCTTTAGAAAACAAACCTTCACAGCCAAACATTGTACTGTGTGAAATAAGCTCATTCGGTTCTAGGAATCACTTGCTTTCCTACAAAGAAGGTTGAGTGCAGCAAGTTCAAACTTTCCTTGTTAATGTAATCTAAAAAGATGCACAACTTAGTAGATTGGGCTCATTTCTAAAGTAGTTTGTTTAGAAAACAAACATCTTCAGTACCGAACACTATACTATGTGAAATGAGCTAGTTCGGTTCTCGGAATCACTTGCTTTCCTACGAAGAAGGTTGAGTGCAGCAAGTTCAAGCTTTACTCGTTTGTGTAATCTAACAAGATTTACAAGTTAGTGGATTTGCGTCATTTCTAAAGTGGTTTCCTTATAAAAGAAACATCTTCAGTAGTGAACACCGTACTGTGTGAAATAAGTTAATTCGGTTCTAGGAATCAGTTTCCTTTCTACAAACATGGTTGAGTGCAACAAGTTCAAACTTTCCTTGTAAATGTAATCTAAAAAGATGGCCAAGTTAGCAGAGTCACCTCATTTGTAAAGTAGTTTGTTGAGAAAATTAACATCTTTATTGCCGGACATTGTACTGTGTGAAAAAAGCTCATTCGGCTGTAGGAATCACTTGCTTTCCTACAAAGAAGGTTGAGTGCAGCAAGTTCAAACTTTCCTTGTCAATGTAATCTAAAAAGATGCACAACTTAGTAGATTGGCCTCATTTCTAAAGTAGTTTCTTTAGAAAAGAAACATCTTCAGTACCGAACACTGTACTGTGTAGTAAGTTATTTTGCTGCTAGGAATCACTTTAATTTCTGCGAAGAAGGTTGAGTGCAGCAAGTTCAAACTTTCCTTGTTAATGTAATCTAAAAAGATGGCCAAATTAGAAGATTCGCCTGATTTGTAACGTACTTTGTTGAGAAAACAAACATCTTCATTGCCGAACATTGTACTGTGTGAAATAAGCTCATTCGGTTCTAGGAATCAGTTGGTTTTCTACAAAGAAGGTTGAGTGCAGCAAGTTCAAACTTTCCTTGTTAATGTAATCTAAAAAGATGCACAACTTAGTAGATTGGCCTCATTTCTAAACTAGATTCTTTGGAAAGAAACATCTTCAGTACCGAACACTGTACTGTGTGAAATAAGTTAATTAAGCTTCTAGGAATCAGTTTAATTTAAAAGAAGAAGGTTGAGTGCAGCAAGTTCAAACTTTCGTTGTTAATGTATTCCAAAAACATGGCCAAGTTAGAAGATTCGCCTCATTTGTAAAGTACTTTGTTGAGAAAATAAACATCTTCATTGCCGAACATTGTACTGTGTTAAATAAGCTCATTCGGTTCCAGGAATCAGTTGCTTTCCTACAAAGAAGGTTGAGTGCAGCAAGTTCAAACTTTCCTTGTTAATGTAATCTGAAAAGATGCACTACTTAGTAGATTGGCCTCATTTCTAAAGTAGTTGTTTAGAAAACAAACATCTTCATTACTGAACACCGTACTATGTGAAATAGGATAGTTCCATTCTAGGAATCACTTGCTTTCCTACGAAGAAGGTTGAGTGCATGAAGTTCAAACTTTCCTCGTTTGTGTAATCTAACAAGATGTACAAGTTAGTGCATTCCCCCTTTCTAAAGTAGTTTCTTTAGAAAAGAAACATCTTCAGTATCAAACACTGTACTGTGTGAAAGAAGGTAATTCGCCTCTAGGAATCAGTTTAATTTCTACGAAGATGGTTGAGTTCAGCAAGTTCAAACTTTCCTTGTTAATGTAATCTAAAAAGATGGCCAAGTTAGCAGATTCGCCTCATTTGTAAAGTAGTTTGCTGAGAAAACAAACATCTTCATTGCCAAACATTGTACTGTGTGAAATAAGCTCATTTGGTTCTAGGAATCAATTGCTTTCCTACAAGGAAGGTTGAGTGCAGCAAGTTCAAACTTTCCTTGTCAATGTAATCTAAAAAGATGCACAACTTAGTAGATTGGTCTCATTTCTAAAGTAGTTTGTTTAGAAAACAAACATCTTCATTACTGAACACGGTACTATGTGAAATAACCTAGTTCCGTTCTAGGAATCACTTGCTTTCCTACGAAGAAGGTTGACTGCAGCATGTTCAAACTTTCCTAGTTTGTGTAATCTTACAAGATGTACAAGATAGTGGTTTCGAGTCGTGTCTAAAGTGGTTTCTTTAGAAAACAAACATTTTCAGTACAGAGCACTGGACTTTGTGAAATAAGTTAATTCGGTTCTAGGAATCAGTTTCCTTTCTACGAAGATGTTTGAGTGCAGCTAGTTCAAACTTTCCTTGTTAATGTAATTTAAAAAGATGGCCAAATTAGCAGATTCACCTCATTTGTAAGGTAGTTTGTTGAGAAAATTAACATCTTTATTGGCAAACATTGTACTGTGTGAAATAAGCTCATTCAGTTCTAGGAATCACTTGCTTTCCTACAAAGAAGGTTGAGTGCAGCAAGTTCAAACTTTCCTTGTTAATGTAATCTGAAAAGATGCACAACTTAGTAGATTGGCCTCATTTCTAAAGTAGTTTCTTTAGAAAAGAAACATCTTCAGTACTGAACACTGTACTGTGTGAAATGAGTTAATTCGCTTCTAGGAATCAGTTTAATTTCTACGAAGGTGGTTGAGTGCAGCAAGTTCAAACTTTCCTAGTTTGTGTAATCTAACAAGATGTACAAGTTAGTGGATTCACGTCATTTCTAAATTAGTGTCTTTAGAAAACAAACATCTTCAGTACCGAACACTGTACTGTGTGAAATAAGTTAATTCGGTTCTAGGAATCAGTTTCCTTTCTACGAAGATGGTTGAGTTTAGCAAATTCAAACTTGCCTTGTTAATGTAATCTAAAAAGATGTCCAAGTTAGTAGATTCTCCTCATTTCGAAAGTAGTTTCTTTAGAAAACAAACCTAAATTGCCAAACTTTGTACTGTGTGAAATGAGCTAATTCGGTTCTAGATATCAGTTTTCTTTCTACGAAGATGGTTGAGTTTAGCAAGTTCAAACTTTCTTTGTTAGTGTTCTCTAAAAAGATGTCCAAGTTAGTAGATTTGCCTCATTGGTAAAGTAGTTTGTTGAGAAAACAAACATCTTCATTGCTGAACATTGTACTGTGTGAAAAATGCTAATTTAGTTCTAGAATTAAGTTGCTTTCCTACAAATAAGGTTGAGTGCAGCCAGTTCAAACTTTCCTTGTTAATGTAATCTAAAAAGATGCACAACGTAGTAGATTAGCCTCATTTCTAAAGTATTTTCTTTATAAAATAAACATCTTCAGTACCAAACACTGTACTGTGTGAAATAAGTTAATTCGCTTCCAGGAATCAGTTTAATTTCTACGAAGAAGATTGAGTGCAGCAACTTGAAACTTTCCTTGTTAATGTAATCTAAAAAGGTGGCCAAGTTAGGAGATTCGCCTCATCTGTAAAGTAGTTTGTTGAGAAAACAAACATCTTCATTGCCAAACATTGTACTGTGTGAAATAAGCTCATTCGGTTCTAGGAATCAGTTGCTTTCCTACAAAGAAGGTTGAGGGCAGCAAGTTCAAACTTTCCTAGTTTGTGTAATCTAACAAGATGTACAAGTTAGTGAATTCGCCTCATTTCTAAAGTAGTTTCTTTAGAAAAGAAACATCTTCAGTACCGAACACTGTTCTGCTTGAAATAAGGTAATTCGGTTCTAGGAATCAGTTTAATTTCTACGAAGATGGTTGAGCGCAGCAAGTTGAAACTTTCCTTGTTATTGTAATATAAAAAGATGCACAACTTAGTAGACTGGCCTCATTTCTAAAGTAGTTTGTTTAAAAAACAAACATCTTCATTACCGAACACTATACTATGTGACATGAGCTAGTTTTGTTCTAGGAATCACTTGCTTTCCTACGAAGAAGGTGGAGTGCAGCAGGTTCAAACTTTCCTCGTTTGTGTAATCTAACAAGATGTACCAGTTAGTAGATTTGCCTCATGTGTAAAGTAGTTTGTTGAGCAAACAAACATCTTCATTGCGGAATATTGTACTATGTGAAAAAAGTTAATTCGAATCTGGAATTCAGTCGCTTTCCTACAAAGACGGTTGAGTGCAGCAATTTCAAACATTCCTTGTTAATGTAATCTAAAATGATGCACAACTTAGTGGATTCGCCTCATTTCTAAAGTAATTTCTTTAGAAAAGAAACATCTACATTACCGCACACTGTACTGTGTGAAATATGTTAATTCGCTTTCAGGAATCAGTTTAATTTCTACGAAGATGGTTGAGTGCAGCAAGTTCATACTTTCCTTGTTAATGTAAACTGCAAAGATGGCCAAGTTAGTAGATTCACCTCATTTGTAAAGTAGTTTGTTGAGAAAAGAAACATCTTCATTGCGGAACAACTGTACTGTGTGAAAAAAGCTAATTCGGATCTAAAATTTTGTTGCTTTCCTACAAAGACGGTTGAGTGCAGCAAGTTCAAACATTCCTTGTTAATGCATTCTAAAAAGGTGCACAACTTAGGGGATTAGCCTCATTTCTAAAGTAATTTCTTTAGAAAAGAAACATCTTCAGTACCGAACACTGTACTGTGTGAAATAAGGTAATTCGGTTCTAGGAATCAGTTTAATTTCTACGAAGATGGTTGAATGCCGCAAGTTCAAACTTTCCTTGTTAATGTAATCTAAAAAGATGGCCAAGTTAGCAGAGTCACCTCATTTGTACAGTATTTTGTTGAGAAAATTAACATCATTATTGCCGAACATTGTACTGCGTGAAATAAGCTCATTCGGTTCCAGGAATCACTTGCTTTCCTACAAAGAAGGTTGAGTGCAGCAAGTTCAAACTTTCCTTGTTAATGTAATCTAAAAAGATGCACAACTTAGTAGATTGGCCTCATTTCTAAAGTAGTTTGTTTAGAAAAGAAACATCTTCAGTACCGAACACTGTACAGTGTGAAATAAGTAAATTCGCTTCAAGGAATCACTTTAATTTCTACGAAGAAGATTGAGTAGAGCAAGTTCAAACTTTCCTTGTTAATGTTATCTAAAAAGATGGCCAAGTTAGAAGATTCGCCTCATTGGTAAAGTAGTTTGTTGAGAAAACAAACATCTTCATTGCCGAACATTGTACTGTGTGTAAAAAGCTAATTCAGTTCTAGAATTCAGTTGCTTTCCTACAAAGAAGGTTGAGTGCAGCCAGTTCAAACTTTCCTTGTTAATGTAATCTAAAATATGCACAACTTAGTAGATTGGCCTCATTTCTAAAGTACTTTCTTTAGAAAAGAAACATCTTCAGTACCGAACACTGCACTGTGTGAAATAAGTGAATTCGCTTCTAGGAATCAGTTGAATTTCTAGGAAGAAGGTTGAGTGCAGCAAGTTCAAACTTTCCTTGTTAATGTAATCTAAAAAGATGCACAACTTAGTAGATTGGCCTCATTTCTAAAGTAGTTTGTTTACAAAACAAACATCTTCATTACCAAACACTATACTATGTGAAATGAGCTAGTTCGGTTCTAACAATCACTTGCATTCCTACGAAGAAGGTTGAGTGCAGCAAGTTCAAACTTTTCTCGTTTGTGTAATCTAACAAGAAGTACAAGTTAGTGGATTCGCGTCGTTTCTAAAGTGGTTTCTTTAGAAAACAAACATCTTCAGTACTGAACACTGTACTGTGTGAAATAAGTTAATTCGGTTCTAGGAATCAGTTTCCTTTCTACGAAGATGGTTGAGTGCAGCACGTTCAAACTTTCCTTGTTAATGTAATCTAAAAATATGGCCAAGTTAGTAGATTCGCCTCATTTGTAAAGTAGTTTGTTGAGAAAACAAACATCTTCATTGCCAAACATTGTACTGTGTGAAATAAGGTCATTCGGTTCTTGGAATCAGTTGCTTTCCTACAAAGAAGGTTGAGACCAACAAGTTCAAAAATTCCTTGTTAATGTAACCTGAAAAGTTGCACAACTTAGTAGATTTGCCTCATTTCTAAAGTAGTTTCTTTACAAAACAAACATCTTCATTACCGAACACTATACTATATGAAATGAGCTAGTTCGGTTCTAGGAATCACTTGCTTTCCCACGAAGAAGGTTGAGTGCAGCAAGTTCAAACTTTACTCGTTTGTGTAATGTAACAAGATTTACAAGTTAATGGATTCGCTTCATTTCTTAAGTGGTTTCCTTATAAAACAAACATCTTCAGTAGTGAACACTGTACTGTGTGAAATAAGTTAATTCGGTTCTAGGAATCAGTTTCCATTCTACGAAGATGGTTGAGTGCAGCAAGTTCAAACTTTCCTTGTTAATGTAATCTAAAAAGATGGCCATGTTAGCAGAGTCACCTCTTTTGTAAAGTAGTTTGTTGAGAAAATTAACATCTTTATTGCCGAACATTGTACTGTGTGTTATAATCTCATTCGGTCCTAGGAATCACTTGCTTTCCTACAAAGAAGGTTGAGTGCAGCAAGTTCAAACTTTCCTTGTTAATGTAATCTGAAAAGATGCACAACTTACTACATTGGCCTCATTTCTAAAGTAGTTTCTTTAGAAAAGAAACATCTTCAGTACTGAACACTGTACTGTGTGAAATAAGTTAATTTGCTTCTAGGAATCAGTTTAATTTCTAAGAAGATGGTTGAGTGCAGCAAGTTCAAACTTTCCTTGTTAATATAATCTAAAAAGATGGCCAAGTTAGTAGATTCGCCTCATTTGTAAAGTAGTTTCTTGAAAAAACAAACATCTTCATTGCCAAACATTGTACTGTGTGAAATATGCTCATTCAGTTCTAGGAATCACTTGCTTTCCTATAAAGAAGGCTGAGTGCAGCAAGTTCAAACTTTCCTTGTTAATGTAATCTGAAAAGATACACAACTTAGTAGATTGGCCTCATTTCTAAGGTAGTTTGTTTACAAAACAAACATCTTCATTACTGAACACTATACTTTGTGAAATGAGCTAGTTCAGTTCTAGGAATCACTTGCTTTCCTACGAGGAAGGTTGAGTGCAGCAAGTTCAAACTTTCCTAATTTGTGTAATCTAACAAGATATCCAAGTTAGTGCATTCGCCTCATTTCTAAAGTAGTTTCTTTAGAAAAGAAACATCTTCAGTACTGAACACTGTACTGTGTAAAATAAGGTAAATCGGTTCTAGGAATCAGTTTAATTTCTACGAAGATGGTTGAGTGCAGCAAGTTCAACCTTTCCTTGTTAATGTAATCTAAAAAGATGCACAACTTAGGAGATTGGCATCATTTCTAAAGTAGTTTGTTTACAAAACAAACATCTTCATTACCGAACACTATACTATGTGAAATGAGCTACTTCCGTTCTAGGAATCACTTGTTTTCCTACGAAGAAGGATGAGTGCAGCAAGTTCAACCTTTCCTCGTTTGTGTAATCTAACAAGATGTACAAGTTAGTGGATTCGCGTCGTTTCTAAAGTGGTTTCTTTAGAAAACAAACATCTTCAGTACTGAACACTGTACTGTGTGAAAGAAGTTAATTCGGTTCTAGGAATCAGTTTAATTTCTACGAAGATGGTTGAGTGCAGCAAGTTCAAACTTTCCTTGTTAATGTAATCTAAAAAGATGGCCAAGTTAGTAGAGTCACCTCATTTGTAAAATAGTTTCTTGAGGAAACAAACATCTTCATTGCCGAACACTGTACTGTGAAATAAGCTCATTCGGTTCTAGTAATCACTTGTTTTCCAACAAAGGTTGAGTGCAGCAAGGTCAAACATTCCTTGTTAATGTAATCTAAAAAGATGGCCAAGTTAGTTGATTCGCCTCATTTCTAAAGTAGTTTGTTTAGAAAACAAACATCTTCATTACCAAACACTGTACTATGTGAAATGAGCTAGTTCGATTCTAGGAATCACTTGCTTTCCTATGAATTAGGTTGAGTGCAGCAAGTTCAAACTTTCCTCGTTTGTGTAATCTAACAAGATGTACAAGTTAGTGGATTCGCCTCATTTCTAAAGTAGTTTCTTTAGAAAAGAAACATCTTCAGTACCGAACACTGTACTGTATGAACTAAGTGAATTTGTTTCTAGGAATCAGTTTAATTTCTACGAAGATGGTTGAGTGCAGCAAGTTCAAAATGTCCTTGTTAATGTAATCTAAAAATATGGCTAAGATAGTAGATTCGCCTCATTTGTAAAGTAGTTTGTTGAGAAAATTACCATCTTTATTGCCTAACATTGTACTCTGTGAAATAAGCTCATACGGTTCTAGGAATCACTTGCTTTCCTACAAAGAAGGTGGAGTGCAGCAAGTTCAAACTTTCCTTGTTAATGTAATCTTAAAAGATGCACAACTTAGTAGATTAGCCTCATTTCTAAAGTCGTTTCTTTAGAAAAGAAACATCTTCAGTAACGAACACTGTACTGTGTGAAATAAGTTAATTCGCCTCTAGGAATCAGTTTAATTTCTACGAAGAAGGTTGAGTGCACGAAGTTCAAACGTTCCTTGTTAATGTAATCTAAAAAGATGGCCAAGTGAGAAGATTCGCCTCATTTGTAAAGTACTTTCTTGAGAAAACAAACATCCTCATTGCTGAACATTGTACTGTGTGAAATAAGCTCATTCGGATCTAGGAATCAGTTGCTTTCCTACAAAGAAAGTTGAGTGCAGCAAGTTCAAACTTTCCTTGTTAATGTAATATAAAAAGATGCACAACTTAGTAGATTGGCCTCATTTCTAAAATAGTTTGTTTAGAAAACAAACATCTTCATTACCGAACACTGTACTATGTGAAATAAGCTAGTTCCGTTCTAGGAATCACTTCCTTTCCTACGTAGAAGGTTGAGTGCAGCAAGTTCAAACTTTCATATTTTGTGTATTCTAACAAGATGTACAAGTTAGTGGATTCGCCTCATTTCTAAAGTAGTTTCTTTAGAAAAGAAACATCCTCAGTACAGAACACTTTACTGTGTGAAATAAGTGAATTCATTCTAGGAATCAGTTTAATTTCTACGAAGATGGTTGAGTGCAGCAAGTTCAAACTTTCCTTGTTAATGTAATCTAAAAAGATGGCCAAGTTAGTAGATTCGCCTCATTTGTAAAGTAGTTTGTTGAAAAAACAAACATCTTCATTGCCAAACATTGTTCTGTGTGAAATAAGCTCATTCAGTTGTAGGAATCAGTTGCTTTCCTATAAAGAAGGTTGAGTGCTGCAAGTTCAAACTTTCCTTATTAATGTAATCTGAAAAGATGCACAACTTAGTAGATTGGCCTCATTTCTAACGTAGTTTGTTTACAAAACAAACATCATCATTACCGAACACTATACTATGTGAAATGAGCTAGTTCGGTTCTAGGAATCACTTGCTTTCCTACGAAGAAGGTTGAGTGCAGCAAGTTCAAACTTTGCTAATTGGTGTAATCTAACAAGATGTCCAAGGTAGTGCATTCGGCTCATTTCTAAAGTAGTTTCTTTAGAAAAGAAACATCTTCAGTACTGAACACTGTACTGTGTGAAATAAGGTAAATCGGTTCTAGGAATCAGTTTAATTTCTACGAAGATGGTTGAGTGCAGCAAGTTCAAACTTTCCTTGTTAATGTAATCTAAAAAGATGCACAACTTAGTAGATTGGCCTCATTTCTAAAGTAGTTTGTTTAGAAAAAAAAAATCTTCATTACCGAACACTGTACTATGTGAAATAAGCTAGTTCCGTTCTAGGAATCACTTGCTTTCCTACAAAGAAGGTTGAGTGCAGCAAGTTCAAACTTTCCTAGTTTGTGTAATATAACAAGATGTACAAGTTAGTGGATTCGCCTCATTTGTAAAGTAGTTTCTTTAGAAAAGAAACATCTTCAGTACCGAACACTGTACTGTGTGAAATAAGTGAATTCGCTTCTAGGAATCAGTTTAAATTCTACGAAGAAGGTTGAGTGCAGCAAGTTCAAACTTTCCTCGTTTGTGTAATCTAACAAGATTTACAAGTTAGTGGATTCGCGTCATTTCTAAAGTGGTTTCCTTATAAAACAAACATCTTCAGTAGTGAACATTGTACTGTGTGAAATAAGATAATTCGGTTCTAGGAATCACTTTCCTTTCTACGAAGATGGTTGAGTGCAGCAAGTTCAAACTTTCCTTGTTAATGTAATCTAAAAAGATGGCCAAGTCGGCAGGGTCACCTCATTTGTAAAGTAGTTTGTTGAGAAAATTATCACCTTTATTTCCGAACATTGGACTGTGTGAAATAAGCTCATTCGGTTCTAGGAATCACTTGCTTTCCTACAAAGATGGTTGATTGCACCAAGTTCAAACTTACCTTGTTAATGTAATCGAAAAAGATGCACAACTTAGCAGATTGGCCTCATTTCTAAAGTAGTTCTTTAGAAAAGAAACATCTTCAGTACCGAACACTGTGCTGTGTGAAATAAGTGAATTCGCTTCCAGGAATCACTTTAATTTCTACAAAGATGGTTGAGTACAGCAATTTCAAACTTTCCTTGTTAATGTAATCTAAAAAGATGGCCAAGTTAGTAGATTCGGCTCATTTCTAAAGTAGTTTGTTGAGAAAATTAACAACTTTATTGCCGAACATTGTACTGTGTTATAAGCTCATTCGGTTCTAGGAATCACTTGCTTTCCTACAAAGAAGGTTGAGTGCAGCAAGTTCAAACTTTCCTTGTTAATGGAATCTAAAAAGATGTACAACTTAGTAGATTGGCCTCATTTCTAAAGTAGTTTCTTTATTAAAGAAACATCTTCAATACCGAACACTGTACTGTGTGAAATGAGTTAATTCGCTTCTAGGAATCAGTTTAATTTCTACGAAGATGGTTGAGTGCAGCAGGTATAAAGTTTCCTAGTTTGTGTAATCTCACAAGATGTACAAGTTACTGGATTCGTGTCATTTCTACATTAATTTCTTTAGAAAACAAACATCTTCAGTACTGAACACTGTACTGTGTGAAATAAGTTAATTCGGTTCTAGGAATCAGTTTCCTTTCTAAGAAGGTGGTTGAGTTTAGCAAGTTCAAACTTTCCTTGTTAATGTAATCTAAAAAGATGTCCAAGTTAGTAGATTCGCCTCATTTCTAAAGTAGTTTCTTTAGAAAACAAACCTAAATTCATTGCCGACTTTGTACTGTGTGAAATAAGCTAATTCGGTTCTAGGAATCAGTTTAATTTCTATGAAGATGGTTGAGTTTAGCAAGTTCAAACTTTCCTTGTTAATGTGATCTAAGAAGATGTCAAAGTTAGTAGATTTGCCTCAGTGGTAAAGTAGTTTGTTGAGAAAACAAACATCTTCATTGCCGAACATTGTACTGTGTGTAAAAAGCTAATTCGGTTCTAGAATTCAGTTGCTTTCCTACAAAGAAGGTTGAGTGCAGCTAGTTCAAACTTTCCTTGTTAATGTAATCTATAAAGATGCACAACGTAGTAGATTGGCCTCATTTCTAAAGTACTTTGTTTAGAAAAGAAACATCTTCAGTACCGAAACACTGTACTGTGTGAAATAAGTTAATTCGCTTCTCGGAATCAGTTTAATTTCTACGAAGAAGGTTGAGTGCAGCAAGTTCAAAATCTCTCCTAGTTTGTGTAATCTAAGAAGATGTACAAGTTAGTGCATTTGCCTCATTTCTAAAGTAGTTTCTTTAGATAAGAAACATTTTCAGTACCGAACACTGTACTGTGTGAAATAAGGTAATTTGGTTCTAGGATTCAGTTGAATTTCTACGAAGATGGTTGAGTGCAGGAAGTTCAAACTTTCCTTGTTAATGTAATCTAAAAAGATGCACAACTTAGTAGATTGGCCTCATTCCTAAAGTAGTGTCTTTAGAAAAGAAACATCTTCAGTACCGAACACTGTACAGTGTGAAATAAGTTAGTTCCCTTCTAGGAATCAGTTTAATTTCTACGAAGAAGGTTGAGTGCAGCAAGTTCAAACTTTCCTTGTTAATGTAATCTAAAAAGATGGTCAAGTTAGAAGATTGGCCTCATTTGTAAAGTACTTTGTTGAGAAAAGAAACATCTTCATTGCCGAACATTTTACTGTGTGAAATAAGCTCATTCGGTTCTAGGAAACAGTTGCTTTCCTACAAAGAAGGTTGAGTGCAGCAAGTTCAAACTTTCCTTGTTAATGTAATCTAAAAAGATGGCCAAGTTAGAAGATTCGCCTCATTTGTAAAGTACTTTGTTGATAAAAAAAACAACTTAATTGCCGAACACTGTACTGTGAGAAATAAGCTCTTTCGGTTCTAGGAATCAGTTGCTTTCCTACAAAGAAGGTTGAGTGCAGCAAGTTCAAACTTTCCTTGTTAATGTAATCTAAAAAGATGCACAACTTAGTAGATTGGCCTCATTTCTAAAGTACTTTGTTTAGAAAACAAACATCTTCATTACCGAACACTGTACTATGTGAAATAAGCTAGTTCCGTTCTAGGAATCACTTGCTTTCCTATGAAGAAGGTTGAGTCCAGCAAGTTCAACTTTCCTAGTTTGTGTAATCTAACAATATGTACAAGTTAGTGGATTCGCCTCCTTTCTAATGTAGTTTCTTTAGAAAAGAAACATCTTCAGTACCAAACACTGTACTGTGTGAAATAAGTGAATTTAGTTCTAGGAATCAGTTCAATTTCTATAAAGATGGTTGAGTGCAGGAAGTTCAAACTTTCCTAGTTAATGTAATATAAAAAGGTGGCCAAGTTAGTAGATTCGCCTCATTTGTAAAGTAGTTTGTTGAGAAAACAAACATCTTCATTGCCAAACATTGTACTGTGTGAAATAAGCTCATTCGGTTTTTATCTGTTGTTTTCCTATAAAGAAGGTTGAGTGCAGCAAGTTCAAACTTTCCTTGTTAATGTAATCTGAAAAGATGCACAACTTAGTAGATTGGCCTCATTTCTAAAGTAGTTTGTTTACAAAACAAACATCTTCATTACCGAACACTATACTATGTGAAATGAGCTAGATCCGTTCTTGGAATCACTTGCTTTCCTACGAAGAAGGTTGAGTGCAGCAAGTTCAAACTTTCCTAGTTTGTGTAATCTAACAAGATGTACAAGTTAGTGCATTCGCCTCATTTCTAAAGTAGTTTCTTTAGAAAAGAAACATCTTCAGTACTGAACACTGTACTGTGTGAAATAAGGTAAATCGGTTTTAGGAATCAGATTAATTTCTACGAAGATGGTTGAGTGCAGCAAGTTCCAACTTCCCTTGTTAATGTAATCTAAAAACATGCACAACTTAGTAGATTGGCCTCATTTCTAAAGTAGTTTGTTTGCAAAACAAACATCTTCATTACCGAACACTATACTATGTGAAATGAGCTAGTTCGGTTCTAGGAATCACTTGCTTTCCTACGAAGAAGGATGAGTGCAGCCAGTTCAAACTATCCTCGTTTGTGTAATCTAACAAGATGTACAAGTTAGTGGATTCGCGTCATTTCTAAAGTGGTTTCTTTAGAAAACAAAGATCTTCAGTCCTGAACACTGTACTGTGTGAAATAACTTAATTCGGTTCTAGGAATCAGTTTCCTTTCTATAAAGATGGTTGAGTGCAGCAAGTTCAAACTTTCCTTGTTAATGTAATCTAAAAAGATGTCCAAGTTAGCAGAGTCACCTCATTTGTAAAATAGTGTGTTGAGAAAACAAACATCTTCATTGCCGAACATTGTACTGTGTGAAATAAGCTCATTCGGTCCTGTGAATCACTTTCTTTCCTACAAAGAAGGTTGAGTTCAGCAAGTTCAAACTTACCTTTTTATTGTAATCTAAAAAGATGCAAAACTTAGTAGATTGGCCTCATTTCTAAAGTAGTTTCTTTAGAAAAGAAATATCATCAATACCGAACACTGTACTGTGTGAAATAAGTTAATTCCTTCTGGGAATCAGTTTAATTTCTACGAAGAAGGCTGAGTGCAACAAGTTCAAACTTTCCTCGTTAATGTAATCTAAAAAGATGGCCAAGTTAGTAGATTCGCCTCATTTGTAAAGTAGTTTGTTGAGGAAACGAACATCTTCATTGCCGAACATAGTACTGTGTGAAATAAGATCATTCGGTCCTAGGAATCAGTTGCTTTCCTACAAAGAAGGTTGAGTGCAGCCACTTCAAACTTTCCTTGTTAATGTAATCTGAAAAGATGCACAACTTAGTAGATTTGCCTCATTTCTAAAGTAGTTTGTTTAGAAAACAAACATCTTCATTACCGAACACTGTACTATGTGAAATAAGCTAGTTCCGTTCTAGGAATCACTTGCTTTCCTAATCTAAAGAAGGTTGAGTGCAGCAAGTTCAAACTTTCCTAGTTTGTGTAATCTAACAAGATGTACAAGTTAGTGCATTCGCCTCATTTGTAAAGTAGTTTGTTTAGAAAACAAACATCTTCATTGCCAAACATTGTACTGTGTGAAAAAGCTAATTTAGTTCTAGAAATTCATTTGCTTTCCTACAAAGAAGGTTGAGTGCAGCCAGTTCAAACTTTCCTTGTTAATATAATCTAAAAAGATGCACAACTTAGTAGATTGGCCTCATTTCTAAAGTAGTTTCTTTAGAAAAGAAACATCTTCAGTACCGAACACTGTACTGTTTGAAATAAGTTAATTCGCTTCTAGACATCAGTATAATTTCTACGAAGAAGGTTGAGTGCAGCAAGTTCAAACTTTCCTTGTTAATGTAATCTAAAAAGATGGCCAAGTTCGAAGATTTGCCTCAGTTTTAACGTACTTTGTTGAGAATACACACATTTTCATTGCCGAACATTGTACTGTGTGAAATAAGCTCATTCGGTTCTAGGAATCAGTTGCTTTCCTACAAAGAAGGTTAAGTGCAGCAAGTTCAAACTTTCCTTGTTAATGTAATCTGAAAAGATGCATAACATACTAGATTGGCCTCATTTCTAACGTAGTTTCTTTAGAAAACAAACATCTTCAGTACCAAACACTGTACTGTGTGAAATAAGTTAATTCACTTCAAGGAATCAGTTTAATTTCTACGAAGATGGTTGAGTTTAGCAAGGTCATACTTTTCTTGTTAATGTGCTCTAAAAAGATGTCCAAGTTAGTAGATTTGCCTCATTGGTAAAGTAGTTTGTTGAGAAAACAAACATCTTCATTGCCGAACATTTTACTGTGTGAAAAAAGCTAATTTAGTTCTAGAATTCAGTTGCTTTCCTACAAAGAAGGTTGAGTGCAGCCAGTTCAAACTTTCCTTGTTAATGTAATCTAAAAAGATGCACAACTTAGTAGATTGGCCTCATTTCTAAAGTACTTTTTTTAGAAAAAAATCATCTTCATTACCGAACACTTGTACTGTGTGAAATAAGTTAATTCCGTTCTAGGAATCAGTTTAATTTCTACGAAGAAGGTTGAGTGCAGCAAGTTCAAACTTTCCTTGTTAATGTAATCTAAAAAGATGTACAAGTTAGAAGATTCGCCTCATTTCTAAAGTAGTTTCTTGAGAAAACAAACATCTTCAGTACCGAACATTGTACTGTGTGAAATAAGCTAATTCACTTCTAGGAATCAGTTTAATTTCTACAAAGAAGGTTGAGTGCAGCAAGTTCAAACTTTCCTTGTTAATGTAATCTAAAAAAGATGCACAACTTAGTAGATTGGCCTCATTTCTAAAGTACTTTGTTGAGAAACAAACATCTTCATTACCAACACTGTACTATGTGAAATATGCTCATTCGGTTCTAGGAATCAGTTGCTTTCCTACAAAGAAGGTTGAGTGCAGCAAGTTCAAACTTTCCTTGTTAATGTAATCTAAAAGATGCACAACTTAGTAGATTGGCCTCATTTCTAAAGTAGTTTCTTTAGAAAACAAACATCTTCAGTACCGAACACTGTACTGTGTGAAATAAGTTAATTCACTTCTAGGAATCAGTTTAATTTCTACCAAGAAGGTTGAGTGCAGCAAGTTCAAACTTTCCTTGTTAATGTAATCTAAAAAGATGGCCAAGTTAGAAGAGTCACCTCATTTGTAAAATAGTTTGTTGAGAAAACAAACATCTTTATTGCTGAACATTGTACTGTGTGAAATAAGCTCATGCGGTTTTAGGAATCACTTGCTTTCCTACAAAGGAGGTTGAGTGCAGCAAGTTCAAACTTCCCTTGTTAATGAAATCTAAAAAAATGCACAATGTAGTAGATTGGCCTCATTTCTAAAGTAGTTTGTTTACAAAACAAACATCTTCATTACCGAACACTATACTATGTGAAATGAGCTACTTCGGTTCTAGGAATCACTTGCTTTCCTACGAAGAAGCTTGAGTGCAGCAAGTTCAAACTTTCCTCGTTTGTGTAATCTAACAAGATTTACAAGTTAGTGGATTCACGTCGTTTCTAAAGTGGTTTCCTTATAAAACAAACATCTTCAGTTGTGAACACTGTACTGTCTGAAATAAGTTAATTCTGTTCTATGAATCAGTTTACTTTCTACGAAGATGGTTGAGTGCAGCAAGTTCAAACTTTCCTTGTTAATGTAATCTAAAAAGATGGCCAAGTTACCAGAGTCACCTCATTTGTAAAGTAGTGTGTTGAGAAAATTAACATCTTTATTGCCAAACATTGTACTGTTTGAAATAAGCTCATTCGGTTCTAGGAATCACTTGCTTTCCTACAAAGAAGGTTGAGTGCAGCAAGTTCAAACTTTCCTTTTTAATGTAATCTTAAAAGATGCACAACTTAGTAGATTGGCCTCATTTCAAAAGTAGTTTCTTTAGAAAAGAAACATCTTCAGTACAGAACACTGTACTGTGTGAAATAAGTTAATTCGCTTCTTGGAATCAGTTTAATTTCTACGAAGAAGGTTGAGTGCAGCAAGTTCAAACTTTCCTTGTTAATGTAATCTAAAAGATGGCCAAGTTAGAAGATTCGCCTCATTTGTAAAGTACTTTGTTGAGAAAACAAACATCTTCATTGCCGAACATTGTACTGTGTGAAATAAGCTCATTCGGTTCTAGGAATCAGTTGCTTTCCTACAAAGAAGGTTGAGTGCAGCAAGTTCAAACTTTCCTTGTTAATGTAATCTGAAAAGTTGCACAACTTAGTAGATTGGCCTCATTTCTAAAGTAGTGTGTTTACAAAACAAACATCTCCATTACCGAACACTATACTATGTGAAATGATCTACTTCGGTTCTAGGAATCAGTTGCTTTCCTAGGAAGAAGGTTGAGTGCAGCAAGTTCAAACTTTCCTCGTTTGTGTAATCTAACAAGATTTACAAGTTAGTGGATTTGCGTCGTTTCTAAAGTGGTTTCTTTATAAAACAAACATCTTCAGTACTGAACACTGTACTGTGTGAAATAAGTTAATTAAGCTTCCAGGAATCAGTTTAATTTCTACG
The DNA here is from genome assembly GCA_036365145.1 of Orientallactaga sibirica. Taxonomy (NCBI): domain Eukaryota; kingdom Metazoa; phylum Chordata; class Mammalia; order Rodentia; family Dipodidae; genus Orientallactaga; species Orientallactaga sibirica. The sequence goes on along the minus strand of JAEOAD010001751.1, from coordinate 39,593 downwards.
AAGAAGGTTGAGTGCAGCAACTTCAAACTTTCCTTGTTAATGTAATCTAAAAGATGGCCAAATTAGAAGATTCGCCTCATTTGTAAAGTACTTTGTTGAGATAACAACCATATTCATTGCCGAACATTGTACTGTGAGTAAAAAGCTAATGCGGTTCTAGAATTCAGTTGCTTTCCTGCAAAGAAGGTTGAGTGCAGAAAATTCAAACTTTCCTTGTTAATGTAATCTACAAAGATGTCCAAGTTAGTAGATTTGCCTCATTGGTAAAGTAGTTTGTTGAGAAAACAAACGTCTTCATTGCCGAACATTGTACTGTGTGTAAAAAGCTAATGCGGTTCTAGAATTCAGTTGCTTTCCAACAAAGAAGGTTGAGTGCAGCCAGTTCAAACTTACCTTGTTAATGTAATCTAACAAGAAGCACAACGTAGTATATTGGCCTCATTTCTAAAGTAGTTTCTTTAGAAAAGAAACATCTTCAGTACCGAACACTGTACTGTGTGAAATAAGGTAATTCGGTTCTAGGATTCAGTTTAATTTCTACGAAGATGGTTGAGTGCAGCAAGTTCAAGCTTTCCTTGTTAATGTAATCTAAAAAGATGCACAACTTAGTAGATTGGCATCATTTCTAAAGTAGTTTGTTTACAAAACAAACATCTTCATTACCGAACACTATACTAAGTGAAATGAGCTAATTTGGTTTTAGGAATCACTTGCTTTCCTATGAAGAAGGTTGAGTGCAGCAAGTTCAAACTTTCCTCGTTTGTGTAATTTAACAAGATGTACAAGTTAGTGGATTCGCATTGTTTCTATAGTGGTTTCTTTAGAAAACAAATATCTTCAGTACTGAACACTGTACTGTGTGAAATAAGTTAATTCGGATCTAGGAATCAGTTTCCTTTCTCCGAAGATGGTTGAGTGCAGCAAGTTCAAACTTTCCTTGTTAATGTAATCTAAAAAGATGGCCAAGTTAGCAGAGTCACCTCATTGGTAAAATAGTTTGTTGAGAAAATTAACGTCTTTATTGCCAAACATTGTACTGTGTGAAATAAGCTCTTTCGGTTCTAGGTATCACTTGCTTTCCTACAAAGAAGGTTGAGTGCAGCAAGTTCAAACTTTCCTTGTTAATGGAATCTAAAAAGATGCACAACTTAGTAGATTGGCCTCATTTCTAAAGTACTTTCTTTAGAAAAGAAACATCATCAGTACCGAACACTGTGCTGTGTGAAATGAGTTAATTCGCTTCTAGGAAACAGTTTAATTTCTACGAAGATGGTTGAGTGCAGCAAGTTCAAACGTTCCTAGTTTGTGTAATCTAACAAGATGTACAAGTTACAGGATTCTCATCATTTCTAAATTAGTTTCTTTAGAAAACAAACATCTTCAGTACCGAACAGTGTACTGTGTGAAATAAGTTAATTCAGTTCTAGGAATCAGTTTCCTTTCTTCGAAGATGGTTGAGTTTAGCAAGTTGAAAGTTTCCTTGTTAATGTAATCTAAAAAGATGTCCAAGTTAGTAGATTCGCCTCATTTCTAAAGTAGTTTCTTTAGAAAACAAACCTAAATTTCCAAACTTTGTACTGTTTGAAATGAGCTAATTCGGTTCAAGGAAACAGTTTACTTTCTCTGAAGATGGTTGAGTTTAGCAAGTTCAAACTTTCCTTGTTAATGTGCTCTAAAAGATGTCCAAGTTAGTAGATTTGCCTCATTGTTAAAGTAGTTTGTTGAGAAAACAAACATCTTCATTGCCGAACATTGTACTGTGTGTAAAAAGCTAATTCGGTTATAGAATTCAGTTGCTTTCCTACAAAGAAGGTTGATTGCAGCCAGTTCAAACTTTCCTTGTTAATGTAATCTAAAAAGATGCACAATGTAGTAGATTGGCCTCATTTCTAAAGTAGTTTCTTTAGAAAAGAAACATCTTCAGTACCGAACACTGCACTGTGTGAAATCAGTTAATTCCCTTCGAGGAATCAGTTTAATTTCTAAGAAGAAGGCTGAGTGCAGCAAGTTAAACCATTCCTTGTTAATATAATCTAAAAAGATGGCCAAGTTAGAAGATTCGCCTCATTTGTAAAGTACTTTGTTGAGAAAACAAACATCTTCATTGCCGAACATTGTACTGTGTGAAATAAGCTCATTCGGTTCTAGGAATCAGTTGTTTTCCTACAAAGAAGGTTGAGTGCAGCAAGTTCAAACTTTCCTTTTTAATGTAATCTCAAAAGATGGCCAAGTTAGAAGATTCGCCTCATTTGTAAAGTCCTTTTTTGAGGAAACAAACATCTTCATTGCCGAACATTGTACTGAGTGAAATAAGCTCATTCGGTTCTAGGAATCAGTTGTTTTCCTACAAAGAAAGTTGAGTGCAGCAAGTTCAAAGTTTCCTTGTTAATGTAATCTGAAAAGTTGCACAACTTAGTAGATTGGCCTCATTTCTAAAATAGTTTGTTTAGAAAACAAACATCTTCATTACTGAACACTATAGTATGTGCAATGAGCTAGTTTGGTTCTAGGAATCACTTGCTTTCCTTCGAAGAAGGTTGAGTGCAGCAAGTTCAAACTTTCCTCGTTTGTGTAATCTAACAAGATTTACAAGTTAGTGGATTCGTGTCGTTTCTTAAGTGGTTTCCTTATAAAACAAACATCTTCAGTAGTGAACACTGTGCTGTGTGAAATAAGTTAATTCGGTTCTGGGAATCAGGTTCCTTTCTACGAAGATGGTTGAGTGCAGCAAGTTCAAACTTTCCTTGTTAATGTAATCTAAAAAGATGGCCAAGTTAGAAGATTCGCCTCATTTGTAAAGTACTTTGTTGAGAAAACAAACATCTTCATTGCCGAACATTGTACTGTGTGAAATACGCTCATTCGGTTCTAGGAATCACTTGCTTTCCTACAAAGAAGGTTGAGTGCAGCAAATTCAAACTTACCTTGTTAATGTAATGTAAAAAGATGCACAATTTAGTAGATTGGCCTCATTTCTAAAGTAGTTTTTTTAGAGAAGAAACATCTTCTTTACCGAACACTGTACTATGTGAAATAATTGAATTCGCTTCTAGGAATCAGTTTCATTTCTACGAAGATGGTTGAGTGCAGAAAGTTCAAACTTTCCTTGTTAATGTAATCTAAAAAGATGGCCAAGTTAGTAGATTGCAGGGAGCTAGAGCAAACGCCATTACAAGATGGCGCTGGCTTCCTGTCAGTGTTGAGGTAAACAACTCCATATTAGGCAGCTTCTTGGCGCTAACCTTACTCAAGGTATGCGCAGGCGTGTGACGCAACCTGTCCCGAGCCTATCCCGTGGTATCTGCTTGTGGCAAGTTTCTTTCAACCAATCAGTAAACGCCTCGTAGCAGTACGCCCTATAAAAGCAGCTGCAGATTTGCAATCCTCGCCCCTCTTCTTCAGCTTTCCTGTTAACCAAGAGGCTCTCCAATAAAGTGTGATCAAGAAGAATCCTCGTCTTGTGGTCGTTCCTTTTCCTGCAGGTCGGGAGGTTCGCCGCAAAGTGGTGCCGAAGCCTGGGACGCCGGGTGCCTTGCGGTCGCCAGGCAGGGGCCGAAGAGGATCCAGAACTTGACACACGGAGAGGAAGACGTCGGTAAGTCATCCCCAGGTATGCTGTTTTTTGACTTAGAGATTTTTTTGGTCCTTGCTGTTGCCTTTCCCCTGTGGGTACTGCTTTTCATCGTGTACTCCTGTTTGAGTAAGGGCAGTCACAAGGACATCATCAGAGAGGGACGGAGGGCGCTAGCCAGACACCAGGATAGCCTTTCTGAGTCAGACACAAATGGGGAAATACAAGCTAGGCCTAGGAAAAAAGGGGAAATAAAAAAAGGAGAACAAAAACAAGAAAAAGATAAAAGTTTACAAGAAGAGCTCAAAGAAATAGGTGAAACTTACTCTTGCCCGCCCTTTGAGGGGGACAGAGGAGCCTCTGTTAGGAAGTATCCTATTCTAGAGGAGTTTGCACATTTAAATGTGCTGGAGGCAGATGATGAGACTAGCTCAGATTCTGAAAAGGAGGAAGAAGATAAACTAACTGAAGAGGAAGAGGAGGGACTGGAGGAGGCTGCTGCCCATTATGATAGGGAGCGATGTAGGCCTCTGCCCAGGCGCCCTCTATTGATGGGGAGGTCAGAAGATAGGGGGTATGGCCCTGTACAGAAGGTGGAGCCTTCGGCACCACCACCCTATATCCCCCCAGAGGACAGGTGCTGCTTCATTAGGGCAAAAACCTGGTCACGGCTGGCCTCCGCCTTCCCAGTCTTTGAAGACCCGGCAACCAATCAAAGAAGGCATGAACCGGTCTCCTATAAACAACTGAAGGATTTGGTTCAGACAGTGAAAGATTTTGGACCAGGCGCAGATTACTCAATTGCGCTGTTGCGCAGGATTATTGCAGTTCCCTTAACTCCTACAGATTGGATGGAGTTAGCAAAGGCTTGCCTTTCAAAAGGCCAGTATCTTGAGTTCAAATCCTTGGCTACGGATAACGCTCAGACACAGGCTAGACAGAACCTTCAAGATGGCCATCCTCACTGGACAGTTGATATGCTCTTGGGGCTTGGTCCCTATACAGCTGACCAGGTAAATTTGCCACTAGAAGTGTATCAACAGGTCAATGATGTTCACTACCGAGCCTGGAGAGCCATTCCCAATAAAGGGGAAGTGGCTGGTAACTTAACAAAAATTATTCAAGGCTCAACAGAACCTTTTGCAGACTTTGCTGCCAGAATGATGGATGCTGCAGAGAGAACCATAGGTACAGCAGATCATACTATGCCCTTTGTGCTTCAACTAATATATGAACAGAGTACAAAGGAATGTCAGAGAGCAATAAATCCTGTCCAGAAAAAGGGATAGATGCCTGGATTAAGGCGTGTCGTGAAATTGGCGGACCCTTGTCCAATGCGGGCCTGGCAGCAGCAGTTCTTGCTGCCACAAAGTCTCATCAGGCTCAAGGCTCGAAGGGATGTTTTAAGTGTGGACAGCCTTGGCATTTTAAACGCCAGTGCCCTCAACCGGGGGCCATGGGCCCCAGGGGAGGGCCAAAAGCAGCACCCTCCGGGTACCTGTCCGAGATGTAAAAAGGGTAAGCATTGGGCCAATGAATGCAGGTCAGTGAGAGATATCAATGGGATGCCCATACCACCTCTTCAACAAAGGCAGGAATCAAAAAACGGGATGAGGGGCCCCCGTCCCCAGGGCCCACAAATATATGGGGCATTCCAGGCGCCAGCCCCAATAATGGGCCCGCCACCGTCCTCTCACTCCGAAGAGCCACTTCAGGTTCCGCAGGGCTGGACCTCCGTGCCACCGCCGGACTGGTCCTAACCCCTGACATGGGTGTACAAGCCCTGGAAACGGATGTCTGTGGGCCCCTGAGAGGAGACACCGTGGGCCTTCTCTTGCGCTCATCGTCAACTTTGAAGGGATTGATTGTTTTTCCTGGAGTCATTGATCCTGATTACAAGGGTATCATTAAGGTCCTGTGTCACTCCCCTTATGGGGTTGTGTCTATTGCCCCGGGGGATCGTATTGCCCAGCTATTGATTCTACCTTCCAGCCATTCTTCCTTCCCTGCAGAAAATAAAGAAAGGGGAAGTGAAGTTTTTGGGTCCACTGGTGTGGACCTAGCATGTCTGTCCTTAGAGTTAGATCAAAGACCACTTTTGCAGTTAACCATAGAGGGAAAATATTTTCAGGTTTGGTTGATACTGGGGCAGATAGAAGTATTATTCAGATGAACTCTTGGCCAAAATCTTGGCCTCTTCAGAAGTCTTCTCAGACTCTGCAGGACCTAGGGTATGCTGAGACACCACAGATGAGTGCAAAAGAATTAACTTGGTATACTGAGGAGGGACAAAAGGAAAAATACAGCCTTTTGTGCTGGCTGTCCCAATTAATTTATGGGGCAGGGCTGTTCAGTCCCAGATGCGCCTCCGTCTGACCAATGACTATTCGGAGGCTAGTAAAAATATGATGAAAATGCAAGGTTTTGTCCCAAACCAGGGACTGGGTAAATGCCTCCAGGGGCGCCCAGAACCAATTATTCCAAAAGAAAAGTTGGATCGTCAGGGGCTGGGTTTGTCCTAGGGGCTGTTGAAAATACCGCTTCCAGAAGAATACAGGTACCCATACCCTGGTTGACTCAGAAAGCTATATGGGTTCCTCAATGGCCCCTATCACAGGAAAAGCTGGAAGCAGCTCAGAAGTTAGTTCAGGAACAGTTAGATCTTGGTCATCTGGAGCCTTCTGTCTCCCCATGGAACACCCCAATATTTGTGATTAAGAAGCAGTCAGGCAAGTGGAGATTGCTTCATTACCTAAGGGCGGTCAATGATCAAATGCAGGTCTTGGGGCCAGTTCAGAGAGGCCTGCCAGCGCTCTCTGCTTTGCCTAAGGGCTGGCCAGTGATGGTCTTAGATATTAAGGACTGTTTCTTTTCTATACCTCTTTGCTCCCAGGATAGGGAACGCTTTGCTTTTACCCTCCCCTCAACCAATCATGAGAGACCGGATGCCCGCTTCCAATGGCGTGTGTTGCCCCAGGGAATGGCTAATAGTCCCACTATATGTCAGCTATTTGTGGACTCTGCTCTGATCTCTGTACGACAAGAGTTTCCTTCTCTCCGCATGATTCATTATATGGATGATATTTTACTGACTGCCCCTACGTTGCCTGTTCTGCATGCTTCTTTTGAGAAGGTTATTAAGGCATTAGAGGATAGTGGGTTGACAATAGCCCCAGAAAAGATTCAACAGACGGACTCAGTTACATTTTTGGGATCTGTCATCAGTCCACTTTCAGTCAGGCATAAAAGATGTGCATCTGTACCTCGCATTTACATACTCTGAATGATTTCCAAAAATTACTGGGAGATATTAATTGGTTACGAGGATTTCTTCATGTGCCTCGAGCAGATTTGTTGCCACTCTTTTCTATACTTGAAGGCAACCCTGATGTCACATCCCCCCGCGAGCTCACACAGCCTGCCCGTGAGGCTCTTAATAAGATTGAAGAGGCACTTATGAGGCTGCAACTTGATCGATTTGAACCTTCAAAGCCACTTCTCCTGTGCATTCTTAAGACTAAGGATGTTCCCACGGGAGTACTTTGGCAGGAAGGGCCCCTGCTGTGGCTTCATGGGCATTCCTTGGGAGCCCGTACCCTTCAATATTTCCCGCAGTTGGTGGCCCAACAGGCCTGCCTGGGACTTAAATATTGCTTGATGCACTTTGCGAGGCTCCCTGACAAACTTATTATCCCCTATACTAAAGAGCAAGTAGAGGTTTTATCTGGCACTGTGGATGATTGGGGCATCCTTATGTGTGCTTTTCCGAATGTCATAGACAATCATTATCCAAAGAGCCCTATTCTATCCTTTGTTGAACACAATTTAGTCTATTTCCCGAGAGTTACTGTTCAGGATCCTATTGCATCAGCCCCGGCCATCTTTACTGATGGGTCAAAATCTGGCCACGGAGCGTATTTGGTGCAGGGGTCAGAACTGGTGGTGAGAATGTTTAGACCTGAGCCCCCTCAAATTGTGGAATGTATGATTGTTTTGGAGGTTTTTCAGACCTTCTCCAATTCTTTCAACTTGTTTACAGATTCCCAATATGTGGCCAATGCCGTCGCTGGCTTAGAAATTGCTGCCTCTATCCAATCTGCTAGTATAATTTCCAATGTTCTTTTGCAACTCCAGTATTTGATTTTACAGCGAACGTGCCCTTTCTATGTCACTCATATTCGTGCACATTCTTTGTTGCCTGGCCCTTTGTCACAAGCTAATGATATGGTTGACAAGGCCACTAGGTTGGCCATGCTTTCCCTAGATAATTCCAAGGCCTTAGCCACTGAATTTCACAGATTATATCATGTACCTGCAAATACCTTGAGGAAAAGATTCTCTATCTCAAGAAATGAAGCGCGAGACATTGTAAAATCTTGTCAGTCTTGTGTCACTTTTCTGCCCTCCCCTCATGTGGGTGTTAATCCCCGAGGCCTCCGTCCTGGTGATCTTTGGCAAATGGATGTGACTCATCTCCCTGAGTTTGGAAGATTGAAATATTTACATGTCTCAGTGGACACTTGTTCAGGAATCATCTTCGCCTCGCCATTGGCCTCTCATGTAAAAACCCACTGCCTGGAGGCCTGGGCAGCATGGGGAAAGCCGCACTGTTTAAAAACTGATAATGGCCCGGCATATACATCTACTGGTTTTCGGGCCTTTTGTGCGCAGATGCAAGTTGCCCACACCACTGGCCTTCCTTATAATCCACAAGGCCAAGGCATTGTGGAGAGAGCCAATAAGAGTATCAAAGCCATTTTATTTAAACAAAAGAGGGGATAGCAGAAGATGCAACCCCTAAGGAGAGGGTTTCTTAGCCCTCTTCACCCTTAATTTTTTAATTTTGGACAATAATGATAAGTCTGCAGCTGACAGGCACAGTCAAGATGTGGCCCAGTCACCCAGAGAAGTGGTGATGTGGAAAGATGTCCTAGATGATAAATGGAAAGGACCGGATCTTGTTATAATAAGATCCAGGGGAGCTGTTTTTCCACAGGACCAGGAATCGCCCCACTGGGTTCCAAGCCGGCTGGTGAGAACAGTCCACCCTTCCTCAGGAGAAAACCTGGAGATTCAGAATGATTCGTGGAAACGGGATGTGGAGGAGCCTGGGGATGATGGCTCTCCAGATCCTGGCACTCAGTAGAGGAGAGCAACGCTGGGGAATTTTGTCTGCCTTCCCAAAACCTCTGCCTGTCCGCCATGATGCACCGGTTTTCCCTCGTTTCTTTACAACACAAAAGGATTTGGGCCTCCCCACCCTTCTGAAGGATGACACCGCTCATCCTTTGGGAGAGAACCGGACCTTTAAGGAAGAGGGCGCTCTCTGTTTCACGCTTGGTCCAGCCCGTGACTCCTGTATGTTGCTGACTTCGAGCAGCCAATTTGTCTCATAAATTGTCTTTGTATCTTTCGGGGAATTGGTCCGAGGAGTTTGATGTGAACCTAGATGAGTTAAGAAGAGCTATTGTTGCCATCAATTCCACTCGGGTGGACCTTAGTTTGGCAAAAGGTTTCACCTCCTGGTTTTCATCAGCCTTTTCTTTCTTCAAAGAGTGGGTAGGGGTAGGACTGTTTGCAGTCTGCTGTTTTGGAGGATGTCTGTTCTGCCTATGGTTGGTTTGCAAAATGCGAGCCAAAGCTAGGAGGGACAAGGTGATTATCTCTCAGGCACTAGCTGCAGTGGAGTGTGGATCCTCCCCCAAATTTGGCTGTCAGCCCTAAAAGGCAATTAGTTCCCCTGCCCTTTGCACCCTCAGGGTCTAGAGTACCCATTGCACGAGGATGGGCAGGAATTGGTAGCCCCTGTTTGACCGACGCCCTTGCACTCTCAAGGGATCCTTCCCATTGCACTGAGAAAGGGGAGGTCGAATTGCCTCCCTTGATCGGTCAACACATCATGAGGTGGGGACCTGATCGGGAGGGCGGTTACTCTGGAGCTTGGCCTGTCTATAATAAAGAAGGGGGAACTGCAGGGAGCTAGAGCAAACGCCAAGATGGCGCTGGCTTCCTGTTGGTGTTGAGGTAAACAACTCCATATTAGGCAGCGTCTTGGCGCTAACCTTACTCAAGGTATGCGCACGCGCGTGATGCAACCTGTCCCGAGCCTATCCCGTGGTATCTGATTGTGGCAAGTTTCTTGCAACCAATCAGTAAGCGCCTCGTAGCAGTACTCCCTATAAAAGCAGCTGCAGATTTGTAGCACTCGCCCCTCGCCATCAGCTTTCCTGTTAACCAAGAGGCTCTCCAATAAAGTGTGATCAAGAAGAATCCTCGTCTTGTGGCCGTTCCTTTCCTGCAGGTCGGAGGTTCGCCGCAGTAGATTCTCCTTATTTGTAAAGTAGTTTGTTGAGAAAACAAACATCGTCATTGCCGAACATTGTACTGTGTGAAATAAGCTCATTCGGTTCTAGGAATCAGTTGCTTTCCTACAAAGAAGGTTGAGTGCAGCAAGTTCAAAGTTTCCTTGTAAATGTAATCTGAAAAGATGCACAACTTAGTAGATTGGCCTCATTTCTAAAGTAGTTTGTTTACAAAACAAACATCGTCATTAAAGAACACTGTACTATGTGAAATGAGCTAGTTCGAATCTAGGAATCACTTGCTTTCCTACGAAGAAGGTTGAGTGCAGCAAGTTCAAACTTTCCTAGTTTCTGTAATCTAACAAGATGTACAAGTTAGTGGATTCGACTCATTTCTAAAGTACTTTCTTTAGAAAAGAAACATCTTCAGTACCGAACACTGTACTGTGTGAAATAAGTGAATTCGCTTCTAGGAATCAGTTTAATTTCTACGAAGATGGTTGAGTGCAGCAATTTCAAACTTTCCTTGTTAATGTAATCTAAAAAGATGGCGAAGTGACTAGATTCGCCTCATTTGTAAAGTAGTTTGTTGAGAAAATTAACATCTTTATTGCCGAACATTGTACTGTGTGAAATAAGCTCATTGGGTTCTAAGAATCACTTGCTTTCCTACAAAGAAGGTTGAGTGCAGCAAGTTCAAACTTTCCTTGTTAATGGAATCTAAAAAGATGCACAACTTAGTAGATTGGCCTCATTTCTAAAGTAGTTTCTTGAGAAAAGAGACATCTTCAGTACCGAACACTGTACTGTGTGAAATGAGTTAATTCGCTTCTAGGAATCAGTTTAATTTCTACGAAGATGGTTGAGTGCAGCAAGTTCAAACTTTCCTAGTTTGTGTAATCTAACAAGATGTACAAGTTACTGGATTCGCGTCATTTCTAAATTAGTTTCTATAGAAAACAAACGTCTTCAGTACCGAAAACTGTACTGTGTGAAATAAGTTAATTTGGTTCTAGGAATCAGTTTCCTTTCTACGTAGATGGCTGAGTTTAGCAAGTTCAAACTTTCCTTGTTAATGTAATGTAAAAAGATGTCCAACTTAGTAGATTCGCCTCATTTCTAAAGTAGTTTCTTTAGAAAACAAACCTAAATGGCCAAACTTTGTACTGTGTGAAATGAGCTAATTCGGTTCTAGGAATCAGTTTACTTTCTACGAAGATGGTTGAGTTTAGCAAGTTCAAACTTTCCTTGTTAATGTGCTCTAAAAAGATGTCCAAGTTAGTAGATTGGCCTCATTGGTAAAGTACTTTGTTGAGAAAACAAACATCTTCATTGCCGAACATTGTACTGTGTGTGAAAAGCTAATTCAGTTCTAGAATTCAGTTGCTTTCCTACAAAGAAGGTTGAGTGCAGCCAGTTCAAACTTTCCTTGTTAATGTAATCTAAAAAGATGCACAACGTAGTAGTTTGGCCTCTTTTCTAAAGTACTTTCTTTAGAAAAGAAACATCTTCAGTACCAAACACTGTACTGTGCGAAATAAGTTAATTCGCATCTAGGAATCAGTTTAATTTCTACGAAGGAGGTTGAGTACAGCAAGTTCAAACTTTCGTAGTTTGTGTAATCTAACAAGATGTACAAGTTAGTGCATTCGCCTCATTTCTACAGTAGTTTCTTTAGAAAAGAAACATCTTCTGTACCGAACACTGTACTGTGTGAAATAAGATAATTCGGTTCTAGGAATCAGTTAAATTTCTACGTAGATGGCTGAGTGCAGCAAGTTCAAGCTTTCCTTGTTAATGTAATCTAAAAAGATGCAAAACTTAGTGGATTGGCCTCATTTCTAAAGTAGTTTGTTTACAAAACAAACATCTTCATTACTGAACACTATACTATGTGAAATGAGCTAATTTGGTTCTAAGAATCACTTGCATTCCTATGAAGAAGGTTGAGTGCAGCAAGTTCAAACTTTCCTCGTTTGTGTAATCTAACAAGATGTACAAGTTAGTGCATTCACGTTGTTTCTAAATTGGTTTCTTTAGAAAACAAACATCTTCAGTACTGAACACTGTACTGTGTGAAATAAGTTAATTCGGATCTAGGAATCAGTTTCCTTTCTACGAAGATGGTTGAGTGCAGCACGTTCAAACTTTCCTTGTTAATGTAATCTAAGAAGATGGCCAAGTTAGCAGAGTCACCTCATTTGTAAAATAGTTTGTTGAGAAAATTAACATCTTTATTGCCGAACATTGTACTGTGTGAAATAAGCTCATTCGGTCCTAGGAATCACTTGCTTTCCTACAAAGAAGGTTGAGTGCAGCAAGTTCAAACTTTCCTTGTTAATGGAATCTAAAAAGATGCACAACTTAGTAGATTGGCCTCATTTCTAAAGTTGTTTCTTTAGAAAAGAAACATCTTCAGTACCGAACACTGTACTGTGTGAAATGAGTTAATTCGCTTCTACGAATCAGTTTAATTTCTACGAAGATGGTTGAGTGCAGCAAGTTCAAACTTTCCTAGTTTGTCTAATCTAACAAGATGTACAAGTTACTGGATTCTCGTCATTTCTAAATTAGTTTCTTTAGAAAACAAACATCTTCAGTACCAAACAGTGTACTGTATAAAATAAGGTAATTCGGATCTAGGAATCAGTTTCCTTTCTGCGAAGATGGTTGAGTTTAGCAAGTTCAAACTTTCCTTGTTAATGTAATCTAAAAAGATGTCCAAGTTAGTAGATTCGCCTCATTTCTAAAGTAGTTTCTTTAGAAAAGAAACCTAAATTTCCAAACTTGTACTGTGTGAAATGAGCTAATTCGGTTCTAGGAATCAGTTTACTTTCTACGAAGATGGTTGAGTTTAGCAAGTTCAAACTTTCCTTGTCAATGTGCTCTAAAAAGATGTCAAAGTTAGTAGATTTGCCTCATTGGTAAAGTAGTTTGTTGAGAAAACAAACGTCTTCATTGACGAACATTGTACTGTGTGTAAAAAAGCTAATTCGGTTCTAGAATTCAGTTGCTTTCTACAAAGAAGGTTGAGTGCAGCCAGTTCAAACTTTCCTTGTTAATGTAATCTAAAAAGATGCACAACGTAGTAGATTGGCCTCATTTCTAAAGTAGTTTCTTTAGAAAATAAACATCTTCAGTACCGAACACTGTACTGTGTGAAATAAGTTAATTCGCTTCTAGGAATCAGTTTAATTTCTACTAAAAGAAGGTTGAGTGCAGCAAGTTCAAACATTCCTAGTTTGTGTAATCTAAGAAGATGTACAAGTTAGTGCATTGGCCTCATTTCTAAAGTAGTTTCTTTAGAAAAGAAACATCTTCAGTTCCGAACACTGTACTGTGTGAAATAAGGTAATTCGGTTCTAGGAATCAGTTTAATTTCTACGAAGAAAGTTGAGTGCAGCAAGTTCAAACTCTGCTAATTTGTGTAATCTAACAAGATGTACAAGTTAGTGCATTCGCCTCATTTCTAAAGTAGTTTCTTTAGAAAAGAAACATCTTCAGTACCGAACACTGTACTGTGTGAAATAAGGTAATTCGGTTCTAGGAATCAGTTTAATTTCTACGTAGATGGTTGAGTGCAGCAAGTTCAAACTTTCCTTGTTAATGTAATCTAAAAAGATGCACAACTTAGTAGATTGGCCTCATTTCTAAAGTAGTTTGTTTACACAACAAACATCTTCATTACCGAACACTATACTATGTGAAATGAGCTAGTTCGGTTCTAGGAATCACTTGCTTTCCTCCGAAGAAAGTTGAGTGCAGCAAGTTCAAACTTTCCTTGTTAATGTAATCTGAAAAGATGCACAACTTAGTAGATTGGCCTCATTTCTAAAGTAGTTTCTTTAGAAAAGAAACATCTTCAGTACTGAACACTGTACTGTGTGAAATAAATTAATTCGCTTCTAGGAATCAGTTTAATTTCTATGAAGAAGGTTGAGTGCAGCAAGTACATATTTTCCTAGTTTGCATAATGTAACAAGATGTATAAGTTAGTGGATTCCCCTCATTTCTAACGTAGTTCCTTTAGAAAAGAAACACCTTCAGTACCAAACACTATACTGTGTGAAATAAGTTAATTCGCTTCTAGCAATCAGTTTCATATCTACGAAGAAGGTTGAGTGCAGCAAGTTCATATTTTCCTAGTTTGTGTAATCTAACAAGATGCAGAAGTTAGTGGATTCGCCTCATTTCTAACGTAGTTCCTTTAGAAAAGAAACATCTTTAGTACCGAACACTGTACTGTGTGAAATAAGTTAATTCGCTTCTAGGAATCACTTTCCTTTCTACGAAGATGGTTGAGTTTAGCAAGTTCAAACTTTCCTTGTTAATGTAATCTAAAAAGATGTCCAAGTTAGTAGATTTGCCTCATTGGTAAAGTAGTTTGTTGAGAAAACAAACATCTTCATTGCCGAACATTGTACTGTGTGAAATAAGCTCATTCGGTTCTAGGAATCAGTTGCTTTCCTACAAAGACGGTTGAGTGCAGCAAGTTCAAACTTTCCTTGTTAATGTAATGTAAAAAGATGCACAATGTAGTAGATTGGCCTCATTTCTAAAGTAGTTTCTTTAGTAAAGAAACATCTTCAGTACCGAACACTGTACTGTGTGAAATAAGTTAATTCGCTTCTAGGAATCAGTTTAATTTCTACGAAGAAAGTTGAGTGCAGCAAGTTCAAATTCTCATAGTTTGTGTAATCTAACAAGATGTACAAGTTAGTGGATTCGCCTCCTTTCTAACGAAGTTCCCTTAGGAAAGAAACGTCTTCAGTACCAAACACTGTACTATGTGAAATAAGTTAATTCGCTTTCTAGGAATCAGATTAATTTCTACGAAGACGGTTGAGTTTAGCAAGTTCAAAAGTTCCTTGTTAATGTAATCTAAAAAGAAGTCTAAGTTAGTAGATTGGCCTCATTTCTAAAGTAGTGTCTTTAGAAAACAAACCTTCATAGCCGAACTTTGTACCGTGTGAAATGAGCTCATTCGGTTGTAGGAATCAGTTGCTTTCCTACAAAGAAGGTTGAGGGCAGCCAGTTGAAACTTTCCTAGTTTGTGTAATCTAACAAGATATACAAGTTAGTGCATTCGCCTCATTTCTAAAGTAGTTTATTTAGAAAAGAAAAATCTTCAATACCGAACACTGTACTGTGTGAAATAAGTTAATTCGCTTCTAGGATTCAGTTTAATTTCTACGAAGAAGGTTGAGTGCAGCTAGTTTAAACTTTCCTTGTTAATGTAATCTAAAAAGATGGCCAAGTTAGAAGATTCGCCTCATTTGTAAAGTACTTTGTTCAGAAAACAAACATCTTCATTGCCGAACATTGTACTGTGTGAAAAAAGCTCATTCGGTTCTAGAATTCAGTTGCTATCCTACAAAGACGGTTGAGTGCAACAAGTTCAAACTTTCCTTGTTAATGTAATCTAAAAAGATGGCCAAGTTAGTAGATTCTCCTCATTTGTAAAGTAGTTTGTTGAGAAAATTAACTTCTTCATTGCTGAACATTGTACTGTGTGAAATAAGCTCATTCGGTTCTAGGAATCAGTTGCTTTCCTACAAAGACGGTTGAGTGCAGCAAGTTCAAACTTTCCTTGTTAATGTAATCTGAGAAGATGCAAAACTTAGTAGATTGGCCTCATTTCTAAAGTATTTTGTTTAGAAAACAAACATCTTCATTACCGAACACTGTACTATGTGAAATAAGCTAGTTCCGTTCTAGGAATCACTTGCTTTCCTATGAAGAAGGTTGAGTGCAGCAAGTTCAAACTTTCCTAGTTTGTCTAATCTAACAAGATGTACAAGTTAGTGGATTCGCCACATTTCTAAAGTAGTTTCTTTAGAAAAGAAACATCTTCAGTACCGAACACTGTACTGTGTGAAATAAGTGAATTCGCTTCTAGGAATCAGTTTAATTTCTACGAAGATGGTTGAGTGCAGCAAGTTCAAACTTTCCTTGTTAATGTAATCTAAAAAGATGCACAACTTAGTAGATTGGCCTCATTTCTAAAGTAGTTTGCTTACAAAGCAAACATCTTCATTACCGAACACTATACTATGTGAAATGAGCTAGTTCGGTTCTAGGAATCACTTGCTATCCTACAAAGAAGGATGAGTGCAGCAAGTTCAAACTTTCCTCGTTTGTGTAATCTAACAAGATGTACAAGTTAGTGCATTCGTGTCGTTTCTAAAGTGGTTTCTTTAGAAAACAAACATCTTCAGTTCTGAACACTGTACTGTGTGAAATAAGTTAATTCGGTTCTAGGAATCAGTTTCCTTTCTACGAAGACGGTTGAGTGCAGCAAGTTCAAACTTTCCTTGTTAATGTAATCTAAAAAGATGGCCAAGTTAGCAGAGTCACCTCATTTGTAAAACAGTTTCTTGAGAAAACAAACATCTTCATTGTCGAACATTGTACTGTGTGAAATAAGCTCATTCGGTTCTAGGAATCACTTGCTTTCCTACAGAGAAGGTTGAGTGCAGCAAGTTCAATCTTTCCTTGTTAATGCAATCTGAAACGATGCAGAACTTAGTAGATTGGCCTCATTTCTGAAGTAGTTTGTTTAGAAACCAAACATCTTCATTACCGAACACTGTACTATGTGAAATAAACTAGTTCCGTTCAAAGAATCACTTGCTTTCCTAAAAAAAGGTTGAGTGCAGCAAGTTCAAACTTTCCTAGTTTGTGTAATCTAACAAGATGTACAAGTTAGTTCATTCGCCTCATTTCTAAAGTAGTTTCTTTAGAAAAGAAACATCTTCAGTACGGAACACTCTACTGTGTGAAATAAGTGAATTCGCTTGTAGGAATCAGTTTAATTTCTACGAAGAAGGCTGAGTGCAGCAAGTTCAAACTTTCCCAGTTATTGTAATCTAAAAAGATGGCCAAGTTAGTATATTCGCTTCATTTGTAAAGTAGTTTGTTGAGAAAACAAACATCTTCATTGCCAAACATTGTACTGTGTTTAAAAAGCTCATTCGGTTCTAGGAATCAGTTCCTTTCCTACAAAGAAGGTTGAGTGCAGCAAGTTCAAACGTTCCTTGTTAATGTAATCTAAAAAGATGCACAACTTAGTAGATTGGCCTCATTTCTAAAGTAGTTTGTTTAGAAAACAAACATCTTCATTACCGAATACGGTACTATGTGAAATAAGCTAGTTCCTTTCTAGGAATCAGTTGCTTTCCTATAAAGAAGGTTGAGTGCAGCAAGTTCAAACTTTCCCTGTTAATGTAATCTAAAAAGATGCACAACTTAGTAGATTGGCCTCATTTCTAAAGTAGTTTTTTTACAAAACAAACATCTTCATTACCGAACACTATACTATGTGAAATGAGCCAGTTCGGTTCTAGGAATCACTTGCTTTCCTACGAAGAAGGTTGAGTGCAGCAAGTTCAAACTTTCCTAGTTTGTGTAATGTAACAAGATGTACAAGTTAGTGCATTCACCTCATTTCTAAAGTAGTTTCTTTAGAAAAGAAACATCTTCCGTTCTGAACACTGTACTGTGTGAAGTAAGGTATATCGGATCAAGGAATCAGTTTAATTTCTAAGAAGATGGTTGAGTGCAGCAAGTTCAAACTTTCCTAGTTAATGTAATCTAAAAAGATGGCCAAGTTAGTAGATTCACCTCATTTGTAAAGTACTTTGTTGAGGAAACAAACATCTTCATTGGCGAACATTGTACTGTGTGAAATAAGCTCATTCGGTTCTAGGAATCAGTTGCTTTCCGACAAAGAAGGTTGAGTGCAGCAAGTTCAAACATCCTTGTTAATGTAATCTAAAAAGATGGCCAAGTTAGTAGATTCGCCTCATTTGTAAAAAGTTTGTTTAGAAAACAAACATCTTCATTGCCAAACATTGTACTGTGTGAAATAACCTCATTCGGTTCTAGGAATCAGTTGCTTTCCTACAAAGAAGGTTGAGTGCAGCAAGTTCAAACTTTCCTTGTTAATGTAATCTGAAAAGATGCACAACTTAGTAGATTGGCCTCATTTCTAAAGTAGTTTGTTTACAAAACAAACATCTTCATTACCGAATACTATACTATGTGTAATGAGCTAGTTCGGTTCCAGGAATCACTTGCTTTCCTACGAAGAAGGATGAGTGCAGCAAGTTCAAACTTTCCTCGTTTGTGTAATCTAACAAGATATACAAGTTAGTGGATTCGCGTTGTTTCTAAACGGTTTCTTTAGAAAACAAACATCTTCAGTACTGAACACTATACTGTGTGAAATAAGTTAATTTGGTTCAAGGAATCAGTTTCGTTTTTACGAAGATGGTTGAGTGCAGCAAGTTCAAACTTTTCTTGTTAATGTAATCTAAAAAGATGGCCAAGTTAGCATAGTCACCTCATTTGTAAAATAGTTTGTTGAGAAAACAAACATCTTCATTGCTGAACATTGTACTGTGTGAAATAAGCACATTCGGTTATAGGAATCACTTGCTTTCCTACAAAGAAGGTTGAGTACAGCAAGTTCAAACTTTCCTTGTTAATGTAATCTGAAAAGATGCAATACTTAATAGATTGACCTCATTTCTAAAGAAGTTTGTTTACAAAACAAACATCTTCATTACCGAACACTATACTATGTGAAATGAGTCAGTTCGGTTCTAGGAAACACTTGCTTTCCTACGAAGAAGGATGAGTGCAGCATGTTCAAACTTTCCTCGTTTGTGTAATCTAACAAGATGTACAAGAAAGTGGATTCACCTCATTTCTAAAGCAGTTTCTTTAGAAAAGAAACATCTTCAGTTCTGAACAATGTACTGTGTGAAATAAGGTATATCGGTTCAAGGTATCAGTTTAATTTATAAGAAGATGGTTGAGTGCAGCAAGTTCAAACTTTCCTTGTTAATGTAATCTAAAAAGATGGCCAAGTTAGAAGATAAGCCTCATTTGTACAGTACTTTGTTGAGGAAACAAACATCTTCATTGCCGAACATTGTACTGTGTGAAATAAGCTCATTTGGTTCTAGGAATCAGTTGCTAAACTACAAAGAAGGTTGAGTGCAGCAAGTTCAAACTTTCCTTGTTCATGTAATCTAGAAACATGCACAACTTAGTAGATTGGCCTCATTTCTAAAGTAGTTTGTTTAGAAAACAAACATCTTCATTACTGAATACTGTACTATGTGAAATAAGCTAGTTCCGTTCTAGGAATCACTTGCTTTCCTACGAGGAAGGTTGAGTGCAGCAAGTTCAAACTTTCCTAGTTTGTGTAATCTAACAAGATGTACAAGTTAGTGGATTCGCCTCATTTCTAAAGTAGTTTCTTTAGAAAAGAAACATCTTCAGTACCGAACACTGTACTGTGTGAAATAAGTTAATTCGCTTCTAGGAATCAGTTTAATTTCTATGAAGATGGTTGAGTGCAGCAAGTTCAAACATTCCTTGTTAATGTAATCTAAAAAGATGGCCAAGTTAGTAGATTCGCCTCATTTGTAAAGTAGTTTCTGGAGAAAACAAACATCTTCATTGCCGAACATTGTACTGTGTGATATAAACTCATTCGGTTCTAGGAATCAGTTGCTTTCCTACAAAGAAGGTTGAGGGCAGCAATTTCATACTTTCCTTGTTAATGAATCTGAAAAGTTGCACAACTTAGTAGATTGGCCTCATTTCTAAAGTAGTTTGTTTACAAAACAAACATCTTCATTACCGAACACTATACTATGTGAAATGAGCTAGTTCGGTTCCAGGAATCACTTGCTTTCCTACGAAGAAGGATGAGTGCAGCAAGTTCAAACTTTCCTCGTTTGTGTAATCTAACAAGATGTACAAGTTAGTACATTCGCGTCCTTTCTAAAGTGGTTTCTTTAGAAAACAAACATCTTCAGTACTGAACACTGTACTGTGTGAAACAAGTTAATTCGTTTCTAGGAATCAGTTTCCTTTCTACGAAGATGGTTGAGTGCAGCAAGTTCAAACTTTCCTTGTTATTGTAATCTAAAAAGATGGCCAAGTTAGCAGAGTCAACTCATTTGTAAAATAGTTTCTTCAGAAAACAAACATCTTCATTGCCAAACATTGTACTGTGTGAAATAAGCTCATTCGGTTCTAGGAATCACTTGCTTTCCTACAAAGAAGGTTGAGTGCAGCAAGTTCAAACTTTCCTTGTTGATGTAATCTAAAAAGATGCACAACTTAGTAGATTGGCCTCATTTCTGAAGTAGTTTGTTTAGAAAAAAAACATCTTCATTACCGAACACTGTACTATGTGAAATAAACTAGTTCCGTTCTAGGAATCACTTCCTTTCCTACAAAGAAGGTTGAGTGCAGCAAGTTCAAACTTTCCTAGTTTGTGTAATCTAACAAGATGTACAAGTTAGTTCATTCGCCTCATTTCTAAAGTAGTATCTTTAGAAAAGAAACATCTTCAGTACCGAACACTGTACTGTGTGAAATAAGTTAATTCGCTTCTAGGAATCAGTTTAATTTCTATGAAGAAGGTTGAGTGCAGCAAGTTCAAACTTTCCTTGTTAATTTAATCTAAAAAGATGGCCAAGTTAGAATACTCGCCTGATTCGTAAAGTACTTTGTTGAGAAAACAATCATCTTCATTGCCGAACATTGTACTGTGTGAAATAAGCTCATTCGGATCTAGGAATCATTGCTTTCCTACAAAGAAGTTTGAGTGCAGCAAGTTCAAACTTTCCTTGTTAATGTAATCTGAAAAGATGCACAACTTAGTAGATTGGCCTCATTTCTAAAGTAGTTTGTTTACAAAACAAAAATCTTCATTACCGAACACTATACTATGTGAAATGAGCTAGTTTGGTTCCAGGAATCACTTGCTTTCCTACGAAGAAGGATGAGTGCAGCAAGTTCAAACTTTCCTCGTTTGTGTAATCTAACAAGATATACAAGTTAGTGGATTCACGTCATTTCTAAAGGGTTTCTTTAGAAAACAAGCATCTTCAGTACTGAACACTGTACTGTGTGAAATAAGTTAATTCGGTTCTAGGAATCAGTTTCCTTTCTACGAAGACGGTTGAGTGCAGCAAGTTCAAACTTTCCTTGTTAATGTAATCTAAAAAGATGGCCAAGTTAGCAGAGTCACCTCATTTGTAAAATAATTTGTTGAGAAAATTAACATCTTTATAGCCGAACATTGTACTGTGTGAAATAAGCTCATTCGGTTCTAGGAATCACTTGCTTTCCTACAAAGAAGGTTGAGTGCAGCAAGTTCAAACTTTCCTTGTTAATGTAATCTAAAAAGATGCACAACTTAGTAGATTGGCCATATTTCTAAAGCAGTTCCTTTAGAAAAGAAACATCTTCAGTTCCGAACACTGTACTGTGTGAAATAAATTAATTCGCTTCTAGGAATCAGTTTAATTTCTACGAAGAAGGTTGAGTGCAGCAAGTTCAAACTTTCCTTGTGAATGTAATCGAAAAAGTTGGCCAAATTAGAAGATTCGCCTCATTTGTAAAGTACTTTGTTGAGATAACAAATATCTTCATTGCCGAACATTGTACTGTGTGAAATAAGCTCATTCGGTTTTATTAATCACTTGCTTTACTACAAAGAAGGTTGAGTGCAGCAAGTTCAAACTTTCCTTGTTAATGTAATCTGAAAAGATGCACAACTTAGTAGATTGGCCTCATTTCTAATGTAGTTTGTTTACAAAACAAACATCTTCATTACCGAACACTATACTATGTGAAATGAGCCAGTTCGGTTCTAGGAATCACTTGCTTTCCTACGAAGAAGGATGAGTACAGCAAGTTCAATCTTTCCTAGTTTGTGTAATCTAACAAGATGTACAAGTTAGTGGATTCGCATCGTTTCTAAAGTGGTTTCTTTAGAAAACAAACATCTTCAGTTCTGAACACTGTACTGTGTGAAATAAGTTAATTCGGTTCTAGTAATCAGTTTCCTTTCTACGAAGATGGTTGAGTGCAGCAAGTTCAAACTTTCCTTGTTAATGTAATCTAAAAAGAAGGCAAGTTAGTAGATTCGCCTCATTTGTAAAGTAGTTTGTTGAGAAAACCAACATCTTCATTGCCAAACATTGTACTGTGTGAAATAAGCTCATTCAGTTATAGGAATCAGTTGCTTTCCTACAAAGAAGGTTGAGTGCAGCAAGTTCAAACTTTCCTTGTTAATGTAATCTAAAAAGATGGCCAAGTTTGTAGATTTGCCTCATTGGTAAAGTAGTTCGTTGAGAAAACAAACATCTTCATTGCCGAACATTGTACTGTGTGAAAAAATCTCATTCGGTTCTAGAATTTAGTTGCTTTCCTACAAAGACGGTTGAGTGCAGCAAGTTCAAATGTTCCTTGTTAATGTAATCGAAAAAGATGCACAACTTAGTAGATTGGCCTCATTTCTAAAACAGTTTCTTTAGAAAAGAAACATCTTCAGTACCAACACTGTACTGTGTGAAATAAGTTAATTAAAAGCTAGGAATCAGTTTAATTTCTATGAAGACGGTTGAGTGCAGCAAGTTCAAACTTTCCTTGTTAATGTAATCTAAAAAGAAGGCCAAGGTAGTAGATTCTCCTCATTTGTAAAGTAGTTTGTTGAGAAAACCAACATCTTCATTGCCAAACATTGTACTGTGTGAAATAAGCTCATTCAGCTCTAGGAATCAGTTGCTTTCGTACAAAGAAGGTTGAGTGCAGCAAGTTCAATCTTTCCTTGTCAATGTAATCTAAAAAGATGCACAACTTAGTAGATTGGCATCATTTATAAAGTAGTTTGTTGAGACAGCAAACATCTTCATTACCGAACACTGTACTATGTGAAATGAGCTAGTTCGGTTCTAGGAATCACTTCCTTTCCTACGAAGAAGGTTGAGTGCAGCAAGTTCAAGCTTTCCTAGTTTGTGTAATCTAACAAGATGTATAAGTTAGTGGATTCGTGTCATTTATAAAGTGGTTCCTTTAGAAAACAAACATCTTCAGTACTGAACACTGTACTGTGTGAAATAAGTTAATTCGGTTCTAGGAATCACTTTCCTTTCAACGAAGACGGTTGAGTGCAGCAAGTTCAAACGTTCCTTGTTACTGTAATCTAAAAAGATGGCCAAGTTAGCAGATTCACCTCATTTTTAAAGAAGTTTGTTGACAAAATTAAAATCTTCATTGCCGAACATTGTACTGTGTAAAATAAGCTTATTCGGTTCTAGGAATCAGTTTACTTTCTATGAATATTGTTGAGTTTAGCAAGTTCAAACTTTCCTTGTTAATGTAATCTAAAAAGATGTCCAAGTTAGTACATTTGCCTCTTTGGTAAAGGAGTTTGTTGAGAAAACAAACATCTTCATGGCCGAACATTGTACTGTGTGTAAAAAGCTAATTCGGTTCTAGAATTCAGTTGCTTTCCCAGAAAGACGATTGAGTGCAGAAAGATCAAACTTTCCTTGTTAATGTAATCTAAAAAGATGCACAACTTAGTAGATTGGCCTCATTTCTAAA
The DNA here is from genome assembly GCA_036365145.1 of Orientallactaga sibirica. Taxonomy (NCBI): domain Eukaryota; kingdom Metazoa; phylum Chordata; class Mammalia; order Rodentia; family Dipodidae; genus Orientallactaga; species Orientallactaga sibirica. Next base: position 16,301 of record JAEOAD010001751.1, on the reverse strand, counting down.
GTAGTTTCTTTAGAAAAGAAACAGCTTCAGTACCGAACACTGTACTGTGTGAAATAAGTTATTTCACTTCGAGGAATCAGTTTAATTTCTACGAAGAAGGTTGAGTGCAGCAAGTTCAAACTTTCCTAGTTTGTGTAATCTAACAAGATGTACAAGTTAGTGGATTCGCCTCATTTCTAAAGTAGTTTCTTTAGAAAAGAAATATCTTCAGTACCGAACACTGTACTGTGTGAAATAAGTTCAAGCTCATTCAGTTCTAGAATTCAGGTGCTTTCCTACAAAGACCGTTTAATGCAGCAAGTTCAAACTCTCCTTGTTAATGTAATCTAAAAAGTTGTCTAACTTAGTAGATTCGCCTCATTTCTAAAGCAGTGTCTTTAGAAAACAAACCTTCATTGCCAAACCTTGTAGTGTGTGAAATGAGCTAATTCGGTTCTAGGAATGAGTTTACTTTCTACGACGAAGGCTGAGTTTAGCAAGTTCAAAGTTTCCTTGTTAATGTAATCTAAAAAGATGCACAAATTAGTGGATTCGCCTCATTTGCAAAATAATTTCTTTAGAAAAGAAACATCTTCAGTACAGAACACTGTACTGTGTGAAATGAATTAATTCACTTCTAGGAATCAGTTTAATTTCTACGAAGATGGTTGAGTGCAGCAAGTTCAAACTTTCCTTGTTAATGTAATTTGCAAAGATGGCCAAGTTAGTAGATTCACCTCATTTGTAAAGTAGCTTGTTGAGAAAACTAACATGTTCATTGACGAACATTGTACTGTGTGAAAAAAGCTAATTCGGATCTAGAATTCAGTTGCTTTCCTACAAAGACGGTTGAGTGCAGCAAGTTCAAACATTCCTTGTTAATGCATTCTAAAAAGATGCACAACTTAGGGGATTCGCCTCATTTCTAAAGTAATTCTTTAGAAAAGAAACATCTTCAGTACCGAACACTGTACTGTGTGAAATAAGTTAATTGGGATCTAGGAATCAGTTTCCTTTCTACGAAGATGATTGAGTTTAGCAAGTTCAAACTTCCCTTCTTAATGTAATCTAAAAAGATGTCCAAGCTAGTAGATTTGCCTCATTTCTAAAGTAGGTTCTTTAGAAAACAAACCTTCATTGCCAAACATTGTACTGTGTGAAATGAGCTAATTCGGTTCTAGGAATCAGTTTACTTTCTAGGAAGATGGTTGAGTTTAGCAAGTTCAAACTTTCCTTGTTAATGTAATCTAAAAAGATGTCCAAGTTAGTAGATTGCCCTCATTTCTAAAGTAGTTTCTTTAGAAAACAAACGTTCATTGCCAATCATTGTACTATGTGAAATAAGCTAATTCGGTTGTAGGAATTAGTTTACTTTCTACGAAGATGGTTGAGTTTAGCAAGTTGAAACTTTCCTTGTTAATGTAATCTAAAAAGATGTCCAAGTTAGTAGATTTGCCTCATTGGTAAAGTAGTCTGTTGAGAAAACAAACATCTTCATTGCCGAACATTGTAGTGTGTGAAAAAAAGCTAATTTATTTCTAGAAATCAGTTGCTTTCATACAATGACGGTTTAGTGCAGCAAGTTCAAACTTTCCTTGTTAATATAATCTAAAAACATGCACAACGTATTAGATTGGCCTCATTTCTAAAGTAGTTTCTTTAGAAAAGAAACATCTTCAATACCGAACACTGTACTGTGTGAAATAAGTTAATTCGCTTCTAGGAATCAGTTTAATTTCTACGAAGAAGGTTGAGTGCAGCAAGTTCAAATTTTCCTAGTTTGTGTAATCTAACAAGATATACAAGTTAGTGGATTCGCCTCATTTCTAATGTAGTTCCTTTAGAAAAGAAACATCTTCAGTACCAAACACTGTACTGTGTGAAATAAGTTAATTCACTTCTAGGAATCAGTTTAATTTCTATGAAGAAGGTTGAGTGCAGCAAGTTCAAACTTTCCTTGTTAATGTAATCTAAAAAGATGGCCAAGTTAGAAGATTCGCCTCATTTGTAAAGTACTTTGTTGAGAAAACAAACATCTTCATTGCCGAACATTGTAATGTGTGAAATAAGCTCATTCATTTCTAGGAATCAGTTGCTTTCCTACAAAAGAATGTTGAGTGAAGCAAGTTCAAACTTTCCTTGTTAATGTAATCTGAAAAGATGTCAAGTTAGTAGATTTGCCTCATTTGTAATGTAGTTTGTTGAGAATACAAACATCTTCAGTGCCGAACATTGTACTGTGTGAAAAAAGCTAATTCGGACGTAGAATTCAGTTGCTTTCCTATAAAGACGGTTGAGTGCAGCAAGTACAAATATTCCTTGTTAATGTATTCTAAAAAGATGCACAACTTAGGGGATTCGCCTCATTTCTAAAGTAATTCTTTAGAAAAGAAACATCTTCAGTACCGAACACTGTACTGTGTGAAATAAGTTAATTGGGATCTAGGAATCAGTTTCCTTTCTACGAAGATGGTTGAGTTTAGCAAGTTCAAACTTTCCTTGTTAATGTAATCTAAAAAGATGTCCAAGCGAGTAGATTTGCCTCATTTCTAAAGTAGGTTCTTTAGAAAACAAACCTTCATTGCCAAACATTGTACTGTGTGAAATGAGCTAATTTGGTTCTAGGAATCAGTTTACTTTCTAGGAAGATGGTTGAGTTTAGCAAGTTCAAACTTTCCTTGTTAATGTAATCTAAAAAGATGTCCAAGTTAGTAGATTGCCCTCATTTCTAAAGTAGATTCTTTAGAAGACAAACGTTCATTGCCACTCATTGTACTGTGTGAAATAAGCTAATTCGGTTGTAGGAATTAGTTTACTTTCTACGAAGATGGTTGAGTTTAGCAAGTTGAAACTTTCCTTGTTAATGTAATCTAAAAAGATGTCCAAGTTAGTAGATTTGCCTCATTGGTAAAGTAGTCTGTTGAGAAAACAAACATCTTCATTGCGAACATTGTACTGTGTGAAAAAAGCTAATTTATTTCTAGAAATCAGTTGCTTTCCTACAATGACGGTTTAGTGCAGCAAGTTTAAACTTTCCTTGTTAATATAATCTAAAAAGATGCACAACGTATTAGATTGGCCTCATTTCTAAAGTAGTTTCTTTAGAAAAGAAACATCTTCAGTACCGAACACTGTACTGTGTGAAATAAGTTAATTCAGTTCTAGAAATCAGTTTAATTTCTACAAAGAAGGTTGAGTGCAGCAAGTTCAAATTTTCCTAGTTTGTGTAATCTAACAAGATATACAAGTTAGTGGATTCGCCTCATTTCTAATGTAGTTCCTTTAGAAAACAAACATCTTCAGTACCAAACACTGTACTGTGTGAAATAAGTTAATTAAAGTTAGGAATCAGTTTAATTTCTATGAAGAAGGTTGAGTGCAGCAAGTTCAAACTTTCCTTGTTAATGTAATCTACAAAAATGGCCAAGTTAGAAGATTCGCCTCATTTGTAAAATACTTTGTTGAGAAAACAAACATCTTCATTGCAGAACATTGTAATGTGTGAAATAAGCTAATTCACTTCTAGGAATCACTTTAATTTCCTACAAAGAATGTTGAGTGCAGCAAGTTCAAACTTTCCTTGTTAATGTAATCTAAAAAGATGTCCAAGTTAGTAGATTTGCCTCATTTGTAAAGTAGTTTGTTGAGAAAACAAACATCTTCAGTGCCGAACATTGTACTGTGTGAAAAAGCTAATTCGGATCTAGAATTCAGTTGCTTTCCTACAAAGACGGTTGAGTGCAGCAAGTTCAAACATTCCTTGTTAATGCAATCTAAAAAGATGCACAACTTAGTGGATTCGCCTCATTTCTAAAGTAATTTCTTTAGAAAAGAAACATCTTCAGTCCTGAACACTGTACTGTGTGAAATAAGTTAATTGGGATCTAGGAATCAGTTTCCTTTCTACGAAGATGATTGAGTTTAGCAAGTTCAAACTTCCCTTCTTAATGTAATCTAAAAAGATGTCCAAGCTAGTAGATTTGCCTCATTTCTAAAGTAGGTTCTTAGAAAACAAACCTTCATTGCCAAACATTGTACTGTGTGAAATGAGCTAATTCGGTTCTAGGAATCAGTTTACTTTCTAGGAAGATGGTTGAGTGCAGCAAGTTCAAACTTTCCTTGTTAATGTAATCTAAAAAGATGTCCAAGTTAGTAGATTGCCCTCATTTCTAAAGTAGTTTCTTTAGAAAACAAACGTTCATTGCCAATCATTGTACTATGTGAAATAAGCTAATTCGGTTGTAGGAATTAGTTTACTTTCTACGAAGATGGTTGAGTTTAGCAAGTTGAAACTTTCCTTGTTAATGTAATCTAAAAGATGTCCAAGTTAGTAGATTTGCCTCATTGGTAAAGTAGTCTGTTGAGAAAACAAACATCTTCATTGCGAACATTGTAGTGTGTGAAAAAAGCTAATTTATTTCTAGAAATCAGTTGCTTTCATACAATGACGGTTTAGTGCAGCAAGTTCAAACTTTCCTTGTTAATATAATCTAAAAAAGATGCACAACGTATTAGATTGGCCTCATTTCTAAAGTAGTTTCTTTAGAAAAGAAACATCTTCAATAGCTAACACTGTACTGTGTGAAATAAGTTAATTTTGTTCTAGTAATCAGTTTAATTTCTACGAAGAAGGTTGAGTGCAGCAAGTTCAAATTTTCCTAGTTTGTGTAATCTAACAAGATATACAAGTTAGTGGATTCGCCTCATTTCTAATGTAGTTCCTTTAGAAAAGAAACATCTTCAGTACCAAACACTGTACTGTGTGAAATAAGTTAATTCACTTCTAGGAATCAGTTTAATTTCTATGAAGAAGGTTGAGTGCAGCAAGTTCAAACTTTCCTTGTTAATGTAATCTAAAAAGATGGCCAAGTTAGAAGATTCGCCTCATTTGTAAAGTACTTTGTTGAGAAAACAAACATCTTCATTGCCGAACATTGTAATGTGTGAAATAAGCTCATTCATTTCTAGGAATCAGTTGCTTTCCTACAAAGAATGTTGAGTGAAGCAAGTTCAAACTTTCCTTGTTAATGTAATCTGAAAAGATGTCCAAGTTAGTAGATTTGCCTCATTTGTAATGTAGTTTGTTGAGAATACAAACATCTTCAGTGCCGAACATTGTACTGTGTGAAAAAAGCTAATTCGGACGTAGAATTCAGTTGCTTTCCTATAAAGACGGTTGAGTGCAGCAAGTACAAATATTCCTTGTTAATGTATTCTAAAAAGATGCAAAACTTAGTAGATTCGCCTCATTTCTAAAGTAATTTCTTTAGAAAACAAACATCTTCAGTACCCTAACACTGTACTGTGTGAAATAAGTTAATTGGGATCTAGGAATCAGTTTCCTTTCTACGAAGATGGTTGAGTTTAGCAAGTTCAAACTTTCCTTGTTAATGTAATCTAAAAAGATGTCCAAGCGAGTAGATTTGCCTCATTTCTAAAGTAGGTTCTTTAGAAAACAAACCTTCATTGCCAAACATTGTACTGTGTGAAATGAGCTAATTTGGTTCTAGGAATCAGTTTACTTTCTAGGAAGATGGTTGAGTTTAGCAAGTTCAAACTTTCCTTGTTAATGTAATCTAAAAAGATGTCCAAGTTAGTAGATTGCCCTCATTTCTAAAGTAGATTCTTTAGAAGACAAACGTTCATTGCCACTCATTGTACTGTGTGAAATAAGCTAATTCGGTTGTAGGAATTAGTTTACTTTCTACGAAGATGGTTGAGTTTAGCAAGTTGAAACTTTCCTTGTTAATGTAATCTAAAAAGATGTCCAAGTTAGTAGATTTGCCTCATTGGTAAAGTAGTCTGTTGAGAAAACAAACATCTTCATTGCCGAACATTGTAGTGTGTGAAAAAAAGCTAATTTATTTCTAGAAATCAGTTGCTTTCCTACAATGACGGTTTAGTGCAGCAAGTTTAAACTTTCCTTGTTAATATAATCTAAAAACATGCACAACGTATTAGATTGGCCTCATTTCTAAAGTAGTTTCTTTAGAAAAGAAACATCTTCAGTACCGAATACTGTACTGTGTGAAATAAGTTAATTCGCTTCTAGGAATCAGTTTAATTTCTACGAAGAAGGTTGAGTGCAGCAAGTTCAAATTTTCCTAGTTTGTGTAATCTAACAAGATATACAAGTTAGTGGATTCGCCTCATTTCTAATGTAGTTCCTTTAGAAAAGAAACATCTTCAGTACCAAACACTGTACTGTGTGAAATAAGTTAATTCGCTTATAGGAATCAGTTTAATTTCTATGAAGAAGGTTGAGTGCAGCAAGTTCAAACTTTCCTTGTTAATGTAATCTACAAAAATGGCCAAGTTAGAAGATTCGCCTCATTTGTAAAGTACTTTGTTGAGAAAACAAACATCTTCATTGCCGAACATTGTAATGTGTGAAATAAGCTCATTCGTTTCTAGGAATCACTTGCTTTCCTACAAAGAATGTTGAGAGCAGCAAGTTCAAACTTTCCTTGTTAATGTAATCTAAAAAGATGTCCAAGTTAGTAGATTTGCCTCATTTGTAAAGTAGTTTGTTGAGAAAACAAACATCTTCAGTGCCGAACATTGTACTGTGTGAAAAAAGCTAATTCGGACCTAGAATTCAGTTGCTTTCCTATAAAGACGGTTGAGTGCAGCAAGTTCAAACATTCCTTGTTAATGTAATCCAAAAGATGCACAACTTAGTGGATTCGCCTCATTTCTAAAGTAATTTCTTTAGAAAAGAAACATCTTCAGTCCTGAACACTGTACTGTGTGAAATAAGTTAATTCGCATCTAGGAATCAGTTTAATTTCTATGAAGATGGTTGAGTGCAGCCAGTTCAAACTTTCCTTGTTAATGTAATCTGCAAAGATGGCCAAGTTAGTAGATTCACCTCATTTGTAAAGTAGTTTGTTGAGAAAACAAACATCTTCATTGCCGAACATTGTACAGTGTGAAAAAAGGTAATTCGGATCTAGAATTCAGTTGCTTTCCTACAAAGACGGTTGAGTGCAGCAAGTTCAAACATTCCTTTTTAATGTATTCTAAAAAGATGCACAACTTAGTGCATTCGCCTCATTTCTAAAGTAATTTCTTTATAAAAGAAACATCTTCAGTACGGAACACTGTACTGTGTGTAATGTTAATTCGCTTCTAGGAATCAGTTTAATTTCTACGAAGATGGTTGAGTCCACCATGTTCAAACTTTCCTTGTTAATGTAATCTAAAAAGATAGCCAAGTTTCTAGATTCGCCTCATTTGTAAAGTACTTTGTTGAGAAAACAAACATCTTCATTGCCGAACATTGTACTGTGTGAATTAAGCTCATTCGGTTCGAGGAATCACTTGCTTTCCTACAAAGAAGGTGTAGTGCAGCAAGTTCAAACATTCCTTGTAAATGTAACATAAAAACATGCACAACTTAGTAGATTGGCCTCATTTCTAAAGTAGTTTGTTTAGAAAACAAACATCTTCATTAGCGAACACTGTACTATGTGAAATAAGCTAGTTTGGTTCTAGTAATAACTTGCTTTCCTACGAAGAAGGTTGAGTGCAGCAAGTTCAAACTTTCCTAGTTTGTGTAATCTAAGAAGATGCACAAGTTAGTGGATTCACGTCATTTCTGAAGTAGTTTCTTTAGAAAACACACATCTTCAGTACCGAAAATTGTACTATGTTAAATAAGTTAATTCGGTTCCAGGAATCAGTTTCCTTTCTACGAAGATGGTTGAGTTTACCAAGTTCAAACTTTCCTTGTTAATGTAATCTAAAAAGATGTCCAAGTTAGTAGATTCGCCTCATTTCTAAAGTAGTTTCTTTAGAAAAAAAACCTTCATTGCCAAACATTGTGCTGTATGAAATAAGCTTATTCGGTTCTAGGAATCACTTTACTTTATACGAAGATGGTTGAGTTTAGCAAGTTCAAACTTTCCTTGTTAATGTAATCTAAAAAGATGTCCAAGTTAGTAGTTTTGCCTCATTGGTAAAGTACTTTATTGAGAAAACAAACATCTTCATTGCGGAACATTGTACTGTGTGTAAAAAGCTAATTCGGTTCTAGAATTCAGTTGCTTTCCTACAAAGACGGTTGAGTGCAGAAAGTTCAAAGTTTCCGTGTTAATGTAATCTAAAAAGATGCAAAACTTAGTAGATTGGCCTCATTTCTAAAGTAGTTTCTTTAGTAAAGGAACATCTTCAGTACCGAACACTGTACTGTGTGAAATAAGTTAATTCGCTTCTAGGAATCAGTTTAATTTCTACGAAGAAGGCTGAGTGCAGCAAGATCAAACTTTCCTTGTTAATGTAATCTAAAAAGATGCACAACTTAGTAGATTGGCCTCATTTCCAAAGTAGTTTCTTTAGAAAACAAACATCTTCATTACCGAACACTCTACTATGTGAAATGAGCTAGTTCGGTTCTAGGAATCACTTGCTTTCCTACGAAGAAGGTTGAGTGCAGCAAGTTCAAACTTTCCTAGTTTGTGTAATCTAACAAGATGTACAAATTAGTGGATTCGCGTCATTTCTAAAGTGGTTCCTTTAGAAAACAAACATCATCAGTACTTAACATTGTCCTGTGTGAAATAAGTTAATTCTGTTCTAGGAATCAGTTTCATTTCTACGAAGATGGTTGAGTGCAGCAAGTTCAAACTTTCCTTGTTAAAGTAATCTAAAAAGATGGCCAAGTTAGGAGATTCACCTCATTTGTAAAGTAGTTTGTTGAGAAAATTAACATCTTTATTGCCGTACCTTGTACTGTGTGAAATAAGCTCATTCGGTTCTAGGAATCACTTGCTTTCCTACAAAGAAGGTTGAGTGAAGCAAGTTCAAACTTTCCTTGTTAATGTAATCTAAAAAGATGCACAACTTAGTAGATTGGCCTCATTTCTAAAGTAGTTTCTTTAGAAAAGAAACATCATCAGTATTGAACACTGTACTGTGTGAAATAACTTAATTCGCTTCTAGGAATCAGTTTAATTTCTACGAAGATGGTTGAGTGCAGCAAGTTCAAAACTCCTTTATAATGTAATCTCAAAAGATGGCCAAGTTAGAAGATTCGCCTCATTTGTAAAGTAGTTTGTTGAGAAAACAAACATCTTCATTGCCGAACATTATACTGTGTGAAAAAAGCTAATTCGGTTGTAGAATTCAGTTGCTTTCCTACAAAGACGGTTGAGTGCAGCAAGTTCAAACTTTCTTTGTTAATGTAATCTAAAAAGATGCACAACTTAGTAGATTGGCCTCATTTCTAAAGTTGTTTCTTTAGAAAAGAAACATCTTCAGTACCGAACACTGTACTGTGTGAAATAAGTTAATTCGCTTCTAGGAATCAGTTTAATTTCTACGAAGAAGGTTGAGTGCAGCAAGTTCAAACTTTCCTAGTTTTGGTAATCTAACAAGATGTACAAGTTAGGTGATTGGCGTCATGTCTAAAGTAGTTTCTTTAGAAAACAAACCTTCATTGCCAAACATTGTACTGTGTGAATTGAGCTAATTCGGTTCCTGGAATCAGTTTAATTTCTATGAAGATGGTTGAGTGCAGCAAGTTCAAACTTTCCTTGTTAATGTAATCTAAAAAGGTGTCCAAGTTAGTAGATTTGACTCATTTGTAAGGTAGTTTGTTCAGAAAACAAACATCTTCATTGCGGAATATTGTACTGTGTGAAAAAAGTTAATTCAAATCTAGAAATCATTCGCTTTACTACAAAGACAGTTGAGTGCAGCAATTTCAAACATTCCTTGTTAATAAAATCTAAAAGATGCACAACTTAGTGGATTCGCCTCATTTCTAAAGTAATTTGTTAGAAAAGAAACATCTTCAGTACCGAACACTGTACTGTGTGAAATAAGGTAATTCGGTTCTAGGAAATCAGTTTAATTTCTACGAAGATGGTTGAGTGCAGCAAGTTCAAACTTTCCTTGTTAATGTAATCTAAAAAGATGGCCAAGTTAGTAGATTCGCCTCATTTGTAAAGTAGTTTGTTGAGAAAACAAACATCTTCATTGCCAAACATTGTACTGTGTGAAATAATCTCATTCGGTTCTAGGAATCAGTTGCTTTCCTACAAAGAAGGTTGAGTGCAGCAAGTTCAAACTTTCCTGGTTAATGTAATCTGAAAAGTTGCACAACTTAGTAGATGGGCCTCATTTCTAAAGTAGTTTGTTTAGAAAACAAACATCTTCATTACCGAACACTATACTATGTGAAATGAGCTAGTTCGGTTCTAGGAATCACTTGCTTTCCTACGAAGAAGGTTGAGTGCAGAAAGTTCAAACTTTCCTCGTTTGTGTAATCTAACAAGATTTACAAGTTAATGGATTCACGTCATTTCTAAAGTGGTTTCCTTATAAAAGAAACATCTTCAGTAGTGAACACCGTACTGTGTGAAATAAGTTAATTCGGTTCTAGGAATCAGTTTCCTTTCTGCGAAGATGGTTGAGTGCAACAAGTTCAAACTTTCCTTGTTAATGTAATCTAAAAAGATGGCCAAGTTAGCAGAGTCACCTCATTTGTAAAGTAGTTTGTTGAGAAAATTACCATCTTTATAGCCGAACATTGTACTGTGTGAAATAAGCTCATTCGGTTCTAGGAATCACTTGCTTTCCTACAAAGAAGGTTGAGTGCAGCAAGTTCAAACTTTCTTTGTCAATGTAATGTAAAAAGATGCACAACTTAGTAGATTGGCCTCATTTCTAAAGTAGTATCTTTAGAAAAGAAACTTCTTCAGTACCGAACACTTTACTGTGTGAAGTAAGTTATTTAGCTTCTAGCAATCACTTTAATTTCTACAAAGAAGGTTGAGTGCAGCAAGTTTAAACTTCCCTTGTTAATGTAATCTAAAAAGATGGCCAAGTTAGAAGATTCGCCTGATTTGTAAAGTACTTTGTTGAGAAAACAAACATCTTCATTGCCGAACATTTTACTGTGCGAAATAAGCTCATTCAGTTCGAAGAATCACTTGCTTTCCTACAAAGAAGGTTGAGTACAGCAAGTTCAAACTTTCCTTGTTAATGTAATCTAAAAAGATTCACAACTTAGTAGATTGGCCTCATTTCTAAAGTAGATTCTTTGGAAAAGAAACATCTTCAGTACCGAACACTGTACTGTGTGAAATAAGTTAATTCGCTTCTAAGAATCAGTTTATTTTCTACGAAGAAGGTTGAGTGCAGTAGGTTCAAACGTTCCTTGTTAATGTAAACTAAAAAGATGCGCAACTTAGTAGATTGGCCTCATTTGTAAAGTACTTTGTGGAGAAAACAAACATCTTCATTGCCGAACATTGTACTGTGTGAAATAAGCTCATTCGGTTCTGGGAATCAGTTGCTTTCCTACAAAGAAAGTTGAGTGCAGCAAGTTCAAACTTTCCTTGTTAATGTAATCTAAAGAGATGCACAACTTAGTAGATTGGCCCCATTTCTAAAGTAGTTTGTTTAGAAAACAAACATCTTCATTACCAAACACTGTACTATGTGAAATAAGCTAGTTCCGTTCTAGGAATCACTTGTTTTCCTACGAAGAAGGTTGACTGCAGCAAGTTCAAACTTTCCTAGTTTGTGTAATCTAACAAGATGTACAAGTTAGTGCATTCGCCTCATTTCTAAAGTAGTTTCTTTAGAAAAGAAAAATCGTCAGTACTGAACACTGTACTGTGTGAAATAAGGTAATTCGGTTCTAGGAATCAGTTTAATTTCTACGAAGATGGTTGAGTGCACCAAGTTCAAACTTTCCTTGTTAATGTAATCTGAAAAGATGCACAACTTAGTAGATTGGCCTCATTTCTAAAGTAGTTTCTTTAGAAAACAAACATCTTCATTACCGAATTCTGTACTATGTGAAATGAGCTAGTTCGATTCTAGGAATCACTTGCTTTCCTACGAAGAAGGTTGATTGCAGGAAGTTCAAACTTTCCTAGTTTGTGTAATCTAACGAGATGTACAAGATAGTGGTTTCGAGTCGTTTCTAAAGTGGTTTCTTTAGAAAACAAACATCTTCAGTACTGAGCACTGGACTGTGTGAAATAAGTTAATTCGGTTCGAGGAATCAGTTTCCTTTTCACGCAGATGGTTGAGTGCAGCAAGTTCAAACTTTCCTTGTTAATGTAATCTAAAAAGATGGCCAAGTTAGCAGATTCACCTCATTTGTAAGTTAGTTTGTTGAGAAAATTAACATCTTTATTGCCGAACATTGTACTGTGTGAAATAAGCTCATTCGGTTCTAGGAATCAGTTGCTTTCCTACAAAGAAGGTTGAGTGCAGCAAGTTCAAACTTTCTTTGTTAATGTAATCTAAAAAGATTCATAACTTAGTAGATTGGCCTCATTTCTTAAGTAGTTTCTTTAGAAAAAAAAACATCTTCAGTACCGAACACTGTACAGTGTGAAATAAGTTAATTCGCTTCTAGGAATCAGTTTAATTTCTACGAAGAAGGTTGAGGGCAGCAAGTTCAAACTTTCCTTGTTAATGTAATCTAAAAAGATGGCCAAGTTAGAAGATTCGCCTCATTTGTAATGTACTTTGTTGAGAAAACAAGCATCTTCATTACCGAACATTGTACTGTGTGAAATAAGTTCATTCGGTTCTAGGAATCTGTTGCTTTCCTATAAAGAAGGTTGAGTTTAGCAAGTTCAAACTTTCCTTGTTAATGTAATCTAAAAAGTTGTCCAAGTTAGTAGATTCACCTCATTTCTAAAGTAGTTTCTTTAGAAAACAAACCTAAATTGCCAAACTTTGTACTGTGTGAAATGAGCTAATTCGGTTCTAGGAATCAGTTTACTTTCTACGAAGATAGTTGAGTTCAGCAAGTTCAAACTTTCCTTGTTAATGTAACCTCAAAAGATGTCCAAGTTAGTAGATTTGACTTATTTGTAAAGTAGTTTGTTTAGAAAACAAACATCTTCATTGCCGAACATTGTACTGTGTGAAAAAAGCTAATTCGGATCTAGAATTCAGTTGCTTTCTTACAAAGATGGTTGAGTGCGGCATGTTCAAACATTCCTTGTTAATGTAATCTAAAAAGATGCACAACGTAGTGGATTTGCCTCATTTCTAAAGTAATTTCTTTAGAAAAGAAACATCTTCAGTACCGAACACTGTACTGTGTGAAATAAGTTAATTAAACTAGGAATCAGTTTAATTTCAACGAAGATGGTTGAGGACAGCAAGTTCAAACTTTCCTTGTTAATGTAATCTAAAAAGATGGCCAAATTAGTAGATTCACCTCATTTGTAAAGTAGTTTGTTGAGAAAACAAACATCTTCTTTGCCAAACATTGTACCGTGTGAAAAAACGTAATTCGGATCTAGAATTAACTTGGTTTCCTACAAAGACGGTTGAGTGCAGCAAGTTCAAACATTCCTTGTTAATGTATTCTAAAAAGATGCACAACTTAGTAGATTGGCATCATTTCAAAAGTAGTTTGATTAGAAAACAAACATCTTCATTACCGAACACTGTACTATGTGAAATAAGCTAGTTCCGTTCTAGGAATCACTTGCTTTCCTACGAAGAAGGTTGAGTGCAGCAAGTTCAAACTTTCCTAGTTTGTGTAATCTAACAAGATGTACAAGTTAGTGGATTTGCCTCATTTCTAAATTAGTTTCCTTAGAAAACAAACATCTTCAGTACCGAACGCTGTACTGTGTGAAATAAGTTAATTCGGTTCTAGGACTCAGTTTCCTTTCTACGAAGATGGTTGAGTTTAGGAAGTTGAAACTTTTGTTGTTAATGTAATCTAAAAAGATGTCCAGTTAGTAGATTCGCCTCATTTCTAAAGTAGTTTCTTTAGAAAACAAACCTTCATTGCCAAACTTTGTACTCTGTGAAATGAGCTAATTCGGTGCTAGAAATCAGTTTACTTTCTATGAAGATGGTTGAGTGCAGCAAGTTCAAACTTTCCTTGTTAATGTAATCTAAAAAGATGGCCAAGTTAGCAGATTCACCTCATTTGTAAGGTAGTTTGTTGGGTAACTTAACATCTTTATTGCCGAATATTTGTACTGTGTGAAATAAGCTCATTCGGTTCTAGGAATCAATTGCTTTCCTACAAAGAAGTTTGAGTGCAGCAAGTTCAAACTTTCCTTGTTAATGTAATCTAAAAAGATGCACAACTTAGTAGATTCGCCTCATTTCTAAAGTAGTTTCTTTAGAAAAGAAATATCTTCAGTACCGAACACTGTACTGTGTGAAATAAGTGAATTCGCTTCTAGGAATCAGTTTAATTTTTATGAAGAAAGTTCAGTGCAGCAAGTTCAAACTTTCCTAGTTTGTGTAATCTAACAAGATATACAAGTTAGTGGATTCGCTTCATTTCTAAAGTAGTTTCTTTAGAAAAGAAACATCTTCAGTACCGAACACTGTACTGTGTGAAATAACTGAATTCGCTCCTAGGAATCAGTTTAATTTCTACGAAGATGGTTGAGTGCAGCAAGTTCAAACTTTCCTTGTTAATGTAATCTAAAAAGATGTCCAAGTTAGTAGATTCACCTCATTTCTAAGTAGTTTCTTTAGAAAAGAAACATCTTCAGTACCGAACACTGTACTGTTTGAAATAAGGCAATTTGATTCTAGGAATCGGTTTAATTTCTACGAAGATGGTTGAGTGCAGCAAGTTCAAACTTTCCTTGTTAATGTAATCTAAAAAGATGCACAACATAGTAGATTGGCCTCATTTCTTAAGTAGTTTGTTTACAAAACAAACATCTTCATTACAGAACAGTATACTATGTAAAATGAGCTAGTTCGGTTCTAGGAATCACTTGCTTTCCTACAAAGAAGGTTGAGTGCAGCAAGTTTAAACTTTCCTTGTTAATGTAATCTAAAATGATGGCCAAGTTAGCAGAGTCACCTCATTTGTAAAATAGTTTGTTGAGAAAATTAACATCTTTATTGCCGAACATTGTACTGTGTGAAATAAGCTCATTCGGTTCTAGGAATCACTTGCATTCCTACAAAGAAGGTTGAGTGCAGCAAGTTCAAACTTTCCTTGGTAATGTAATCTAAAAAGATCCACAACTTAGTAGATTGGCCTCATTTCTAAAGTAGTTTGTTTAGAAAACAAATATCTTCATTACCGAACACTGTGCTATGTGAAATATGCTAGTTCCGTTCTAGGAATCACTTGCTTTCCTACAAAGAAGGTTGGGTGCAAGAAGTTCAAACTTTCCTTGTTAATGTAATCTAAAAAGATGCACAACTTAGTAGATTGGCCTCATTTCTAAAGTAGTTTCTTCAGAAAAGAAACATCTTCAGTTCCGAACACTGTACTGTGTGAAATGAGTCAATTCGCTTCTAGGAATCAGTTTAATTTCTACGAAGATGGTTGAGTGCAGCAAGTTCAAACTCTCCTTGTTAATGGAATCTAAAAAGATGCACAACTTAGTAGATTAGCCTCATTTCTTGAGTACTTTCTTTAGAAAAGAAACGTCTTCACTACTGAACACTGTACTGTGTGAAATAAGTTAATTCGGTTCTAGGAATCAGTTTCCTTTCTACGAAGATGGTTGAGTTTAGCAAGTTCAAACTTTCCTTGTTAATGTAATCTAAAAAGATGTCCAAGTTAGTATATTCGCCTCATTTTTAAAGTAGTTTCTTCACAAAACAAACCTAAATTGCCAAACTTTGTACTGTGTGAAATGAGCTAATTCGGTTCTAGGAATCAGTTTAATTTCTTCGAAGATGGTTGAGATTAGCAAGTTCAAACTTTCCTTGTTAATGTGCTCTAAAAAGATGTCCAAGTTAGTAGATTTGCCTCATTGGTAAAGTAGTTTGTTGAGAAAACAAACGTCTTCATTGCCGAACATTGTACTGTGTGAAATAAGCTCATTCGGTTCTACGAATCAGTTGCTTTCCCAAAAAGAAGGTTGAGTGCAGCAAGTTCAAAAATTCCTTGTTAATGTCATCTGAAAAGATGCACAACTTAGTAGATTGGCCTCATTTCTAAAGTAGTTTGTTTAGAAAAGAAACATATTCATTACCGAACACTCTACTATGTGAAATGAGCTAGTTCGATTCTAGGAATCACTTGCTTTCCTACGAAGAAGGTTGAATGCAGCAAGTTCAAACTTTCCTAGTTTGTGTAATCTAACAAGATGTACAAGTTAGTGGATTCGCCTCATTTCTAAAGTAGTTTCTTTAGAAAAGAAACATCTTCAGTACCGAACACTGTACTCTGTGAAATAAGTTAATTCGCTTCTAGGAATCAGTTTAATTCCTACGAAGATGGTTGAGTGCAGCCAGTTAAAACTTTCCTTGTTAATGTAATCTAAAAAGATGCACAACGTAGTAGATTATCCTCATTTCTAAAGTAGTTTCTTTAGAAAAGAAACATCTTCAGTACCAAATACTGT